>OW285239.1:1200000-2400000 GCA_935421215.2 Melolontha melolontha | reverse complement strand
TAACTAACCCGGAGTAATTATGCAACTAAGTAAATTCGTTTTAGGGATGATATTATAAAATGTCTGCACGTTCTAGAATGCGGAGATAATGCAGACTGAAACAAACAAGTGGTTACACCTTGGCTATTGAGTCGGTGGCCCTGGCCGCCAACTGCATTACCAACTAAGTAAACATCTCTTATCATTAAACAAGGGCGTTCATTGCTTTGCCAATGTTCCGGAATCTAAATTTTTAAAAATGTCCGGTCATTACTAAGCAGTGATTGAACCCTCGAGGTAACACCTTGACATACTATCTCTATGGACAAGAATTTCAATACTTATAATTGTTAAGAATGTATTATAGATTAAGGTATGTATCAACATGTTTAAATTTAAAGCCTTTTATTGAGGAATTGCCTAATAATAATTAAAAAAACTTTTCATTTTATAATCTTTAATATACTTTATACACGAGATTTATTTTTAAATTCAAGATATTTTTAAATTTAATTTAAATTACAAGTAACATTTAAACAACAATCGTGAAAACTGCGATTACTGTCATTTACGAAAGGCAAAAAGGATAAATTTAAAACTGACACGCGCTCAAATTAGCAACGTCCGTTTAACGATTAACGTGATCAGCAAAGCTCTATCTAAGAGATGAGCGCTTGGCAACAGAACAAGCAAGCGTAAAGAAAACATGAGTTGCCCCAAGCTTCAACGGCTGGCACGAAACAGACAACCCTTCTTTCTGTTCTTTTTCTGTTACTATTATCTGCACACACGGTTTCTTTTTTACTTCTCGGTACTTCTTTATGCAATTTAACTTTATGGTCTTCGTTTAATGAAGATTTAATGAATTATTAATATACATAAAATTTAACTAATAAGAATATTAAATGCATTAAACTAAAAGTAAAAAAATCATTTAAGTTGTAGACTGAATATTCTTTAAAATAAAATTTCAAGATGAAATTCGCGAATTGTTTGAACTCTACAAAATTTACGAAATATAAATGAAAAAGCCACATTAATTCATTTCCACTTTATTGAGGTAAAATCCTATTACAATTGTTTCGACACACCGTGTCTTCCTCAGGTGGAGTTGTATTGCTAAACTAAACCTAAAGGATGTTGACAAATTTATACTTAACCCTGAAATGCTATTTGGGGTACACATGTACCCCAGCCTTCTTAAAAAATCCCGCTAATCGAAAATAGATGGAGCTGCGCTCGCGGGCTTTTGAGTAGTTTCAGCACACAGCGACAGTTCATGTGCGATATTGGTGAAAGACAGCACCTTTGCATCTTTGAGATATTTGATAGTTGAGGTACATGTGTACCCCAGTGTAGCAGAATAAGACTGTATTAAATTTATTTTCGCTTGTAAGTATATATTTGTTTTACTAAATTATTTTATTATTAATGTTTTTACTGCATAGTTTATGCTATTTTTTAATTTAATTGTTTTTTAGATCACGCAAGTAATGGCTTCTCGAAATAAGATTTTCGATCTAACAAATCCTGATGATCTAGCTAAATACACCGTATTCTTTATGATTCTGATTCCGAGGGTTCTCAGGACGAGATCGATGAGGACGATGTTATTATACCAGATTTTAGAGAGGACCTCGAAGAGGACAAAGAGTCTGAAACTGAAAACGTCCCAATAGTTTCCTCTCTTCCAGTCCAACCTCAGGATCCCTTACCACCCGTCTATGATTCTGAGGACGATGCACCCTTGGCACAGATACAGCTTGCAGACCAAGATAAGGTTAAAGTTTTCATCAAGGTTTCCACCAAACTAAGGGGCAAAAATGGATTCAAATGGTCAGGTGTGAAAGGAGCAGTTCATCGTACACCAAAAAGAAATCTTGTTATGCATTTACCCGGGAATAAAAATGAATCGAGACAAATACAATCAGGAATAGAAGCATGGCAATTATGTTTCACCAGAGAAAATCTGGATTCGATAACAGAACATACCAACAAAGAAATAAAAATTCAAAGATTGAAATATGGCAAAGAAATGGGCACTCACTATTGCCCATGATGGCTCTCTTTGGTTTATTCTATTATGCCGGCGTAATGAAGATGAATGGAGTATTTACAAAAGAACTCTTTGATAAAGACAATGGTATACCCATATTTCGAGCAACAATGCCCGAAGCACGTTTTAGATTTTTAGTAAACTGCCTCCGGTTTGACGATAAAAACACCAGAGCTGAAAGAAGAGAAATCGACAACCTTGCAGCATTTCGAGAAGTTTTTGAGAGATCTATAAACAAAATGAAAAACTTATATGTACCTTCGGAGTACACGATAATTGATGAACAATTGGTTGGATTTCGTGGCCGATGTCCTTTCAAAATGTATATTCCTTCAACACCCGATAAATATGGGATTAAAATTGTGATGTGCTGTGATGCTAAAACGGCTTAAGTACTCGACGCTGAAGTTTATATAGGCAAAAACTCCACACCATCTAATATTCCTGTTGCTCAGTATTATTGCGATAAACTTACCACTTCTTTTCAAGGAACCAATAGAAATCTGACAATGGACAACTGGTTCACTTCTGTGCCGACGGCAAAAAACCTTTTAGAAAAAAAAATTACAGTTGTAGGTACACTGAAGAAAAATAAAACAGAAATTCCTCCATCATTCTTGGACCTCAAGGAGAGGCAGATAAACTCCGCCATGTTTTGCTAAAGTGACCAACTTACATTATTATCATATTGTCCACCAAAAACTAAGAAAAAAACTGTTATCATGCTTTCAACAATGCATGAACAAGGTGATGAGTCAAATACCACCAAATTACCAGAAATTATAGAATTTTATAATTCCACCAAGGGAGGAGTGGACACTTTGGACCAACTGTGCCACACTTATTCTACTAGTAGAAAAACACGCCGTTGACCATTATGCCTGTTTTATAATTTGCTAAATATTGTGGGTTATAACTCGTTGGTACTTTTAAGAGGTTCGAATGCACCAAATAAAGAAATTGTCAAAAACAGAAGAGATTACCTGAAAAAACTTGCACTTGATTTAGTGAAACCTCATATGCAAAGTCGCTTGCAAACTTCAACTATGAGGCGTGAACTCGTCAAACTATATGCAATGTACTAAAAATAACCCCTCCAGTAGAAGTACTAACAAGGCCACCTGCTACCACCGGTAGATGTTCATTTTGCCACAGAAACCAAGACCGAAAATCGAGGGTCTGTTTCATTTGTAACAAATGCGTGATACGTTCATAACGTATTAATATAATTAAACCTTTTCGTATATTTACCGCCATCTGTAAAGACTGGGAGTCTTTACAGGGTTGCAGTGTATAGTAGTTGTGCGGAAGCGTTTTTCTTACTTTACTGTGCCCCATGTGCGACTTTTAATTAGTAGTTTTTACCTACTGATGATG
Source organism: Melolontha melolontha (assembly GCA_935421215.2). Lineage (NCBI taxonomy): Eukaryota > Metazoa > Arthropoda > Insecta > Coleoptera > Scarabaeidae > Melolontha > Melolontha melolontha. The sequence goes on along the minus strand of OW285239.1, from coordinate 2,396,588 downwards.
ACAACTTAGTTGTCGAAACACGTATTTAGGATACGACTAATAATTGTGGTAAGGGGTTATATACCTTTTTTAAATTTTTATTTAACCACAGTCTCCATTGAAAGAATTTTCAGAAATTACTTGTTAAAATACGTTAATATATTTAATTAATTAATATTCGTTATTAACTGTCGAAGAAGATGCGATTATTGTATTCAACGTAAATAGATTGTTATATAATAACATTCTTAAAGCACTTCAAACTCTATTTATATATACCTGCATATTTTTCATAAGGAAATGCATATTTAGGCTAAAACATCTGCATATGTATGCGCATATTTTCATACTTTTTTGCATATAATCCGGCCTTTAGTTATATTATTATAAAAGATATGAGGTAATTATTTAATGATATTGTCTATTCCTTATTTATATATAATTCATGTTATAGCAGCCAAAAACGGAAACGTACAAGAAATACAAGCAAAGAGCAGCTTGAATTATATTTACAGTATATATGGAAAGAGATTATCACTTTAGAAGTGGAACATTCAACCCTACTTTGGAAGCATATTACAATGAGAAGCAGTGGGGAAAACTAAGCGTTGGTTTGAATGCTATTGAAAATGGTTCAAGTTTAGAAGTAGAAGCGTGAAGAGAGGTATCAAAAAGAAAAAAAGTATTTATTTTTTGATAAAATATTTCTATTACGGAGATTTGGAGATCTGAAATATTCATCTAGAGCCAAATATAGAAAATTGAAGCAACATCTTGCAATGAACTTTTCCCCGAAGAAAAATTATTATGAACAATAAGAAATTTTATTACATTTATTTAACATGCACATTTATTTAATTATTGATTTATATTTTAAAAATGTTTATATGTTTTGAATTATTGTAATGACCGGGACTGTATAGTTATTTTGTATAGGATGTAGTCCATCTTGCGGTCTTATTTTGTAGCTTTGGCGTAAGATGTCCGATCTTTTCCGGCATATGATAGATAGAGATATCAGGTTCGTTGCTTTGCACAGTTGGGGGTATAAAACATCATTTTTTACTTTCATGTAGATTTGATTTAGAGTCGGTTTATTTGTTTTAGAGTGTTTTATGTGTATTTAAATTTCAAATACGTTTTTTACGAGTGGTGGCGATCTCGTATTTTTGTTAATTCTTATTATGAATTAAGAAATACTGAAAAAACAAGTCAATCAACGGGAGGAAACGTACAGACGGCGTTTCGTTCTGGTTGGAACTTTTTTATGCACGGCATTCCTCGAAGACGGACATTGCTTTTTCATTTCTATACTTTCTGTATATATAGTTAACATTTGAAACTTACTGCAAGTGAGAATTAATGAATATTAAATCACATTCTTACAAGTAAATGTCGACTTATATGATGCGTTCGTAACTACAATCCGACAAACTAAGTTTGTACCAGTATGCAGAACACACCCTTTCGCGACAACGAACTTCCTGGTAATTAGGTTAATTAAGAATTAGGAATACTGAAAAAAAACAAGTCAATCAACGGGAGGAAACGTACAGACGGCGTTTCGTTCTGGTTGGAACTTTTCAATGCACGGCATTCCTCGAAGACGGACATTGCTTTTTCATTTCTATACTTTCTGTATATATAGTTAACATTTGGAACTTACTGCAAGTGAGAATTAATTCTTAATTAACCTAATTACCAGGAAGTTCGTTGTCGCGAAAGGGTGTGTTCTGCATACTGGTACAAACTTAGTTTGTCGGATTGTAGTTACGAACGCATCATATAAGTCGACATTTACATGTAAGAATGTGATTTAATATTCATTAATTCTCACTTGCAGTAAGTTCCAAATTCTTATTATATTTGATATCTCTCGTTTTAGTTTCTTTTTGTGTATAAAAAGTGTTACGTCGATGTAAGTACTTTACACATTTGCTTTATATAAATTCTATTTCATTATAATCCTATAATTGTGTTTTTTGGTCATTTTGCATTATTAATGTCATTAGTTTTAAAATATAGATGATTAAGAAAATTACCATATTTTTTGAGGGAGTTCTTTTTGTCACGTTATTCTAGAAGTTTTTGAAAGTCAGGATTTTGGAGGGGAGATTTTTGTACTTGTGTTAAGTTCGCACAAGTAAAGTAAATTACGAGTTGTCGTTTATTCTATTTACGTTTGAAGTTAGGGGTTTAATTTAGATTTTAAATTTGAGAATTTTCTTAACAATCTATTAGTTTTATATTTTTCTCGCGAGTCACAGGAGGCTTTCCTCTGTGTGCGTGTTTTTTATCACACAGACTTTTTCCTCCAAGCTACTGTTAATCATGCTTTAGCTCTCTTTACATTTTGTAAAGGGTTTTTCCTTTTTATTTCTTTTAATAAACATTGTAAAATCAAATTGAGACTTTATTTTAATGCCACTTTGAATTTTCATTTTTCCACGTTCTTTCTCGTGCGAGAGCAAGACCTGAAGCAAGAAGTTTCAAGCAAGAAGAATTTCCGTCTGAGATAGTCCGGACTTTTGTTGTGAACTGACCTTATAAGCAAAGGTGCAGTTCACTGCAATATGTTCAAAACTGGCTAAGAACCAGTGAGTGAAATTAAATTAAATGATTTAGAAGAAAGAGGCTATTAAAGGGATAAATAGCGAGATAAATTATGATGGACTGAATCATTCCATATGTTTCAGCAGCTGTTTTTCCGAGCTTAAAACCAAATTTAATGCAACTCGCGTTGCTCTTGTTCACAAACTATTATTTCGGGGAACTTTCCATTCGGTGAATTGGTTTTCGGTGAATTGTTTTCGGTGAATTTTCCGGCAGTGCGATTGCAGTGTCTATTAGATACTTTACTCCCGAATAAAGAACTACAACTTCTGGTGAAGAAATTCAAATATATTCTATCTATCAGTTTTATTTACCTTGAGGATAGCTATCAGTGCCCTTATCTAGATGTCAACTAATGTACAGTGAAAGCTCTCATAAGCGGGCAGTCACGGTTCCAGGATTTTTGCCCGCTTATGGGAGGTGTCCGCTTAAAAGAAAACTCTGAGAAATCAAACAGAACTCGTATAATGTAACATGTAACTACTATATAGGTACATGTATGTATGTACATAATATGTAATGACATAGACACAAACAAGTTATTTAGGAACAGCTGGAAAATATCTTAAAATGGATGACTGCTTCATTTTCCTTTGCTGTTCTTCCATACGGCACTTCTGAAAATGACATTCCAGATTTTTGATATGTTCAAAAGCCACATAGTCATCTGTAGAAAACTTTTTCAGTTCCCTGATGCAATTTAAAGCTTCATCAAAGCACTTTATTTTATTTTCTTCTTCTTTTTGTTCTTGAACGTCTTCTATTTCGTCATCGGTCTCGTTCGCTTCACTAACTTGACTGGATGTATTAGTCTGGTTTTAAAAATCATCATCTTCTGTTGGTGTTTTATCATCAATTTTTATAAATTCGTCTAGGTTCTGGTCACTGGTAATATTTAAATCTTCTGCAGCTCTCCTCATCATCTCCATTGTCGCAAAAACAGACAACGGTAAGTCATCCTCATCCTCAGAGTCAAACTGAGGAACCGTCGCATCCGTTTTTCTGAACCCAGCCTTTCTGAAACAATTTTGTATTGCTGATGGAGTGACCTTTTCCCATGCCGTTTTGATAAAATGTAATGCCTCTAAAATATGATTTTTTTTTGATAATTCAGATGATGATTTAGAAAAATCTATGTTTGATAAAATATGTTGTATAATCTGGTTGCGGTAATAAAGCTTGAAATTCTGAATGATGCCTTGGTCTAGTGGCTGGCAAACAGAGGTTGTATTGGGAGGCAAAAAAAATACTTTCACATTTTTGAGGTGTAATTCTCGAGGATGTGAAGCAGCGTTATCTAAAAACAGTAAAATTTTTCTCTTTTCAATTCCCATTTTTCGATCAAGCTCGATTAACCATTCACCCATTATATCGCCTGTCATCCAGGCTTTCCGGTTTGACATCCACTTGACAGGTAAATCCTTAATGCTTATGTTTTTCAGTGCTCTAGGACGAGCCGATTTTCCAATCACTAGTAGTTCTTCTTTCTGCCGTGTCATACTTGCACAAAACAACACTACACTGTAAGTCTTCCTTTGGCCAATTTCCCACCTACACACTTTTCAGATTTTAAGGAAAGGGTCTTATTGGGAAGCGCGCGAAAAAAAAGGCCACTTTCGTCGGCGTTGAAAATGTCTTCGCATTGGTACCCGAGTAATAGTGAAGGAAGTTTTTCTATGAATGCATCAACTGTCTCTTGGTTTAGATCAGCTGCTTCACCAGAAATGCATTTAAAGCTTACATTATGTCTTTTACGCCACTTTTGTAGCCACCCATCAGATGCCTGAAACTGGTGAAGCCGAATTTTTATGCAATTTGTTTTGTTTTTTCTTTTAGAAGCCCTCCAGAAATGGGTATCATCCGATTTATAGCATTCACGAACCACTGATAACATTCTTTATCGATGTTGGAACCTTCAGTTCTGAAAAAACTTTTTTTTTTATACATATTTACACCAGACTGCCATAAACGTCTAATGTCCTCTTTTAAGCATCGTAGCTTGCGTCTTTCCTATCGAAAATCGCGCTGCTATAGCCCGAGTAAATAGTTTTTCTTTATCAATTATATTCACTATTTCAATTTTTTCTTTTAGTGTTAACATTCTTTTTTGTGGAGGCATTGTTAAAAATGCACACACCCGATTCTCTATCACAACTAAAGCACAAAGAACCAACGATCAGCTGTTTCTTAAACGGTAAATCCCCTAAGGGAATCACCGAGTCTAGAAATGTGTAATGCGTGTTAAAATCTTAATTCGCCCGGTTGTTGGAGCTTCATGGTCGCTTATGGGAGATATTTTCTGGTTTGGCTAAAAAAAATGTTGCTCGCGCCTGTTTATAGGAGCGCTCGCTTATGGGAAGGTGTCTTATGTATTAAAAGATAGGGCAAAAATCGATTCCGAACAATTTGGTCGTTTAAGGGAGATGGTCGCTTATTAGAGCTGCCCGTTAAGGGAGCTTTCACTGTATATAAAAGTTTGAAACGGATATAATTAAGTAATTATTTTAAATAATGTAAAACTGAGAAATCAGTTTTACAATACTGTAATTGTTATTGTCCATGCTTTATTCGAAATCTCTAAAACATACCGAGAAACAGTTATTTCGCGTATCCCGTAAGAATAGATTTACGCGGTAAAGTGCTGTCATGGACCTACATAGATATCATGCGACTTTCTATTGAACAGTTTATCGAGCAGAGCTTTTTGCCGGGGTTAGTGACGCGTTAAATATTGGAACAATAACTTAGATCGAATCGTTTTGAAAACGATCTCATGATAATATAATTTTGTGGGTTTATTGAGACACTTCATGTTTTTCTTTTCAACCGCAACATTCCTTATGGATATTATTGCTGTGTAACTGATGAAGATATTGCTTTGCGTTGGTGTTGTGGTCGTCGTATTTCGGGCGAGTAGGTTAGTATGCCAGAGTAGCTTCGTCATCCGTTTGCTCCTTCACGAGGATTACTCTCTGCCTTACGAGAATATACGATATGTATATCGCGTAATGATAGTCATTTTTCAATTGGTTTATAATTTATTTCGTACTACAGAAGGACACAAAAAAAAACTATTTACAGTAATGGAGCGATCACGACGTATAACAATAATTCATTAATACTCGTGCGATAAAACTAACTGAACTGTACAGAGTTCTACAGGGCTATTCAAAAGGAATTTGAGATTAAAATATTTTCCAATTGGAAAATATTTGAAGATACTGAAAATAAAAATGGAATAATACTACTAGAAATCTGTATATACTAGGTGATCCATGGTAGCGGAAGATTTTGAAAACGTTATTATTCGAGACCGGATACATCGGGTTGAAATGACGTCGTCATTACGACGGACGATATAAATAGCCTACAACATCTGTAAGTACATCACGCAGTTATTGTAGGCACTATTGATCTGGCTGGCGCGCACACCTATTTTCATCGAGAATTGCGACGTTTTTTGTTGGATATTTACAGTTAAATTTCTGTTTTCATGAGCGTCGATAGAAGCGTATGGGGTTTTAATACTTTAGTCTATTTAGATTATTTAAAAAAGGTATATAACCCCTTACCACAATTATTAATCGTATCCTAAATACGTATTTCGACAACTAAGTTGCAATCATCAGTAGGTAAAACCACTAATCAAGGTGTCGCACATGGGGCACAGTAATCCGTATGTAGAAATCAAGAGAAATCCGCTACCTAAAATGATTAGTGACACAAAAGACGCGATTAAGAAATGTCCAATTTTAATAACTTCTACCCAAAAGTATAAATTGAATGTTAGTAATCCTGTAGTACCAAGAATGTATTGTTTACCGAAGATACATAAACCAGGTAACTCGATGAGACCTATAGTTTCAGGTATCAACTCACCGACTTACTTGATTTCCAAATGGTTAGTGAATGAATTTAAAAATCTACCCGTAAAACCAGAAAATTTGTCAGTCAGTAATTCCTTAGAATTTGTTAAATTAATTAAAGATTGTGAACTGGAAACCGGGGAAATTTTAGTTTCATTCGATGTAACGTCTTTATTCCCCTCGGTACCTATTCCAGAGACTATGAAATATTTAGAAAGCTTGCTCCACAAGAATAACATTGAACCTTCAAAAATAAAAGAATACATGAGATTGACAACCCTGTGCATGACGCAAAATTGTTTTCCAGTAGGAGAAAAATTTTATGAACAGACACAATGCACAACAATGGGTAACTGCCTATCTCCTTTCATAGCCAATCTATTCATGAGTCAATTTGAAGTAGAATTTAAAAATAACGCTAAATATTTCCCGAGAGTCTGGATTAGGTATGTAGATGACATTCTCGCGATTTTTGATACACGGAAATGCGAATTAGACATGTTCGTTAATAAATTAAATTTGAAATTTCCGACATTAAATTCACAGCGGAAAAGGAACACAATGGCAAGATACCATTTTTGGACACTTTACTGATTAGAAATAAACATAAAATAGAAATCGATATTTTCCGGAAAGAAACCAATGTTAATAGATTCATCACCGCGGATTCAAACCATAGTTATCATTAGAGCTGAGGATGTTTGCGGTACGGCAGGACCGTATGTAGTGCATCCCCACATTTAACTATTTATCTAAATATTCTCTGAAATGATTTGCCGGATCTCATAAATTAAAAGAGTGATATTTGAGTATGCACTGGATATTGTTATTATACAAAATCATAATAGCCATTTGTATTTATGGATCATAAATAATAATACGCATGTATTTGTATTTGGTTGTGAATTCAATTTAAACTTAAAACGAATCGTAATATTTTAACGACAAGCCGTCCTTACAATACATGCATTCGAGACGAAGTGTGCAACTCTAAGAACAACTTCCATAATTGATCGAAAATGGACATTTTGGAGCTGAAGTAAAGCCCCTATTCTTAGAAAATTTTATTACTGTCGTTAAGAACTATTATTATAAACAACAAAGGCATTTTATTAGTGTTGAAGTTTTAGTTTCATTGAATTTCCATGTTGTAAGTAGTCAATTGTAAAGTGTTCATTCACAATATTCTAAAACAAGGTGTAAATTTAACTAAAATCCAGAAAAACACATTCTGATAATATATTACTAGATTAGAAGCTGTGTTTATTACTATTTATTATATTATTTTTATAACCAAATGCAATAAAAGCTATGAAAACAAAAGAAACCTCGATTTATTAAAATCTTGTCACACAGCCTTTCAAAGCCTGGCAGCACATATTTTGCATATATTTTATATATACTACCTACTTGAACTAGGTGAATGAAGTTAAAAGTTATAAGTTATAACTTCTAACTAATTGCATATCGATGCGACAATTCACATCAAGCTTTGATGCAAAATAATACAAATCTGTATAAAAACAAATTTGTATCTGTATATACATGGACACACAGCACATATTTACCAGCGCTTGCTTCAACCACCAGACGCATGCGTTTCTGTCTAACAACTTTGTCAATGACGGATTTACGAAGACAAACGACTGTAGGTACACTTAGCGGTCATGTACCAAATTTTGTCCTATCAGATGATACCAGCAAACGCTGGTAAATACGTGCTGTGTGTCCATGTATATACAGATACAAATTTGTTTTTATACAGATTTGTATTATTTTGTATCAAAGCTTGATGTGAATTGTCGCATCGATATGCAATTTGTTTTTGCTATATTACGCCACCTGGCGACGAGTGAATGGACTCACAGTAATATGCGTATTTTTTCTTTTCCTGTAATAGCTTAGCTATTCGAGAAGAAACACTTTGCACCGGCGTGGTTGGTTTTGTCCGTCAGATGTCATGAGGTTATCTGGTGTCATCTGATAGGACAAAATTTGCTACATGACCGCGAAGTGTACCTACAGTCGTTTGTCTTCGTAAATCCGCCATTGACAAAGTCGTTAGACAGAACCGCATGTTCTGGTGGTTGAAGCAAACGCTGGTAAATACGTGTGTCCATGTATATACAGATACAAATTTGTTTTATTTTATAGATTTGTATTATTTTGTTTCGTAAGATAAATAAAGTGCTGTGAGTTAGTTTCTTGTTTTCATAGTTTTAACTGTTAATTACATCGTCATTTTTGTGATAGATCCTGTTTAATATCGTTTGATTGAATCTACTTCTCCCAATTATTTCGACGTAAGTGTGCATTGAATTTCGTTCAGTTTCAATAATTTACGCATACATTTTTAGTTTTCATTTATTTAGATCTAGAGCATTGTTTAAGTTACTTTTCAGATATGATATGGAAGAACGTCGAGAACGGCATCGTAAAACAATGGCGAGTTGGATTGACGGTCATACTGATTGTATGTCCATTTTCAGTGAAACAGATATGCAAAATACATATCCGTCTGTTTCATTATATAACAACTGCGTAATACGGCAAAAACGTATTGATAAATATCCCTTTTTTGTATATTTACCGCCATCTGGCGCGTGTTAATGGACAGCACCAATATACGTATTTTTCCGCTTTTTTTCGTAATAGCCTTGCTATTCGACCGGAAGATCGCCTTTTCTGGCCTAGTCGCTTTCTTCCGTCAGATGTCACTGATTAAATTGGTGTCGCCTGATAGAACGAAACTGGTTATAGCTTGGAGACGATTTTAGCGTAAATGTAGATACAGATACAGATCCGTTGTTTAACAGATCTGTATTAATTTGTATACACATTGCTTCACTAGTTCAACCGATGAGGCCTAGATGGCTGAAACATATGTATTGAACAGAAGTAAATGCTAAAAATACGAGGTGTTTGTCCATGTTTACAGTGACGGATATGTATTTTGCATATCTGTTTCATTATATAACAACTGCGTAATACGGCAAAAACGTATTGATAAATATCCCTTTTTTGTATATTAATAATCAACTTTAAACATCATAAAGTCAAGATCAACAGGTATACTTCAAAAGTTACTTCCTAGATATAATAAATTACTTACCATTTCCTTTCATGATCCCATGAGTCAGGTACAAAGGTGCTCTTCCGGTTGTAGAATCTTTAGCTAATGTTTTTCTAATTAACTTATGATCGGTCAAAACTACTGTGTAAACATTTCCCAAGAATAATCCGTATATCGGGCCGTATTTCTTAGACAAATTCGCTAAAGTTTCATGCGGTGCTTTGGGATTCAACCAGGGTAGGTATCCTATTACAGGCAAACCCCACGGCCCTGGAGGAAGACCTTGTCTCCGACTCCGAAACCAGAAGAGAAACAATATCACGATTGTTATTAAGTAAAGCAACATCTGTAATAGATAAACATGTGAATTAAAAGATGGAAGATTGTTTTTTATTTAAAAGCGAAACCTACTCTGAGATGTCACACCATAAACTGAACATCAACGTTCAGTGTGTTTCATAAATTAAACATACAGTAGATTATTGAATATGTAATTATTGTAATTCGATATGTTTATATGTTTACTAAAGCTATCACTATTTTCAAAGTCAAATATACGCAGATTATATCAATCGCGACGGGTATTACAAAAACAGCATCGGCGGTAAGTGGTAGAGGTCATTTATCTAAGCATCACTACTATACCGGGTGCGGCAATAGTGTGTCGGCGGAGCTTAGCATGAAAACTAATAAAGTTGTAACAATGAAATTTTACGTACACATGTAGTATGCTACAGTGCATTTTCTAATTTTATTTATATATTTACAGGGTGTTCCAAATTTCCGCAACCACTTTCAATTTTTTTTTTTTTAAATAGATTGCTATACTTTCTTGTGATTATGATGATAGCCACCCAAATTATCTTTGCAATGATATATGACAATGTGCACTTACAACTGTTAGTTTTGGTTTTATTGCAAATTTTGTTAAAATCTTGACAGTTGCAGCGTCTAACATTTTAAGTCTTAGCCTGAAAATGGGTGCAGTGCCTCACGTAACTTTTTGTTACCAATTTATGGACTAACACGTTATATGTTTTGAGGGTGAACAACGTGACAACATATACAGAGTGTTAAATATGTCGTGCCAAAGTTATCGAAGTTTAAAGGCTATTTTCTCTTTTTTTTTTAAATTAAACCTATAATTTTTTTATTAGTCAGCAAATTCCTTGTAAAATTGCCGTTAAAATGGTACCAATAACACAGTACTTATTTCTAGTATTTTCGAAGTTATAACCCTTTAATGGGATATAGCTATGTTTATAATATTCAATAAGCGGTGCTGCATCTAATAGTTGGGTGGTTGGCCATGAAATGATATTAAGCAAAAATTGCTGTGTAACCAAACGTCAAATATCTACTTAATTTTCCATATAAAGTGTTTTTCAATAGTTTCTCTTTACTGTAATCGCGTTTAATTGTTATAATTTAAGTTCGGCTAGTTAATTATCAATTTCCGTTTGTTCGTTATTAGTTGTTATCTTGTTGTCAGTTATATCGTTTTGTTGTCATTATTTTTTATTTCCATGCCCTAATAGTTTATAGTTATGTTTCTTTAGAATGAATTTTTCGAAGGAGGAGCTAATAGACATGGTATTTGTTCTTGGCGCTAGCAATAGAAATCCACTTTTAGCATCAAGAACATATGCTATGGAGTATCCTCACCGAAGAGCACCAGATATTAAGACGTTTGAAAATTTGTTGACAAGGTTTCTTCGGACGGGTTCAGTGAATTATGTCAAACATGAAAGAACTAAGTCTATGGTTACAGAAGATAATGAAGTGACAGTCGTCCAGTCCGTTGTGGAAAATCCGCGCGTATCTACAAGGATAATTTCGAAAGAACACGGGATATGTCACTGCTGTAAGAAGGATTTTAAAAAAACATAAATTTCACACTTATAAAATTCAAAATCATCAAGGCTTATTACAAACGGATTTTGAAAGGAGACTTGTTTACTGTGAATGGCTACTTTTCCAATTACGACAAGATCTAACTTTTCTATATCATGTGCATTTCACAGATGAAGCAGCATTTGCTAATTGTGGAATAACAAACAGAAAAAATTCTCATTATTATGACACTAGAAACCCTCATTTTGTGCAACCCATTTTATACCAACAAAAATGGAGTGTTAACACCTGGGGAGGCATCATAGGAAACACTATTGTAGGTCCATTCTTTTTTAATAATACTTTAAATTGTGAAATCTACACAAATTTCCTACAAAATAATTTACCATTGCTGTTAGAAGACCTACCAGATAACGTCATAAGGAGATTGTGGTACCAACATGATGGTGCACCTGCACATTACGGTGCTGCTGCAAGAACACATTTAGATAGGGTATTCACCAATAGGTGGATTGGGAGAGGAAGCTTTATAAGCTGGCCACTGCAGTCACCAGATCTAACCCCTTGTGATTTTTTTCTGTGGCCTACTGTAAAAAATATAGTTTACGAAACACCTCCTACAACGGCAGAGAACATGCAGCAACGAATCAGAAACGCTTTTCTTCAAGTAAGTGAAAACAACATGGCTCAAAATGTAAGTCTGTCGATGCAGAGGCGATTAAGAGCATGTGTAGAGCAGAATGGAAATATATTTGAACACATTTCAAATTAATTTTGTTTTATTATTGAAAAATTACAAAATGTAATTCTAAAACTAATAATAAAGAATTAAGAAACAGGTGTTTGTAAAAGTTACTCTGTTTGATATCATTTCATGGCCAACCAACTATTAGATGCACCGCATATTGAATATTATAAACATAGGTATATCCCATTAAAGGGTTATAACTTCAAAAATACTAGAAATAAATACTATGTTATTGGTACCATTTTAACGGCAATTTTACAAGGAATTTGCTGAGTAATAAAAAAATTATAGGTTCAATTTAAAAAAAAAAGAGAAAATAGCCTTTAAACTTCGATAACTTTGGCACGACATATTTAACACTCTGTATATGTTGTCAAGTTGTTCACCCTCAAAACATATAACATGTTAGTCCATAAATTGGTAACAAAAAAGTTACGTGAGGCACTGCACCCATTTTCAGGCTAAGACTTAAAATGTTAGACGCTGCAACTGTCAAGATTTTAACAAAATTTGCAATAAAACCAAAACTAAGAGTTGTAAGTGCACATTGTCATATATCATTGCAAAGATAATTTGGGTGGCTATCATCATAATAACAAGAAAGTATAGCAATATATTTAAAAAAAAAAATTGAAAGTGGTTGCGGAAATTTGGAACACCCTGTAAATATATAAATAAAATTAGAAAATGCACTGTAGCATACTACATGTGTACGTAAAATTTCATTGTTACAACTTTACTAGTTTTCATGCTAAGCTCCGCCGACACACTATTGTCGCACCCGGTAGATATACATAAATTTAATTGTTTCTGTTTATACAATGTAACATATTTATAAAATATGAAACGAAATAAGATCATAAAAGTATTACAAGCGATTAATTAAGAAACAAAATATTCAATCTTCTTGCTATAAACCTACTGATTTCTTTACCTTAATTTACCAAATAATATTTTATACATAATAATAACAATAATAATTTATTTTTGCCCAACAGACTAATCCAAATAGTATCAGAATAATTGAAACATACATGAGTAGGTAAACCGCACCAGTTTTGTATAATACGAAAGGTATTTTTTATAATACAAAATATTATTAAAAATCTGGTGTGAAGAACACAAATACAGGTTCACTATTAATATTTTTGTGAACGTGTCCGAACATATCCCTCCCCAGAGACGTAGATACGTATTTCGCCTTTCTACAGGCTCATCGGTACGCCCCTGCTGGAGAGAGGATATCTTCAGACACATTCACAAAAAAGAACCACATCGCCACATCACAGAAATTATCCAGCGTAGAAGTAAATTCAGCGCTGCCTGTTGTCAGACAGCCGAAGTACCTCGCCCCATCCACATAACCAATGTGAAGTAACGACGCCCTTCCAAAGGTGGTTATGTGGACAGGGCGGGGTACTTCGGTTCTCTGACAACAGGTGGCGCTGAATTTACTACTACGCTCGGTCTGGATAATTTCTGTGATGTGACGATGTGGTTCGTTTTTGTGAATGTGTCTGAAGATATCCTTTCTTCAGCAGGGGCGTACCGATGAGCCTGTGGAAAGGCGAAATACGTATCTACGTCTCTGGGGAGGCATATGTTCGGACACGTACACAAAAATATTAATAGTGAACCTGTATTTGTGTTCTTCACACCAGATTTTTAATAATATTTTATATTATTAAAAATACCTTTGTATAATCCAAATAGGACAACAAAATTTTAACTCTATATGACAACACAACACATAAATAAATAAATCAATTAATTCCATAAAAACATAAAGACATGGTTAAATACCAACGGAACCTTTGTTAGATGTATTAATTAAAAAATAAGCAAAGATTTTAAGGAATCTGTGTGTTAGTAAAGTTAATAAAATATATTTTCTACATCTAGAATTTGCAGATTTTTCTTTCGTTTAACCTCCGGGAAAATTTTACAATCACAACAGTATCAAGTATAAAGCTCAGCTCCTGCTAATCTTTAGGGAGTCATTAACATGAGTTCTAAATACGTTTTATTTGTGATACGAACACAAGCGAGTATCTCTCTACAATCTTCGCGGTTGCTGAGAAAAGTACTAGTAAAAGAAGTGAGTCAGCCACCCCGCCTGTCCCTGAAGAAATACATGCACTCTTGGCTATGCACTCTTCTCTTAGATTTATCTAAAAATATAAATACCGACGACGATCTTACACAGAACAATGGGGTTTTTGACCTCTTTATTCTTACCGACCACCGATGACTGAACTAATGGATTTTTCTCTCTCTTTTTCCCTCCATCCTCTCCCTGCGCACCCTTTCGGAAAAAAAATAAAATAAAATCGTCCAGAACAAATAATGATATGCCATATATTACTGCAATCGGACTGTTGAACCATTGAAAGATCGGAATCTCCGACACATCGATTCAAGGTATTTTTTTGCAGAATTGTCTGGGCAAAGAATCATTGAACTGCGAGTGGTCGTCCTTAGATTTTCATAAAAATGAATGCATTGCCCCCGCGGTGCTTGACCTGGGCGGCGTGCACGTGCGCCACTGTAAGCGCCCGTCAACTGTATAGTGCAAGATCCCATTCAATGATCCCGCCACATATATCATCAACTCTCACCGTAAAATGCACACTTCAGCTATTATATGTACACAACAAAGAGTTCAGATATCCTTACACGATCGAGGCATCCTCTCTGTATTTGGTATTAACGAAATAATTAACAACGTAAAAATGTTTGCCAAGCAGACACTATTTTATCAAATCTCCATTCAACATTTAGTATATTTGTATGTGAATAAACATCGAAAGGTAATTACTAAAGACCATATTACATAGATAGACAGTCAATTTTATTGTCGAATAAATAATTTGTATAAACTCATCCATGAACAATATAATAATAATAATAATAAAAATGATAACAACAATAATAATAATAATAACAATAATAATAACAATAATTAATAATAATAATAACACGGAGACAGAGACGGAGAGAGCGCTTAACAAACTAAAGCTACAGTACAGTGTCATCAAATCTAATAGAGAAAAGACAAATCTCTATCCTGTAGTTGAGTTGAGGCGGATGCTCGGAAAGAGGTGTGCCGATGTACTTGTGAGCCAACATCGAGAGAAGATAACGCATGGTTTGTTTTTTAAGAATATAGATAAACAGCGCCTGTGTCACGTCCTAACTTTCATGTTTTTGCATACATCATATTTATACTCAGAAACAGAAGGCTATAGTTGCCTGTCAAGGTGGCGCTTACCACAGCCTAGAGTATGCGAGGAGGGTCATGGGACAGAATATTGGCGAAACTAAATGCAAAGCGTGCAAATTAATGCCAGAAGCTACTAGCAGGCTGACAGAAAAACTTCTCAAACATATATATATATATATATATATATATATATATATATATATATATATATATATATAACAATTGATAAATTATTGGAGTTTTTCGGCTTTTTATATGAAATATTTACAAATATCGAATTAGAATGTATGTAATTGCAGAGTAAGTGGGGATGTAAACACTATTGTCTACATATTACAAAGCAAATCATCCGAAATATTTAATTGAAAAATATTGTCTATGTTGGGGCACGAACCCAAGTCTACAGTTTGCCGGACTGTCGCTTTTACCACTTAACCACAATAGAGCTAGGTTCAAGCTATTTAGAAATGCATTATAAAGTAACAGTGTTAATGAATCAGATGTCAGTTATTGAATGTAGATGTCAAGTTGAAAGAAGAAGTCAGTTTTGAAAGCTGATGTCAGTTTTGATAGCAGATGTCAGTTAGTGAAAGCAAATGTCAGTTATTGAAAGCAGATGTCTGTTTTGAAAGCAGGTGTCAGTTATGAAAGCAAACGTCAGATTAGAAAGCAGATGCCTATTTTGAAAGTAGATGTCAGTTATTGAAAGCAGATGTCAGTATTTTGAGAGCAGATGTCAGATTTGAATGTTTAAAAATGCTAATTATTACTCCATAGCTATATGAGTGTTTAGATAATTTCTTAGCCGTTTATTAAATATAACAATTGATAAATTATTGGAGTTTTTCGGCTCTTCATATGAAATATTTACTCTGCAATTACATACATTCTAATTTGATATTTGTAAATATTTCATATAAAAAGCCGAAAAAGTCCAATAATTTAACAATTGTTATATTTAATAAACGGCTAAGAAATTCTCTAAACACTGTATCACAAGGCAAATCATACGAAATTTTTAATTGAAAAATATTGTCTACGTTGGGCCTTGAACCCAAGTCTACG
The DNA here is from genome assembly GCA_935421215.2 of Melolontha melolontha. Taxonomy (NCBI): domain Eukaryota; kingdom Metazoa; phylum Arthropoda; class Insecta; order Coleoptera; family Scarabaeidae; genus Melolontha; species Melolontha melolontha. The sequence continues at coordinate 2,380,167 of OW285239.1, read as the reverse complement.
GTTTGCCGGACCGTTGCTTTACCACTCAAGCCACGATAGACGTTGGTTCAAGCTATTTAGAAATGCATTATAACGTAACAATGTTATTCAGATGTCAGTTATTGAATGTAGATGTCAGGTTTGAAAGCAGAAGTCAGTTTTGAAAGCAGATGTCAGTTTTGAAAGCAGATGTCAGCTTTTGAAAGCAGATGTCTGTTTTGAATACAGATGTCAGTTATTGAAAGCAGATGTCAGTTTTGACAGCAGATCTCTGTTTTGAATACAGATGTCAGTTATTGAAAGCAGATGTCAGTATTTTGAAAGCAGATGTCAGTTTTGAAAGTTTGAAATTGCTAATTATTGTTCCATAGCTATATGAGTGTTTAGATAATGGGTTTAAGACCCATCTAGGACGCAACTTTTTCAAATAAAACTTTCGAATAATTAGCGTCGCAATTGTATACAGCAATGTTTACATTCACATTACATCGCGAAATAATATACTAATTTAAAATATTTAATATAAACCAAAATAAAAAAAGTTGTACAGCTGCTAATTTTTTTTATCCATATTGTTATAATTTTTTATCAGAGACAAAACAGAGTAGTATAAAAAATTTCAGTGGAAATAATCGATGCTTTCTGAATGTGTAAAGGCACTAATTAAAGAAGGATATTGTTACAAAAAAAAAACTGCATTGAACGAATTTGCGTCATTGAGTGTTTGTAGGAAAATTTTCTTCCAAGAACTTTGGAGATACACTATATCAGTCAGATACTAGGAAAGCTTTGTGTTTTTTGCTTTTTAAAAATAGCAACTTAAAGGTTAATTCATGTCAATAACCAACGTATTCGCTTTACGTGAATATATTTCTTCCTGTTTGTCTTCAGACATAAGCTAGCCTTGATTCAGGACCTTATAAATTAATAATCATATTTTTTTTAAATAATATTTATTTAAAATCAAAACTTTTTTAATAATATCGAAATATTGTTAAAAATCGGGAGTGAAAAACATCAAGATATGCAGATAAGTGTTTCGTCTTCCTCCAGACTTGGCAGTGTCTGATGCTGGGATAGTAAAATTTACTACAAAAACTTCTTTACTACATAGAATCAAGTCACAATAGAAAGAATGAAAGAAAACTTAGAGCCGGCCACCCATTGATTAATGTCTGGTGAAAACTGTACTAACGTGCATCCAAAAGCATGTTTTAAATTGTTTTGTTAATATTTCTTTGTTTCTCTGAAATCTACGCCGATATTGGTAATAATTATATTATATAAACTAGGTGTATTTTTTAACTTGAATCTTTGAAATATTTCAAAAAATAAGTAGTTCACGAAAAAATGTCCAGCTTTAAAATTTAATAATTGAATGGCGGAAATACATTAGCGCTAGAATTAGTTCCTCTCTTTCCCTCCATATAGGTGAGGCGTGCGTAACTTTGAAATCTTAAATAGGAACTTATATATTTGATTACAGATTCGAATTCTACTGGAGAAAATACGCAGGCTGAAACATTTTTTTCAGTTCATGATAATCATGTAATCGATGAAATTCAATTATTTTCAATTTCTCGCACTGTGAACCTATGCATACGATTCTGCAATATGTGTATTTTCATTTATGTATATATAAAAAATGTGTTCTTTGTAAATAATCTAAGTTTGTCTTAGAAAAACTTCATTCATTTCAAAAATTTCGAATAACTGGGAAAATGTTACCCGTAGAAATATAAATTGCTGGTGAATAAACTACGTAACCGCAACCCAACAACAACGACGTGTACGTAGTGCTACCTTGACGTGCTTGATTAAACTGAGTCTTCTTCCCTCTCACGTATCAAGGTGCTTCATTTATGTAAGTCACTTCGGCTTTCACTTATCAGAGTGTTATATTTTCCCTCGCCTCATCATCTTTAAATTAAAGTAAGTGCTAAAAATGATGGTCTTCGGCTTCAATGCCCTTATTGATCTGCGTTTCAAATGAGTGTAGACAAGTGAGAAGTGTTTCTTCTTGAATTTCGGCACAAGCATTTCTGATTCGCTCAATCATATTTTCACGTGTTGTTGGTACTTGATTGTATACTTTGCATTTGAGATAACCCCATAAAAAGAAATCTGGTGAAGTAAGATCTTGCGATCTAGCAGGATAATTTACTGAAACGATTCTAACGATCCAGCGACCATTGAAATTACGATCAAGTACTTCACGTGCTACCACCGAATAGTCTGCTGGACTATCATCATGTTAAAACCACATGTTCTGTCGCACTTCTAAGCCAGCGTCTTTAAGCAGTGCTGGCAATTAACTTTTCAAAGTGTCTCGGTACATTTTACCATTCAAGTGGCTCTCAATAATGTGGGGGCCGATGGCGTTGTTCCCAATTATTCCACACCACATGTTGGTAGTCCTAGGGTGCTGGTATTCAACTTGGCGAAGCCTGTGCGGATTTTCAACACTCCAGTAATGTGTATTGCGTCGATTAACCGTTCCTTGGTTTGTGAAAAACGCCTCATCGGAGAACAGCACGTAACGAAAAAAATTTGGGTTTTTTTGCAATTGTTCACATGCCCACTGACAAAAAGTTACCCGATTTTGGATATCAACGCCATGAAGATCTTGATGTAAATACACATGATACGCATGATATTTATGACGTTTTAAAATTTTCCAAGAACTGCTGTGGGATAATCCAGAATTTCGAGCAGTTTCTCTTGTGCTAACATGTGGATTAATAGCCACTGCAGCTAAGAGAGCGACTTCATTGTTTTCTCCGGTGACTGTTCCTCGACGGGTCCTTTTTTCGGTTGAACACTTTCATGAGCAGTGAATTGTTTGATAGTAAGGTAATGTGAAGCACGTGACCGAATCTTATGCGGAAAATGTTGAGCGTAGAGACTGACAGCTTTATCAAGACTTCTGCCAGCATCCTCGTGCACCAGATCCATTTCAATATTTTCTCTCGTACAGTTAAATATTCGATTCTGTAGTAGGTACTATTAACAGCGTAACAGAAACAGGTCGTTTACTTTTCAAAATATTCTTCGAACTAAGTAAAAGTAAGTTGTTTCTTAAAGTTATTTCTTTCTTTTGTATATTTATTTTGTGTTTTCGGAATTAGAAAAAATACGAATGGAAGAAATAACACAAACGTTGAATACATACATTGTACTAGGTACGTTCAAATATGCAAAATGTAATTTTTCTTATTTGAAAGCACTCCAATAAGTCATGAGCGAAGGAAATCGCGTTAACCAAATGTGTGAAGAAGAACGTTCCTGGATTATTATAATAGTACTTTCTTGACAAGTCATTTTTTGTGGTATTCTTTTTATTGAAAACGAATTGCAGAATCGTACGCATAGGTTCTTAGTGCGAGAAATTGAAAAAATTGAATTTCATCGACTACAACGCCATCTATCATGAATTGAAAAAAATGTTTCAGACAAATTCTACTTGCTTTTTAAGTAGAATTTGAATCCGTAATATGTCCCACCTGACGCACCTACGTGGAGGAAGAGAGGGATTAATACTAGCTCTAATGTATTTCCTTCATTAAATCACAAAATTTTAAACTTTGGCATTTTTTCATGAACTGATGAACTCAGTATGACAGACACTTGATCGATTACGAACAACTCACATAAACGAATGACACATGTACGTAAGGTATATTTGCCTGGGCGTCAAATGTTGTTTATCACTCCCTATTACATTCCCCTTTCAATATATTTTTGCGGTATTCCAAGGTTATTTTCCATAACGTAATTTTTTAACAGAAATTTGTGTTTTTCGCAATTAATAAGTGTAAGTTTATTGCTTGAAATTCGGTTAAAATGTAACATTGTCAAATATTTTTTTTAAACCAACCCAAGCTAACTCAACTCACCAAAAAAAAATTATGTGTCTTTCTTTGTAAAAATGACATTAAGAATAAAAAACTTTAAAATTTATCTGAACAGTAATATTTATATTTGTTACACACAAGTTGGCAGTTCTGAAGCAGATCATTATTGAGATATCGTTACTTTTGACAGTCAAATTTTCAATTTTTTAGACGTAAACGTCACATAGGAGGTTAGTAGTTTTTTTTTAGATTAACGGTACTTCTGCGCCTAAAACTTTATTAGGATAAATTGATTCCCAAAGGGTCCTCTAAACGTCGCAATAATTGTTTTTGGAAACATCGAATGCAGACTTGTTCTCTACTATACCCTTTTAACATATCGAATCAAGCAACGACAAAAATTAGGCCTTGATTATTTCAGATGTTGCATCATGTTAACGTTCCTGGGTAATATACACAAATTTCAGATATTTCTCGCTGTTGTTATTTTTAAATCTTGATTGGAACTGCTGTTTTTGAATTTTATTGCATTACTGCAGAAGTACTAATTTTAAAAATTTAAAATGTCAACAGTAAGTTGCCGAAAGTACGTCGAGAGAACAGTCCTTTACAGGATTCAGGAACACCTACACGAAGCAACACTCGAAAGAATCAGTTAACAGATTTTTTACGTGAAAGTTTACGTAACAATCAATATATATTTTAAACGTATGCTGCGTACCAATATGAAACGGAATCTTGAATAGATTAAACAAATTTACATCTAGTTTTTGCGAATTCGAATAGATATTATATATTAAATACTTGCGAATACACATTTATACATAACATACTATTACTTCCTGGACACTAATGTTGTGATATAAATAAATAAACAGCGATATACTCGTATATATGGGTTATCTTTTCAACACTTCGCAGTTTCTCTTCGATGTGAAACTAGTTCATGCAAAGGTAGATCCTTTGTTGAAATATCGCCCACGAATAAAAATTTCCGTTATTCTGTTATTTTCAGTATCGCTTATGGATGATTTATTCACTGATGTGGTTTGTGAAATTTAATTTATTGCAATATTATATTCCGGTAGTATTTAGTTTAACGATCTTAAATTAAATGATGTGAGGTAAACAATATTAAGAGGATATCGTGAGTTTTTATAGAATACATTTCTCTTAATAAATATTGTTGATATTTGTCTTTTTGATACGGAAAAACTTGTGTCTAAATACAAACTTCTGCATTATCAAACTGATCTATAATACAGATTTCTATGTATTGAAAAGTCAGATAATCGCAAACAGGAAAATAACAAAATGCAATGACAAACTGGAGAAATACGAACGTATTAAAAATACCAGGGGGACTTTTATATTATCTACATACTTTTTTCTTTCATTCGTATTTTTTTCTAATTTCAAAAACATAAAATAAACGTACTAAAGAAATAAATAACTTTAAGAAACTTTAGAATGTTTAGAAAGTAACAGACCTGTTTCTGTTATGCTGTTAATAGTACTACTGCACAATGGAGTATTTAACTGTACAAGAGAAAATTGAAATGGTTCTGGTGTATGGAGAAGCTGGCAGAAGTCTTGATAAAGCTGTCAATCTCTTCGATCAGTGTTTTCCGGTTAGGATTCGGTTACGGGCTTCATTTTACCGTATTATCAAACAATTTACTACTGATGGAAGTGTTCAACCGAAAAAAGGACCCGTCCAGCAACAGTTACCGGAGAAAATAATGAAGTCCCTATATTAGCTGCAGTGGTTGTTAATCCTCATGTTAGCACATGAGAAACAGTTCGAAATTCTGGATTATCACACAGCAGTGCTTGGAAAATTTTAAAACGTCATAAATATCATCCGTATCATGTGTCTTTACATCAAGATCTTCATGGCGTTGATATCCAAAATCGGGTAACTTTTTGTCAGTGGGCATGTGAACAATTGCAACAAAACCCCAATTTTTTTCGTTACGTGCTGTTCTCCGATGAGGCGTTTTTCACAAACCAAGGAATGGTTAATCGACGCAATACACATTACTGGAGTGTTGAAAATCCGCACAGGCTTCGCCAAGTTGAATACAAGCACCCTTGGACTACCAACATATGTGTGGAATAATTGGGAACAATGTCATCGGCCCTAACATTATTGAAAGCCACTTGAATGGTAAAATGTACCGAGACACTTTGAAAAGTTAATTGCAGCACTGCTTAAAGACGCTGGCTTAGAAGTGCGACAGAACATGTGGTTTTACCATGATGATAGTCCAGCAGACTATTCGGTGGTAGCACGTGAAGTACTTGATCGTAATTTCAATGGTCGCTGAATCGGTAGAATCAGTTCAGTAAATTAGTCTGCTAGATCGCAAGATCTTACTTCACCAGATTTCCTTTTATGGGGTTATCTCAAATGCAAAGTATACAATCAGTCGTTGTTGTTGGGTTGCGGTTACGTAGTTTATTCACCAGTGTTACGCTTAGCATATAGAATATTTTAATCTATTTTTAATCCTATTTCTTTTGTCATATTCCGAAGCGAGACCCTTAGTCTTCTACCTGATCAAACAACCGTTACTGTGGAATTTCTTTATAGATACATTTCAATTTTAAATTGTTTAATTCAATTATACATCTTCCTTTATATATGGTGTTTCATATTATTAGAAAGCTTATGTCACAAGGGTTATTCTAATAATATTTACGACATCGATAGACCACGTCTTCAAGTCGCGCTTCTTATTAATTATAATTCAAGATATCGACCACTCTCTTCGATAGATCATAAAACAGACCGTTTTCTAGACCTTTTCTTTTCGATACAAACTATCAGTCCGAGCATCTCATTAGAACCATTCATAAGTAAAAACGTCTCTCATCGTACTGTCCAGGTACACGACACAATGCCGCCCGGTGTCTTTCGCTTCTAAGGTAATTTTGTATTGTTCAATATATATTATTCTTTTAAGCGAATCCATATTAATTAAACTAATTAATTTCTTGTTCCTCCGGCCAAACATCGCTCTGCATATCTGTCCAGGTATACGACGCACCACGTGGCCACCCATCGTCACACAAAGGTAACTCTGTATTGTTCGATACAGAGGTTGTTTTGTATTAATCGTAATTAATTAGCATTTAATTTACTACTCAATTAAACGTTCGTTTCAGAGTATTTTTTGTGTTAATTTTAGTTACTTAATTACCGCTCCTCGTGTAGATATAACTTTTTTTTAATTACTTTTAAATATAACAACTTCAATTTCTTTCTTATGTAAATATAAATACAAACTTTAAGGACAACATGTGTTTTATTTATTTAGTAAGTAAGTTGTAGTATATTTATTTTAATTAACCAATACCACGCACGTCCTGTACCTTTGAAGGAACTTCATCACCACCACAAATTATTTTTATCATAGGATAATATTATTATTAGCACACCAAAAGACGCCATTTGTAATAAGTGTCCCCCAGACCGTTTGTAATACCAGCAATTTGTATTTCTACGGGTAACATTTTCCAAATTATTCGAAATTTTTTAAATGAATAAAGCTTTTCTAAGACTAACTTTGATTATTTACAAAGAACACATTCTTTATACAGGGTTAGTTATAAGTATGGAGACGGCGATTTATTGTCGTTAATATTCATGTTAGGGAATTATGTTCAATATAAAAGTTTGTTAAGATATTTTGATCTACATTTGAGAATATTTTAATTTTTGTTTTTCAATTGTTTTTTTAGATGCGCCTGTCCGCGCATTTTTTTTTAATGGGAACTGGTAAGTTTTGCTCTACCATTCGATAGAGAATTTTTTCTCTTTGCAATAATATTTTTGTATTTTTACAAGAAAAATTAAACAAATTATTAACAAAGTTAATTAAAGTAAGTGTTCAAATTGTCGTCCATTAGTAATTTGACAATGAATCGATTTACAAAACCCCGAACAGAGTTCTGTAAAAAATCTCGAGGAATTTCTTGTATCGTTCTGGTAATTCGGATTTGTAAATCTTCGACGTTATCGGGCTTATCTTTGTAAACTTCTTTTTTACGTATCCCCAAAGAAAAAAATCTAAAGGACTTAAATCTGGCGAACGGGCTGGCCATTCAATGGTTCCTCGTCTTCCAATCCATCTCTGGCGAAAAACGTTGTCCAAATATTGACGAACATTTACACCATAATGTGGTGGGGCGGCATCTTGCTGGAACCGGATACTGTCATTGGGCAGGTCTTCATTGTTTTCATGAGGATAGAGCGTAGTGCAAGCAGGTATTATTTCATTTTGCAATAACTGCAAATACAGAGCCGAAGTTAAATTGCCGTTGATGAAAAAGGGACCGATAATATGACCGCCTAGAATGCCAACCCAAACATTAACCTTTTGGGGCTACTGCGTATGGTGCTCCAAAAACCAAGAGGGATTTTCCGATGACCAGTATCTGCAGTTATGTCTGTTTACTTCAGCGGTAAGGCAAAAAGTAGCTTCGTCAGAGAAAAGAATATTGTTGACAAAATTTTAATTATTATTGCAAATATTTAACATTTCCTCAGAAAATTGTAATCTCCTATCAAAATCATCTTCCGTTAACTCGTGTACAAGGTGTACCTTATAAGGTTTATACTTTTCACTTTTTAAAAATGACACGATCGATGACTGTGAAATATTGAAATTGGCCGCTAATTGATTGGTTGATAAATGGGGATATTCAGATACAGCCAATAAAATATCCAGTTTGTTATCATCGCTTTTGCTGTTCTAGGTCTACCACTCCTTGGCAAATCTTTACCGCTACCCGCTTGTTCAAAGTGTCTTAAAGTTTTACCAACAACGGATTTAGAAATTGGATTTCTATTTGGATGCGTATCATTAAATAAATTACAAACGTCTTGTAAACTTCTGCGTCTATCTCCATAACCCAACATCATAAGTATTTCAATTCGTTCAAGTTCACTTAAACTCGCCATTGTTAATATTAACAGCAACAAATTGCACAAATGAATTATTTCTGTCAAAGATTTGACGTACACAATAACCACTGATAAAATTATGTCGCTCAAGTTTGTTTATCGCTACGCTTCTGTCTAACTGCGATGTACCGAACATCTATCTGTTAAACACATGAACCGACCTTTTCTTGTAAAAAAGTTATTAAAATGAATTTTAAAAAAACAAAAATATTATTATAAAGAGAAAAAATTCTCTATCGAATGGTAGAGTAAAATTTACTAGTTCCCATTTAAAAAAACTGCGCGGACAGGCGTAACTAAAAAACAATTGAAGAAAAAAAAATACAAATATATTCAAATGTACTCGTAGATCAAATATTCTAACAAACTTTTATATTGAACATAATTCCCTAAAATGAATATTAACGACAATAAATCGCCGTCTCCATACTTTTAACCAACCCTGTATATACATAAATCAAAATACACTATTGCAGAATCGTATGCCTAGGTTCTCAGTGCGAGAAATTGAAAAGAATTGAATTTCATCGATTACAGCGCCATCTATCATGAACTGAAAAAAATGTTTCAGACAAAGTCTACGTATTTTCTCCAGTAGAATTCGAATCTATAATCAAATATAATGAATCCAATTTAAGATTTCAAAGTTACGTACGCCCCACCTATATGGGGGGAAAGAGAGGAACTAATTCTAACACTAATGTATTTCCGCCATTGAATTATTCAATTTTAAACCAGGACATTTTTTCGTGAACTGCTTAGTTTTTGAAATATTTCAAAGATTCAAGTTAAAAAATACACCTAGTTTATATAATATAATTATTACCAATATCAGCGTAGATTTCAGAGAAACAAAGGAATATTAACAAAACATTTTGAAACATTCTTCTGGAGGCACGTTAGTACAGTTTCCACCAATGACATTAGTCAATGGGTGGCTGAGTTTTCTTTGATTTTTTCATTTGTGACTTGATTCTAGGTAGTAAAGAAGTTTTTGTAGTAAATTTTACTATCCCAGCATCAGACACTGCCCAAGTCTGGAGGAAGACGAAACACTTATCTGCATATCTGGATGTTCTTCACTCCCGATTTTTAACAATATTTCGATATTATTAAAAATGTTTTGGTTTTAAATAAATATTATTTAAAAAAAAATATGATTATTAATTTATAAGGTCCTGAATCAAGGCTAGCTTATGTCTGAAGACAAACAGGAAGAAATATATTCACGTAAAGCGAATACGTTGGTTATTGATATGAATTAACCTTTAAGTTGCTATTTTTAAAAAGCAAAAAACACAAAACTTTCCTAGTATCTGACTGATGTAGTGTATCTCCAAAGTTCTTGTCAGAAAATTTTCCTACAGACAACTAATGACGCATATTCGTTCAATGCAGTTTTTTTTTTTTGTAACGATATCCTTCTTCAATTAATGCCTTTATACAAGGACTAAAAGTGAGCAGTCGATAGTTGGCTAGAAATGGCAAGATCCTCATATGTAGGAGCACATAAGCTTACGACCGCGCTTCTGAAATAATCTTAATTCATTTACCTCGAGCAACTGACCTTTAAAATGTAAAAATTGAAAACGATCACAATGACCTCTTCTTTGAACGTATGTATATCGCATTTGAAGGAACGGGTTTTATACACAGTGAGTAAGCTGTGGAACATGTAACCACGCCTGTATAATAATTTTATTGTCGTTCTTATATAGTCATAAAGTTATCGTACGCTCTATAAATAACTACATCGGATCGGATCAAAAAAGGAGACCTGTATTTAGGTTATAGACTGTTCAACAATTAAATATTCATATTTTTTGTGTGGTCCTCGTGATTTTTAGATTCTCTTTCTTGACTTTTTTTCTTTTTGAAAACCTGATCTCAAGTACAGCACACTTTTCAGTCAGTACTAATTCAATTACGTGTTTTAATTTCGAATTAACGCAAGAAAGATTAAGTACAAGGCGTTACAATTTAATTCTCGAAGTGTACCAAACCTAACACCTACTTTCTGAAATTCTGTTGAGTAACTATCAGTACACATTCTTTTGGATATCATTTATATTAAAAGTCTACATCAAAGAGTGTCGTTCTTGCACCGTATTGCTAGTGGGGATGAAACTCGGGTACACTATGTAACTCCGGAGAGGAAGCGTGCATTCATGTAAAAAAATAGTCCCCAAAAAACTTGAAAAACAGTACAGCTCCATCCACAAAGAAAACGACAACAGAATGGTATAGCTAAGACAGTACTGAACCAAAATCCTATAAAATTTAACACCGAGGTCCAAATTCACTTTGTATTCCCTCCACTTTTCTTCTCAGTTACGTGAGCAGGTCACGGCACGCGCGAAATTAAAACGCTCAGAAACATGTAATGAACACACATAATTATATATATATATATATATATATATATATATATATATATATATAGTAAATTCAATCAGTTGCCGATTTAAGGTCTGGCTTTACTTTAAAGTATATATATTTAAAACAACCCTACATGTTTCGGCAATGATGCCTTTATCAAGGATATAAAATAAGGATATATATATATATATTTATATTTTATATCCTTGATAAAGGCATCATTGCCGAAACATGTAGGGTTGTTTTAAATATATATAATTTAAAGTAAAGCTAGACCTTAAATCGCCAACTGATTGAATTTACCATATCATACCAAGGTCACCAAATAATTATATATATATATATATATATATATATATCTTCGTGACCTTGGTAGTACGCCATTGTCAAGGGAATACAAAATATAAATGACAGAATATAAATGACATTTATATTCTGTCATTTATATTTTGTATTCCCTTGACAAAGGCGTACTGCCGAAACATGTAGGGTTGTTTTAAATATATATACTTTGAAGTAAACCAGACCTTTAACCGCCGACTTATTAAATTTACCCTATATATATATATATATATATATATATATATATATATATATACATATATATATATATATATATATATATATATATTAAAATGATAAGCTTTTTTTTGGTTTAGCGACCTTTATTGAATTTCAATTTATTTAAATAACGACGTTTCGACTTTTTGTGTGTAATTGAGTCTTTTTCAAGTGATTTAGAACTAAAAAAATTACAAAACGAATGGTAAGAATTATATTTACATTATATGGAAGAGTTAAAATTAAAATAATGATTAGAGTAAAATTTAAAATATAAAAGGATATAAAATCTCACCAATTTTACTTCGATGTTTAAACACCTACCCAGTGCAAATTTCATGGTCAGAAGACAATGTCGACCCTTCACACAGGATGCGACCGTGTATCTTGGAATCTTAAGTGTAACTAAATTGTCTTGTTATTGAAATGAAAAATTTTTTTATATATTGTTCCGTTTTAAATTTGTTTGGTCCGGCACATGTGTTTGGGAAAATACAGTATGTTTACAATGGGAAAAAATATTTTTTTTTGTTTTTTGGGTGGGTGGGGTTTTCTTCTATTGTTTAATGAGCGGATAATACAGTTTTGAAAGTCCATCAATCTCGTTACGGTCGTTGATTGTTTTGTTATTTTTGAAAATGTGAATCATTTCTAATACCTCCCTAGCTTTCATTATGAAACAGACATGTAATAAATTTACATATCTGTAACTGTATACTTGGACAATGTAAATTTATTTACATGTCTGTTTCATAATGAAACAAAAGCTTTATACGTTCATTTAACGTATAGACATATTTAAAACATTTTTGTATACCTCCCTAGCCTTTGTATTTTTTTGCTTGGTTATTATTTTTGTATTTTCGAAATAAAAATTGTGTTTTAATGAAATCTGGTGTTTTTTTAAAGGTGTCTGATTTTTTGCGTATTTATGTCCTTTTAATCTTTCCTGTAGTAACTGTTTTGTCTGGCCTATGTATACAATAGCATTAAACAATGGTTACTCTATAAATATTGTCAATAACATCCTAAATAGCCAACAAAAATCTAAAACCCTTTCCTTAGTTTATCCAAAATTAAAATATAAGATAATTAATTCCTATAATTCAATCACTTACTTAGGAAAAATTTCGGAAAAAATTGGTACTTTCATTAAAAAACTTAATAACGAACATGTATCATTTAAAACAGACAATACTATACAGAACATTATTAAAAACAACAAAGATAAAATAGACAAAGAATCAAACTCTGGTGTATATAAGTTAACATGCGAAGATTGTAATAAGGTATACATAGGACAAACGGGGAGGACATTCAAAATTAGGATGAAAGAACACGAGAGAAGCCATAAAGAAAAGAAAACAGATTCAACTTTCGCAAGTCATTGTATAGATATCAATCATAGATTTAATATAGATTTCAAGATTTTACATATTCAAGAAAAAAGTAAAAAACTTAACCTATTAGAAAACTTAGAAATTAATAGATACAATAGTTTAGGATTAGCTTTAAATGACCAACTAGATTTAAACAACTCTCCTCTATTAAATTTAAGATTGTAAAAATTTTTCCACCACCATTTCCTTTTAATTTAGTAATTTTCACATAAATATTCAAACTTGTATTGTACATATTCAGTATTTCATCCACCTGATGAAGCCATTGTATGGCGAAACAATATTCTAGTGGTTTTTTCCATTAAAGGATTTTTTGAAACTAGAAGTTTAATTACTTGTTTCTTAGCGTTATTTACTGTATATTCGAATATATATTTTTACTTCTTAATCATAAAATAACAATGGGAATAGAACTGGTGATCAATGCACAACTTGCATTTAAACATATCATTAAAAGATGATTAGAAATTACGAAACCAGAAAAATACTGCATTTTATAGTGTTTAATCCATTCTTCGCAAATCGTGCTTTCATTGAAGGAAAATAATTCATAACCGAAGTAAATATCTATTCAGGTTCACACGCTCCACTAACATAAAATGCATTTTTCCCAATATCAACTTGAGTCATAGAAGAAAGTGCATTTCTAACCGGTTTTGCTTTATTGTTTGTTAATAATTCATTTAAATATTCAACTATGAGACACTACATATAATTCCAGAAATATAATTGGTAATTTCACACGCACCGAATGATTTATACCAAATTTCTGATGTTTATATATGTTGCTACAAATTTGCTTTAGAATTCCATTTAGTCACAGAATTTTATACAATCACTATACCTATTGGTACAAATACCATATTAACATCATAACAGTAATTATTATTGTTACACAGGGCAAAAAAAAAGACTGCAGCATGAATTTGTGTAGTCAATTTCGATACATTATGATTATGAAGTACACATCGTACAATTACAAGTATTTTGTTTGAATTGACTCCGGTTCTCGTGATAAATCGTGCAATTAAAAGTATAGTATTTGTTAAGTAAATCACTCGTTAAATTCTCCACTATGTTGCTCAACACTACTGAGGGTTAGTTAATGAAATCATAGATGGCGCACATCTTTATGAAAACATTCGAAAAGATACTCATATATTTATGTTCACATGTTCACCATCTACTTCCGTTCAGTCTATTTTCGCTAGCTGAAGGCGATTCAAGTGCCACATCAGCTACTATCAGCTAATTTATTTTATTTTATTGCTCGTTATTGTTATGAAAAACGTATGAGTTCTATGAGTAAATATTGTCAAGAGAAGCAACGAAGAAATATAAATGATTTTGTAAAACAAACTTACCAACCATATTTTGGACAACAATTTGGTCAACAAGACAAACGTTGGTTCCCACACAAAGTTTGTAAAATTTGTGTGGAGTCACTTCAATATTGGCCTCAAGGAGGATGAAAAGGACTTCTATTTAAAATACCGATGACATGGACGAAGCCAAGGAACCACCTTGATGATTGTTACTTCTGTGTTACAGACGTAAACGGTATGAACAGTGTTACGCGCTCGTAGCTACGTCCTAGTTTTGGTTGCGAATTAGTGTCTTCTTTTATTTTATTCCGTTGTGTTTATTTTGAACCAAAATGTAGTACTTTCGCTTGCGTGTGTATATCTTCACATACAATAATTACGTATTAGTTTTTCTTCGTGGTCTTCCTCCCCTCTCGATTCTCGAGTGGCGATAACTTCTAGACGGAAGAGACTGAAATCGCTATTGATAGAGAGAAGGTCGATGGTTGTCATTCGTCATTGTTTTGTAACGGCTTATTGTAGGGCTTGATTGCTTTAAATAGTGCTCTGTTTTTTTGGCAGCCCTCTCGTTTGAGCGAGGTTATAATTGAGTCGCTACAATTTTAATTGTAGCTACAATCACCCGACAGGGGATTTCTTTATGGCGATTAGAGCCGATTGATTCCTTCTCAACGATACACTATATTGCGTTGTTAACCATCAGGCATTATCCTGGTTTCCTTCCCTCTACCGAAGCAAACGTCGTTCACAGCAACGAAGCCGACGACGCTCACGAATATCCCGATTGCTGGAAAGAGACGGACACAGCTAAGCCTTTAAAATATTCCTTTATTAATTTAAACTGTAATGTTTTGCAATTAGTTTTCTTTGTTGAAATTTTTTCAGATTCAATTTTTGTTTCTTTGTTAGTCATTTAACTTAGTAATTGCGTCGTTACTGACATCATTTTTCAATTTTCATTTAGTTAATTCAATTGCCTTTCTAATTAGTATAACTCATTTAAAATTGAAATACGTATATATTTTTTTTGTTAAATTTATTTCGACAGTTTGTTTAAATTACACATCTACACAAGTAATTCTCACGAATACTCTGTAAATCCATTTTAATCTGGGCATCTTGAAATTTTTTCTGGCTTGTATTGATAGCTGCAGTTTCTTTCGGATCGAATGATAAAATCACGTTCTTAATTTTTTCAAAATGTTCATGATAGTAAA
Source organism: Melolontha melolontha (assembly GCA_935421215.2). Lineage (NCBI taxonomy): Eukaryota > Metazoa > Arthropoda > Insecta > Coleoptera > Scarabaeidae > Melolontha > Melolontha melolontha. Next base: position 2,364,480 of record OW285239.1, on the reverse strand, counting down.
ACCGCGCCCGTAACCATGTACCCCAACGTGTCAGAATCGGCTGTGGTGGCTCAGGGGTATGAGGACACAATTCGTGAAATTTCCGAATACGTTTTGCAGATTTCAGGAATACTGCCTTTGTACTCGATATTAAAGCATCTACCTCTGGATAACATCTACGAAGCTGTTCTGCCACAAGGTGTAGAGCATAGAGTTTACAAGTAATATGTAACAAGAGACCGGCCTACAGAACACATGGTTGCGGCACCATCGGTCATAAACATTAATACTTGGTCTTTCGAAAGTTTAAATTTAAAAATGTGGTTCCATATTACGCGCCATCACATAAAACTACAGATTGTTTTTTGCCGTCAGTTGTTTCGTCCACACATAACCACAGTTTTTTATTTTTCAGTTCGGCTTTGATTTTATTTTCAACCTGTTTACGCACCGATGGTAAATTCCTTCGTAACGTTGTCGTGCTCGGTAATGTTTGATTCCCGTATTTATTCCAAAATGAAATAAATGAATCATTACTTAACAAGGTAAACGGCGGCGTACACACAATCATAGTTACACATAGTTCTTGTATAAACTGTTGTCGATTAATTTTGTTATTATTGTGCGTCGAACTGCTTACGTGTTCTTTACAATGTATTTTTGACCAACACATTAGATATGTATTGCACACTATACATTTAATTTTTGAGCCATCGTATATTAAGTCCGGTAAATCCATAACAAACTTATTCAGTTCGTCTGACAACGGTCGTTTTCTCGATTTATGTGTCGACGACATTTTCTTACGTATGCTTACACTTAAATGCAGTCTAAGCAAGTACCAAACACATACTGAGAATGCTTTTTATTAGTTCTGATGCAATACAATCATCCTCACATCGGCGCACATAGCGCGCACGGAAATTGGTCTGCTCTAGTTAGAACTATAAAAGGAACGAAAATTGTACAATTTCTAAAGAAAAATTTTAAAAATTAAAATTTATTGAACAGTGAATGGGAAACTTTATTCGTTTAATTTAGAGTATCAATTCTCGTCGAATTTTTCTCGTGTATGTAACTTCATTAAGGTGATATGTTTCTATATCGATTATTAAAATATAAATTAATTAATTGTTTATATAAAATCACACTTTATCAAACAACAAGCTTTAATCAATAATTTTAATGATCAATTAACGAAAGGCAATATATTATAATTTATTTGTTTTGTCAATAGTGAAAAGAAAATGAATAAATAACAATCCGAAGCTGTGTTCATTATGTTAAACATAATGAATTTTTGGGACCACGGTACATTGACTCCGTCCTTAATTTTCACATCCTTGTACTCGACGAACTGTCACAGGTAGTTTCTACTCCAATTTCAAAAAAAAGCGCTGTGGCGCACGGAAAAAAAATCATCAAAAATCGTGTCGCCCTCCATGAGACAAAGAGCGACATAAATATACACACATACAAATATAACAATGAGGGGACAAAATGAACGTTTTCTAAGTGCATTGTCCGAATGGAGAAAGGTCGTGACAGTGAAATCCTAAGGTCAGTGTCCGCCAGGGCAACACATCATGAAAGTAGACAGTCACTTTTCTGAATTTCGAATCTAGGACAGCATCCTACTTACGAAGCGGAATTAGGTTATATATTTTTATAACCATCCGAGTAATCGTAGCAAGGTTTACGAGTTTTACTCGGCGCTATGTATCTGTCTCACTATCGCGTGAATATCTTTAGGTTCAAGGGTGAAAATCTTGGCCGCGGAAAAAGTTCTTTTTTTTGTGACAACAGTTGTGAACATGCAATAGAAAGTACAAATAAAACGTCAAGATACTACAAATAGGTTAATATTCAAGTGCAACAGATGCATAATGCGATAAAAGGATTGATTGAATTCGATTTCGGAACCATGACCTATTCAGAAAAGAAATGTATATAAACGGTTTTAGTTTATATTAATGTTATTAAAACATTCTGAAAGTCAATTTTTAATAAATATACAGTTAGGGAAAAAGTATTATACATAAGTCTATATCTAAACTTAATTTTGAAATATACAGTGGTATAGTCGAGGCACGATAAGTTCCAATGCACGTCATTGACGTGACATCAAACATAAATATGCAATGCGACCACACAAATAAATTAAAAATATTTTATATTAAGATATAGTTATGACTAAAGGACGGATTACATGCAAAAAAAAATGAAAATATTCCCATAAATATGCAGATGTTTTAGCCTAAATATGCTCTTCCTTATGAAAAATATACAGGTAAAAAAATACGAAGAATGTTAGAAAATGGAATACTGTAGAAAAAAATATTCTATTATGTCTACTACAAGTTTATTTAGAACATTTTACAACATAATTAACTATGAAAACAATTTACAATCACATATTTCTCAAAGTTTTCAACAGAAAAATTGTGACGCTTGTCTGAAAACATGTATTTATATATTGAAAAGGTTCGTTCTACGTCGACGCTTGTTATAGAAGCATATTTCAAATTAGAAATATCATCTATTGTAACTCAATATTTTCTACTCAATCACCACACAAGATTTTAGCAATGTCCTTTAGCTTTTTAAAACTCTCATTTTTTTCTATTACACTTAAAAATTTTTCATACACGGACATGACTTTTCAAATTTGTTTATTATTTCAACGCTCTCGATTAGCGACATAAATTGTTTTTCTATCTGCAATATAGAAGTGGAAATAAAACTGTAATTGGCTTTAATAAACGCCAACTGTTGAGGTATTTCTTTACTCGAATACACCTTTTGGGCGTCTATCACAGTTTGTGCATCCCTATCAAGATCCATAATAATTGTCTTTATTCCTTCATAATGATTTGCATGAAAAAAAGCAGTCTCCATCCACGTTCCCCAACGTATGATTACTGAATAGTTAATTGACCAAGGAGATACAATATTGTAGTGAATTTACAATAAAAGAATTTTTGAAACTAGAAGTTTAATTATATACGAGGGTGGATTAATAAATACCCGTGTTAGGAGAGAAGACGCAAGTTTTTCACAAATTTTTTTTTTATTTTTCAACGTAATCACCTTTTACTACAATACACTTTTCCCAGCGTTTCTGCCATTTCTTTAACCCCTCCAAAAAATACGATTTGTCAAACTCTGCAAAATACGCTTCTGTCTCGACGATAACCTCCTCGTTTGCGCTGAATCTTTTTCCCCCGAGCCACGTTTTCATGTTGGGGAACAGAAAGAAGTCGCAGGGAGCCAAGTCAGGCGAGTACGGTGGGTGCGGCAGCAATTTGTAGTGCAGTTCATGCAACTTTGCCGCGACAATTCTGGATGAATGTGCTGGTGCATTATCGTGGTGAAACAGCACTTTTTTCTTAGCCAAATGGGGCCGTGTCTCCTTCAATTTTATATCGTATCGGTCGAATAATTCACTGTAGTACTGCCCCGTGACCGTTCTTCCTTTCTGCAAAAAGTCCATGAGGATTATTCGGTTGGAATCCCAAAAAATCGTGGCCAAGACCTTTCCGGCCGATGGGACCGTCTTTGCCTTCTTCGGAGCAGATTCACCCCGAAAAATCCATTGCTTTGACTGTCGCTTGGACTCTGGCGTATAACAATGGATCCAGGTTTCATCAACGGTGACGACTCGACGCAAAAACTCCTGCGAATTTCTCTTAAAGAGGTCCAAACACTGCTTCGACATTGACAATCGTATCCGCTTGTTGTCCACCGTATGCAATCGCGGCACCCATCGGGCCGACACCTTTCTCACCGATAACTTATCATGTAAAATATTAATTGCCGTTCCGTACGACACGCCTACGGCCTCTGCTACTTCGCGCACTTTCGTTCGGCGATCAGCGAGAATCATGTCGTGGACCTTTTCAACGATTTCCTCGGTAACCACGTCTGCCGGGCGGCCTGGGCGCTCCTCATCAAAAACAGATGTACGACCACGTTTAAATTCGTTGAACCAATATCTTACGGTTGTCATAGATGGCGAAGGGTCCCCATAGACAGCATCCAACTTCGCTTTTATTTCTTCGCATGTTTTTCCATCCAAATATAAAAAGCGAATTACGGATCGATATTGCTCTTTTTCCATTTTATCGAGAAACACGAAACACGTGTGATACAACTGGCTGCCAAATAAAAACTAACCTATGAATCAGTCTGAAATTTATTATGGTGTTGTCTGACAGATGGTAGTACACGACGGTAATGCCAACTTCCCTCAGCAGTGCCACCTGTCTTCAAACACGGGTATGTACTGATTTTCCCTCGTATTTCTTAGCGTATGATTACTGATTGAGGAGGAAGCGGAGCACCGGGTAGATGTAGTTTGTAAAACTGAACTCGTAATGGGGCCTTTAAAAATACTTTCTTAACACTACTAATTAAAGTATTTACTAAGGGAAAATGGTTTCTGACTTCTTCTGCAACACGATTTAGTCCGTGCGCCAAGCAAGTTGTTGGAATTAAATTTGGGTAAAAGATTTTCAAGTTGAAAGCTGCCTTCACCATGTATGGTGCAGCATCCGTCAAAAACAATAGAATTTTCTCTGTTGGAATCGATTCCGGTAAGAAGAAAGATGCCAGTTCTTCCTGTATAAACCTTGTTATTGTCAAATTATTTGCCTTTTCCAACTGTTTGGATGAAATTAAATAAGATTTTGCTGGAACCGATACGTTAAGGACACCAATCATTAAATGAACTATGTATCGGCCCACACTATTAGTAGTTTCATCTACGCATATATAAAGATAATTGTTTGCAACAGCCTTCTGAATTCTATTCAATGTTTCTGCATAGATACAGCGAATATATTTTTTTCTTAAGCTGCTCTCGTCGGGAATGTTATATTTGCTGATGTACTTTTGCAAAAATAACTTGACATTTAAATTGTTTAATTTATGTAGTGGAATATCTGCCGACACAAACATTACACACAAATCTTCATTAAATTGTTCTTGTTCCGATTTTTTGAAAGTTGGTGGCAAACATTGCGGTAATGTTTGCTGACTCTTCTTCGCCAATTTCATCTTTGCTAGTTTTGCAGCATGAGATCGAGTTTTCATATGTTGGTCGACTTGGAACTTTCTCTCACTTGCAATCTGCAAAAAAATATCACATCATCGGTTGTTTTCTTATAAAATAAACGTTAGTAAAAGATAAAGGAATAATTAAAAACTTAATTAATTAATTAATAAGAGGAAATAAACTTAAAATTTTACTCACAATCTTGCAGCATGCTACGCAAAACACTTTTTCTCCATCCAAACGCAATTCTAAATAAGATGCAATCCATCCAGGCACAGTCGCTATTTTCGGCATTTTTGCTATTATATATTACAACTCACAAGTTTACACTTTGAAAAGCCAAGGTAAAATGACGTTTAAAATAGAATTACATTCGAATATGGGAATAAATTTCTCCGAATAGCAAAGAAACACATATACTGCTAATTTTCTTGTAAAATGTATTTTTGTATTTATTTAGAAGTTTTAAGGTATTAGCTTTTCCTGGAATTTTGTCTCGGCCTGAATGTATGGAAGAGCATTAATAAATTCTTGGAGACGCTTATCGGAAAAGTAACGGGAAGAGGCTTAATAAAACGCTATTTTTAATTTAAAACGTGCTGTTTAATTTTTGTTTGTTTGTTACATATTTTTAGTAATGCCTAATTTTATTTAGTAAATAAATAAAACTCGGATACTTAAAATTTTCAAAAATGCTGAATTACTACAAAATATGCAAATAATATACAAAATGTATATATTATACAAATTTATGCATACTGCATATAATCCGGCCTTTAGTTACGACTTAATAGTTAATAATTAAATTAAATTTCAATGGATAATGCAACATTTCTTTTTAATCCAAAGGGTCGTTAGGGGAAATATGGGGAATTCCGACCACTTAAGAAAAATAATTAATATATACCAAACTAGCTAGAATTTAAAACTTGTTCGATATAAAATGTAACAAAGTACAATTAGGGAAGAATAAGAGAGATTGGAAACATGGAAATCAAACCAAATAAAACATTTATTTAATAAAAAATTATAAATGTAAATGAGCGGTATTGCCCTATCTATTCGGGCAATACTTACCATAAAACTTCTAAAAAAAAGTGCCCCTAAATAATAAATAATTTCACAATTTATTAAAATATGTATGTACCTATGGCTGGCAAAAATAGAAAATGTAGAGTTGGGCGATTTCCACATCCGAACATTCTGCACGTGATGATTTTCTACAAGGGCAGGTCACCCACCACTCATTTTTCTTCCCAAATTCCGTGCATATGATGCAAGGGTCGGTGGCGTTTTCAAAATTTGTTTCTTGCTATTTGGCTTGTCCGTCTTTAGTTTATTATCTGTCACTAATTTTCGTTTGGTTCCTTTTGAATATGTTACACCAATTCTGCACAGAACCGATTGAAAAATCTATAACGTGTATTCATTTGAAAAGTCAATCTAGGTTACTTTGAAATTTTGATAGAATAAGACGCAAATATATAAGTATGTGTTTGTAGTTACGTAAACGTAAATCCAAATGACATTTGATAATGTCAATCACAAATATCAGTTAATGCATAAAATAATCGTGCGTCGTTTCTGGTTTAAATAAATTGCTTCTCAGTTTTAAAATGGCTTTCACTTTAGAACATAAATTTTTTTTTAGTCCAGGCTTATTTTCGAAGTGGTAATAAAATTGATGGTTTGTGGGTTTATTCAGTTCAAGATTGCATGGTAGAATTTCAAGTTGAGTTTCCACATTTTGTAATAGATTATATACAATTTAAGAATACTTTGGATAGAACTTTAAAACTTTTTTCTGAAACTGGTAGTCTCTTAAGAAAATCAGGCAGCGGAGCAGTTAAGAAACGTACACCTCAAGTTGTCAATCGTCTTGAAGAAATAATGGAAAATGAACCACAAACATCTGTTCGACATTTGAGTCAACAAATAAACCTTCTGTTGGTACAACTCACAAGTTATTAAAAAAAGATATGCAACATTATCCATACCGTGTCACAGCAGTACAAGAATTGTTAGAAATTGATTACCCACGTAGACTACAGTTTTGTAATTGGTTTGTAAATATGAACAATAATGGAGAACTTTCGCAAAGAGTCATCTTTACTGATGAAGCATGGTTTTATAAAACGGGATACCTAAATTCACAAAATACAAGAATTTGGAGTAGTGAAAATCCACATGTAATTAATGAAGAATCGCTACATCCAGAGAAAATTGGAATCATTGGACCAATATTTTTTCAGGGAACGTTAAATGCTCAAAGGTACCGTACGGAAATTTTACAACCATTTGTCAATCAGTTGCATGATGATGAACGACAAAATGCATATTTCCAACAAGACGGAGCACCTTGTCGCTGTACTGCAGAATCTTTGGATTATTTAGGAGAATTTTTTTATGAGCGTGTAATTAGTCGAAATACTGAAATTGCGTGGCCTACACGTTCATGCGATTTAACATCTTGCGACTTCTTTTTGTGGCCTTATCTAAAAAATAACATATTTCGAACACCTATATTGAATTTGAATGATATGCTACAGAGAATCGAACAGAAATGCATGGAAATTAATCACAATCCAGTAATGTTGCAGAATATCATCAGAAATTTTGAACGGAGGATTTTAAAGTGCATTGATCTTGAAGGACAACATTTTCAACATTTGTTATAGTTTTCAATAAATACCTATTATTTGTTATTTATTTGTACGTATGAAACTGTCAAGTTAAGTAGTAAATTTTAATTTACGACATACTTCAAAATGTTCTCAGTAAATCACATGCTACTAGATTGACTTTTCAAATGAACACTTGTTACATTCGAAGTATGGTGCACTTTTACAACATTTTATCCACGCACCCATCACCAGTTGTGATGTGGAACGGACATTTTCTATTTTTTCTAATTTTAAAGACATCTAAAAGAACTAATTTAACGCAGAAGCACCTTGAACAAATTTTAGTTATTCGTAGTAAAGTTTTGCACTCTCAATGCTTCACAGAAAATACATAGTTTTGAGTTTTGTTCTTTGTAAATTATTTTTATTCAAAATTCGATAGTCAGCATTACTTTTGTTTCAACAGTAGTTACTGCCGGTTACCAAACCGTTTATTATATTCGCTCTATTGTACATTGACAGCTACATATTAACTGCATATGTAGGTATGTGCCACTTATGCAGTGACCACACGTATCAAATTGTTCGAAACTTCGGATCGCTTACCGAAACAAACCTATTGCGAATACAAGGCAGACGCCTATGAGCTATGAATTATCAATCGCTCGAGTCCGCTCTCTGGTTATCTGTTATAAAAAAGTGACAAAAAATATAAAAAAATGAACAAAAATTTTATGCATATTTACCTAATTTATTAATAGATTAATGTAATATTAACATGAAAATAAATATTTTATATGAAACAGTGATTTATTCTAATAGAAATGTTACTTATATTTCCATCGTCCCTTTTTGCCAATATATCCCATTAGTAAGAACTGACTTATATTAGCCCCAAATATTAGCTCAAACATATCTAAAGACGATCATTCATATTTTAATTACTTACAGATTTAAAAAAATTAAGTAAATACTTAGAAGCTGGACAGACCAAGCCATAAAAAACGATTTTTTTATATATTCTCTCCTCGAAATGTTTTTCTATTTTAATCAAACTGTGCTATATTTAGAAATGCTTTTTTCGCTACTCCGATATTTTCTTAACAATTATCAATTTGATTTGTTAATGAACTAGTTACATCTGACACTTACACATGTTCAAATGCTGCAATTGGATGACCATGAGATGGCAACAGATAAATATGTTTGGCGCGAGATACACATAAAAATATATAAGCCAGTGTTAGTCAGTCACGGCCAACAGATAAGCGGTATATTTGGGTCATGTTATCTTAATGTTTTGGTAAAATAGTTTGCATTGTCCATAATATTTTTCCAATATGGTAATTATAAGTAGGTTAATGGATTTTTTAATTTGCAACGACGATGTATAAAAATAGTTAATTTAATAGTTAAAGAGGGAAGTATTAATAAAATAAACATCGATACACAATATACGAGGGAAAGTCAGTAATTAGGTCACAAAAAGGTATTATAAAAATAATTAGAGAAATAGTTAGCCAAAAACAAGTTTTATTTTTCAACAAAGTCTCCATCTACATTAATACACTTATCCCATCGCTTTATCAATGCCCCAATGCCTGCTGCATAAAAGTGTTTGGGCTGGCGCCTGTACCACGTGCGTACCTCTTGTTGAACATCGTTGTCACCCTCGAAATGTTTGCCGCCAAGACGCTTTTTGAGTGGACCGAACAGATGATAGTCGCTTGGGGCCAGGTCGGGACTGTAAGGCGGATGTTCAAGAAGTTCCCACCCTAATTGCGCAATTCTCGTCTGGGTCAAGTGGGCCGAATGGGGCCTGGCATTATCGTGATGCAGCAATATTCCTCTCGTCAGTAGGCTTAGACGTTTTCGTCGAATTGCATCCCGAAGCAACAACAAAACTCTACAGTATGATTCAGCAGTCACGTTCTCTTTTTTGTTCTGGAAATGGGCTAGGAGCACTCCCTGAGAATCCCAGAACACGGTAAGCATAACCTTACCAGCTGATGGCACAACCTTAAATTTCTTTGTTGACGGCGAAGAAGGATGTTTCCATTGCATTGAAGCACGTTTTGTTTCGGGTTGGTAGTGGTGCACCCATGACTCATCACCAGTAACAATCCTGTTAAGCATGTTCTCCCCTTGCACTGTGTATCGAGAGAGGTGTTGCAAGGACAAGCCCATGCGAATTCTTCTGTGTTCCTCGGTCAGTTGTCTAGGTACCCACAGTGCGCAAACTTTTCGGAAATTCAAACGATCGTGCATCAGTTCGTAGGCTAAACCATGAGAACACCCTATTGCAGTTGCTATACTGTCTATTGTTACCCGCCTGACAGTTCGAATCATCTCTTCCACCCGTCGAAGTGTTGCATCTGTTGAAATCTGAACGGGGCAGCCACTTTGCTGATCGTCAACAACTTTTGAGCGTCCTTGAGAGAACTTCTCGACCCAGTTATATACGGCTTTACGCGACAAACACTTTTCACCGTAAACAGGAGACATTTCCTTATGAATATCTTTTGCAGAAAGTCCTTTTGCCCAGAAAAACGCACAATAGCACGTTGCTCTTCTACAGTACAATCTTAGAGCACGGTCGCCATTTTAACACTGCCTGTGTTCGCGCACACCAACTGTCACTTGAGAATTATAAAGCTGGATTGTGGTGACACCTATTGACAAATAGGGAAATAACTCACTCCAATTTTCAGCTTTCCTACAGCAGTTTGTGAATTATTTAATGACTTTCCCTCGTACATTAAGGAGAATATTACAGATTGTACGAGACACACTGCTAAAATTCGCGGAATCAACTACTCCTTGAATTGCCAGCATTCCGCAATAATCATATTCGTAAAATTTGACATTTTTAACCTATAATTCAGTTGACAGTTCGATTTAAAACCGAACAATTTTGTCTCAACAGAGTTTAACAAAGTAATAGTTGTGTCAAAAATGGAAATTTTGAATCGTTATTTTCGAGTGATGATTTTGTACGATTTTCGATATGGTTTGACACCAAAGCAGTGTGTGAAAAAGCTTAGTTCGGTATTTGGGAATGAAGCACAATCCAAAACTATGGTTTACAAATGGTTCCCAGAATTCAAGCGTGGAATACCAACGTTTGTTGACGATCTTCGTGAAGGGCGTCCATGCTCCTCTGTTGCTGCGAAAAATATCGATGCTGTGCGTGGAATGATTTTATCAGATCGACATGTGACATACAGTGAAATAGAGGCGTCCATAGACATTGCGGAGAAACAAATACATATGATTTTGAACGATCATTTACATGTCAGGAAGCTTTCCAGTCGTTGGATCCCTCAAAATTTAAAAGACGAGCAAAAACAGGCATTTGTCAAGTGGTACAAATGTTAAAAAAATTGTTGATTGTGGTCGTTCAAATTCTGTATATAACATTGTTACAGGTGACGAATCTTGGATATATTCATATGAGCCTCAAACAAAACAGCAATCGACTTTATGGCTGTTTCAAAATGACGCTAAGAAATAAGTAATTAAACTTCTAGTTTCAAAAATTCTTTTATTGTAAATACCACTACAATATTGTTTCGCCATACAATGGCTTCATCAGGTGGATGAAATACAGTATATGATACGTAAAATTCGGGACGAATTCATTTACAGATTAGATATATGCCATGTTACAAGAGAATGTGATATTGAACATTTGTAAATGAAACTTAGTGTCATTTCTTCACAATTAAATGCCATTTCTGTTTAACAAATTTAGGAACAGCCTGTATATCTCTAGTTACGTTGTAATTACAATTTTATTTCTTTTAAATTTCAAGTTTCTTCCCTGGGTCGTTCAACATTTAAACACGGAAATACTTTCAGATCATCACTGTATATAACACGAAAAATTAGGATAATTATGGTATTTTAACAGCGGGCGGTCGGCTTGTTATCAGGCTATTAAACTCGACGTGTTTAATTAAACATACATTGTGCATACGTATACAGGCACTATATTATATTTGAATAACTTTTACTGCAGTGTTCTTTTTCAATACCTATAAATTTTCTGTTAATTACATTAGCGTGACTGCTAAAAAGCAATATTTTCACCGACTTTCGCGTTTTTATGACATCGTTGTGTGCCGTAAAAAATTTCGTAGTGCCAAAAATTAATATCTTCAATCAATGTGGAACAGAAAGAAACAAGAAAAAACCGTAACTACAATATAAATTAATAAACTATAAATACGTATTTCGGCAACTAAGTTGGCATCTTCAGTATAACGATCTGAAACAGGAAAATAGTGCTAAACATAGCGTCTTAGGTTAAGGTACTACACAGTAAATTGCCCAGCCTTTATAGTCGTTATTAAAAATATTTCAAATAAAATCTGTGTGGTTATGACTGAGCTATCGTTACATGCTATCAAAAATACAGTAGCGTGCAGATTCAATGGGATACGAAAAAAAAATATATTTTTCAAATGGAATCCCCGAATCCAAAGATCTTGGGATCCCAGCCGAATTTTGATCCCGTAAATCCCGGGACTGTACTTGGCTAATCTCGGGATTTTCGGGATTGGCAGTTTGCATTCCGTAATCCGTTGCGCCTTGACAATGACCTTATTAGGATTTACTTTTTTCATTTATTATTCTACCAGCGACAAGGTTACGCAGGTTACGTCATTTAAATTTAAAAGTCATTATCTGAAAAAGTTATTTTAAATGGCGGGAGACTTTATTCAACATAAAAAAAAAACAGTGATACGTCGTCAGCGTGGAGTTATTTTTTAGTTGCGAAAGACGGGAATAGTGCTAAATGTAAGCGATGTCCCTGCCATTCTCAAGACTTTGGGTGGATCGGCTAAGGGATTACATACACATTCGTCATCAGAACATAACATTTTAGCGGACGTTAATCGTTTAACAGATTCTACAAGTCAAGATTCTGAAAATCTGAACAGCACCGCCGCCAGCGAAAGTAAGAAGATTATTTTACTAAAAGTGCCGACGATAGCCTGGATGATGTTTTGGCAAGAATGATTGCACTAGATGGATTTCCAGTCAGTGTATTTATAACTTCAGGCGATTTGAGAAAATTTCTCTTAGCGAAATACACGGATTTACCAAAATCAGCCGTCACAAGTCGAAAGAGTGCTATGTATTGCAGTAAAAAAAATCAGAAAGCAAGTAACTGCAGAATTAAAATATTTGAAAAGTGCAGGTGAAAGATTCAGTCTATCTGTCGACAAGTGCTAGAAAAGAAAAGGCTCAAAACTTCAAAAATCACTCTAACACCAGACACTTTGAACAACAATAAAAAATACTGTAAGATATCATTTCATAAAAATTGGCATAACAGCGTAATAAAACTGTTTCAAAAATACAATTTAATTGCAGTTTTCTCCAACAATAATAAGTTACAACAGTATCTAAAAACAAAAATTGTTAACACATATCCGTTGAAAGGGTCGGGCATTTACAAAATAAGTTGTAATTCTTGTCCAAAATTATACATCGGGCAAACCAGAAGAAATGTTCAAACACGATACAAAGAACACATCTTCTTCTTCAGGTGCCATCTCCTCTCAGAAGGTTGGCTATCATCACGGCTATTCTCATTTTTGATGCTGCGGCTCTGAATAGTTCAATGGAGCTGCATTTATACCACTGTCTCAAATTATTTAACCAGGAAATACGTTTTCTTCCTATATTTCTTCTTCCCTGTATCTTACCCTGAATAATTATCTGTAGCAGAGCATATCTTTCCCCTCTCAACACGTGGCCCAGATATTGTAGTTTTCTTATCTTTATTGTGTTCAATATTTCCTTCTCTTTCCCAATTCTTTTAAGTACTTCACTATTCGAAACCCTATCTATCCATCTTATCTTCAGGATCCTCCTATATGTCCACATTTCAAATGCCTCTAGACGCTTGTTAGTGTCTTGCTTTGGCGTCCAGGCTTCCCTCCCGTACATTAGAAGAAAGAACACACGGCTCATGTTAAATTACACAACATAAAAAAGTCAGCATTAGCTCTACATCATACAGATACAGGTCACAATTTCAATTCAGAAATTGTTAGTTTAGTTAAAAAAAAAGCAGTAATAGAAATTTAGACATGTGAGAAGCCATACATGAAAAAACACAAAAATTATCTTCTAAATAATGATATTTCACCCCCCAATAATAAACTGTTAGCATGTATACTGACATCATTAAATAATTAAGACATCTTGTAAACAGGTACTAAATTCTTTATTCAGATTAATATTTTATATTGTAATCCCTAATCCTTTTGCCGTTAGTCCAACCCGATACCCCCTATGCTTCATAGATATAGGGTATTTCCCCATGAACTCATTCTCAGAAATTGTATTAGTTTTAAGATTCATTGTAATTTTTCATTAATTTGTTTTCACCCAACATCTAATTTTTCTGTATATGATGTATTTTCATATTATATATTGTCTCGTAGATATTATGTTTAAACAGCACTACTGATGATGTGTGTAAAGCACGCGAAATGTACATTTAGTTTATTAAAACTATTTTTGTGAAAAAAGTGTTTTGTTTTATTTCGTTAACACACTGTATATCCAACAAACCGCATTTAAACACTTCTGAAATAAGACTAAAATATCGTGCATCGTATAGCATCGCGTGGTACAAATGTGTTTATGATGGCTTCATACAACTTAAGCCGGCCTTGAATGGGATAGCATGGTAAGATGTTGCATGGGATAAATGTGTTTCTAGCTTAAGACCATTCCGATCAGCAAACGAAACCGATAAACGCATATGTTATCATTAAGTATTTAATGTATATAAAAAGACAATAAATAAATACACAAACACCTTAAAAACCAAGAAAGAAAATCGATTTATTGCAATAAAATCGCTTTTATCTCGTAAACAGTTGAATTGCGGACCAATCCGTATTAAGAATTAACGTTATTTTCGACCGTACTAGGTGCTCTTAAGATTTTTAAACGTTGATTTATAACATCCTGTATAAATATCAAAATTTTATCCGGTTCCTATTATTTTTAAGAGCATTATATTATGTATAAGATTCACGAAATCACACGGAAAACGTCAGAAAAGAGAGCCACTGACTGCCGGTACTTTTCTTGCTCACGTTGTTATGAAGATTGGGAGTTGATACAAATACGATATGAAAGTGCAAAGGAATCTCTAGCGCCAACGAATATAGGTTACAACATACATTCTCGGTCAATAACACCGGCAAAAATTATCTTAAACTGCTGCAACAGATTTCTCCCAGATTATAAATAGTAAGTAGTTTATCGGAGAATTTATGGTGGAAAAGTGATTGAGTGAGAAAGAGGTAAATGATAAAAAGAGAGATGATCAAAAGAAAAAAGGAATTTAACGATCCTATCCAGTTCAGTATAAAATGATAGCGAAGTTTCCATTAAATGCTATTATAATCGAATATTAAGATTTTATTTGCGCCCGCATTCTTAGAGGGAATATAATGATTTTCCAACCAAATTCAATATAATTTGTGATGCGAATTGCGGATACTTCTTAAAATAAAGTAGAAAAAGTCGATTAATGATCATTTCTCCCAAAATATACTTCAAGGCCAGGCTTTTACTGTTTACTTGTAAAGCTTTTCCAAATTATAATACAATACTTAACTATTTAACATCAATTATTTTATTCATTATAAGTATTATAACTTATTTATATTAAAATTTAATTTCATGAAGTCGTTCTGTTTCAAAACTATACAAAAATCAAAGGCATAATTACAAAAGCCTTCGGTAGAATGAGATTGACTAGTCAATATATTAAAACAGAAATAAGAACCGAACAACGGCTAAAGTCAAGAATATGTAGGCCAAATATTTTTGGAAAATAAATTAGTAAGGCCTTTAGAGAACCTTAAAAGGAACAACTTTCCTTATAAACTTATTGGCGGAAACGTACTATTAAACTAAAATTAAATAGAAACCATTAACTAACCTTATGTTTATTGATATAGATACATATAAATATATCAGTGACATTAGAAGTGTTACACCCAGAAAGAATAATTTGTTCAACTTAATTTTTTGGCAGCAGAATGACTATATTTAAAGCATGCTTACGATAAGAATGTCAACTTTTTATCTTTTTATAATTTTTTGCCACCAAAAAAAATTATCTCTTATGAGAGCTGACTAGTACAGAAATGTTTAGTTATTGCGCGTTCGTCTACGAATGTTTAGCGTAACAAAATGCCTTGAGTTTGAAGACGAAAAAATTATCACCGTGTTAGTGACTTTGACAGGGTAGAATTGTTACCTATCGAGCTGTTGGTTTGTCCTATTGCGAAATTGGCCGTCGCGCTAATTGTACTGCAATTACGGTAATGCGTGTGTGTCGTAAGAAGATAGCGGAGCACGAAGAAGACCAACTGGTCAACCGAGGAACGGCCAGCCCGTTCACCGGATTTAAACCCCATTGAACATGTATTGGATATCATAGGAAGAAGACTGTCCACTTTGCACCATCCTCCAGACTCGGGCGCAGTTAATCCACGAAACTCAAGTTGCTTGGAACGAGGTACCACAAGCAGATATCGACCATCTCATTTTGTCGATGCCTAGACGTGTACAGAAGTGTACTCAGCTACTGGGTCGCCAACAAAAATGATTTTTTTCGTATTACGTCTTAATAATTTTTTTTTGCAAATGTTATCGTTTCGTTTTTTATGTAAAACTATCACATTTCCAAAAAATCAAGTTGAACAAATTATTCCTTCTGGGTGTAATACTTCTAATGTCACTGAGTATATTAGCATTAAAATTTAACCTGTAATTGCCAGCCTGAAAATGTAAAAATTATTCAAATATGAATGTTTGTGCAAAAACAACATATAAATATAGCTTTTTTTTACATCATTTTACGAATTTATTTATTTAAATAAAATTAGTTGATATTATCTAAATACGTTAAAATAATATTTAGGTGATACATTAGTACATATAAATAACCGAAATTTCCGAATTTTCCGACATTCGACTTGTTATGCTTGTGTTGGAAATGTACAAAACATAAGGTTAGTTAATGCTTTTTATTTGAGTCTGGGTTAACTGTATGTTCCCCCCTGCAAGTTTATAAAGCAAAGTTTTTCCTTTTGAGTTCTTCTAAAGGTACCACTAATTTTTTGCCAAAAATATTTGGTGGACATATTCTTGACATTAGCCGAAGTACCAACATCAACAGGCGTTTCAAACAAGGCGTCGTGTTAAGCCCTCTTTAGAGAAAAATTTAGTGAATTCTCTGTCTCTTTGCCTGTATTACGAAAATGAGGTTCCGGGTGACCGCAGATTTTCATTTTTTAGTCAAGACACCCAGCAATTCGGCAGTATCTTTTTGAAAGGCCTAAATCCCGAATCAGTAATTATCGCTTTCACAATTACACGTGAACTCTTTTGGAGGAAATTTGGTTATTTATTCTACGTGATCATAAAATTTTCTCAATAATCATTGCAAATCCCTCCCATTATGCAGCAAGACTGCTTTAAGGCTTGTTCTTGACGTATTATGAAATACACGCTACTCAGATTAATCATATTCTATTTCAAAACAATTCATTGAATATCTCTACAAAAACGAGATATTTCGCTTTGGAGAAAAATTTGGTGAATTCTCTCTCTCGTTACCTGTCCCACGAAGATGAGGTTCCGAGTGATAGCAAATTTTTATTTTTTAGCCTTGACCAGCATCTTTTGAAAGGCCGAAATCTCTAATTAGGTCATCGAGCTCGCTCTGAGAAAAAAGTTGGGTTCCTCATCAATAAAAAAACTAGATTCGTCCTGGGGAGGTAATATGTTTCCATCCTCAGGATCACTCACGATACCATCCAAACTGGGAAGTGGGAGAAAAAGATCATTTCAAAAATTTAATAATATACAGGGTGTCTCATTAAAAAAAAACAATTATTTTTTGTGTCCCCTAAACTACGCACGCCACTGTACTTTTGTTAACGTTATAATAAAATTTGTTTATAACCACACAACTTTTATTTCAATTTTTTTTTTATGCAATAATAACTATGGTAAGGGCTAGTACATTTATAATGAATAACCCTGTACATATTTACATTCTGAATATTTTGAATTCATTAATGGCACACGTAATCTAGTGACATCTGACGGACAAAAAAGACTACGCCGAAAAGACTCGCCTGTGAGGCGAGCCATCAAACTTTACTTCATTAGCCAAACTGATGAAGTCTATTCAGACAGAAACACGTGTGTTTGGCTGAAGTAAACGTTGGAAAATATGGAGTGTATGCCCATGTGTACAGATACAGATGTCTGTAATGCATGTCTGTTTGTAACAAATGCGTAATGCGTGCTTAACGTATTGATGTACTCAAATTTCTTTGGTATGTTGGAACATGATCAAATCTGACTATACGCTTCCTTATAATCATTCCTACTACCCTGGCATACATGTATAAACACGCTTAACTCAGTCAATAAGATTCCTCACTTTTCGCTATAAGCAAATTAAACCGGTTGGGACATGATCAACCTTGAGTTTCCTCACACCACCAACACTACCCTTGCCCTGAGTCTTCCACTGCGCCCCGCCCACTCCGTTCATTTCCTCTTGGAATTTATTCGTAAGTCTCACCCTAGTACATATTAAATGAAAGTAAGAAATCACATTTGCATAGGACTTTTAGAATCAAGAATAGGATACTAGATTTCGGGGAGAACAGGAATTTCACTCTAAATGAAACTACATATAGTTCGTAAAGTATAAGTTTTCAGTTCAAGGCCAAATTCAAAGCATATGATTCAAATCAGTACTGCAGAGTCAAATAAAGTCAATATTCAATCGCGGAAATAACCGTTTGTCATCATAAAATATAAACGTCATGTTTTGCAATATTGTCAAAATTTTAGTATGCCACTTGCAATATAACCAAAGAAAGCATATACATAACCTACATGTCAAAATAATAATAATGAGTAAAGTAGGAACATGAATAGTTCAAAAGTATTGTTTCTTTTCTAGTATAAATATATTCATTCTATCCAAGAAAACTATGCGCAAATTATGACTTTAATATTCGAACAAATTACCAGGCATCTAAGAAATATTCTGTAAAATAAATAGGTAGGTTAGAAATGACAAAGTGATAATCAAACAATTTCGTACTTATTGTCACTAATTGATATTACTATTTATTATCAGTATTGTTCTGAAAAGAACGGATTTTGTAATTTTTCATGACAAACTAAATATTCAAATTAGAGGAATGGTTAACCTAGAAGTCAGAATACCGGAAACAAAGTCAATAAACAACAATATTCAAATAATTTTACAGCAAGCCGAATATCATAAGACTATCTCCTGAACAACTTATCCTTTTTATTTAATATAATATTTCAAAGATGTACTTCCTAACTTAAAATGACAAACGTGTGTAGTATTACAGCGCGTATTCATGTGTGTTAGGAAGAGATAAATAAAGTACAATTTGCGGTTCCCACTTGGGCAGTACGAACTGAAAACTTATACTTTATGAACTATACATGAGTTTTGCAAGGCTTTAGTGAGTAAAATTTATAAGAAACAGTATGAAAATCCTGTGTAGTTTTTTTTATTGCAGACCTGTGTAATAATAGAAAAAAAAAGAACGTTCTACAATTAATAAAAGTCTCCTACAAATGGTAAATTTAGCTTTTTATGTAGTCTTCTTCATATTTCCATCTATCTCGGTGCATCTATTAAATTTGCTGATTTTTTATTCGAATTTTTAACAAAATTTAAAAAATACGAAACAAATTTTTGTCTGGAAATATTTTCATTTCAATCACCGAAAATCTCTTAAAATAGTATATTAAAAAACGAGTTTCATAAGGCACCATTTTGCCGCACGAGATCAGTTTAGAAAACGAGCCGCTTGCGGCGAGTTTTCTAAAGAGCGAGTGCGGCAAAAGGCCTTATGAAACGAGTTTTTTATACTATTTTTTCTATTTTGCGTTTTTTACATTAATAAATTGCTTAAATTGGAATTATTTAATTTGAAAGTTCAGAGTTTAATTTTTATATAAAGCATGCAGTTGGTTACATTGATACTTGACATTTTCAAATTTAAATCTTGCTATCCGCGAAGTATATTATATTACATATTATTTATTAATTTTCGTTAACATTACTTGATATTTCATTTAAAAATATAAACATGAGTGACATAGAAACATATATATGTTGTTGTCAATTGTATACAACATACGTTGTTTGTGTAAAATACGAACATATATCATATTTGTCAAATATACATAAATTCTTAAAATCATATGACAGCAATGATATTTATTTCTGTATTCGAACAACGCCAACATTGAAAAATGAAAAAAAGTGTATCGAAATAGAGCTCATTTCGATACTGTTTTTGGTTTCATAATGAGTTCATTTCGATCGCAAAATAGAAAAAATAATAAAACCATTTTCAATAATATATATTTGATTTTGATTGTTATTTCGGATACGTAAATAGCAACACATAACATCCAATAACTTCTTCTGACTCTGTATATTTATGTAAAGAATTAATAAAGTGAATTGAATTTCCGAATACGATATAAATAACTAAGAATAATATTTGTGTAAAACTCGTGAGTTAAAAATAAAATACATTCAGCATTTACGAAGCAAAAAAAATAATAAAAAACCTTAAAGCGATCGACCACAAAAAACTTAGTTCACTCACACCTAATAGCTTATCGGATATTCTCGAGATTCTCGAGAATAATATATTGCGGGTCGATGCTTTTTCACATGGTCGGTAGAGAAGATCAACAACTAGGGAAGCGACCTTGCTATACAGACATTACCTGCATCTACCCACGAGCTAATTCATAGTCCAATCACCTGCACCCCGACTGTAATATAGCTACATTTTCCAAAGCAATTCCACCAAAGTTTTACATTAAAATATTTCTAGTATTAAACACCGTTAAATGCTTTTATAGAAAATTTAAATATTTATTCATTTATTTATTATAGTATTAGCGTGGTCCTATAGTTCTTTTCGTTTTTATGCATAATAGACTGTTATCGATAAATTGTCTATAATAATTCAAATGTTTTATAGGTCATACGTTAAACTGACAAGAAATATTAGAAATCTGCTCATTTATATATGATTCGCGAATAATTCCCAATAGAAGTGTAGAGATTTTGACAAAATTCCGCAATTTTGGTAAATTAGAGCTGTTCATCCTGCTTATATATTGCATAATGTATTAACTCCCAATGTGTTTCTCAGAAAAAGACAAACTGACCTCCAAGACCAACCCTGCTCAACTGTAAATTTAGAGGTTCTTCGTCAAAGTTTTGAAACAACAATATTTAATTTATGTTGACGTTTTGCTACTATATACAGGGTGATTCTTAATATATGCGACAAACTTTAGGAGCTGATTCCTGGGGTTATTTTGATCATAAAAGTTCATAAGAACATATGTCCAAAACCGCTTAGTTCAGAAGTTATACAATGTTTAATAGAAAGTTAAAATAATAAATGGTTTTATTATAAATTAACAAAATAATTAGTAAAACAAAATTAACTTATAGTAAATGTTGAAAATGACCGCTTCCAACTGTAATACAAGCTCGTAAACAAGTCTGTGCCTATTTCTCTAATATGCGTAGTGGTCGCGTTGTCGATGCTAATCAGTTGGTGTTTACCAGTTGCTCAAGAAGCACGTGTTGTGATTATGTACGGTATTTACGAATTGTTTATTTGTTATTTCAATATTTGTTAATAGTATCATAGTATTCATTCAGTTTATTGCCAGTTTCTGTTTTCTAAAATGAATTATACGAATGCTGAGATGTGTGATATGCATTTCGTTTACGGTCTTGCCAATGGAAATGCGCGTGCTGCTAGACATCTTTATGCAGAACGATACCCGAACCGTATCATACCGCATCATTCCATGTTTGCCCGTCTTCATCAACGTCTTAGTGAAACGGGAAGTTTTAAAAAACGGACGACTGATAGCGGGCCCCCATCTACAGTGAGAACTCCACAAGTTGAAGAAATGGTATTAAATGAAATTGAGGAACATCCGACAACAAGCACCAGAAAAATTGCGTTTGATTTAAACATTAGTCAGGCCACAGTTTGGAGAATATTGAAAGATCAACGGTTGTATCCATATCACATTCAACGGATGCAGGCTCTATTGCCAGCAGATTTTCCACAAAGATTAGCTTTTTGTCAATGGATGCAACACGAAGTCGTACAAAATCCTAACCATTTGGCTCAAATATTCTTCACCGACGAGGCTACTTTCTCTAGAAACGCGATTATTAATTTTCATAATAATCACATATGGGCCGAAGAAAATCCGCGAGAAATAATGAATGCCCGTCATCAGCATCAATTCTCTGTAAATGTGTGGGCCGGAATTGTTGCAGATCACTTGTTAGGTCCACATTTTTTACCGATGCGGTTAAATGGCGAGGTATACCGCAATTTTCTTGAAGAGGAGTTACCACTACTGCTGGAAGAAGTTCCGTTGCAGTTTAGATTACAAATGTATTTTATGCATGACGGTGCTCCAGCGCATTTTAGTTTACTTGTTCGCGAGTTTCTGGACAGTACGTATCCAAATCGGTGGATAGGACGGGGAGGTCCACAACCGTGGCCTCCTCGGTCTCCAGACTTAAATTCATTGGACTTTTTTCTCTGGGGCCACCTTAAATCATTAGTTTACACGACTCCCATGGAAAATGTCGATGAACTAAGAAATCGTATTATAGCAGCTTTTGAAACAATTCGAAATACCCCTGGTATTTTCGAACGGACTCGCCAGTCAATACGACGGAGGATAGCAGCTTGTAGTGCAGTCAGTAGGGCGGTCATTTTCAACAGTTACTATAAGTTAATTTTGTTTTACTAATTATTTTGTTAATTTATAATAAAATCATTTATTATTTTAACTTTCTATTAAACATTGTATAACTTCTGAACTAAGGGGTTTTGGACATATGTTCTTATGAACTTTTATGATCAAAATAACCCCAGGAATCAGCTCCTAAAGTTTGTCGCATATATTAAGAATCACCCTGTATAGTGCCTTTTTCAAAACTGTAACATTTATTAAGAAATTAAAAGTTATACAATGTTAAAATAAAAACAAATATATATAAATATATATATGTATATATATACAGTATGTCCACGGATCGAGGTTCAAAGAGGGAAAATTTCTTTATTTTGCATTTTACAACAAAAATGTATTCTTGATAAAAGTTTTTGCATGTCCCGAAACGGCCAAGTCAGTAGATTTTAATTTCATAAACTCAAAAACAAAAATGATATAACTAATAACTATTTTACTCAATCCATTCACCGCCCTTTTCAACGCACAATTCTAGCCGTCGGCGCAATTCCCTATAACTTCTTCGAATTTCTTCGAGAGTTAAAGACGTCACAGCGTCTCTAATCCTCTCCTTTAAATCTTCTACGTTCGGTGGAATATTATTTGCATAAACTATTTGTTTCAAACGACTCCAAAGATAAAAATCAGCCATTGTTAAATCAGGGCTCCTTGGTGGCCATAACACGGGACCATTTCGACCTATCCAATTCTGTCCAAATTGCCGATTTAACCATTCGACAACAATCCTAGCATAATGAGCCGGACAACCATCTTGTTGGAAATAACACCTTGCGAGGTAATTAATCGGTAGATCGTCCAAACGTTCATGAACAAAATTTTGCAGCATATCCAAGTACGTATGCTGATTGACAGTATTATCAAAAAAATATGGTCCAATGATACCATGGTAAGAAATTGCACACCACACATTAACTTTTGCCGAATATTGTCGATTGTGTGGGATGCGAAAATTCGGATTGTAATCGCTCCAATATCTCACATGTTGAGATGCAAAAGTACCATTAGTAGAAAACGTGGCCTCATCAGGAAAAATAATATTTCTGTAAAAGTATTGATTACCCATGATTTGAGCGCCCATCCACAGACAAAAATACAAACGTTTCGCAGGATCACCGGGTTCTAATGCATGATTAAAAATGGGCTTGTAGGGATGGAACTTCCTTTTTTACAAAGTTTTTTGAATGAGCGATTTTCTAATTCCCAGATGGACTGATCTGCGCCGCAAAGAAAGTTTGGGATAGTTCCGTACTGAATCCATTACAAGAAGAGTGGCGGCGTCGTCTCCATCGCGTGCTATTTTGCTTTTCTTTACATCCAGTAAGGAACCAGTGGATAGGAATTTTTTTACCAATGCTCGTGTACCTCTATTTGAGATGTAAATATCCGGGAACTTTTGATTAAATCTTTGACAACTCGACGGATCGCTTTATTACCTTTGCCATAGCATTGAATTAGGTAAATTCGTTGGTCTTTTGACAACATATTCAACGATTATGGTTGATTTTTCTATGTGACGTTAATTAGATAAATAAATATCGGTAATTACCATGATAACGCAACTTAATTTCTGGGACTTTAAAAAATTTTCAAATAAAACGACCAATTTTTCGATTTTTATCTTAAACTAAAAGAAAATTTGAAAAGGTTAAAGCTGACTTGGTCGTTTCGGGACAGGCAAAAACTTTTATCAATAATACATTTTTGTTGTAAAATGCAAAAAAAAGAAAGTTTCCCTCTTTGAACCTCGATCCGTGGACATACTATATACTCGTATAAACCATTTTTGGAAATAAATAATTTTTTTAATTTTTGAAAAAGGTGCTATATATATATCACCGAAACGTTCAACGTTTAAATATTGTTTTAATTACCCGGCCACTAATCCCAAAAAATATTACTTTTATATCGTGTATATATATATATATATTTAGTGTTTATAAGAATTTTATTTTTCTTATTTATTTTATTGGCCGTGTCTTAATATTAAAAATAATAGACTTTTTATTGGTTTAGCGACCTTTTATTGAATTATGATGTTTTATTCTACGACGTTTCGACTTTTATTATTTTTCAGTCTTTTTCAAGTATCTAGAAACAAGAATTAATACAATGAGAACATGAGAACTGTGTTTGCTTTTGTGAGATTGAATTAACAATTAAATTAACAATTAAAATTAAAATTAGATTAAAGACTGAATTACCAATTAGATTAACAATTAAAGTTAAAATTTAAAATTAGATTAATAATATATATATATATATATATAATTGACCTTTGTATGTGAGCTAGATTTAGTCTATTTTATATTTTAAATTTCTTTGACAAAGGCATTATGTGCCGAAACATGTAAGATTATTTTAAATATATACATATTAAAGTAAAACAGACCTTAAATCGCCGACTAATTGAATCTACTATATATATATATATATATATATATATATATATATATATATATATATATATACATATACATATACATATACATATATGAAAACATTAATTAGCGAGTGAGCGGTCTGTCAAATAAAAAAAACTCCTTTATTTCACTCTATATATTTCATAACGAATTTGTTACTTCTTCAGGAGTGCCTACAAGTTTAATAAAACCACAATATATTAAACAATATGACAATAATAAAATACTTAAAATTGAGAGTAAAAATTTAGCAAAGAACGACACTAAATATATTAAAATCAATCAAATTAAAAACATAATTAATAAATGATGTTGGCTTATCGTCAACCTTTTAAAAACAAATACATATACATACATGTTAAAATATAAAACTAAAGATTAGTGTTTTATATGTTTAGTTTTATATTATATGTATATATGTTTAGTGTCGTTCTTTGCTAAATTTTAACTCTTGTAAGTATTTTATTATTGTCATATTATTTAATATATTGTGGTTTTATTAAACATGTAGGCACCCCTGAAAAAGTAACAAATTCGTTATGAAATATATATAGTGAAATAAAGGAGTTTTTTTTGTTTGACAGACCGCTCACCTGTTAATTAATTTTTACTTATACAGTACGGACGATAATACTTGATTGTCTATATATATATATATATATATATATATATATATATATATAGTTTTCTATTTTTTCTTAGCCGTTTTCTTAAATATAAGAAGTTAATTTTTCTTGTAATTCGGCTTATTGATAAATTATTCTTTAAATAAAAATCTTATTTTATCGTTTCGACATTTATTGTCTTCGTCGAAAACACATTGGTTTGGATAAATTTGTATGCGTTTTCTACTGTTTTAGTAATTACAAAATGGTCATTGAGTTTTACACATATTGACGTACGAGTATACTCGTATTATATATACATATACATATAAAAAGGTAATTATTCTTGACCTTTGTTCAATACAGTTGATTTAGATATTCGGCGATTGAAGGTCTGTTTTACATTAATATGTATATATTTAAAATAAGCTCTTACATATTTCGGTAAGTATTACCTTTATCAAAAAATTATAAATTCTATAATTAATAACAGCAACATATATTATGATGGTAAATTGCAGACCGTTACATTATTAGGTCATAATATATACTGCTTAGATTTTTTATATCGCTTCTGTTGTTAATTGAATTTTTTAATTTAGTTAAAAGATAACCATACCAAAAACCTTAAATTTATCAAATCAGAACAAAATAAGCATTTTAATGAAGTCATGGCCAACTATGATTGCCATTTAAAAAAAAAACATAAGTTTATTTTATATTTTGAAATTCAAGTGTGCCATGAATATTTAATAAAGATTAATAAATTGTACGTAAAAAATACTATCAGATGCGATTTTTAGTTTGCTCTGTCTTCAATGGTTACGAAGATATGTTATAACCGAAAATTTCGTCAAATTTCAGTTTTCCTTAAATATCTCAAAAAGTTGATAGCTTATGACAAATCTGAAAATGCTATCAAATACTCATAAAAATTCTGAGCAACTTTGCTAACTGATTTAACTGATCCGGTATTTTCAATACTAAGACAGTTACCCATATATAGAGATAGAAAATGGGCAGCCTGCATATATATATTAAATGTGATGGACATTATCCCGTGAATGGAATTATGTAATTGTAACGAGTTGCTTCAGCGACATGGCATAGGAGACAGACCACTAATGTCTTTTTATGCGGAATGTTGATCTTCTAAAGTTGATTTTCTTGTGCCACGTCTGGAATCAAGATCAAGATTGCTTCATATACCCACAGCAATTGATGTGCTTTGCAATGAATTTGCCTTGATTTCGTCATAATAATAATATATTTATTTGTTCAAAATTATACAAGTGTATAGAACTCGTCAAGTATACGTGTAAATATATAAAAACAAAATAAAACGTGACACAGACACAATATTAAAAATTTTTTGAATAAAATTCATCCAAAGAATAAAAAGATTGTACATATAAAAAATTTTCTAATGTTTTCTTGAAGCACTTTTCCCTGCTCAAGTCCTTAATGTACTTTGGGATATGATCATAAATATTTAAGACCTGACTAGTTGCGTTCTTTTGTACCCTGGTCAGAGTTGTTTGTGGCACCGCAAAATAGACACTTTCCGTCCCGCGAATACTGTACTTGTGATTTAAAACATACCTGCCAAACGCACTGCTCATACCCCTTCTCGCACGTAAAGTACACTCGAGAATGTAGAGACCGGTAAGCGTATATATTTTTCTTGTTGTTTTCTTGTTGTTTCTCGGCACGAGTCAGTAAGTCCCAACTTAAAAATTGCACGAAGACATTTCTTCTGCAGAATAAAAAGTCTTCCCACATCCACACTGTTCCCCCAGAAGACCAAACCATACCGCAACCGCGATTCCACGTAAGCTCGATACGGACACAAACTGGCTTCACTGTTTACTGAGCCGGCGATAACCCTCAGGGCATAGTGAAATGGAGAAATCCTCCGAAAAAAATAACGTATATGGGACTTCCAATTCAGTTGTGAATCGATCCTTATGCCGAGAAACATTACTTCGGGCGACGAGGCTAGTACACCGTCTCCAAAGTTTACAACAAGATCTTCCCGCTGAGAAACAGCGAAATGGATTATTTGGGTCTTGCCTACATTCAATTTAAGTTCGTTCACTCTGAACCATGCGCTCACAGAAGACAATGCCTGTGCAATGGTTTCCCTAAAGGCGTTTGTTTCCGTTGATCTTATTGCCAATGAAACATCATCCGCAAATAAGGCCATAGGATAATTAGATACTAGTGGTAACCCATTTATGTAAATTAAAAATAAAAGAGGCCCCAGCACGGATCTCTGTGGAACACCCCTGGTAACAGTGAGCCACCCAGACCCAATTCTGGTTCCCTCTCCATTCACTGCCACGACACTTTGTCTTCTGTTTTCTAGATAAGATTTAATAAGGCTCCAACAATTTCCCCTAAATCCCAAGTTCTCCAATCTCTCCAAAAGGATCTTGTGATTAACGCTATCAAAAGCCTTGGACAAGTCCATAAAAATTCCTGCTACTTGCTGTTTGTTCGACCGGGCATCAAGTATTTCACAAACCACCTGAAATACGGCCGAACATGTCGATTTTCCAGTTTGATAACCATTCTGTCTATCTGTGATAAGTTTATGTTTGTTAAGGAACCCATTCATTCTTCTATATATCAGTTTTTCAAACACCTTGGCCACATTCGAAATTAGTGCTATAGGTCTATAGTTTGTGATGTCATGAACATCTCCTTTCTTGTACACCGGACACACAACAGCCGTCTTCAAAGCATCCGGAAAGGTGGACGTCTCGAAAGATCTATTGACAATATGAAACAGTGGGTCAGCCAAATGCCCTGCGACGGCCTTAAGTACGGGAACGGATATTTCGTCCTGTCCCGCAGACATGGTGTTCTTAAGTTCCATTATGGTGTTGAAGACCTCTGACGGTGTCGTCGGTTCCATAAAACACGTCTCCTTACAGGACATTTCTTCAAAGTGTGCAGGCTGTCTATCATCAATGTTAGCAGCTATAACTGTTGGTATAGTCCAAGATCTCTTTTTGATCTGTTATTCCAGCAACTTTAACAGTAGCCAGAAAATTCCATTGCTCCTTTGCTCCTTCATATTCAATTATTTACATATTATTTATGTATTAACTACTGTATTTCCGTTTTTTGTAAAGTTCTGGATATAATATTTTAGACTTAATAAATTATTATTAATAGACTAGATTGCTTAAGAACATTTGCGACCTCTATTAACAAACATTCACAACTATAGCTATTGTGAGGTTGGTGGAAATTAACCAAGTAATATTAGTTAAAGACAGTGCAATGTACGGACTGACACTGACCATCACTAAAACAAGCTCATTTGCATTAGAATGCACCGCAGTCTGAGATTACCGGAGTACTATACTCTTTATGGTCGAGCTTATGGGACGTATCTGTGCGAGATCCAGTTCCTCCCGGTCGATAACACTTAGCAAACAACAAACCCGATACGAATCTTTATGGGACACATTCTATGTTCGATGTGTTCAATAAGCGACGATAGTCTGCGGATACACGGGATATTTTTAAAACAACGGACAGCTAATGGCAAATTGTTAAAACAATGTCAATAAATTGATGCACTCACGAAGAGTTTATTAAACCGCGCTCACACGTATAAACCAGCATGTGTTTCGCGACAATAAACAACATTTTGTAATCTTAATTTTTGCGTTCAGAAACATTTGATATGCTGCAGTTGTTATGCATGTAATTTAACTAAATATGTGACTATACATACAACATAATAATTATAAGTCTACGTTTTAAAATACAAGAGCGGGTTGACTTAATTCGCGCGATCGTATAGAGTAGCCCGTGAAATAAAAAAAATACACATTATTGGGAATGTCGGCTCATGAAACCAAATTGTCGTAAGACCTAGTTGTAAGGCTGTATACACTACTTTTTAAATCTTCGGCGACTGTTTATTAAATGAATATACGTAATTTCATCTAAATATATTTTTCTATTCCGGTGTCGTAAAGTGCTAATTACGATACCCCGTTGTTTGGTTACACATTATAATAATGTATTAGTTTACCGCACTCTAATTTTTTTTTCGAAGTTGGTCACAAGTGTAATAAGTAACCAAATCATAGAACTAAATCGTTTTAAAAGTTAGATATGGTTAGATATGAACGTTTGACAGTGATAAAAATGTAAATAAAAATTATAGAGAGAATAGTAGAGACATTTGCTAAAACATTATTAGTACTATTATACATAATAAAAGGCGTTCCACAGACTCTTGCTAAAGGAGTGTATCTATAAATTCGTTAACAAAGCTAGACGCTATAAATACTTCTATTGAGATTACTTATCATTGTAAATACTGCAATTGTTATATACTTTTACTGTAACACTAGAATATTCGTGGGCATTAATAGATATTCCAGGCAGATTCTGGGAACACACCATATTTTAAGAATTGCTGAAAAAAACCTACAGACGCGTTTCGTTCTGGTTGGAACTATTCAATGCACGGCATTCCTCGAAGACGGACATTGCTTTTTCATTTCTATACTTTCTGTATATATAGTTAACATTTGGAACTTACTGCAAGTGAGAATTAATGAATATTAAATCTCAT
Source organism: Melolontha melolontha (assembly GCA_935421215.2). Classification (NCBI taxonomy): domain Eukaryota; kingdom Metazoa; phylum Arthropoda; class Insecta; order Coleoptera; family Scarabaeidae; genus Melolontha; species Melolontha melolontha. Next base: position 2,334,259 of record OW285239.1, on the reverse strand, counting down.
TCTTACATGTAAATGTCGACTTATGTGATGCGTTCATAACTACAATCCGACAAACTAAGTTTGTACCAGTATGCAGAACACACCCTTTCGCGACAACGAACTTCCTGGTAATTAGGTTAATTAAGAATTGCTGAAAAAAACAAGTCAATCAACGGGAAACGTACAGACGCGTTTCGTTCTGGTTGGAACTTTTCAATGCACGGCATTCCTCGAAGACGGACATTGCTTTTTCATTTCTATACTTTCTGTATATATAGTTAACATTTGGAACTTACTGCAAGTGAGAATTAATTAATATTAAGTAAGTTCCAAATGTTAACTATATATACAAAAAGTATAGAAATGAAAAAGCAATGTCCGTCTTCGAGGAATGCCGTGCATTGAAAAGTTCCAACCAGAACGAAACGCGTCTATACGTTTCCCGTTGATTGACTTGTTTTTTTTCAGCAATTCTTAATTAACCTAATTACCAGGAAGTTCGTTGTCGCGAAAGGGTGGTGTGTTCTGCATACTGGTACAAACTTAGTTTGTCGGATTGTAGTTATGAACGCATCACATAAGTCGACATTTACATGTAAGAATGAGATTTAATATTCATTAATTCTCAGTTGCAGTAAGTTCCAAATGTTACACTATATTTTGTTTGAATCCCTGCTGATTCACATTAACTAATAAATCATTGTCCATTAAATTAGAAGTTGATGGATTCTCTGTGATTTTAGTAAACGTATTAGGTGCAGTATTTCAGCAACATCTAATTTTTTCTTGATGGAATCATCAATGTAACCTTCAGCCACATCGGAATATTTTCATTCTCCATGGCGCTTAATTGTAATTAAATCTCCCCCACTATTAGCCAAATGTGTTACACTGGATCGTCTAAAGCAATGTCCAGTGAAGAGATCAGGATTAGGTAATTTCAAGTAAATAGCAATACTTTTTGGCACTTTTCCCTTTGTATTAATACCTATTGAAATATTTACACACACGCCATTTCTATATTGCAGGAAAAAACGCCTACGTGTAACATGACTGGGACGAAGACGATAATATTTTTTAGTTTTTAGCACGTCAACCATTATGACATCTATTTTAAACTGTATATCATCTATAATCATGTTTGTTATTTCTTTACGACGGCAAGCTCCATTAAAACCCATTATAAGAATGTCCTAACATAATTTTAATATGACTATTATAACAAAATAATGTACGAAATTAGTAAAATACTACTATAATAATGTTTTTATTACTTACTTTCATTGCTAAATATGTTTTATCATCGGCTTCTATTATAAATCGATTAATGTGAAATCTTCGATTTCTTAGGCTCATAGCCTTCAGACAATCTTTTTAAATATGCTATTAGTTTAGAAAATTTTGAGATATTTGTATTTTTATAAATATTCAAACATTTTAACATCGAATATTTGGACCACAAGGAAGATGCCTTTTTTATTTTACTTTCTTTGTCAAAATAGGCAATCATAATGTTTTCTGTAATAGTCACGATGTTAGTTTCTTTGCACCAAGTTATAAATTGGTTATATTCCTTTTTATAAATGTGTCGAAATTTTTTTGGCAGAAGATTTTCCAAATTCTTCTGCAATTTTCCGAAGCTCTGGCAGCGTGCAATTACTTATTTCGTCCATTTTAATCTTAGATAGTTACATAAATTAATCTAAGATTTAAATTTCAAAACAATATTTCAAATATTTGAAATGTTCAAATTATAAGTCAGTGTAACCAACGCCAAAAATATAAAATATCTAAAATATTCGTATTGAACATGACTATTATTTTAAATATTTTTTAGTATTTAAAAGGCGGAATAGAAAAAATAGTACAAAATATACGTTTCATAAGATATTTTTGCGCACTCGTTCATTAGAAAACTCGCCTACGGCTCATTTTCTAACCTTGAACTCGTGCGCAAAAATCATGTGTTATTTAATATACTATTATTTAGACTATATACATTTATTTTGTATCTACAACGACTTATACCAACATAAAACTGCTGTTAATACTGGTGTTTCTTGTTAAAGCATAATTGTTATGTTGATGATAATTGTAAGACTGTTTGTCTTGTTTTGATGTTGAGTCGATACTATTGAGTCTCTTGTTGCTGGTATAAGACTCTGATTGATACTGTTTCTCGAGTAGGTAAAAATATACCACTACCCCTACACTCTTACGTATTGACATACGCAGATTGGTTGTACAATGTATTGTTTGACGTCATTACGGGGAATTTTTGTGTTATTACTTCGTGGAAATTGTGCTTACAAGCAGTAATACTCAAGGTTTACGATAGTGTCTTAAAGATCTTACTAATAAATAAATAAATAAAATATAATTCCTAATTAAGTATTACTAGGTGTCATAATATTAGGCATCTTTTTCCTAATTTATTTATTGCTTTATACATCAGACCGCTTGTTTTATTACCTTCGGTTAGTGTAAACAAAGTGTTTGACCTGGATATGCCTTGTTAAGTTCTCGTTCCTTAAATATGTATCATAGGGTTCCATTACTGTACAAAGGAATTAACCGGAACTACATACTTAGGTTTGTATGTAGTTCCGGTTATTTCCTTTGTACAGTAATGGAACCCTATTATACATATTTAAGAAACGAGAACTTAACAATGAATATTCAGATCAAACACTTTGTTTACTCTAACCCAAGGTAATAAAACAAGCGGTCTGATGTATAAAGCTATAAATAAATTTGGAAAAAGATGCCTATTATCAATAACCCTAGGTAATAAAACGAGAGGTCTAAATTATAAAGCAGGTAATAAGTAGATTTGTAGATATAAAGAATTCTTAGAACTTAAAGAAATTTTTACAACTTGAATGTGTTAATAAAGGTATGTTATACAATGGTTTAAAATTGAAAATGCACGTTAAATATTGTATAAAATTAGAAATGTTTATGTTTGAATTCTATATTCTAGATCTACTCATACGAGGTGCATTCAAGTTCTAAGGCCTCCGATTTTTTTTTGTCCAGACTGGAAAGAGATAGAAGCATGTGCATTGCTTTAAAATGAGCGTGCGCTCGTTGTCAATACGTCACAGAGATGGCAGCACTGTACGGCAGATGGAATTGTAGCGGCAGCGTCGAGAATGAGAACTGAAGAAATTCATCGACAGTTGAAGGAGACATGTGGTGATGGAGTTATGGATGTGTCGAAAGTGCGTTCGTGGGTGCGACAGTTTAATGAAGGCAGAACATCGTGTGACAACAAACCGAAACAACCTCGGGCTCGCACAAGCCGGTCTGACGACATGATCGAGAAAGTGGAGAGACTTGTTTTGGGGGATCGCCGAATGACAGTTGAACAGATCGCCTCCAGTGTTAGCATTTCCGTGGGTTCTGTGCACACAATCCTGCATGACGACCTGAAAATGCGAAAAGTGTCCTCCAGGTGGGTGCTACGAATGCTGACGGACGACCACAAGGCTGGTCGTGTGGCATGTCGCCAAGCAATGTTGACGCGCAACCAAGGCATGAATGGGACTTTCTTTTCGTCGATTGTGACAATGGATGAGACGTGGATGCCATTTTTCAATCCAGAAACAAAGCGCCAGTCAGCTCAATGGAAGCACAAAAAAATTTTGGGTAACCGCCAGTGCTGAAAAAATTATGGTGTCCATGTTCTGGGACAGTGAGGGCGTAATCCTTACCCATTGTGCTCCAAAGGGCACTACGGTGACAGGTGCATCCTACGAAAATGTTTTGAAGAACAAGTTCCTTCCTGCACTGCAACAAAAACGTCCGGGAAAGGCTGCGCGTGAGCTGTTTCACCAAGACAACGCACCCGCACATCGGGCTAACGTTACGCAACAGTTTCTTCGTGAAGACAACTTTGAAGTGATTTCTCATGCTCCCTACTCACCTGACCTGGCTCCTAGTAACTTTTGGCTGTTTCCAACAATGAAAGACACTGTCCGTGGCCGGACATTCACCAGCCGTGCTGCTATTGCTTCAGCGATTTTCCAGTGGTCGAAACAGACTCCTAAAGAAGCCTTCGCCGCGGCCATGGAATCATGGCGTCGACGTTGTGAAAAATGTGTACGTCTGCAGGGAGATTACGTCGAGAAGTAACACCAGTTTCATAGTTTTCGGGTGAGTAGTTAGTTAGAAAAAAAATCCGAGGCCTTAGAACTTGAATGCACCTCGTATTTAACAATAAAAAATGTTTGAAATTTAAATATTACAAAAAGATCTTAAATGGATCCTCAACACACATCACATTTTGACAACCGATATCTTGTTAGTTTACTGTTAGTGCTTGATAAATTTGTGACAAAGCGTGTTTCGCAGGCAATTTCTTTAAATTATAATTTCTCGCATTTCAGTTTCTTCAGTTTGAGACCTCCTTTCCTTTGAGCACTTACATGGCGGATTTACAGTTTCACTAAACAAATTTAAACAAATGTATAACATGAAAGACCGAACTAGTGTTTACTGTCACATCGTATACCAAAACAAACAAATTATTTGCGATTTCATTTATCGATTGACCTCCACAAAACCATTTAACAATTTGAGTTTTATGTTCCGTTGTTAACATTTTGAAAAGAAAAATTAATTACACTAAATTGTATCAGAGTGTATCAAATTTGAAGCTATCTAACAATAAATCAAATTGACATGCATTTTGCAATAACAATCATGGAAACCTATTATAATAATAGAGTGTAAATCACAGTGTCTACAAACACATTCCATTACTCATATTCCCAGCTATGCAAAAAACGAGCATGGTAGCTAAGCGCCAAGAAATGCATTCAAAAGCCCGTATTCAAAATATCAGGGCACAACGTGTATATTTCCGCAATTTCGACAAATCTTATCTAACGATCAGCATGGCTTCGTAAACAAGCTATCTACCGTAAGGAACTTGTCTGTTCTTACTCAATACTTGTCAGTGTGTCTGGATGATAATGAACAAGTTGATGTCATCTATGGTGACTTTTCTAAAGCCTTCGATCGTATAGATCACGAGATACTTCTAATTAAACTCGACTTAATTAGTTTTACCCCGGCTTTATCCTCACTGTTGCGAAATTACTTATGTGATGTTATGTGTGTAAGTACAATGTCTTAGCGACTAGTAACAATATTATATTTACAAAAGCTGATAAAGGAAATACAGTTATAGCAATTCCGGAATCAAACTACATACATAAAGTTCATGAATTCCTCGATAATAATTCATTCATAAAACTTAAATCTGATCCTACTAACAAATTTCAAAAACAGATTAAACAAACTATAGAAAAATCATGTTCTCTTTTTAATAACACTCAAAAACGTATATTAACCACTATGAATCCCCTACCTCCCAAATTATACGGTTTAATTAAACTACATAAATAAAATACACCTATACGACCAGTAGTATCGTACGTAAAAGCACCTTGTAGAAATGTGTTCAAACACTTAATAGATTTAATTCTTACACACACTAAATTCAAATCCAAGTTCTCCGTTAAAAATTCCCAGGAATTAATTAACAACATTTCAAACTTGCAATTACCAAACAAATGTAAACTCATTTCTTTTGATGTCTCGAATTTGTTTACTAGTATCCCACCCCAGGAGGTAATAGATTTAATTACTTTACAACTAGAACGTAGAAACACGAACATTGTCACAAAGACCGAAATTTTACAGCTTTTACAAACGTGCCTGGAACAAAATTATTTTCAATTTAAACAAATTTTATAAACAAACAGTGGGTCTAGCTATGGTAAACCCACTAAGCCCTTTATTAGCGGAAATTTTCATGAATAATTTAGAAACTATAATTAGTACACATCCCTTGTTTGGTAATTGTCTATATTGGGTTAGGTATGTTGATGATATATTAATTTGCTTTAACTTAACGGTTCAGATAGACAATTAAAAACTTTACATAATTATATCAACATTATTCACCCCAAAATAAATTTTACTATAGAAACAGAAACAAATAAAAGCATTCATTTTCTAGATTTAACCATATCACACAAAACTAATAAACACGAGTTCGCTATATACCATAAACCAACACATACAGATACCACAATACACGCTAATTCTTTTCATCCTATAACACACAAATTGTCAGCATACCAATCAATGGTATATAGATTAATTCATGTACCTATGAGTAATAGTAATTTCCACCTTGAACTAAATAGAATATATACAATAGCTTTAAACAATGGTTACTCTATAAATATTATCAATAACATCTTGAATAGCCAACAAATATCTAAAACCCTTTCCTTAGTTTACCCAAAAATAAAACACAAGATAATTAATTCCTACAATTCAATCACTTACTTAGGAAAAATTTCAGAAAAAATTGGTACTTTCATTAAAAAAGTTAATAACGAACATATATCATTTAAAACAGACAATACTATACAGAACTTTATTAAAAATAACAAAGATAAAATAGACAAAGAATCAAACTCTGGTGTGTATAAGTTAACATGCGAAGATTGCAATAAGGTATACATAGGACAAACGGAGAGGACATTCAAAATTAGGATGAAAGAACACGAGAGAAGCCATAAAGAAAAGAAAACAGATTCAACTTTCGCAAGTCATTGTATAGATATCAATCATAGATTTAATATAGATTTCAAAATTTTACACATTCAAGAAAAAAGTAAAAAACTTAATCTGTTAGAAAACTTAGAAATTAATAGATACAATAGTTTAGGATTAGCTTTAAATGACCAACTAGATTTAAACAACTCCCCTCTACTAAATTTAAGATTGTAAAAATTTTTCCACCACCATTCCCCAATAATTTTCACATAAATATTCTAACTTGCATTGTACATATTCAGTATTCATCCACCTGATGAAGCCATTGTATGGCGAAACAATATTGTAGTGTTATTTACAATAAAAGAATTTTTTGAAACTAGAAGTTTAATTACTTATTTCTTAGCGTTACAATGTCTTAACCTAAACCCGCAAGAACAATCCATTTATATTTAACTATAGTTATTACGACTATAATTTAACCCGTTGCACTTCTATTAAAGACCTAGGTGCCACATTTGATATCAGATTTTCATTTGCTGAGCATATCTTACATACAGTTTCTTCCTCACTCAAAACCCTAGGTTTTATTATACGGAACTCGAAAAATTTCTCTTCCACGAACATTATTGTCGTACTTTATTTTATCTTTGTTCGACCCAAGTTGGAATATGCATCTTTAATATGGACATCTACATTAATTTGTTGGAATCAGTTCAGCGAAAATTTTTAAATCGACTCCTAGACTAGACTCCTATCTGTTTCATTCCTTGGAGAAGCATAGGCGTCAAAATAAATTTTTATATAATCTGCTCCACAATGGCATAGATGTACCAATCATTGCAACATTAAATTTCTAGTTCCACAGTATAATAGCCGACTATGTAGCACATTCTATTATCCCACGGCAAGGACTAATATTTGAATGAGGTGTGTGTCATCTATTTAATTGTTTAGCAGTTGCACATTATGAATGGGATATAAACCACTCAAATCTCTCTGTTTTATTGTATAAGGCTGGTAACATCGAATAGTTATTACAATTATTATGTATATTTCTTTTGTTTTTTTCTCAGAATTTTTTACACCATTATCATTGGTATTTTTTATATACTTTTTAGAATATAAGAATATTATTTTTAGTTAGAATTATTGTTTATTTCGTGTAAGTTTGTTGTGTAGGTTCAACATATTTATTTCTAATTTTTTTTGTCAAATATCGATGGATAATTTTGAAATTTTTAAACGCAACGCGACAGATTTTTCGCGCCGATCTGTGACGCGTGACGGAACATGGGTTTATTATTATACACTCGAATCTAAACGACAGTCGAAGATGTGTACCAAACGTGAAGAACCAATTCCAAAGAAAGCCAAGATAATTTTATTGGCGGGAAAGGTAAAGGCATCGGTATTTTGGGATACAAAAAGAATATTGTTGATAGACCATCTTCAAAAGGGCAATACCTTAAACAGCTAATATTACGCAAATCTTCTAGATCGTTTGAAGACAGGTATCTCTGAAAAGCGTCCAGGAATGACTAAGAATAAAATGCTCTTTCACCATGATAGTGCAACTGCGCATTCCAGTACGGTTGCTGAAAAAAGAATTGAAAAATTAAGGTTCATAGTACCGCATCTCCCATATTCGCCAGACCTATTCCCTAAATTAAAAGATTTTCTCAAAGGCAAAAAATTCTGCAAAACTAACTTCAACGGTGGACGATTACTTTGCAGTGTTAGAAGAATATCACTTTCGAGACGAAATAAAGAAACTAGAACACAGATGTACTAAGTGTATCGAATTAAGAGGAGATTATGTAAAAAAATAAAGTTTGTTTATTTAAATTATTCCTTTGTTTTTGTACGATCGCGCGAATTAATTAACCCGCCCTTGTATCATTTAATGTTGGTAAAATTATTCTTTGTCTTGTAAATCTTATAATTATACACAAATATAGTAAGCAAAACATGGAATTAATTTCCCTGTATCATGTAATTTCTTGTTTGAAGTTTAAAATGAAATAGAAAGTAATATTGCAAGTTGAGCTTGTACATGTTAGATGGCAGAATGATGGTATGCTTGACTCTATAATAAACTGAGTCTGATCAGAACAGGTTTTATTTTGCAACGCATGTAATATATGATTTTTCCTTCAAAGTTCAGACAGGCAATCTGCATTTATAATATCGTACGGTTTTATTTGGACTGATTTCGTGATATATAATATTTATTAACAATAAATGTTGTACTATCTGTTATAAATTATTTATTAAAGTTTATTAAAGTAGGAAAACGATGAAGATGTTTAAATTTACAACAAAACACTCCAATAAACATTTTACTACCATTAATATTCTTTATATTTATAATCTTGTTTATCTATTTAATGCATCCTTGATTTTAATAATGAAGTATTTCAAAATATTGCAACGTGAAACTAAGGCGTCTAACAAATACTATAAAAAAAGAATTAAAGAAATTTTTTTAAATGTCAGTGGTGACAAAAGTGCACAGTAACTTTAAATGATTGAAGCAAATTGGCTTGCTTGGTCAGTCGCTTTATATTTATCTTTTTGGGTTAGAATATTTTATATAAATGTGGATGACTTATGGTAAGAAAAGAGATTTATACAAAATGATAGTTGAAACAAATTTAACAACATGAAACATAATTTACACCGTGATACGCAATTAAAAGCTAAAACGTCAAAAAGTGTCACCAATCGATTGTGGTTGAGAGACAAATAATGTTTCGGTCGCACTGATTATACTCTACAATATATTATATAATTTTATTGAACAGTATGTTCCGAAGTACTTCGTTAATACAGGAAATTTCTCCCCGTGGTTTTCGAACAAAACAAAACGACTTATTAAAAGAAAAAACAGCGCCTTCAAGAGATATCGGAGAAGTCCGACTAACATAAATGCATATAATAGTTTTAAGTTTTGAGAACAGCTTCTAAGACCAGTTTTCAAATGACTACAAGCGATTCATATCTTACATTCAGAATAATTTAAATTCTAACTCGTCGTTATTTTGGCATCACATTAACTCCAAAAGGCAAGCAAGAGGTCTACCTATGAATATGACATTTGATGAGGCAGCGTCTGATGATCCTAATTGGTTTGCCGAGTATTACCAGATAGATGGTCTATGCTGATTACCAGCTGGTCAATACTAAATTGGATTTAATCCACTACGATCATTCTGTCACAGTCAAAGACATACTGATAGACTCGGACCTTGTTTTCGATAAATTGAGTTCTCTTACATCTTCGGTATCTTTAAGCCCTGATTGTGGACCAGCATATTTTCTAAAATACTGTAGTCCTTTCCTGGCATGGCTTTTGTCTATTTTATAAAATTTATCAATAAATTGTGGAATTTTTCCCTTACAATGGAAGACGTCATTTATTATTCCAAGGTATAAATCGGGTGATAGATCAGACATTCGTAATTATCGTCCTATCAGTAATTTGCCTGTTATTGGCAAGGTGCTTGAATCGTTGGTGGCTGATAGAGTACTTGCATCTTATTCTAAGTAATTCCCCCGGAACAACATGGATTCGTTCGCGGTCGTAGTACTGAGACAAACCTATTAACATATTGTAACTATATTTTGGAAAGCATCGAAGAGGGTTATCAGGTTGATTTTGCATACACTGACTTTAGAAAAGCATTCGATCAGGTTAACCATTACTTACTGCTACTGAAACCGGAAAAATACGGCATAATTGGGAATGTTCTGGCATGGTTAAGACCATACTTATCCGACCGTGTTCAGAGTGTTGTTGTGGGTGGCACTAGGTCTCGAGATGTCCTTGTTACATCCGGTGTGCCTCAGGGGAGTCATTTGGGTCCTATTTTATTTTTGCTATTTATAAACGATATAAGGTTTCGTCTTCATTCCTGTTGTTTTCTTTTATTTGCCGATGATATGAAACTTTTCTTACGCATTTGCCCTCCACATGGCTGCATTATCCAATCGGATCCAATCGGATCTAGATGCCTTCCACTCGTGGTTTATTAGAAACCTCATGCCCTTGATACTAAAAAATGTAAAGTCATATCATTTATTAGAAAGAAGAATGGGCCTTCCGTAGCACAATACTTGTTGAATAATGCTCCTCTTGAGAGAATACAGTCGTTTCGCGACTTGGAAATTACTCTGGATTATGAACTGAGGTACCATCTGCGCTTATACGATATCTTATGTAGAGCAAATAAGATCTGTGGTTTTATCAAGCGCCAGACACGGGATTTTAGAAATGTTGTGGCTATTATAAAATTGTACTGTTCACCGGTGCCTCCTATCTTGGAATATTGTTGCATTATATGGAACTCGTACACCGCTACATACCGTGAGCGCATTGAGAGAATTCAACGCGACATGGTAAATTACATACTCATAAACTAAATATCGATAAAAATTCCTATAATTACTTACAACGACTGCATCTGTTGGGCTTTGAATTACTAGAATCAAGGCGGAGAAAGGCATACCTAAAGTTTGGGTTCCGGTTGTTCAACGATTACATAGAATATTCGGAATTGCTATCCCTGTTCGATGTGAGAGTACTAGCTGCGAGTACAATAAATAACGATGCTTCAGTGCACTACCATCGCACATATGGACTCAGAAATCCGATAGATTCGGTTATGAACGAACTAAATGGCTTTCCCTTTGATGTGGATGTGTTTCATTGCACGAAAACTGTATTCTTTAAGTACACTGCTCAAAATCGTACAGGGATATTTACATAATTACAAGAAAATAGATTATTATATATTGTTAAGCAACTTTATTGACCAGATTTGTATATTCACAGCGTAATTCAACTAAAAAAGTACAGAATTAAGAGTAAATTTAAAAAGTTCTAATAAACTTAAGTTTGCAAATACGAATTTTGTTAACAACGATATAATGTTAAATCTTAAGGATGCTTAAAATTGCAAAATAATCCTAAACATACTATCAAAAGCAACTTTTAGTAATCAGTATGACCTCCACGGTTGTTTATTACTGCCCTAATAAGGTTACGTATTGTTAAAATTAAATTGTCAATCTCTTCCTGTGGTTTACACTCCATTCTCTTTGAAGAACTCTAAAAAGGTCACTGGGACCATTAATGTGATCATTTGAATTTGTAACCCTCCTTTGTAACTTATCCCACAGATGCTCTAACGGATTCATATCCGGAGACTGAGCTGACTAATCTAACAACGAAATGTGTTGCTGTTCTAGCACATTCATTACAATTCGAGCCACATGTGGACATGCATTATCTTCCATGAAATTTTAATTTTCTTCTACTGCTCCTGCATATGGTACAGCGACAGATAAAATGACCTGTTCCACATAAACTTGACCTGTCATATTATGTTCAATTAAAACGAGATCCGTTCTTCCACCAATACTTATGCTGGACCATACCATGATTTTACCACCTCTGAAAAAATGGACTTCTTGGACTGTACTCAAACGATTTACGAGTCCTAGCTGCCTCCAAACCCGAATTCCTCTTGAATCGTTGCAGCTCCCAAATATAGACTCATCAGAGAACATTACATATGACATTGTTTGTTTGTCCAATTTCGGTGATCCCGTACCCATAAAAGACGTTTTCCGCGATTACCTCTTGTTAGAGGTGGAACTCTTAAGGGTCGTCTAGAGCTTAAATATATCTCATGTAACCTATTACGAATAATTTGGTCGCTAATCAGTACGCCATATGTTTGGTTAAATTGATTTTGTATCTGCCGAGCAGTGCAGGTATGATTACGTTGGGCAATAATTTGTACGTAAAGTTCTTGTGCTACCGTTGTAATCCGACATAAGCACGATGTTGATTACGAACTTCACCAGTATCCCTATAGCGGTGCCATAAGTGACTTATAACTTAAAATTCAACTGCAACTTCAGATTGACGCCGCCTAGCTTGCAACATACCAGTAGCACGTAACATTTCTTCGCGCGGTAAATGACGCATTCCCATTGATCAAACTACTCAAATTATACACAAAACTTAATGTTTTTAAACTCTGCAGCAAGAAATGACGCTACAATGTTGTTAAACAGAAAGCGACAAATAACACCGTTATGACAACTAATAAATAAATGTTGCAAACAAAACACAGTCGTTCCATTGTTAGCAAGATAATATGATAACTAGAGAACGTACACGCTTACCACCCAGTGCAGTACTGGCGAAAGGCTGTATTTCTAAAATATTTAATTTTATTTATATAATTGGAAAACAAACGGGTGGTGATCTATAAAATTATGAAATACATATGTATTTGTTGAAAGTTGTATTTTTAAAGTTTTTAATTTTATTTCTATAATTGGAACATTTTTATTTGTTCATTTTGTCGTTCAAGTTGAGTAAAGGAGTATTAATATTGACTAGCAATAGTTTCTCAAGGTTTTCTTCTGTCAATTTTGTTCTCTTTGAATTAAGTACATCCTTATAAATAGAAAACGTCCTTTCTACATCGCAACTGGTTATAGGTGCATACTGGAAATATTCTTTTATTTCTTCATATTTAGCCGTTAGATTTTGTGGAATTGTCTCCATACATAATTGCTGCAATGTAATTAAATCTGGATTTCTATTAAGAATTGCTTCAAACTTTTGCCGAAGGCCACATCCGAAGTCACTTGGAATACTTTTCAAATTATTAACAGCCACATCTAATGTGGTTAATCCGTCATTTAATTTGAGATTTTGATTTTCAAAATAAGTGATTAGTTTTGGCAATTTTCCAAAGTGTTCGTGAAGAAAGTACAACTGATTTTTTTAATTTGGGATTTGTGTGAGCTCCTTGCACTCACCAATACTTCTAGCATCCTCCTTTAGCAGTGTTACGAAATGTTTTAGACTATCGAAATTCTCAGCATAATAACTAGTAGCTTCCAGCCATGTTCCCCATCTAGTTATTACTGGAGTGGGAGGCAGTGACAGAGATGGAAATTTTTCCCTGAAAAGAGCTACTCTCAATGGTGCTTTTCTGAAAACTTTTTTAAAAGCTGATACAAGTCTATCAACTTCCGGAAAAGTGTCTCTGATATATTCACAGATTCTGTGGAGAGCATGTGCTACACAATTAATATGCAACATATTAGGATATGTTTTCTTCAATAGTCTGCCTGTTTTTAACATATACGCAGCACTATCACTGACAAATAATAGTATTTTTTCTTTGTACGTGGCGTCCGAATGAAGCATTTTTTGCATATTCTCCTTAATGGTTTCAGCAACTGTTTCCGCATCAACTCTATTTATAACACTTGTTGCTATTACATATGAGTTATAGGGAATAGTTGGATGTAGTACACCAGCTACAACATTTACCACACAGGGTCCTAACATATCCACCCTTTCGTCGGCGCTTATCCATATGTATTGATTTAAAAGATGGCTTCTAATGCGTTCTACTGTTCTCGTATAGCACCTAGAAACATAATATTTGCGTAAAGTTGATTCATCAGGAACATTTCGACCTGTATATTTTTAAAGAAATATTTTTAAAGTGGGATTACTAAGTTTATTTAATGGAATATTAGCCGCCATAAAAGTTTTACAGAGTTCAGATGTGTTTGCGATCCTAAGTGACGAATTTTTGACGATATTTTACGGATTTTGTAATAAATTTCGGAATCACTGACAATGGACATACAATCAGTATGACCGTCAATCCAACTCGCCATTGTTTTACAATGCCGTTCTCGACATTCTTCCATATCATTTCCAGTTGATAGACTTGTATCAGCTTTTAAAAAAGTTTTCAGAAAAGCACCATTGAGAGTAGCTCTTTTCAGGGAAAAATTTCCATCTCTGTCACTGCCTCCCACTCCAGTAATAACTAGATGGGGAACATGGCTGGAAGCTACTAGTTATTATGCTGAGAATTTCGATAGTCTAAAACATTTCGTAACACTGCTAAAGGAGGATGCTAGAAGTATTGGTGAATGCAAGGAGCTCACACAAATCCCAAATTTAAAAAATCAGTTGTACTTTCTTCACGAACACTTTGGAAAATTGCCAAAACTAATCACTTATTTTGAAAATCGATATCTCAAATTAAATGACGGATTAACCACATTAGATGTGTCTGTTAATAATTTAAAAAGTATTCCAAGTGACTTCGGATGTGGCCTTCGGCAAAAGTTTGAAGCAATTCTTAATAGAAATCCAGATTTAATTACATTGCAGCAATTATGTATGGAGACAATTCCACAAAATCTAACGGTTAAATATGAAGAAATAAAAGAATATTTCCAGTATGCACCTATAACCAGTTGCGATGTAGAAAGGACGTTTTCTATTTATAAGGATGTACTTAATTCAAAGAGAACAAAATTGACAGAAGAAAACCTTGAGAAACTATTGCTAGTCAATATTAATACTCCTTTACTCAACTTGAACGACATAATGAACAAATAAAAATGTTCCAATTATAGAAATAAAATTAAAAACTTTAAAAATACAACTTTTCAACAAACACATATGTATTTCGTAATTTTATAGATCACCACCCGTTTGTTTTCCAATTATATAAATAAAATTAATTAATAAATATGTATTTCCGTAATTTTAGATAGATAGATCACCACCCGTATGTTTTCCAATTATATAAATAAAATTAAAAACTTTATAAATACAACTTTTCAACAAATACATATGTATTTCGTAATTTTATAGATCACCACCCGTTCGTTTTCCAATTATATAAATAAAATTAAATATTTTAGAAATACAGCCTTTCGCCAGTACTGCACTGGGCTTTGCGTCATGTGGTAAGCGTGTCCGTTCTCTATTCATAAGACACATAATTAATTGTTCATTCTATTAATTCTTGATAGTTTATGTTGAATTTTAATTTGGTAAAATGCTTTTACGTAATTTTTAATTAAGTTCAAACTAAATACCATCTCTGGAAGGAATGATAATTACTTCGTCTTAATAATATATAAATATGAACTTTAATTGAATACGTCTATGACATACGTACATATAAGCATAATACACACATATATGCCTGTTACTTTTTAGACGAGTTCTTATGATCTGTCCTTCAATACCATTAATTATTCCTTTGCTTTCGAATTACACATATTTTTATACTAATTTCCAGGAAACTTATATTGAACAATCTCTCGTTAAATTTTATGTATGTAGATTAATGTGTTTTAACACAAGAAAAATTATCTTATTTTCAATTATTCTAATATATGTGATTTATACCGAAGGATTATTATACAAAAAGTGCGAAGCATATATATGATTTATTATTAAAAAGTTTCCATATGCAGAATAACATACATATTTTAATATTACATAACTGGAACAAAAACGTAACAGCGGTTATTAATAGTTTGTTGTATAAATTGTATTTCCCCTGGCTTGTACTTCGCAAAATATAAACCGTCAGAGTAGATGATGTTCCAAGTTCATTAATTGACGGAAACGTTATCGTACAACAGAGGCGATCACAGCATTATGAAAAAGAAAACAGAACACAACATTAGTTACATTTGCGTTTCAAATATGGTCGCGTCCTATGTTATTACATTTTGAATTCAAGTTTTCTTATTATCGTTTATTTGAAATTTTCCCTTGTTATCTCGTTATTTATTATATCTAGCCTTCCGTTACACCCAAAGCAACCTCTAGCATCTCCGAGGAAGATTTAACATAATCTTTATAACAACAGCCTTGAAATGGATAAGAACCGAAAAAGCAAAGAAGTTGTTAAGTCATTAGGGTGAAAGAGCATAGCACAATATTGTTCTCGGACGAATCTTTTCTCTTGAGAAAGAATTTAACCAACAGAATGTTAGAATGTATACCCCAAGTTCCCTAGAAGTCTGAAAATACGTGACATGAAATAACGTAATCACCAATAGGCAATTATAATTGTTTGAAGTCTCTTAGGAAGGTATTTCTCCTATTGGAAACTGTGATGAAATCTTTAACAGATTCCTTTTTTAGGAAGAATAAATGGTTGTTTCTTTATATTATTTATTATAGTGGTAGTTATAAGTAAATGTGAGTTGTTTTTCTCCTTCCCGAGCTATCGAGCTAATTTCACCTATTTCGACGATCCAAACTATACCATTTTCGCACTCGAGCTTTCATGTTATACATACATCTTTCCTCCATCGAAATTAATGGGGAGTCGCGAAACTGATTCGCTGGATGTAGATGGCCGGCCCACTTCGTTTTTTCACTAATTTATCCATTTCGAAAAGTCTTTCTTTGGAGACTGTGGTTAAGTGAAAACACAAAAAGGTATAAAACCCATTACCACAATTAATAATCGTATCCTAAATACGTATTTCGACAACTAAGTTGTCATCATCAGTAGGTAAAACCACTAATCAAAGTGTCGCACATGGGGCACAGTAAAGCTAACACATATAATAAAGCTACAACTTTACACGGCGTCCATGTATACATTGACTTTAATATAAAAATATACCGACTAGAAATTACGATAGCTTACCTCTCTTAATACAAACGGCAATCACATGTGTTTATTCTCTATTCGCACGCCTTCAATCTTTCAACCTCTTCTCTAAGAACGAAAAAGACAACTGAATGGTATCGGCCCGTTGTCCAAGTTAATCTTATTACGTTTGTTTTTAAAGATATGAATGCTTTCATAGGCTGCGAGATCTCTAGGATTGTTGATGGCTTTGACAAGTTTTAACCCTTTAATCGACATATTGTGATATTTGTCTAATGAATGATTGGCTAGGTTAGATTTTTCTGGTCTATTAAATTTAATTGCGATTATTGTAATTTGAAATATATAGACCAAACAAAACGCTCAATATTAACCCGCTTTAAAAAAAACGCATATCACATATTAAATTCAATACACCAGAAAAATTTAATGTAGCCGATAATTCATTAGACAAAGATCACAATATGTCGATTAAAGGATTAAAACTTGTGAAAACCATCAACAATCCCAGATATCTCGACGCCTATGAAAGCATTAATATCGTTAAAAGCAAACGCAATAGGATTAACTTGGATAACGGTCCGATACCGTACAGTTGTCTTTTTCATTCTTAGAAAAGATTTTATTTTTCACGAAGAATTAATTTCTTAAGCGGAAAATTCGAATTACATTGGAAAAGTTCCGAGATTCCTGTCAACTGTCATCACATTGACAGTCGTTACGCATCATTACGCATCTAACATGACTCCTTGAATAAACGGTTTAACCTTAATTTTATTTTAAATGACGGTAGTCGACACTTTGAAGTTTTCAAGTTGTCAATGTTTAGATACTCTTAATTTTAATAAAGTATGCTAAAGTTTTGCTTCTTTCTTTAGACTTTCTTAAACATTCTAATTATTAGTTCTGTAAAATGTATATCCTTTCTTCTCGGACCTTATTTATACTCACACAACATTAGAGAATAAACATATGTGGTTGTCGTTTCCTTAGGAGAACTAGGCTGTCGTAATTTTTAGTCTGTACATTTTTATTTTAAAGTCAGTGTATACGTCGACGCCGTGTAAGGATGTTGCGTTATTATATGTGTTAGCTTTACTGTGCCCCATGTGCGACACTTTGATTAGTGGTTCTACCTACTGATGATGACAACTTAGTTGTCGAAATACGTATTTAGGATACGATTATTAATTGTTGTAAGGGGTTTTATACCTATTTGAGTTTTTATACATTTCGCACAAAAAATTTAAAAAAAAATTCAGTTTCACGGTTGACCACATGCTAATTAAGCGCACCAGACGCACGCTTCGCATTCAAAACTTAACTGAAGTTGTGCAATCGCCTGTTTTATACTGCTGACAGCATGACTTGTTCAAACGCATCGATATGCATGTTCAAATATGCTCTCACAACGAGTATTATAGGAGACCAAATTACACAGAGCACGTACACATCATGTTGAATCTTGTAAATTGCTCTTGTATGTACACGTTATACACCCATGTTCATGCCTGTCGCTATAAATGCTGCGACATAAAATAATAGGAATAGTCATATTACATTTTTTGTGCTGTCGGTATTTTCTTAATGTATAAAATTAGTGCAATGCGATTATATAATATTAATAGTTATAGGTATTATATTGCTCCGAGGTCAATGTTAATTCAGCCCGAGGGCCTCTAGCTCGAGGGATGAATGTCGACCGAGGACAATAAAAATGCCATAACACCAGTGGTTCATACAAGATTTTATTTTTCACGAAGAATTAATTTCTTAAGCGGAAAATTCAAATTACTTTTCGAAAAGTTTCTAAATTTCTGTCAACCGTCATGTCGTTACGCATCATTACGCATCTAACATGACTCCTTGAATCAACGATTTAACCTAAATTTTATTTTAAATGACAGTTGTTGACACTTTGAAGTTTCCAAGTTGTCAATGTTTAAGAAAATTAATACTGGTAGCCGTAACTTTGTGGTAATTCATTTTGAAAATAATAAAATAAAATAAAACAATAACTTTGTTATACCACTTTATTCACATGTATTTAATAGTGAATGTAATAGTGACCGCGGTTTCGACATACAATGTCATTATCAAACTGCAAATGTTACAGGCCTACATAGATCTTATAAATAACACAAAAATATATGGGGGTGGTTTATGATGTTATTTAAAATTACTACTATACCGCCTAATTCTGAGCAAACGCAAGATGCGAATGTATGAATATTTCTCCCGCTTCGAATACAAATCCCCTGAACGCGTTTAGCCAATCACAAAACAGTCTGTCGCGCAACGATTTGACAATTAATGTCACAAATTAGTGTCACCACTGTCACCCTATACGGAGTCTCTTAAGCGTTTGAATAGTGATAATGCCGCGTTATACACTAGAAGAGAAAGCCGAAATGATGAAATGGTACCACGCTGATAATTCTTATCAAAGAATATGTGACTTATTTGCCGGAGTTCCTAATGATACGTTCAATTTAGTATGCGCTGCAATAGAACTAAATTCAAATTTGACACATAGCGATATTTCCAACGATTTAGGCATATGCTGCTCTTCCGTTAACCGCATACTAAAATTAAATGGTTTTCGTAATTATAAATATTCCAAACATCATCAATTATTTTACGGTGATGAGTTTAAACGGATGAATTTCCGTTATTATATAATTAATTTCTCCTTATGAACAATTTATTTTAATTTTTCTTTACATTACTAGAATTTAATTTAGTTTTTATTTATTTCTGAAGTTTATTTAGTTTACTATGAATAGTTTTTGTTACCTTTATTATTAAAATTTAATTTATTAAATCTCTTGATGCCTTATTTGCAATTTTCTTAACCGCTTATTAATAATTTTATTACGCTTTGTGTGACCATCGTCAGAATAACGTATTGCTATTTATTTATTATAAAATCATTACAATAACACAGGACTAAACAATTTATAGTCCTTTAATAGTAATTTGGCAATCAGATAATTTTTCTTACGCGGCTCCATAATATGTAAGTATGTATGACATATGACATCGATGTTGACACGCCTACAGCATTCAGGGGAATTCTATTTGGAGCGGGAGAAATATTCATACATTCGCATCGTTGCGTTTGCTCAGAATTAGGCGGTATACTTAACTAATATATACAACATTGGAAAAGAGGTGTATATACATATAAGATCCAACTGGTCGTTAAGAACAATATCTATTGTGTTGTTTCTGCTTTTAAAAATTTCAAGTGACTCTAAAAGATTTAATTTACGACTTTTCTCGGTCAAATGCAAGGTCGTAAATTAAATCTTTTAGAGTCACTTGAAATTTTTAAAAGCGGAAACAACACAATAGATATTGTTCTTAACGACGAGTTGGATCTTATACATACACCTCTTTTCCAATGTTGTATATAATAGTTAAGTATATAGTAGTAATTTTAAATAACATCATAAACCACCCCCATATATTTTTGTGTCATTTATAAGATCTATGTAGGCCTGTAACTTTTGCAGTTTGATAATGACATTGTATGTCGAAACCGCGGTCACTATTACATGTGAATAAAGTGGTATAACAAAGTTATTGTTTTATTTTATTTTATTATTGTCAATGTTTAGATACTCTTAATTTTAATAAAGAATGCTAAAGTTTTAGAAGTAAAACTTTAGCTAAAGTTTCGCTTCTTTCTTTAGGCTTTCTTAAAAATTCAAATTATTAGGTCTGTAAAATGTATATCCGTTCTTCTCGGGCCTTATTTAAACTCACACAACATTAAAAACTGTGAATAAATTAACTGGGGTTATGGGCCATATCGCCCGGTTATAACGCCCATAGGCGATATGACCGCGTTTATGATAACCGCATCCATGGTGAAATGAACAAATAATACTTATTCCTTTGGGTGGAAAGGGATCGCGAAATATTAATTTTATTTACATTTATTCTTTGGGACCTCCCGGAGCTAAAAAGGTTGAGATCGCCGTCTTAGAGCAATCACCACAAGAAAGCTTAGAGATGCCAGATTTGTTGGACTTGTTTTTAATTAATTTCACTAGCCTATTGTTCGTTTTAAAAGCAATATTTAAGTAATGCTTCTAAAGCAACTTATTTGTTTGAAAGTGCTCTCATTTATTAATCAACTTGTATTTATTTACGTTGATAGTACACGTGTTTAATTTGAATGTACATACTTAAACAAGTTCATGCACGTGGAATGATAAATCCGTTATAAACGATGTCATTTGTCAAAACTACAAAACAACAGGAACCTCTGTTCCGCTTTTTTTCCGCAGAGAGCCATTCGTCTTGTCGTTTGACAAATTAATCAGATTCGCATCTAGAATATTAATTTTTGTCAAATATAAAGCGACTGGCATACGTGTTCCAACACACATAACATCAACATTTGGACACTATTATGTTCAATTATTATCATTGACCCCAGTTACTACATATGTATATAACGATATTACAAAATGCGTGTTCCGAGAATTTTCTCAATAAAGACTTCCGAATTTGTGTAAGTAGAACATTATTAGAAATTCTACGAT
Source organism: Melolontha melolontha (assembly GCA_935421215.2). Taxonomy (NCBI): domain Eukaryota; kingdom Metazoa; phylum Arthropoda; class Insecta; order Coleoptera; family Scarabaeidae; genus Melolontha; species Melolontha melolontha. The sequence continues at coordinate 2,312,664 of OW285239.1, read as the reverse complement.
ATCTACACTATATTAATCTCTATTAATGCATAATTACATAAACAATGATAGGAAACTATTATCATGTCCTATTATGAAATTTAAAAAATGGAATTATTTACTAAGAAAGCGTCAGTTTCGGATTTCACGGAATAAATAGATATGATTGTTCGCTTTCTTTCTTCCGGTATTTTTTCAGTAACACAATGTATTAACATTAAATTTAGTAATAAATATCCTTTTAAAGACAAAATAACAAAAACTAAAATTTGCTCCATATTTTGCAAATAAAATCTAAGTCTGAAACGTGGAAACGTTATATTTTAAAACAGCTTCGAGCGAAATATATAAACTACTGTCCATATCCTGGTTTTTGAATTGTATATACAGTGTGTATAAGCCAAATTGAATAAATTCATTATTTCGGTTACTGTACATATTTATAAAAAATGCCGAAACATGTCATATTTAATTTATAAATTAACATTCTTCAAGGTGAAAATGCGATCCCTACCTTCAACCCCCTTCAAATGACAGGTACAGCCCCCATTTTTTTTAAATGGGAAGTATAGGCTTGTGATATATTGTTGTAAAGGTCTCTTTATTCTCTATTCAAAAATGTTATAATTTTCATGTTTGTTGCAACAATTAAGATAGAATAAAATAAAATCATGTTATCGAAATTCGCTACAATATACTCAAAAAATAAAATTTAATGCAAAATGTAAAGAAAAATTTAAAACGCCAAAAAAAAATATGAATGTCAATGAAGTAGATGTTCAAAATGTTCACCATGAACGTCTTGGCAACATCCTAATCTTAAATAAAACTGTCTTCTAACATTATTTAACATATCAGGCGTGATCGACCTAATCGCAAGCGTTATTCGTTCTCTTAAGTTATTTAAATCCAAAGGTTTAGTTTTGTACACAATGCTCTTCAAATATCCCCATAAAAAAAAATCAAGTAAGGTCAGATCAGGTGATCGCGCTGGCCATTCTATCGATCCTCGCCTTCCTATCCACCGATTGGGAAATATTGCATCGAGGTACTGCCGGACATTGCGTTGGTAATGTGGTGATGCTCCATCCTGCTGAAACCATATCGTATTCATTGAAACTTGAGGGTTTCCTGGATCAGGATATAAATTTGCCAAAGTTGGAATGACATCATTTTGAAGTAGTGCCAAATAACGATCGCCATTCAAATTGCCCTCAATGAAAAAGGGACCAATGATATGGTTTCCAACAATACCTGCCCAAACATTAACTTTTACTGGGTATTGTGTGTGTTCTTCCCTCATCCAGTGAGGATTTTCCGTAGACCAGTAGCGGCAATTTTGCCGATTAGCATGACCGCTAAGAGAAAAAGTGCACTCATCAGAAAACATAACGTCTTCTAAATTGATAATATTGTTATCCAGCATGTCCATCATTCGCTCACAAAAATAAGTTCTTCTATCAAAATCGTCTTCCATAAGCTCCTGAGTAGATATCATTTTATAGGGATGCATTTTATTTTCTTTTAATATGTTTACTATCGATGTATGGCTAACATTTAATGTAGTGGATGCATGTCTACTCGATCTCGATGTATGTGGGTTTTCCATAAACTCAAGCTTCACATCTACTTTGATTTCATCACTCAGTGCATTGGCAGCTGGTTTTTTTATCTGCCTTACATGACCAAACTCTCGAAACTGCTTCTCTATCTTACTTATTGTTCCTTGAGCTATAGGCGGTAAATCAGGAAATTTCTCATGAAATAGGCGGGTTACTTCTTGTTGTGTTCGGGTTCTATCTCCGTAACCAATCATTTGTATGACTGTTATTTTATGCATTTCCGTTAATCTAACCATTTCCCAGAATTGTATTTTACGAAATTCAAACTAAAATTATCAAACTGTCAATTTAAATGACAACTTTTAAATACCAAACAATTTACTAAGGCGTTTTAAACAAACAAATGTTGCCACGGAAACTTTTTAAAGTATTTTTAATGGATACCATCTAAAAAGCACATTGGTATGGTTTTTACTCACTTTCTTATTATGAAGACCTAAACGGGAAGTAAGTAATGCAATGATGCCTTTGATGTATGTATTAAATCTTTATAAACGCAAATGAGCATCTACTTCATTGACATTCATATTTTTTTCTGGCGTTTTAAATTTTTCTTTACATTTTGCATTAAATTTTATTTTTTGAGTATATTGTAGCGAATTTCGATAACAACATGATTTTATTTTATTCTATCTTAATTGTTGCAACAAACATGAAAATTATAACATTTTTGAATACAGAATAAAGAGACCTTTACAACGATATATCACGAGCCTATACTTCCCATTTAAAAAAATGGGGGTTGTACCTGTCATTCGAAGGGGGTTGAAGGTAGGGATCGCATTTTCACGTTGAAGAATGCTAATTTATAAATTAAATATGACATTTGGCTTATACACACTGTATGTATCTTTCCATCTTGAGTCATCCATCACAGGGCGTAACTTCCGTTTAAGCTTTCCTCATGCTGTTTGGTGGCAATTACTTATATATTATATTTTATTAATTTAAGAGAAAACTTTAATCATCTAATTCATGGTTTTGACACAGGAATAAATAATAAATTAATTAGAAAGACTAATTTGAAAAAACGACAAACCGCGATTCCACATGTTAACCTCAAGAAAATAGTGAAAAAAACTTTCTGTATTTACCATACCATCAAATTACGAAAAGCCTAGATAGGGTTGTTAAATAATAAGGTCTCCAATTTGCCTTTCGGTCCGGAAACTCGATAAAATCTCTTCTGGTAAACACAAAGGATAATTTACATATGAATGAGAAATCGAGTATATATAAAATTAATTGTGGCGATTTTAAATTGAAATATATCGACCAAACAAATTTAATAATAACATATATCGCATATTCAATTCAATGGACCGGAAAAATCGAGTGTTGCCCGTCATACATTAGAAGCCAATCATAACACCACGGTAGCTTATTTAAAACTTATTAAAAATATAAGCAATCCGAGGAAGCTGTACATTACACATACAACTTCGACAAACGTCCAGATCCCGGTAACTGTTTATTTGACTTCTTAGAATAGATAGGAGATAGGAGAGGAGTAAATATAATAGAATATATAAGAGATAAGAGAAGAGGGTAATTTTTTTGTGACGATCGGGCTACTTTTAAAAAGTTAACATTGACACCCTGCATATTGAAAAAAAAGCGTTCAAATAGAAAGTGACAAAAGTAAAGTCCTATTATTTTAGTCCAAAGAATATATGGTTAAAAGATTAACCTACTTTTTTGTATCACAATATATATATATATATATATATATATATATATATACAAGATGTGTTTAAATTGGTGTAATAACTACGCATGCCGATGTTCTTCATTAAATTTGGAGTTTGACCCACCACTCATTGGGCGTGACTTCCGTATAAGCTGATTATTTATTTTGGTTGGTGGCAGTTATATTGAAAGTTGGTGTGTTTTCTGAATATTTTATTTATTTTACAAAAAACACTTAAACCTAATTTCATAAGATAAATCTCGCAATGTAGCACTTAAGATAAATTTAAACTTAATTCTTTACAGTTTGTGTTCAGACTGTATGTCTTGTTCTGTACTGATTTGTGTTAAGAATATGAATGTTGTATTCAGAATGTAAACGTCATAAATTTTAAATTTAACAATTTAGTTATGTACATTTATAACCATGACTGTATATTTTGTATGTGTATTTTTGATTAGGGCGTTCCCGGATGTCTATGAGCTTGGATCGTATTTTGATGTATAATGATATTTTTTACCTTGATCGTGCGCTATGCATATTTCCGCAGAGATATTTTTGTGCTCGAGTGGGTCAGTTCAGTCTGAAGATAAAAACTTATTTTTTATCTTTTATATTTTTGTAACTTCGGGTTTCTTTTGTTTTATAGTGCTTTGTGATTAAAGTCATTATCGATTTAATTACGAGTGTTTGTATCTCGTATTTTGTTTAATAATTTAATCCTCTCGATATCTCTCTATTTTTTGTGTGTGAAAAGTTTTACGCTAGCGTAAGTAATTTTTACTATTTTATTTTATTGCTTTTCATTGTAATTTAATTGTAATTTTGATGAATTAGATTTATGAATTTATATCTATTTTAGTTTAATAGATAGATAGTAAAAAAAACTATCATTTTTTATAAGGGAGTTTTTTATTGTCACGTTGTTCTAGAACATTTTGAATTTAAGGTTGGTGGGAGTTTTATACTCGTGAGATTGCGCACGAGTAAATGTCATTTTCGCGTCTGACAGTTGGATCTGTTTACGTTTCATTTGGGGTTAAAGTAATTAATTAAATTTTTAAAGTTTTCTAATCAATCTATTAGGATTAATTTTGCTCACGTTTCAATTAGAGGTTTTCATTGTATGCGTGTAAATTATCATACAATCTTTTTCCTCTGTGCTTCTGTATAAATGATGCATTAGCTGTCATTACATTTAGTAAAGATTTTTTTAAATTTTTTTTTAATAAAAGAGTACGTGAAATTCTTTGTATTAATTTGTATTTATTTCCACATTCCTTTACGGGAAACCCCGGATGAAGAGGAGTCTCATTTAAAAAGAAAAAGCTGGCTGAGTTCAAGTTCGGACATATTGTGGTGAATAGTGGACTATCCTTCTAATTAAACCCACTGTACACAGCAATACGTATTTAAGAATTGTGAGCCTACTATGCATATTTAATTAAACAATAGGTGACCATATTAGGATCTATTTAAATCGTTCACTAATAAGTTATTAGTGAACGATTTCAATAGATCCTAATATGGTCACCTATTGTTATTAGTAATAACACTAGGAGGCATCAAAGAAACAGTTTGACATGTATAAAGCATGTAATAAACAGATTGGCAAATGTAAATTCTTGGAATCTAAGGAAAATATAATTTTGAATATGCTAATAAAAGTACGTTATACAGTGTGGTTGGTTTTTCATTGTCCAGCCTATATCAGCTTTATCATCAAAAACACAAAAAAATGTTAGAGGAAAATGTTTTTTACCTCGAAATGGTCTATCATAGTGCATCATTAGTAATCTTTCATAGCCTACTGATTTTTGGCAGCGATAATCAACTTTATTTTTTTAAATAGAACAGCCTGTATATTTTCTGTAAAAATGAATCCTCATTAAATTTTATTTATTATGATATGTCACCAGTTGACATATGTGTAGCAATTGTCTACGGAAACGAAATAATAAGAAAAAATATGGAAAACTAATATTTGCTATTTCTAGCAATTATGACAATATATCTTTAAATATTTGCTATGATTAACAACATTATAACATCTATTATAAATTTTAAAAAAATGAAATACTAGATTAGTAAGTGGTGTGTCTTATAATAATTGTACAAATTGTCCACCATTACATTCTAAACATTTGTAGGCTCACGTAATTATGGCGTTTTGCAGCATTGCAGGTGTATTTAGCAAGCAAGCTGTGTTAATTTTATTCTTCAGTTCCCGAAAATTTTGAGAAGGAGTATCATAAACTTGGTTTTTCAAGAAACCCCATACAAAAAAATCAAGAATTGATAAATCAGGCGATCTGGCAGGCCATAAAGTTGGTCCTCTGTTGCCGATCCAGTTTTGACCAAATTCATTTTGTAGATAATTTGTTACTGCAGCTCCATTATGATGTGGGGCGCCGTCATGTTGGAACCACAAGTTTCGTCTTAAAGCTAATGGGAGATTGTCTATCTAGTCTTGAAATTCATTTTGTAAAAATAATAAATATCGGTTCTGAGTCAAAGTTCCATCGTAAAAATATGGCCCCAAAATTTAATTGGCGACTATTCCTACGCATACATTAATTGAAAAACGCACTTGCGCACGAATTTCAACAATTACGCGAAGGTTTACATCGTCCCAGTAATGCGTATTCTTTTTATTAAAATTTCCATTTCTGTGAAAATTAGATTAGTCTGTCCAAATGATGTTATTTAAATATTGTCTTCCCGCATTCACGAGCCATTCACAAAATATAATTCTGTTGTTGGGATCATTGGCATGTAAGGTTTGGACTAAATGTAATTTAAAAGGCTTTAGGTTGTGCAATTTTAAAACGTTCATAATTTCGTGTCTTGGAATATTCAAATCAAACGCTGCTTGTCTTGTAGAAGTTCGTGGATTGGCTCTAAAGTAAGCTAAAATAGCAACTTCATTATCGTTGTTGTTTCCTCGTCCATTTTGAATATTATTTATACGCCTTGAAAAGGTGCCAGTTAACCGCTGAGAATTTTTTAAATTTTGGAAAGTATTTACGTGAGGTTGTCTTCTGTCAGGATATAAATTTTGATGTAAAATAGCAAGCAGCCTGACGTTTATTGTTGTTTGATCTATGAAAAGAGCACAACATAACGCTAAGAAATAAGTAATTAAACTTCTAGTTTAAAAAATTCTTTTATTGTAAATACCACTATAATATTGTTTCGCCATACAATGGCTTCATCAGGTGGATGAAATACTGAATATGTACAATACAAGTTTGAATATTTATGTGAAAATTATTGGGGAAATGGTGGTGGAAAAATTTTTACAATCTTAAATTTAGTAGAGGGGAGTTGTTTAAATCTAGTTGGTCATTTAAAGCTAATCCTAAACTATTGTATCTATTAATTTCTAAGTTTTCTAACAGGTTAAGTTTTTTACTTTTTTCTTGAATGTGTAAAATTTTGAAATCTATATTAAATCTATGATTGATATCTATACAATGACTTGCGAAAGTTGAATCTGTTTTCTTTTCTTTATGGCTTCTCTCGTGTTCTTTCATCCTAATTTTGAATGTCCTCCCCGTTTGTCCTATGTATACCTAATTACAATCCTCGCATGTTAACTTATATACACCAGAGTTTGATTCTTTGTCTATTTTATCTTTGTTGTTTTTAATAATGTTCTGTATAGTATTGTCTGTTTTAAATGATATATGTTCGTTATTAAGTTTTTTAATGAAAGCACAAATTTTTTCCGAAATTTTTCCTAAGTAAGTGATTGAATTATAGGAATTAATTATCTTGTATTTTAATTTTGGATAAGCTAAGGAAAGGGTTTTAGATTTTTGTTGGCTATTTAGGATGTTATTGACAATATTTATAGAGTAACCATTGTTTAATGCTATTGTGTATATTCTATTTAGTTCAAGGTCGAAATTACTTTTACTCATAGGTACATGAATTAATCTATACACCTTTGATTGGTATGCTGATAATTTGTGTGTTATAGGATGAAAAGAATTAGCGTATATTGTGGTATCTGTATGTGTTGGTTTATGGTATATAGGGAACTCGTGTTTATTAGTTTTGTATGATATGGTTAAATTTAGAAAATTAATGATTTTATTTATTTCTGTTTCTATAGTAAAATTTATTTTGGGGTGAATAGTGTTGATACAATTATGTAAAGTTTTTAATTGTCTATCTGTTTCATGTTTCTTTGAACGAATTGATTATATTTTCTCTTTCGAACTTCATTGCGTCGTATAGATTTTGTTGTCAACCTATCCACACAGCCAATATACATTCTACGCTCATTTCGTTGGTCCTTTAAAAACTTTTCCTCTGCTGGAGGTATTTTTGTCACACATTTACATATGTTTCTGAACGCGCACTTACAGGTTGCGATGTCAAATAATTGTTTTTGAGATTCCTTTAAGAAATTTTTGTTTTTTTACTTTACTGCGCAGTTTCTTCATATTTTTGTATTTGTTGTAATAGGAAATCAATCTTGCTAAGATTTGTTAATGACGTATTATAGGAATCGATGCCTTTTTCCATATTTGTTCAATATCAGTAGCAATTATTTCACATATGCACTTAATTGAAGGATCTTTTCGGTTGTTCAATTCAAGCATATCATTTTTTAGCCACAGGTAATATTTAATAATATCACAATGCGTAGGCAACACATTAGCACTTAATGTAATTGGTTTTCCAAATACAGAACAACACAAATCCTTCCTAGTTTTAGGCATTTTAAATCTTTCCTCAGCAATCACGTTTTAACTTTTGGTAACGAAAATTTTACGTTTGATTAAGTTTTATAAACTTTTTTAACACGTTGCACTTCTAAATACTATGAAGAAACTGAAAGAAACTGTTTAAAATGATACTTTATTTTATGCATGGGAATCCCCTAACTTTATTTTTGAGCAATAAACCTAAGTGTTGCCAACAGTTTTATTTAATGGTAGATAAAAAAGATTTTTAAATTGTACTTTTCTGCCTTTATGTAAATTAGGGTATTTTTCAAACTTCACCCTTCATGCGCCACCTCGAAATAAAGTCGCAGAGTCTTGTTATTTTGCATAAATAGTGCTTTCTAATAGGGACATCAATTAACAATACAGAATTTTTCAAAATTAAAAAAAAAAATTTTTGTTCATTTTCACTCCACCCTACTGTATAGTGGTTTACACATGCAAATGCATGTTGAATATTTATAAAATTTGAAATGTTATTCTTTAATTCTTTTATGCTAAATTTATTTATATCTAACAACAAATTTCGTTTTATGACGAAACAATAATTATAACACAAAATAAAATATAACGGAATCGTCATTCTGTTACAGTAATATAAAAGATTTTTTACACAAGTTAATATTTGTCTGATCTATAGTTTTATCGTTGTTAATTCCTCATTATTCAGCTTTCTATCGAATTAAAACAGTTTTTTAAACAATACCATTAAAACTTTAATTAGATAAGTAATAAAAGTTATATATATTTCTTAACGCACGATTGAACGTTCTCTACAATTATCTATCTCCTAATAAAAAAAGTATTACCGCAATAGAACAATTGGCGATTGTTTGTGGGTCTTTATGCATATAATTAACAAGTAAGTTAACTCTATCAACAAACACTGTTGCAGAAAATAAAACAGGTAGGACCTATGTGTTAAATAGTTTATTTCCAGCAGACACTGTGATGATAAAAACCGATTGTTCCAGCCCAATAAATTTAAGGAACATTTTATTTTACATTCTCAATAAACAAGTAGTACTTGACCACTGCGTATCCAATTTCAACGTCACCGAAAAACACACAAAGGTTATAAAATATAAATGTTGTTTTTTTTTAATTATCGCCAAAAAACGCGGAACAAATATTGAAATACTATTTATTTAATTAATTATGTAAAAATTATAGTAATAACATTGGAAAACTAGCTGGGAAAGAATAAGATGTACTAGATTAATACCGGATTTTATTAGAATAAAAGAACCAAAAATAAAATTCAATCAACACATTAATAAAAGAAAAACGAACATATTCTTCATTCATAAAACAATCAATACTTTTTGAAAAGTAAATAATAAATTATAATTGACTTAGATTAAATATTGAAAATAACACACTTGGCTATGTTTCACTAATTTTAATAGAATACCTCTAACATGTTTCGGCTGTTATGCCATTATCAAAGAGATATAGTCTGACCATATGTCTAACGACTAGACTTATTAATAGAGACCGGATGCATCAGGCCGATATTCCGATGGAGCATATAAATAGTTAATTGTGTAGAGTGCTGAAGGGCACAAGCACAATCTCCTCCAACTATCGTTGTTTTGGCTTGGTCAATAATTTGTTACAGATATACTAATCTTTGTTCCCCAATATAAGGAGCATTTAGGTTTAGAATTCGAAGTGTTGATTTAACATTCGCTTTTATTTTTGACCATAAAGTTTCAATAGGATTCAGCATGGGTGAATAAGGAGGTAATGTTAGTGAAGTTGCTCTTCCATTATTATTAATCTCATTTATAAATATTTCGAAAATTTAATAACAGGGGGCATTATCACAAACAATTACTAACAAATTATATATATATATATATATATATATATATATATATATATATATAAATATATATAAATATATAAATGCTCTGTATATATTTCAATATATGTCAATAAAGCAATATATCAATGTAAAATGCTGAATGAATAAATACTTTAATGAAATATATATAACCTAACTCAATTATGTAAATTTTGAATATGCTAATATTTAAACAAGAGCGCTTCTTAATCTCAGGATTATTTGGTCGGTTCTTAGATACCATACAGTTCAACAAAAATACATAAAATAAAAACAATTTCATAAATTAATAAATATATATATATATTCAAGACAATTATTGATTTCTGATACAAGATATAAACATGCACTTAATATACTATCTCAAAACATCAAAGAAGGTTGCTCATTTAACCCCTTTTACTAATAATATAAACAGTTGCCTATACTACCAAGTGTTCATTTGAAAAGTCAATCTAGGTTACTTTGAAATTTTGATAGAATAAGACGCAAATATATTAGTATGTGTTTGTTGTTCTGTAAACGTAAATCCAAATGACATTTGATAATGTCAATCACAAATATCAGTTAGTGCATAAAATAATCGTGCGTCGATTCTGGTTTAAATAAATTGCTTCTCAGTTTTAAAATGGCTTTCACTTTAGAACATAAAATTTTTTTAGTCCAGGCTTATTTTCGAAGTTGTAATAAAATTGATGGTTTATGGGTTTATTCAGTTCAAGATTGCATGGTAGAATTTCAAGTTGAGTTTCCACATTTTATAATAGATTATATACAATTTAAGAATACTTTGGATAGAACTTTAAAACTTTTTTCTGAAACTGGTAGTCTCCTAAGAAAATCAGGCAGCGGAGAAGTTAAGAAACGTACACCTTAAGTTGTCAATCGTGTTGACGAAATAATGGAAAATGAACCACAAACATCTGTTCGACATTTAAGTCAACAAATAAACGTTTCTGTTGGTACAACTCACAAGTTATTAAAAAAAGATATGCAACTTTATCCATACAAGTGTTACAGCAGTACAAGAATTGTTAGAAATTGATTACCCACGTAGACTACAGTTTTGTAATTGGTTTATAAATATGAACAATAATGGAGAACTTTCGCAAAGAGTCATCTTTACTGATGAAGCATGGTTTTATAAAACGGGATACCTAAATTCACAAAATACAAGAATTTGGAGTAGTGAAAATCCACATGTAATTAATGAAGAATCGCTACATCCAGAGAAAATTGGTGTTTGGGCAGCGATAAGCCAAAGGCGAATCATTGGACAAACTTTTTTCAGGGAACGTTAACTGCTCAAAGGTACCGTACGGAAATTTTACAATCATTTGTCAATCAGTTGCATGATGATGAACTTCAAAATGCATATATCCAACAAGACGGAGCACCTTGTCACTGTACTGCAGAATCTTTGGATTATTTAAGAGAATTTTTTGATGAGCGTATAATTAGTCGAAATACTGAAATTGCCTGGCCTGCACATTGATGCGATTTAACACCTTGCGACTTCTTTTTGTGGCCTTATCTAAAAAATAACATATTTCGAACACCTATATTGAATTTGAATGATATGCTACAGAGAATCGAACAGAAATGCATGGGAATTAATAACAATCCAGTGATGTTGCAGAATATCATCAGAAATTTTGAACGGAGGATTTTAAAGTGCATTGATCTTGAAGGACAACATTTTCAACATTTGTTATAGTTTTCAATAAATACCTATTTGTTATTTATTTGTATGTATGAAACTGTCAAAATATACGACTTCGTAGGTTAAGTAGTAAATTTTAATTTACGACATACTTCAAAATGTTCTCAGTAAATCACATGCTACTAGATTGACTTTTCAAATGAACACTTGTTATGTTCATATGACTTTTTAAAACCAGTCGAATAAAAAAATGGAGGTTATATTAGAAATGATAATACTAACAATGAAATTCTATGAATATATAGTGCTTAAAATGGTAGTTTGCCCCAAGATAACGTGAGTTTAATGATATACTCAATAATATGGTTTAACAAATGAAGTTTCTTTTAGAACTTACGCATATATAGTTCCACCTGGTAATATCTGTTGTTAACGGAGAGCATGAAGTTTTCAGGACTGATATATTAAAGGGTTATAGGTGTTCAGGAAATACCAGGCTGGCTCTGTAAAGGTTGTTCGTTTGTGGTACTCTTTGCGTGGGACAGGAAGGTTTCCTTTACGAAGGGCGATTTTCGGAATAAATTCTTGAATAAATGAACCAGGTTTAATTAATTTAGCACTCTTAAATGGTTATTGGTTTTGTAAATATGATTTATTTAATTCCTTTTAGCCAATACTTCCAAAATTAACTAGCTTTAAGCAGGAAAATTCTTGATATTTATTATTATTGAAAATACAACACTTTTTCTTTCGTAGACAGTCTTCAATTAAGATAATTACATTTATTATATTTTTAAAACGACATTTATGATTAAATTAGGCTTATATATTGTGTTTTTATGAATTTTAAAAATAGTGCGTTGAAAAAAAGCGTCGTTTCTATCGCAAGTCGTGCAAAAATCGCTTCTAAACCACTTTTGCTTTTTTGTCATCACTACCACAGGAAGCTAGTGATAATTAATTATATTTTTGTAAAATTTTGCTATAAATCCAAATAATATAAATAAAATAATTTTATCCATCTTAATAAATTATTTTTCTGAATATTCCTGTGTGCTTTTTGTTCGTATGTCAATATTGGTTATTCCTATATGGACTTATTTTTATCCTACTATAATACCATCACGTGATCAAAGTTGGATACTTTTTACAGGGGTTAGTCAAAAGTTAAATTAACTATGATGTTCAAAATTATTTGTACATAAATATTTTAAACATAATTAGCTTTAAAATTTCACGCGGTATAAAGTTATAATAAATGAATAAATGATCAAATAAAATAAATACTTATTTACTTAGTTATTAACATTTTAATTTCTATTATTTCATAGATATTACTTTCTTGGGACAATATAAATTAATTAAATTGTTTATAAACCGTAGGTATGAGCTGAACAATAACAATATATATATATATATATATATATATATATATATATATATACATATAATTTCTTTGAAAAAGACACTATGTGTCGAAACATGTAAGATTGCTTTAAATATATACAAATCAAAGTACACCAGACCTTCAATCGCCGACTCATTCAATCTACTATATCATACAAAGCTCAAGAAATAATTATCTATATATATATATATATATATATATATTTAGTGTTTATAAGAATTTTCTTTTTCTTTTTTATTTTATTGGACGTGTCTTAATATTAATAATAATAGATTTTTTATTGGTTTTAGCGACCTTTTATTGAATTTTGATGTTTTTACGACGTTTCAACTTTTATTAATTCAGTCTTTTTCAAGTATCTGGAAACAAGAATTATTACAATGAACATGAGAACTGTGTTTGTTTCGTGTGATAGATATAATAATTAAATTAAAGATTTTAAATTTAAAATTAGATTAAAAAATTAATTACAAATTAGGTTAGCATTTAACGTTGAAAATTAAATAAAATTAATTTAAAATAGCTTAAATGAATGGTAGGGGGACATTAAAGTGATTAACATCTGTAGAATGAATTGGAGACTTAACGATTAAATTAACAATTTTAAATTTACAATTAGCTTAAAAAATGGTTACAAATTAAGTTAACATTTAACGTTGAAAATTAAATAAAATTAAAATAAAAAATAGTTTTAATGAATAGGTAGGGAGACATTAAAGTGATTAACATCTGTATGAATGAATTGGAAAGTTGAATTACACTACAAATATTTGGACACTACAAATAAGTAAAAAGAACAAAGAAAAGACAAATAAACTCACAGTTGTTGTTAGTTTGGTTTTTACAAGGGTACGCATTCTGTGTAACACATGTGTTTTTTTTATATAGACATCCGAGACCAATTTTCTTAAGGAACGACCGTGCTTGTTCGGATATTGTAAGTGAACTAAGTCATTTAGTTTGCGGGGTTTTTATTTTCTGTTCTTTGGAATTAGCATGGTGGTCAGGACCGTATTTAGGGGTATATAGTTAACGTTGTTTTTTCTAATGGGAGCTATTTTTTTCCGTTGTGTCTTGTGCGTGCAGGGGGGGTTTTTTGATTTTATCTATTGTTTTATGAGAGGGTAATAGAGTTTTGAAAGACCGTCAATTTCGTTTCTGTCGTTGATTGTTTTGCTATTTTTGAAAATGTGTATCATTTCTAAGACTTCTCTCGCTTTTGTGTTCTTTTTTTGTGTTATTACTTTGGTGTTTTCAAAATCAAAATTATGTTTAAGTGTCAATTGGTGTTTTTTTAAAGCAGTTTGATTTTTTGCGTATTTGTGACCTTTCAATCTTTCTTGTAGTAAGGTGAAAGGTCACAAATACGCAAAAAATCAAACTGCTTTAAAAAAACACCAATTGACACTTAAACATAATTTTGATTTTGAAAACACCAAAGTAATAACACAAAAAAAGAACACAAAAGCTAGAGAAGTCTTAGAAATGATACACATTTTCAAAAATAGCAAAACAATCAACGACAGAAACGAAATTGACGGTCTTTCAAAACTCTATTACCCTCTCATAAAACAATAGATAAAATCAAAAAACCCCCTCTGCACGCACAAGACACAACGGAAAAAAATAGCTCCCATTAGAAAAAACAACGTTAACTATATACCCCTAAATACGGTCCTGACCACCATGCTAATTCCAAAGAACAGAAAATAAAAACCCCGCAAACTAAATGACTTAGTTCACTTACAATATCCGCACAAGCACGGTCGTTCCTTAAGAAAATTGGTCTCGGATGTCTATATAAAAAAAAACACATGTGTTACACAGAATGCGTACCCTTGTAAAAACCAAACGAACAACAACTGTGAGTTTATTTGTCTTTTCTTTGTTCTTTTTACTTATTGTAGTGTAATTCAACTTTCGAATTCATTCATACAGATGTTAATCACTTTAATGTCTCCCTACCTATTCATTAAAACTATTTTTTATTTTAATTTTATTTAATTTTCAACGTTAAATGTTAACTTAATTTGTAACCATTTTTTAAGCTAATTGTAAATTTAAAATTGTTAATTTAATCGTTAAGTCTCCAATTCATTCATACAGATGTTAATCACTTTAATGTCCCCCTACCATTCATTTAAGCTATTTTAAATTAATTTTATTTAATTTTCAACGTTAAATGCTAACCTAATTTGTAATTAATTGTTTAATCTAATTTTAAATTTAAAATTGTTAATTTAATTATTATATCTATCACACGAAACAAACACAGTTCTCATATTCATTGTAATAATTCTTGTTTCCAGATACTTGAAAAAGACTGAATTAATAAAAGTCGAAACGTCGTAAAAACATCAAAATTCAATAAAAGGTCGCTAAAACCAATAAAAAATCTATTATTTTTAATTATATATATATATATATATATATATATATATATATATATATATAATATAAGTGTGAAATTGTATTATCGTAATTTGTAGATTTTTATTTAAAAGAATACCGACTTACTTTTTATGATCTGCTAGCTTTGAGACTTTCGAAATGTTAATTGATATTTTTCAGGGTGAGGTGCGGGTCGACACACAAATATAGCTCTTATTTAATTAATATAGCACTTATTCTTGATTGCAATGACATGAATAAAAGAAACAAAGTGTCTATGATTTGTAAAAAAAATATTTTTATTTTATTAATAAGAAGGGATCCGTGAATATACAGAAAACTAGAATATGTAATATACTGTTTTTTCTTTTTTTAATCTATACGTGATCTATATATTGTGTCAATATTTTATAGACATGATTAATTACAACGTTATCACTTCAAATACTACAATTACATTTGAAATAAACATGTCTAAGTAAGTTATTATTAGAGACCGGGCGTATCAGGCCGAAATTACGATGGACCATATACATGTCTATAACATCGCTAAGTACAACACACAGTTATTGAATAGCATTATTCATTCGGTTAACCGGACGTCGGCTTTTTGTCATTGAATTATTACACAATTACTTCCAAATTGCAGTGAAATTCATTTTTTCGTGGGCGTAGATAGAAGCGTGAGGAGTTTTTATAATCAATTTTATTTATTTATTAGTTTATATTTCGTAAGATAAATAATGTACGGTGAGTGAGTTTCTTTTTTTCATTGCTTTAACTGTTAATTACATAATTACATACTTAGTCATTTTTGTAATAGAGCCTGTTTAATATCGTTTCATCGAATCTACTTCTCCCAATTATTTTAACGTAAGTGTCTAGTGAATTTCGTTAAGTTTCAATAACTTACGCATACATTTTTTATTTTCATTTAATTAGATCTAGTAAGATATGATATGGAACAAGAGCCAATTAAGAGCCAATCTGATTGTACGTCCATTGCAAGTGATTCCGAAAATTATTTCAAAGTCTATAAAATATCGTTAAAAAATTCCAAAGAAATCGCACGTGAAACGTGACTTAGCATCGCAAACATATACACAGAAATTAGACCTGCTGGAATCTGACAATTTTAACGAAGATCTGTGAAACTTTAACAGCCTCAAATATTCCATTAAATAAACTTAACAATCCCACATTCTAAATATTTTTCCAAAAATATACTGGTCGAAATGTTCCTGATGAATCCACCTTACGCAAATATGATGTTTCCAAGTACTACACGAAAACAGTAGAACGCATTAGAAGCCATCTTTCAAATCAGTACCTATGGATAAGTGTCGACGAAACTGTCGATATATTAGGACGCTGTGTGGTAAATGTTGTAGCTGGTGTACCACATCCAACTATTCCATATAACGCATATGTAATAGGAACAAAAGTTATAAATACAGTTGATGCTAAAACCATTCACGAGAATATGCACCAAACGCTTCATTCACAGATGACAGGTACAAAGAAAAAATACTTTTATTTGTCAGTGACAGTGCTGCATATATGTTAAACACAGGCAGACTACTAAAGGAAACATATCCTAATATGCTGTATATTACTTATGTAGCACATGCTCTTCACAGAATCTGTGAATATATCAGAGACACCTTTCCGCAAGTTCATAGACTTTTAAAAAAGTTTTCAGAAAAGCACCATCGAGAGTAGCTCTTTATAGGGAAAAACTTCCATCTTTGTCACGGCCTCCCTCTCCAGTAATAACTAGATGGGGAATATGGTTGGAAGCTACTAGTTTTTATGCAGAGAATTTCGATAGTTTACAAAATTTAGTTAAATGTTTAAATGTCGATGCTCGAAGTATTTCTGAGTGCAAGGAACTAATACAAAATCCAAATTTAAAAAATCAGTTGTACATTCTTCAGGAACGCTTTGGAAATTTGCCAAAACTTCGGATGTAGTCTTAGGCAAGAGTTAGACGCAGTTTTTAATAGAAATCCAGATTTAACAACATTCAATTGTGTATGGGGACAATGCCTCAAAATCTAACTGCTAAATACGCTGAAATAAAAGAATATTTACAGTATGCACCTATAACCTATATACAATGTATTTCATTCAAAGAGAACAAATTTTACAGAAGAGAACCCTGACAAAGTATTGCTAGTTAATATTAATACTCCTTTGCTCAACTTGAACTACAAAATGAACAAATAAAAATATATTTCTTATTTTATAGATCACCACCGTTTGTTTTCCAATTATATAAATAAAATTAAAAACTCTTTAAAAATACAAATTTTCAATATTACAATAGTAATTTGCGAAAATCGGCGATTCGCAATCACAGAACTGAGTGACTTTTTCCTTCAAATTTCACGTACAGTTTTCTACGAGGTTGTTACTGAACATTTAGGTTACCACAAATTTTATTCACGACGGGTGCCAAAACTTCTTATCGAGGAAGAGAATGGGACACGTTACGATGTTGAAGGTGAGGATTTCCTCAGTAGTATCGTAACAGGTTACGAGATCTTGTGTCGCCTGTATCAGCATGGAGACAAAAAGACAATCAATGAAGTGGAGACGCTCTAGCTCATCTACGAGGAAACCTGAAAGTCCGTCAAATTTTTTCTGAGAGGAAATTCATGGTCACTGTCTATTGGAACAAGAAGGGCTTGGGAAACAAGAATTTGAGAGTGATGAAGAGCTCCAAGACGGTGTTATAGCTTGGCTTAATTCACAGACGGCAAAGTTGTATGAAGAGGGCATTAAAAAGCTGGTTCATCACTATGGTAAATGTCTCAATCTTAATGGCAACTATTACAATCTAGTTAAACAGCTGCCACGCAGAGAAGATCGACATTAAACGGACCGAGGTAATGAGAATAATTAGCGGTTGTTTAAAAAGTACACCTCTTCTCTGGCTCCCGGTTGTAAGCCGTATTGCAGCTCCCGCCATCCGGAGACAGGAAAGCCTAGTAAGAAAATATAATAAAATAATATCGAATCCCTACCTTCCAGTCTACAGTGATTTGCCTAATGTCGGCCTGTCGAGACTGAAATCGAGATCTTCTCAACTACTGCTAGCAGAACTTATACCAGAAGATTTCAACCCAAATGATAGATGGAGAGAGTATTGGGAAGCCTTGAAACCCGATCAAACGGTCCATATCATTGATCCCGCCTTACCCTGACTAGGAATGGAGCTGCGTCGCCATGAGTGCACGAGACAATAGAATAAGAACGTCCATCGAAATTTGTCGTAACTCATTCTATAAATGGGGACTGACTGATATACCAACTTGCGAATGCGGAGAACCTCGCTAGACTATTCACCATATTACAGCTGAGTGCCCCCTTACAGCATATGGAGATGAGATGAGTGAGTTCTTTAAAGCAACTGACTTGGACTGGATCAATGGTCGCGATTTTAAAATTTAACTTTTAGATGTATAATCTCTGTTAGTCATAAGCTAAATGACAACTATGTAGAAAAATAGCTGAAGGTAACAGCTTTAAGTTGTATATAATAAAAACCTCTTCGTGTATTGGTGATTTTTTAATAACCAAACGGAACTAACTTTACGAATCGCCCCCGTAGTTCGATATTTTTATATAAATTAAATAAAAGATTTCTCATATGCTAATAATACACTCGCTTAGAAAAGACGAGCGTATATGACTTTCCATTCAAGTATGTGAATTATTTGTTCGTTGTTAAAACATTGAGAAACCTCATTAATATTGTACACAATCGATATTACATCTGAAGTCAGCTTTTCGGCGTACCAACTTTGTAAATCACAGGCGCTAATTTCCTAACATTACGTAAGAAACGGTTATAAATAAAGTCTGTGACAATACGAGGATTTCGTAAAAGACACGACAGAAAGTTCAACGAACTTACCAATTTTCCTCTTAAATCGTCTAAAGTCAACGAACTTCAATAGGTTGACTTGTATGCTTTCATTTTGTTCTTAAATGTTTGAAACAAAATATTATTTTATGTAAAACACGTGGATTATTCATTGTTATATAATACGGGAGTTACTGTTGTGTATCGATCCATTAAACACGTAAGCAGAAAACTTTATTTGTTCCGTATTAATAAGTAACATTAATTTTTAAGATAGTCGTGTTGGATTTTTATATAAATACACCGAAAAAAAAATACAGATTAGACAGTGGAAGCACCAATAATTAGAATAATATCATTCTTATTTCTATTCCAAAAAATAAATTATTTTGTAATATAAATACACCCAAAACAAACTGTAAGTTTAAATTACGCTAAAACTTCACCCGCACAAATTAAAATGTATGAAATTAAATATTCAAAACATACGTCTTTGCATATTTTATTCCAATAAAAACCAAGCATCCGGCGCATCCACCATTTCATAAAGGAGTTTATATGGAGCAGTTAAATAATTGCAGATTTCATTGATAGATGGCTTTGGTGTTAAATTTTCATGTAATGGGTGTTCAGAAAAATTCAAAGTGAAGTACCTTTTGAACAATAGATTATTAACGTTATAAGTCCGGGAACTAATATTTTACAGTACGAATAAGATGTTTAAAGACGAGACGACGAAGGAACAAAGTCTTGAAACTCGAAACGAATACTGTAATAATTAGTTCACGAACGAGTGTCATTATGTATTATAACGAGCGATCATTAAAATTTTCACTCGTAGCTGGCCGTGTATATAAAAATTATGTCGTAGCTTTAGTCATTAAGATGTTATTTCAAACATCTGTCAGTGTCAAATATATATTTTAAAGTTTCATCAAAAGAAAAAGTAATGGCCTTTAATGATATGCATAAAGCGTTTATGGAAAATGTTACTTCCTGACATCTCAGAAAAAGTAATGGCCTTTAATGATATGCATAAAGCGTTTATGGAAAATGTTACTTCCTGACATCTCAAAAAATTGATGGTATTTGGCAGCATTCAATAGAAAACTGCCTTGCGGAGCTTGAAGAGAGATATCCAAATACTGTTCCTAGCTATAAAACTTTCCGTGATACGCTAATGCATTTTGTAAATCTTTTTCGTCAAACAGACAGTATTTTAAGGAAAAAAGGAAGCGGTCCTCCTCTCAAGAGAAGTCGCGGTGTAATTGAAAATATCAGACAAATTATTACCGAATCTCCTCAAACATCTATTCGCAGAGTTTCGCAACAAGTAGGGCTTTCGTATGGAACATGTCAAAAAGTTTTAAAAAAGGACTTGCACATGTATCCATATAAATTAACTTCTGTACAAAATCTATTACCTACGGATTATGAAAAAAGAACACAATTTTGCCAATGGTTTATTCAAACAATGACAGACAATATTTTAAATCATACTTTTTTCACCGATGAAGCTTGGTTTTATTTGAAAGGTTATGTTAATTCGCAAAATATGCGTATGTGGTCCAGTGAAAATCCTCATTTCTACAGAGAAGTTCCTCTACATCCAGAAAAAATAGGCGTATGGGTAAGTATGATTCGTCACCGATTAATACGACCAATATTCTTTGAGGGCACGATAACATCGGAGAAATATCGTAACGAAATTCTCAGTGTTTTTATTAATCAATTGACTAATGATGAACTCAGGTCGGATATTTTCAACAGGATGGGGCTATATCTCACGTTACACTTGAAAATATTCAGTTTTTGCAACAATTTTATGGCGATAGGATAATAAGTAGAAATACAATGATTCCATATCCACCACGATCGTGTAATTTAACAGTCATGGATTTTTTTGTGTGGCCATATATAAAGAATATTATTTATGAAACACCAATTAATAATCTACAAGAGTTAAGACATAAAATCATAGAAAAATGTGAACACATCAATAACTCACCGCAAATACTGATCAATGTTTTCAATGCTCTACGAAATAGAGTGCGATTATGCTTGGTGGAGAATGGTCAACATTTTACACATTTTTTATAATATTCTATTACTTTTTATAAAAATTATAAATATATTTAATATAAAAGTCAGCATTTCAAATTATTTTTTAACAATCATGACGTTTGAAGTTATAATGACAGATCTCCTCTAATAACTTAAGTTAGGACATACTTTTTGTGTACATGGCTTACTTGAGCGAAAATTTTAATGATCACTCGTTATTTCATACTGTCAAACTATGGCTAAAAGTAAATTACTACAACATTTATTTTAAAAGTCAAAAGATGCAATTATCTTTTGAAAATTACGTCACTTTTTTCCTATAGGTAATTCTTCCCAAGTGGACGCACCCTGCCGGCTAATATATGAAGCTTTCAAAGGGGCAATATGGGGACAATAACAAACCATTTGAACTTATTTTCAATAGTTTGCAAGTTGGGTTTGACAGATTATTTTACGTGAATTTACCCAAGAATTTGTTTACGAAGACGCCTAACAAATTTTGCACTGTGCCCCAGAGTAATTGTACGCATAATATTAAATTTTCATGTATTTCCTAACCCCAAACAAACAATTCAAATTATAGACGAATTAGAGCAGAACAAAATCTTTAACAAAAGAAAACAGTGGATAAAAAAATTTAAAATAGGCAAAATTATAAGCCAATACATATATGGTAGTATGTTCTTGACATTTTGAAGATATAATTCTTTTCCGCGTAAAAATAAAACAATTGTCTAGATGTATTGATGTATTATTTAACAGCTACTTCAAAAAATTTGAAACGGAAATTGAGACCAACTATAATTCCTTCAAATTACTTGCCAGCAGGTGCAGTGAAAACGATTGAGTCTAACCCGCAGGAAAAGATTAGAACGTAACGCAAAATATGAGAGAATCTCTAATGATTTCAGTCAGTGAAGCAGTATGTACTTCTGAGGTAGAGAATGAGGAATTTCATAAAGACAGACATTCTGGACAAGAATGGAAGTAGCAGTTGCATTGCTTAACATATTGAATGATGGAATGGATGCAAGGATGAGAGTAAAAGAATTGAAAGATGTTGAAGTGCAAGTGAATACATTTAAATTTGGAAATATTTGTAACACAGAGTCATCAAAAAAGCTGTCCGTGATTTTGAAGCGAAATAAAAATCTTAAATGGTAGAATATTTATTTGAGAATCAAAATTTAATTATTAAAGTCAGTGGGCGCATGCGCAAACGCCATCTCGCTGCGCGGCGCCATTTCAGTGCGGCTAGGACCTGATCAGTCAGTTCACAGCCGTCATGACTACCGTACAGCAGAAAGCGCAGTGTGTTTCGTGGTACGCTGAGTTGTTAGTGCAGCGTCATTTTCGGCGAACTTTAAGACAAAATCAGCCTACAGACAAAACCATTGTTCGTTGGTTTAATCAATTCAAGGAAACTAGAAATGTAGACATCAAGAAATCTCCAAGACGGCCACGCACGTCGGAATAGGGCGTTGAGCCTGTAACACAGTCATGTGTCCGAAGTCCTAAGAAGTCCATTGGCCAACGCAGTTTGGAACTTGGTATGGCTGAACCAACTATTCAGAATATTCTTCATAAGCGTCTTAAATTACATGCTTAAAAAATTCAACTGAGAGACAAAATAAAACCAGCAGATAAGCTTAGGCGCATTGACTTTGCGGTACAAATGCTACGTAACATTGACGACGATAGAAACTTGAATCTTAACAACATTTTATTCAGCGATGGAGCAACATTCCACATTAATGGTTGTGTAAACCGCATAACTGTCGTACACGGAGAGAACAGCAATCAAATGAAGTTTTCCAATATGTCCGTGATTCACCAAAAGTTAATGTTTGGTGGGGGATTGTGTTATAGGCCCTTTCATGTTTGTAGAAAATACGATTACAGGTATTATTTATTTGGACATAGAAATGTATATGTTCCCTCAAGTTGAATAAATTGAATTGAATAATTCTGAAAAAAATCGTGACCTACAGCATCTGAGAGAAAGAATCAACGTTGCAATTTCAACTGCGACTCCTGAAATACATCAGAACATCTGACGAGGGATTGACTAGAGGCGCTACAATCTTAATTGCCAATAGCAACGACGCTGTTATTGTTTGTCTATGTTTAATTTTTTCCACCTTGAAAATGGACGCCATGAACGCAGCGAATTGTTCTGCCATTCCCGATGCATGAAGTCGGCAAATACACTCACCGGCAAAATAATCGATCCACTCAAAAAATTGATGAAGTTTATTCGTTAATAAGTTTGTTATTTTAAATTCGATTTGATTCATTTTTTTTGCATATTGTAGGTAAATTTAAATGTAATCTATCACATCTTTGGAATTTTAAGAAAATTTGGCGTACATCATTTTATACAGGGTGACACAAAGTCTGTTTTTTTTAAATCAATTTTAAAACCACATATGGATTGTCAAAGTTGCTCCACCTTGTATTTTCTTATTTTGTTAACAAGACACATCATTTCTTTACAATTACTTTTTTTATTTATTACAATAGCTTAATTTTTGTAAAAGATACAAGGGTTTAAGAAAAATTTTACATTTTTACATTTTTCCTATGGTACTAACAATAAGTTTACGAATTTAACTTAACACCGAATTTAATGAAAAGGAATTGAAAAGAAAATGAAAAACATAAAAGACTTAATACGAAGTGTTTCCTCCACGTGCACGGATAACAGCTGCAATTCGTTTTGGCATGCTCTCAATTAAGTTTTGAATGTAAGCCTGGTTGATTTGATTCCATTCTTCAGGTAGAACGTCACTAAGCTGCTGTAAGTTTGCAGGCGTTGGTACACGAGATCGTATTTTCCTCCCAAGTGCATCCCAAACATGCTCAATTGGGTTTAGGTCTGGGCTTAGAGCAGGCCAATTTACTACTGAGATTTCAACATCGGCTATAAATACTCGCGTACAATTCTGACAACATGCGGTCGGGCATTATCATGCATCAGCATGAAATCATCTCCGATGAACGGTGCAAAAGGAACAATATGTGGCTCAAAAGCTTCTCTTATGTATCTATCGGCTGTCATGGCTCCCCCGTTAATTATAACCAAGTCCGTCCGAGCTTCAAAATTTATGCCACCCCACACCATTATCGAACCGCCTCCATAACTTACTCTAGGAAAAAAATGGTTTTGAAAGAAACGTTCACCAGTTCTCCGGTAAATTCTTTCACGTCCATCTGGTGTTCTAAGACAAAATCTGGACTCATCCGTGAATAGGATGTTGCTCCATTCTTCGTTACCCCAATTTACATGTTCCCTAGCAAACCTAAGGCGTTCAACTCGATGGTGTCTCAATAACTCTAGACCAGTTGCAGGTCTCCTAGAACGCAGTCCAATATCATACAGCCGCCTTCTTATTGTTCTATCACTTACTTGAACTTGCCTTACGTCCTCTAATCTGTTTTTCATTTGCACAGAAGTAACTTTTTTGTCCCTCAAAACATTTAACGTTATAAAGCGATTATCTCGCTCACTAGTAAATTCTTTCGACCACAATGATTTCTTCTTGTGTATACACCAAATTCATTAAACCGTTTAACAGGTCTTTGAACTTTACATCTTGAAACTCCCAACACTCTGGCCACATAATACTGTGACCTACCATCCTGAATCAAAGCAACAGCTCTCGATGCGTCGGTTACGGAAAGATCCATATTTTAAATTACTATTCGACAAGAAACACGTTCAAAAACGTAATTGACAAGTTTTAGATTTCACAACTGACAGTATTTCAATAGCCCTCTATGCAAAAACGATAAATTCGTAAACTTATTGTTAGTACCATAGGAAAAATGTAAAAATGTAAGATTTTTCTTAAACCCTTGTATCTTTTACAAAAATTAAGCTATTGTAATAAATAAAAAAAGAAATTGTAAAGAAATGATGTGTCTTGTTAACAAAATAAGAAAATACAAGGTGGAGCAACTTTGACAATCCATATGTGGTTTTAAAGTTGATTTAAAAAAACAGACTTTGTGTCACCCTGTATAACATGAGGTACGCCAAATTTTCTTAAAATTCCAAAGATGTGACAGATTACATTTAAATTTACCTACAATATGCAAAAAAAAAATCAATAGTTTTGCCAGTGGAAAAAAGAACATGAAATGCAGTAGGTGCAGGAAGACGTTATGTTGGCGTATTTTTTGGATGCAATAAGTTTTTTAAGTAAATTTGAATTATAGTCGAAGAAAATGAGCAGTGCGTCGTTACGGGCCAAATATTCTATGATGCAATCTATGTTACTGGTTCACGAGAATGTAAACATCAAAGTGAAAAAATGCAACATTGGGTATGAACCAACGCAGTAAATAATTCTCACCAAGGAGGAAGTCAATCGTTTTTAAAAGGAGGCGCTTGACGAAAAATATCTTTTGGCAAAGTTATGTATAACAATAATTATGATTAGGTACTGATGTAAGAATTAAGTTTGTTACTTTTAGTAGGTGGTTGCAATCTTAGGAATTACAGGCGATTGTCGACGTGAGGAATTATATTCGATGGGTCTGTATGGGGATGTATGACACGGAAACACAATTGATAATTACGATTCCTCATACTAGAACCAATGTAAGAAGAATGTTTTCCGTCATAAATGAGGTGGAGGGAATCAACTTTTTGGAGATGTTTCGAAGATACATTACTCTACGTCCGAAATGTTTGCAAGAAAAGATGTTATTTGTCGGATACCACCAAGGAAAATGCATTTCGCAAAGGGTTGGAATTCACACTATTGGAAGCAAACCAAAAAAGATTGCCCAGTATCTTAAATTAGAACTTCCTGAGAGGTACACAGGACATTGTTTCCGACGGACGTCTGCAACTTGTTGCAAATGCCTGTGCAGATTTGTCAGTGCTGAAGCGTCATAGGTGATGGAAGCTCGTCGGTAGTTGAAAATTACGTCGAAGACGCATTTAGAAGGGAAAGTCAAAATTGCTAGTATAATACAAGGGGGAGAAAATTTTGTGGAAGTTTTGCAACATAGGCAAAATAATCGCCTACGGGCGATTAGTTATCGACCTCTTGTGTCGGGTCCCTAATGATAAAACTTTTCAAACCTACGTTGACATTGTCTTAAGCATTTACTTCAATTTAAAATCAGCAAAATACATATTTTAAAAATTGTGTTAATGGACCTCCTGAAAGATTGAAGATTATAGGGCAAATAGGTAAGACAATGATGACAAATTTTTTGAATAAACATATTCCAAGTTTACATTTGTTTTATTTCAACAATTTGTCCTTGTGAATAACATAATATTCAGCTCGCACAAGAAATTTAACACACATAAAATTTTAGGTCGCTTATAAAACACACACTTCTGTCTCTTATTACAAAATAATAGGAAAAATAGCTTGATTTGATTTATGATATCACGACAGATTCTTTGCAAGTTATTAATCATTTATTATTCATGGCTGTAGATAAAGATTATGAAAAATCGATAGCTGGGTAGGTGTACGCTATAGTATGCATCGCAGGTGAAAGAAAGCTACTGATTAATTTTCATTGCATAATTGTTTAATTGTGCGTGGAGTTGTTATCGATAAGGATATGTACGATAACCATACAGAGAACGTATTTTGTAGTATGAATGCGTGCATGTGTTTATGACTGTATCTGTATTAAATTATACATACACACACATATATATACATATATATATATATATATATATATATATATATATATATATATTGAGGTAACACCTGTGCTTCGTATTTACTAAAGAGTACGTTGTTGGGTGTAGAGTTCGTTGGCATTTCGAGCCGGACGCCGAACTCCGGTTGTTCACCTGCTGAAAGTTGGGACTCAGTGACCCAGTCCCAGGGCTAATGTATATTTCTCTGTTCATAAACGAATTATTTTACACATTTGTAGTCAGTATATAATGTAACACGTAAATTATCTGTAATTATATGGCCTTCTATACGAAATGCTTTAATGACACTTACGTGCCCATAATACTTTTTTTAAATCTCGTAATCATTTACCGAGCATCGCTAATTATGCTATTTCCACACACATTTTATTATTATTACGTTTGTAGACATACCTTGTGGTTTTTTAATATTTCTACAGTTTTAACTAGCTCAAGTTTTACATCTCCACAAAATATTATTATTGTTTCTCTAAAGCTGAAGATTCGTTTCTTAATCGAAACTTTCCGTCTTCTCTCACCATCCCTTACGAATTATCGCAGGTCTACAGTGATTTTGATGTTTGAAAGCTGTTTGCTAATTTGTATATGTTTGGGGGCCCTTATTCCAAAAGGCGCCATATTTTTGCTCTATCACGTAAATTTTTTTTATAGCGCTCTATATCTTAAAAATGTTAATTTATTAATATACATACCTATGACAAGAATATGTTTGTGCCATGTTAGGCATGATTTTTAAATGAATTGATTTTTATTAGATTAAATGTGATTTGGCAACACTGGTTAATATTAGATTTCTCAGCAAAGCAACAGAGTCGGCGCAGAAGCGTCAATACAACGCTGAAACCTGCTTATGTGCAGTTTGGTTGTGTTAGTCGTCGTCCTACTGTGTCCGCGCGCTTGTTGTCTTCGTTGTTGCGTATTTTAAGTGTTCTAGAACGTATAAATATGGAAAGAAGACATTGTGTGAACAATCCGAATAACTTTTGTTATATCTGTGGTAATTATGTCGTAGTAAAGCAGAGGCAAACTATAACTTCGTTTGTGAAAAATGTATACGACGCTTATTTTGGTGTAAAAATTGGCGACCAAGACAAGTCCTGGGTTCCTCATACTGTTTGTTCCGTTTGCGTTGAAGCATTAAGAAACTGGCAAAAAGGTAGGAAGAAATGTTTAAGCTTTGGTGTTCCTATGGTATGGCGAGAGCCTAGAAATCACAGTGATGATTGTTATTTTTGTTCATGTAATGTTCAGGGATTCAACAGAAAAAATAAGAAACAAATTGTGTATCCCAATCTTGACTCTGCTATTTGACCAGTTCCTCATGGACCAGATGTACAGATACCTACCGCCCAAAAAGCACTAGAAAACGTCATATCGTCAGAATCAGAGGAATCTAATTGCGACCCAGATGACTCAGATTTCACACCAAATTTCAGAGAGCACGAAGTGTTTAACCAGAGCGAACTAAATGATTTAATTAGAGATTTGCACCTTCCAAAGGATGCATCCAAATTGTTAGCCTCCCGACTTCGTGAGAAACATTTACTGGCACCTGGCGTCACATCAAGTTTTTACCGGGATCGCGAAAAAGAGTTATGTCAATATTTTACTCAAGACGGACCGCTAGTGTATTGCAACAATATTCCTGACTTAATTTCAAAATTAGGAAATGTGCCGTATGTAAAAGAAGAATGGCGCCTGTTTATTGACTCAAGTAAGCGTAGTTTAAAAGGCGTTTTATTGCACAATGGTAACGAGCTGGCCTCGGTTCCCGTTGCCCATTCGGTACATTTAATGGAAACGTATGAAAATTTTGAACTTCTTTTAAAGAAAATAAACTACCAAGAACATCAGTGGATGCTTTGTGGTGACCTTAAAGTGCTGTGCATGCTACTACGACAACAAGGAGGTTATACAAAATTTCCATGCTTTATTTGTGAGTGGCATAGTCGAGGAAGGGATAGACATTGAACTCAAATAGAATGGCCCTCTAGAACAAGCCTTAGACCTGGTAGCAAAAATGTATTAAGAGATAGCTTTGCCTCCTCTCCATATCAAATTTGGCTTGATGAAGCAGTTTGTTAAAGCCCTAGACAAAAATGGACAGTGTTTTAAATATTTGTGCGAGACACTTCCAGCCTTATCCGATGCCAAGTTAAAAGAAGGTATTTTTGTTGGGCCGCAGATAAGAACATTATGCAAAGACAAGGATTTTCAAAACACAATGACCAATGTCGAGAAAAACGCCTGGGTTTCATTTAACGAAGTAATTGATAAGTTTCTTGGGCACTCTAAGGACGAAAACTACGAAAATATGGTTCAAAATATGTTACAACACTTTCATCGTCTAGGTTGTAATATGAGTTTGAAAGTGCATTTCCTGTTTTCACACTTGAACTATTTTCCTGAAAATCTTGGAGCAGTTAGCGAAGAACAGGGAGAGAGGTTTCACCAAGACATTAAGGAAATGGAACGGCGATACTAAGGCAGATGGAGCATAACGATGATGGCGGACTACTGCTGGATGTTAAAACGGGATATACCCTTAAAAACATACAACCGAATGTCCGGACAACCCAGCTTTCTGGCAAAAAGACAAAGATTTCACTTTAAAAAGACTGAGTAAAGTATTTTTTTCCACTTTTTTAACTTGTATTCCACCTTTTTTCTCAATAAACAAAAAAATTTTATGAGATATATCGTTTTTTTCATTTAATATTTGCAAAAAAACCTTACGTGATACAAATAAATGCATAGAATTTTTGAAATCAGTCTACCAAAATTATATAAAATCAGTTTTCAAAATAAAAACATCTGTCAAAAAGTTTAATTTTGTAGACCTGTGTTATTGTTACGTTTTAAAAATTTCTTTATAGTTTACTTTACAATTATCGCCCGGTGTACTTGTTTTGCGTTAAATTTCATCACCTTAACATTTTCACGAGTTATATCTAATATTTCTTTTTATATTCTCTGTATGTGCGTTTTTTTTAACTGTATTGCCATCCCTCTCAGCGATTGCCTCGTCTAGGTTTCGCAAGAGAGAATGTAATCATTGCAAGAGGATCAAAAAGTTAATTCTGTGATAGAGTATTTTCAATTACACTTAAAGGGGTTAAGTTAAAGGGCGTCAGGCTGCGTATTCTGAGAATTAACGCTGGGGCGGATCGAGACGCAGTACGTCGAACTAATTAAGGAGGTTGCTAGTATCGTTTAGAGAAAGTTTCTTCATGCCGAGTTATTGGAGTAGCAACTCCGTAGTGTTGTAAAATTTTACAAAATATAACAACCCTCTTGAAGCGACGTTGAAATTCCAAGCAACTCCGTCTCTTGCAACGAATCACCTTATTCCTTACAACCCATCTCGGTCAGCGAACGTACATTTTGAGTGGTATCTATAAGGTAACCATAAAGTAAGGTGTATACTTTAAAGTCTTGTATAGTTTTAAGAAATCAAGCTAGTTACTTTTGGATTCGGATTTTACTGTATCTATGAAAACAAAAGAGTTGTCATTATAATTGTTGACATGAGTGTCAAAACCAAATCATTCAATTTGGAGTTTTACTTTGAAATTAAAACTCAAGTAGACGTAGAGTTAAAACGACTCAAGCTGTAATAGCATGGATTTACAAACAAGAATTGATTTAGTTCAGTGTTATTATGAATGCAGCAGAAATTACACCACTGCATTATGAAGATTACGCACGAGAATGGGTTTGAGAGCGGGGCCCTGTCAAATTAAAGTGTACCGCAATTTGATACAAAAATTTGAAAGAACAGGGTCTGTAACTGACCTACCAAGATCAGGAAGACCAAGAATTAGTGATGTCCAAGTTCTTCATGAAAATCAGGACATACCCAGAGGTAACCCACTAGCAATCAGCAGTGGAAATGCGATATCCAAGCGATTGCAAGTGCCGTATAACACAGTTTGGAAAATTTTACGCAAAATTCTAAAAATGTATCCATATAAACTGAAAATGCTGTTTGAATTAAAGGAGGATTTGGTTACTAGGTACGATTTCTCTTTGTCAGTAATGGCTCAGATGGAAATTGAACCCGAATGGTTATCCCGTATTTTATGAACAGATGAGGCACATTTTACTCTGAATGGTGGAGTTAATACTCAAAACTGTAGAATCTGGTCTGCAGAAAATCCACAAGAAATCGTTCAACAAGGCCTTCATGACAAGAAACTCGCCGTTTGGTGCGGTTTTACAGATGATTTAATCATTGGTCCGTATTTCTACGAGGAAATGCAGAATGGAGAAGCCATATCTGTAACTGTAAACGGTGAACGATACTTGCAAATGTTAAGAGATTATGTTATTCCACAGCTGCAAAACGAGCACCACGGTGTTGAAAACGTAATTTTTATGCAGGATGGAGCACCACCGCACATTTTCCGACCAGTCAAAGAATTGTTAACCAACGTTTTTCAAGATCGTGTGTTAAGCAGACATTTCGCAAATTCATGGCCACCAAGATCACCTGATCTTAACCCAGCGGATTTGCCACACCAATGCTTGCAAAATTTTAAAACGTCATAAATATTCTCCATATCGTGTGTCTTTACATCAAGATCTTCATGGACTTGATTTCCAAAATCGGGTAACTTTTTATCAATGGGCATGTGAACAATTACAACAAAACCCACAATTTTCGCGTTACATGTTGTTCTCCGACTAGGCGTCTTTCACAAACCACGGAACGGTTAATCCAACCAATACACATTACTGGAGTGTTGAAAATCCGCCCAGGCTTCGCCAACTTGAACACCAGCACCCTTGGACTAACAACATGTGGTGTGGAATAATTGGGAACAAGGTCATCGGCCCCCACATTATTAAAGGGCACTTGAATGGTGAAATGTACCGAGACATTTTGGAAAATCAACTGCCAGTACTACTTGAAGACGTTCGACGGAATACATTCTGAATTCCTCAGGAACTGTGGGAAACACACAAGTTTGTAAAAAAATTCTACTCAAACATCCTATTGACAGGACATGTCCCAACGAATCCCAAGAAATGCAAAATAATTGCAGTCCTGGAATCGAACAAGCTCAAGAACCAGCTTGAAAGCTTTCGTTCGACAACCTATTAATTAAATTCATGTTATAAGCTTCTGAAAATATTACTATTAAACCGAGTTGCCCATTGATATTGGGCATGTTTCCGTTGAAAAAGCTGGGATCAGGCCCAACCGTAGTTGTGTCGACTAGGTGCTCAGCTTAACAACATACATTGAGGCAGGGTTTCAAAAACGGCTGAAGACAACTGTGGTGTATGTTGACTTGACTGCGGCATATGATACGATCTGGAGAGAAGACCTTCTCTACAAATTTCTCAACGTAGTACCATGCAGTCGAACAGCATCTTTCTTAAACAATATACTTTGTGACAGGGCCCTCCAAATAATAATAGAAGAGAGCAAGAGTAAAATGAAATATCTTAATAATGGATTGCCTAGATCCTTCAAAAATATTAGAGTTCTACCTAAAGATATCCATAGATGACATCATCTATTTTCGAAAATTATTTAAAAAAATGTGATTTCGAATTACTTGTATACAATTGTATCATGTAGAACTTTTGCGACCTGTGGGCCAAGGAATAATTTGGAACCTAAGACAGACATTTAGAAGAGCATTTATTGATATAAATTCTTACCAAAGTATCAATAAATACAATTAGAACTTGTAAATGGGATTTAAGTAAAACACTTATACTAATTTCCAGTATATATTACACTTTATTATATGTATTAATAAATTAACGACTATGTTTCGCTACGATGTAGCTTCTTCACATCTTATATTACTACTGAACACGCTCTTCACAAATGTATGGCTTTTTTCTAAACTATTTCAATGGGTTGCACTTGTCTACATTAGAATCGTCTCTTACCGATATATCTTCTAAAGTTATTGTTATCTTAATATTTGATGAAACCAGTTTAAAAGTGGGGAATTATTAAGGTCCAATTGGTCATTTAACAATACATCTGCATATTTAAGTTTATTTATTTCTAAGGATTCCAGTAAATTTAACATTAATCCTTTTTGTTGTGACTGTAAAATTTCAAAATCTGTATTGAAACCATGATTATTTTCCAACAAATGAAGTGCATAATTGGAATCTGTCTTTTTGTTAATAAAACTTTTAAAATGTTCCTGTATTCTTTTCTCAAAGCTCCTACCAGTTTGGCCTATGTACGTTTTAGGGCACTCTTTACATGTTAGTTTGTATACTCCGGATTTATTACTTTTGCTTGTCTTGGATTTATTATTTTTTATGAATTTCCCTAAAGAATTATTAGTTTTATAAGCTACATTTATATCTGTTTTTCGTAAAATTTTTCCTATTTTTTCACTTATATATGGTCCTATGTATGTTACTAATTTATAATTGCTTGGTTTATCTTTTATTATTGGGTACACCTTTTCTATTGCTTTCTTATATTTCTTTTTTCTTAAAATTGTATCTACTATATTTGGGTTATATCCATTATTTTGCGCTATTTGTTTAATGATATTTAATTCTTTAAAGAAGTTTTCATTATTTAAAGGTACTGATATTAATCTGTGTATTATATAATGGAATGATGCTAGTTTATGACTAACTGGGTGACAGGAACTATTGTGAATGATATCATCTGTGTGTGAGGGTTTGAGATATATTGAAAAGACATGTTTATTATTTTGTCTAGAAATTGTAAGGTCCAAGAAGTTTATACTATGATCTAATTCTTTTTCTATGGTGAACTTAATGTTTTGGTGTAAATTATTTATGTGTTCAAAAAATTGGTTTAACTGTCTATCTGTGCCTCTGAAACAAGCTAATACATCATCTACATATCTGTGCCAGTATATAAAATATTTAAAATTGGGATGTTCTTTAATTTGACTTTCTAAATTATCCATAAAAATCTCTGATAATAACGGACTCAATGGGTTGCCCATTATTAGGCCATCATTACACGAATATATATACAAAAAAGGGGATATTTATCAATACGTTTTGCACGTATTACGCAGTTGTTATATAATGAAACAGATATGCAAAATACATATCCGTAACTGTAAACATGGAAAAACACCTCGTATTTTTAGCATTTACTTCTGTTCAATACATGTATTGAATGTATTGAACAGAAGTAAATGCTAAAAATACGAGGTGTTTGTCCATGTTTACAGTTACGGATATGTATTTTGCATATCTGTTTCATTATATAACACGAATATATCTTACTGTCAAATTCAAAATAGTTTTGATCTAAACAGATAGTTTTAAGAGAACTTATGATATCTAATTGTTTAACTATATTAACATTTTGAATTATTATCAAATTCTCCACCAAATTAATGGTGTCTTTTATCGGAATACTAGGGAATAAATTAGTAATGTCGAATAATATTAGCTTGGCATTATCTGGAAGTTTAGTATCTTTTATTTTGTTGACTAGCTCTAATGAATTTTTAATTGTAAATTTCGCTGAAAATTTAGTATTTTCTCTAATAGGTTCTAAGATTTTTTTTGGATAATTTATATGAAGGAGCTCAGCTGTATATATATATATATATATATATATATATATATATATATACAGTATGACTGAAGTTTCATTTTGTTTTTTTGGGGGATATATTCTAAAAAAATATAACAAATAAAATAGTAAAAATTTTTTTTAATAAAAGTTATCTAGAAACGCCAAAAAATTTTTTTTTAATTTTTTATTTTTTATTTTTTTCTTTGCGTTTCTAGACAACTTTTATTAGACAAAATTTTTATTATTTTATTTGTTATATTTTTTAGAATATATCCCCAAAAAAAAAAACAAAATGAAACTTCAGTCAGCCTGTATACTGGGAATTAGTATAAGTGTTTTACTTAAATCCCATTTACATATTATGGATTTCCAGCAAGTATCGGCCGATTCAATTAAAAAAAAAAAAAAACAATTAGAATTCGTCGATGATAATTGTAATCCAGAAGACGATATTTCATTAAGTGAATTTATGAAAATGGAGATGTTTATAGATAAAAACATCCAATTTAAACATTATACTAACGTTGATAGCAACGTTATAATTGCAGAATCCGTACCTACCAATCAAGAACTAGTTGACAAAGTAATGAAGAAATACAATATAGAAGCTTTAGCAAGCATAGATGAAGACAATGAACCAGATATAGAAGAAATATCAACAAATATGAACGAACGTCACTGCGATTTTGTTAGATGTACCACAGAATAGCCAACGTCAAAATATGAATTACACTAAAAACTACGGCCGTAAATTTGAACTGTCTTCAGACAATTACAATCGCACTGTATTTGTTTTAATTGCAAAATAATTAAGGGCACACGTAATACTATTATCTCTGCTTTACCAGTAGTCTTCCCATTAACATAAATTTCTGTTGGTCTTATTTTAAAACTTACACAATTACAGTGTTAAGACCATTCCAATACCAAGGTTTAGGTTTGTGAGACAACCGCCATAAGATGTTTCGTTTTTGTGTGCTTGTAAATTTGACTTGTAGTTTGTCTAGAATTCGCACTCTGCGCATTAAAGCAGACGATTATAATATCGTCTGCTTTAAGATGCTCCTTTACTATGTGCCCTTGTATATCTAATTTAATTGTTTTATGTGTCTTAATTCGCCACCGATTGGGTCAAATTTGAATTATAGTACGAAGGGCATTCAAATATAAACGAGAATTTTTTTTTTCAGATTTATTGATGAAAGGCAAAAGTAACAAAAAATACATTATCTTTTTACATAGTCCAGCTTTTGTTCATACATTTGTCCCAACGAGTTGGCAGCTTCTTAATAAAATAAGCAGAGCGGATGTGTAATGAATTGCATACGACAACCTCCACCCCGACATTATTGTGGAAGTGGAACTCTTTTAGGTTAATATCGTGATTTTGCATGTAAGTAATTGCATCTGTAAGACATTGGAAATTAACTTTAAAAAAGTTTAAAAAACATTATTTTCAATACCAAAGGGATCACAATGACTTTCTGGATAATTTAAAAAGGATCCATAGATTTTTGATGCACCAGTTTATTCAAAACCAGTTTGTTCAAATAAAAGTCAATAATTTCTTACGCTATAAAGATTAAAAGTGAACCTTCACCAAAAATTTTAGATCAGTAAAAACTTAAGCCTCATTTAATAATTAGCTACTTCCAATTGTTCAAATTGTAAAAGTACATACATAGATAACATATCCTTTTAAAATCTTTAATGACAGTTCATTATACCGCGCTTACAGGTTCTCGTTAAAAATGGAATTAATGTGGTTATTGGCATTTCGATTTTGTCATTTTTATGCGCCTATTACGAAGTCAACGAAAAGGTTAATCAAGATATGAAAAATGGAATGGAATTTAAAGTAATAACTGCCGGTGCGCTCGCCTTGTCGATCTGCGTCGTATTAATATTAAACGTTCTCAAACTGTTGGATAAATAAACATTTTTCGCTTGTTTAAATTAATATGTGAATATATTAGTTCCAACAAATTATTCATAATTACTAATAGGGTATAGATGAGATCATTAATACACGCGGTTTTTTTTTCTGTAATTTTTGCGAAACGAAGTATTAATTAGGTTAATAAGTCAATGATATTTTATCGCGTTGAACTTTTGAAACAGATCACTTACAAATCTGAGCGCCTCTACCATTTTTTGGCAAACTAATTTTCGTTTGCACTTATAAAAGCTTATAAAATTGTTTATTAATGTCACAGGAATGTTAAAAGATCTACAGTAATAAGTAATATTAAAGGCCACAGAAGCACCATATATTAGTTTGGAAAGTAATTTCGCATTTTTATTTTTATTCAGTAGTTTATTCACCATTTTGATCAATGATCTTTTGCCATCTTTTTACCACCATTCTAATTCCATGTTAATAGAACTTAGTAAACTCAGAAACAAAGACATATTAGAGGTACTCCGACAGCCAAGCAGTGCTAAGATACTGAATTCAGTACAAGTTAACGAATATTACGAATGAGACTGTTGTCTTAAGACTATGTATCTTGTACTGATGTTGAGTTGATACTGATCTATTCTGTGCAGTTTTACAAGTAGGCAAAAATATACCACTACCCTAAACTATTACATATTAACATACGCGGATTGGTTGTACAGTGTATTGTTTGCCGTCATAACAGGGAATTTTTGTGTTATTACTTCGTGGAAATTTTGCCTACAAGCAATAATACCTAAGGTTTACACTAGAGTCTTAAAAATATAATCTTAACTAATGAATATTAAATAAAATTAATTAATTACTAATTAAGTATTAGTAGGTGTCATAAAGTATGTAATTCCGATTAATTCCTTTGTACAGTAAAGCAACCCTATTATACATATTAAGTTAACAATGGGTGGTTGGATTAAATATCGCCTCTTGAATGCGATCGCTGATAACTCTAGGCAATAAAAGAAGCGGTCTGATGTATAAAACAATAAATAAATTTGGAAAAAGACGCCGATTACACAGGCCTGCATAAAATTTGTGATGACGTGATTTTTGTTTGTTAAGCTCAGTTTTTATATAGCAATAACTAATTAAAATACAGTTGGTCTCTACCACCCACAGATCTTTTTTTTGCACAAAAGAAAAAAAAATATATAAAAAAGACTTATAATAGGCGTTTTAATACATTTTAAAATGAATGTACTACTTCAAATTCTAGATATTAACCCAAAATTGATTTTCTGTAGTGGTTTTAAAGAAATTTGTTAAATAAGCTCTCATTACCTGATGTAAATCTGTTATTACATGTATTAATTTTGGACAAGATTTTCGGGAATTTTTACCTGCTAAATCCTATTTATTATGCTTTCACTTTATTAGTACTGCGAAGAAGGATTTCAAGTTTATCACTCCAAACAAAATGTATATTTTAATGTCATTTACTTCATTATAGCTCTGAGTGTCGATCAGTAAACAAGTAAAATTAATTTGTCTTTAGTGTTGTGCGTGGTATTTGATAAATAAACTTTACTTAAAAATATGTCTAGCAAAAACAAACCAGATGATTTCTGTTATATTTGTGGATATTTCGTCTTGAAAAAGTTTAAGAGACCAATTGGTGAATTTGTGAAAAATGTGAAGAAGGTTTAAGACATTGGACCAAAGGGAATAGAAAAAGCCTTCCTTTTGGAATACCGATGGTTTGGAGAGAACCGCAAAATCATCATGAAGATTGCTACTTTTGTCTTTGTGATATTAAGGGGCATAATAGAAAAACTTTGAAACATATTTTGTACCCAAACAATATTAAATCAGCTATCAGACCAGTTCCTCACAGTGATCATGTACCTATACCTATACCCCCCAAAGTACTACAAGAAGATATTGAAACCTCTTCAACTTCTGGCTCCGTACAGATGGATAGTGATTTTGAAGCATCAACCTCAGGTCAAAACCAACCTCAGCTATTTTCACAAGCGGAACTGAATGATTTAGTAAGAGA
Source organism: Melolontha melolontha (assembly GCA_935421215.2). NCBI lineage: Eukaryota > Metazoa > Arthropoda > Insecta > Coleoptera > Scarabaeidae > Melolontha > Melolontha melolontha. Next base: position 2,274,179 of record OW285239.1, on the reverse strand, counting down.
TTTTGGACTTTCAAAAGATCTTTCTGAAGTACTGGGGTCTAGGTTGAAACAAAAAAATTTGCTTGCCCCAGAAACTACCTTCAGATCTTCCTTTAGCTGAATATGACAGAGAAACAACCTAACGAAGCTTTTCTGAAAAACGAAAACTTTTTTTAAGAAGCATAAAGAATAAATAACTATTTCTAATAGTTTCTATGTGTATATTTTTGTATTTTTTTTAATATAATATAAAACTAGCTTATAAATGAAATAAATCGTGTTTTTTCTATATTTTTTTATTTTACTGGTTTGAAAAATAACCTTACGTGATACAAAAAAAATAAAAGCAAATTTGAAATCAGCGCTACCCAATTACTAGAAAACAGTTAAAATTTTTAAATAAACATTCAAAGAGTTGAAAAATGCAGGCCTGTGTTATTAATAAATGGGTGGTTGGATTAAATATCGCCTCTTGAATGCGATCGCTGATAACTCTAGGCAATAAAAGAAGCGGTCTGATGTATAAAACAATAAATAAATTTGGAAAAAGACGCCGATTACACAGGCCTGCATAAAATTTGTGATGACGTGATTTTTGTTTGTTAAGCTCAGTTTTTATATAGCAATAACTAATTAAAATACAGTTGGTCTCTACCACCTACAGATCTTTTTTTTGCACAAAAGAAAAAGAAAAAAATATAAAAAAGACTTATAATAGGCGTTTTCATACATTTTAAAATGAATGTACTACTTCAAATTCTAGATATTAACCCAAAATTGATTTTCTGTAGTGGTTTTAAAGAAATTTGTTAAATAGGCTCTCATTACCTGATGTAAATCTGTTATTACATGTATTAATTTTGGACAAGATTTTCGGGAATTTTTACCTGCTAAATCCTATTTATTATGCTTTCACTTTATTAGTACTGCGAAGAAGGATTTCAAGTTTATCACTCCAAACAAAATGTATATTTTAATGTCATTTACTTCATTATAGCTCTGAGTGTCGATCAGTAAACAAGTAAAATTAATTTGTCTTTAGTGTTGTGCGTGGTATTTGATAAATAAACTTTACTTAAAAATATGTCTAGCAAAAACAAACCAGATGATTTCTGTTATATTTGTGGATATTTCGTCTTGAAAAGTTTAAGAGACCAATTGGTGAATTTGTGAAAAATGTGAAGAAGGTTTAAGACATTGGACCAAAGGGAATAGAAAAAGCCTTCCTTTTAGAATACCGATGGTTTGGAGAGAACCGCAAAATCATCATGAAGATTGCTACTTTTGTCTTTGTGATATTAAGGGGCATAATAGAAAAACTTTGAAACATATTTTGTACCCAAACAATATTAAATCAGCTATCAGACCAGTTCCTCACAGTGATCATGTACCTATACCTATACCCCCCAAAGTACTACAAGAAGATATTGAAACCTCTTCAACTTCTGGCTCCGTACAGATGGATAGTGATTTTGAAGCATCAACCTCAGGTCAAAACCAACCTCAGCTATTTTCACAAGCGGAACTGAATGATTTAGTAAGAGATTTTGGACTTTCAAAAGATCTTTCTGAAGTACTGGGGTCTAGGTTGAAACAAAAAAATTTGCTTGCCCCAGAAACTACCTTCAGATCTTCCTTTAGCTGAATATGACAGAGAAACAACCTAACGAAGCTTTTCTGAAAAACGAAAACTTTTTTTAAGAAGCATAAAGAATAAATAACTATTTCTAATAGTTTCTATGTGTATATTTTTGTATTTTTTTTAATATAATATAAAACTAGCTTATAAATGAAATAAATCGTGTTTTTTCTATATTTTTTGATTTTACTGGTTTGAAAAATAACCTTACGTGATACAAAAAAAATAAAAGCAGATTTTAAATCAGCGCTACCCAATTACTAGAAAACAGTTAAAATTTTTAAATCAAATTCAAAGAGTTGAAAAATGCAGGCCTGTGTTATTAATAACCCTAGGTAATAAAACGAGTGGTTTAAATTATAAAGTAACTAATAAATAAATTTATAATGTAAAAGATATCGCTTTCTTAGAATTGAAAGAAAGTTTTTACAATTCAAATGTGCTAATAAAAGTATGTTATACTTGAACTTGAAAATCCAAGTTAAATATTTTATAACCTTGGAAATATTTTATGTTTGAATTCTATATCTTCATATTGAAACCAAATTGGTCAGTTTTGTGTTTTGATCTCTCATTTTATACTTTCGGCTATCATGCATACTGTGCTTCTGAGGTTTTAGGCTGAAACTTTGGCACTAAGGAGTTTTCTTCTGAGCCAAGAAAGAAGATCCGTAATTTTTTTAATGAAATCTCTTCTCTCCACGTGGATTGAAGAACAAAACCAACGCAAAATGCCCTTAAGTAGAGCAATCATAGAGGAAAACGCAATATTTATATTTGAAGAATTAAAATTGAGGCTAGAACATATCCACAGAAACGAAACATTTAACGCAACTTGGGGTTGGTTTCAAAAATTCAAATGTAGATCTAAACTACAAAATTTGGCTTTAAAGGGAAAAAGCAGCAAGTGGCGATATAGAAACTGACAAAATTTTCAAAGATAATTTCAAGAAAATTATTACACATAATAGGTATAGTGCTAAACTAATTTTCAACATAGATGAAACTGTTACCTATTGGAAAAAACTTCCTAAGAGAACTTAAATTTCACGACATGAAAAAATTGCGCCTGGATTTAAATCAAACAACAGTAGGTTAACTCTTCTTTTCGGTGCTAATGCAACACTAACTTAGCAGAAACGTATAACTTTTCAAAGGTAATTATTGATTATAATTTCAAAGAAAAAGAACAAAAGATTAGCATAATTTCATTTTATTTGAGAAATATCTTTTTTAATGATGAAACTAACTTATCAACATTTGGAAAATGACCCCTGATGTATTCACTCTGTGTAGTGCATTGCACAGGTAACGTGTAGCATATTGGGATAAGATTGCTTTAATAACTTCCCTGTTTTTAACATATAAGCTGTCGCGTCAGTCAAAAATAATAGCATCTTTCTTTATAGTTGTTATGCGATGACAGAATATTATGAATACATTGATCAATTACTTCTGCAACTGTTTCACCATTTACGACTGGCAATATTTTAGTTGCAATTAAGTATGGTTGGTATGAAGTTGTCGGATGAAGGAATATCAACAACTTCATTTAACACATATCGTCCCATTACATCCATTGTTTCGTCTGCACTTACCCAAAGATAATGACCAGATAGGTTGGTTCGTATTTTTTCAATGGTTCTCAAATAACATTTTGTACGTAAAGTAGATTCATCTGGTATATTGCGATTAGTATATTTTGTAAGAATTGTTAAGCTTTTTGAATGGGATATTGGCCGCCATGAAAGCTTCACACAGTTCTTCGTTAAAATTGTCAGGTGCAGATGGACATATTACTATGTACTTTGATTTTCAAAATGGGGCCAAATATTTTAATATGAATCGTTAATTAATAAACATGAATCATCATACACACATATTTTTATTTTAGACTCTTAAAATTGTTCTCAGGGTTTTTGTCTTACAAAAAGGATTCCTTGCAACTAGGCCTAGCATCTAATGTAATAAGGAGAGAAATAATACGATAGCATGTTAAGTTTAATCCATTTATTATTCACACTTTGTCAAGACATACATTAATATTCAATTGAATTAAATATCGTCAATTATTAGTAAAACATAGTACGCCCATATTATATCTAGTCAGATAATATTCACATTTATATAGATATATAAATAAAACTTTGAAGATTTAGATTCCAATATTAATATTTCAAAACACAGCTGTGTATTACTTTAGATCAGTGAGTTTATATACCCTACAAGATGCTAAAGCATGAAACAATGTTTTTATTTAAAAATGAATAAATTGTAAAGAGTGTGGATTTAATAGTATTAAAGGTTGATAATATTACAAAAGAAAATTGTGCTATTTCATATTTACGTGGCGAGACTTTACCCTGCTACATAAAATCGTCAATAACACACGATATATTTTAATTAGTATCTCATATAGTTAACGAGAGTTTAAAATTTCGAGTTCTAAACCCAGATATTTTAAAATCTTCGTGAGATTTGTTTTCCCTACTTACAAGTTAAAAATAGCTGTATTTTATTATCTGTTTTAATACAGAATTTGAAACTACACACGATAAAATAAATGTCCACATAAAAAAAAATAAACTCATAAATTTAATTTTAGTACTTTAAAGTCTTGAGTGTCTTTGTTACGTAATTTACCTGTCGAATTTATTAAGCTAAAGTAATAATTTTCCTTTTATTAAAATTACAAAAATTCTAAAGATGAATTAAATTCAATACAATTTACAAAATCAAAATTTATTTGTGACCACCGCTTTAAGACGATATTTCGATAAGTGTCTCTCCCTTGAGAAATTTTCTTGATATATGCCCCGTGACGTCAATTATTTTTCAAATACATTTTAAGTTAAAATACTCTTCCAAATAATATTCCATATTTAAAAACTTTCGTTCTTATACTGATTTACGTTTTCTTTAATATTTCTTTCTAATAATGTTTCATATTTTAAATGCGTTCTTATTTTCTAGTGTTCCTTTTTTTACCGTCCGACGCCGTGTTTTCTTTACAATTCACGTTATCTTTGTTTGAAATTTTACGTACATCGTAACTGTTACAAAAACAATATTTATGTATTTAAGAAATTTTTCAAAATTCAAGTATTGATTATGAAGCTTTTACTATAACTTAAAAATATTCTTTTATAAATTGGTATATATTAAATTCTAAGTTATTAACAATTATAAACCAGAACGTAAAGAAATATAATAACTTATATGACATTTTACATACAATATAACTTTACTAAATATATATATATATATATATATATATATATATATATATATACACAGATGTGTTATTCTTAACAAGATCTATATCGTTGCATATACAAACTTATTACAGAAAATATCATGAAACTTTACATAAAATTGACTATGAGATTTGTTTCATGACGATGTTCATACGGGTACATGCATTTTCCTCACCGACCAGGTAGATAAACCGTGCGCAATAGTTGGGGCATTTATGACACATGCATTTTCGTCACCAAACTGCTTAATTACGGGTTACTCCTTTAAGCAACGGGCTATTACGAGGTACTTAGGAGGGTCGGGTTTCCCTAGGTTATTACATAGATATAATAGGTATGTATATATACATCTATCTACGTAAGAGGTAATATTATCGATGTATTAGAACTTAGAACTATAAATATAAGGTGATTAGTGCTACTACTACTTATAGGCAATTGTTTAGATTAATTATAAGTGCATGCACAAAGAAAAATATAGAACTAAATATAACAGAAATAGTGGTCGATTTTGAAAAAGCGATACACCTTGCCTTAACCGATGTTTGGTCTAACGTCAGAATAATTGGATGCCGATGCCATTTAGCGCAATCTTGGTATCGTAAAATTCAAAGCTATGGGTTGATAACTGAATACAAAGTCGACTCAAGCGAAATTGGATGCTGGTTGAAACAAATTTTTTCGCTTATGTACCTACGCCCAGAAGAGGTAGGTGAATGCTTTGCCTTTGATTTAATACCAAATATGCCACAAGACGACCGACTAGTTAAATATTCTGATTATTTGGTTGATACGTATATCTCTGACGAATCACTTTTTCCGCCTTCAATCTGGGCAGAGCATTCAGCTACCTTAACTCGAACAACAAATGCGTGTGAATCCTTCCATAAACATTTTAACGAGTCGTTATACAAGGATCATCCAAATTTATTTGTTTTTATAGAAAAATTGAAGGAATTTCAAGTAGATACCTATATTAAAATACAAAGTTTGCATGTGCCTACAAAAATTCACAATCGTAAAGTTTAAAAAAGGCAGCAATTTATTGAGTCTATGCTTACACAATACCAAAACAATGAAATAAGCAGGTTACATCTAGATAAATGTCTCTCATATCATTGTTATTTTACATAAAATGATGTTTTACATATTTTTTATATAGCTCTATACCTATGTATATATATTTGAATAAACAACCTTGTTTTATATAAATTGTTTCGTTTCATTTTCAATTGCTAAGTACCTACTTAATAAGATAAGAAAATGGTCGGTGACGAAAATGCATGTGTAGGTAACGTCTGCTTTTCAGGGCGGTGACGAAAATGCATGTGATTATCACTTTTCTTACCTTGGTGACGAAAATGCAAACACCCGTTCATACGGGTCTATTCAAAACTTACTTGTTTCAAAATTTTCATTAACTGTTTTCAACTTTATTTAATTATTTAATTGATCTCGGTTAGATGAGAACACAGCAATATGTTATCTAGATGAGTTTTCGAAGAAACATGTCTCTGCACATTACACTTTTGTGGACGTCTTAAACTTAATGAACAGGCACTGCAATATATTTCGGTATTATTACGAATATGCAACCAACCTTTATGGCCTTTAATCCATCCTACCATGGTTGCCCTACGAGAATTCTCCATAGTTAATAAAAATAAATAGAAATACTAAGAACAGAAAGAAATGGACTAAAAATAGGAAACGAAAACTACTACAAAAATAAAGTAGTAAAGTAGACTTAATATTTATAAAAAATTATAGGATAAATATACAATATAACAATATAAAACGGATTTTTTAAAATACTAAACGTTGTAACCAAATAACACTGAAAGAAATGAAACCAGTAACAATCTCTTATAGAAGAGAATAGAAAATATACTATCTCAAGAACAATAAATACATATATGTATATGCCCGTACAAGAGCATGTAAACACGAGAATACACTTGGAATATATAAATGTATATTCCGTCTTACACGCCACTGTTGAATTGAATTTATGAAGGAATAGACACAATGTACTATTCATAACGACGGAAATAACAACACCTGCTCGGGGAATGCAATCGAGCAAGCAAATAGAAACATTCAATCGTTTCGGTCCGCTCTCTGGGTATTATTAATCATTTTGTTGTATAAAGATATTTCTTAATTAGTATTATGAATTCTTTTGTATTATTTAGGAATAATTTTTCTTTTGTTGATCGCTTATTTTAGTATTTATTGTTGGCGTACTAATAAATATGATTATTATTACTATAATACGTAAGATAAACTTTAATCAATAATTCAGTGGTTTCGTTTCACACGCGTTGACATTTAATATTTCACAAAGCTATACAATTATGTCATCGAACGTACTGTTTACATACACTCCACACGTTCGCTAAATTTATAAAACACACCCATGTAAACGTACGGAAGATATGTCTGCCCACTACAGCAAAACCATTAAAAACATATGCATGGTGTTTTATACGTAGACATATATCGAAAAATATCAATTTTTTTATGTCATACTAAGAATCTGTATATATAAAGACACTAATTAAGCACAAAGACATATCTATTCATATATCATGTGTGTATACAACGATAGTAAATAACTTTGCAAACGTGTAATTTCCCGCGAATGGAATGCGCCGAGAATTGAGTGCTGTTTAGTGGGTGTCGTTGTGTTGGTTGAATGCTACTCATAATACTACTACCAGTACAGCTGCTTACACAGAGTACTGTTGCATTAGGTCAGCGACCGCAGCCTTGGCTGTGACTTTCTCATTCATATAAGCGTAGTAGGTCCATTTCATTCGTTATAAACTACTCGATTAGCTCACATTACTAATTGTATTTTTTTACACACTCTTATAAACCAGCTTCGACGTGCCCGACTAACAGATTTGATTACGGTGTTTCAAACTGAATCGTTCGTAAATACTATGTGTTAGACGATAATTGACATTATAGGTTTCTAAAAGTATTTTATTGAACGGCTTAATGATTTGACAAATAAAAAAAAATTAAAGTTTGATACAAATTTGGATATACATATTTCTCATTAGCCAACAATTAAATTTTTTTCTGCTAACAATGATTTGACATTGGTTTTTAATTAATATTGGTACGCTAATGCCTAATATGAAACCCATTTTCTCATATCAGTTTTCTTTTTACGGTAGTTTTTGTTTTAAAACTAAACAAGGGTGATAATGAAATGTTAGTTATAGTTTATTTCAAATTATACGAATATAACTTTGAACGGATCTAATGCTTTTATTGCACCACCTGGGGCAATAACTACCTGGCCGCTCAATACGATTATCTTTTACGCAAACAAACTGCTGAGGTCCGTAATGACAAAATTTAAGTAAATTGTAATTACTGCAATTTAGATGAAATAAAATTTAATAATAATATAAATACCAACAGTTGTTAATTTGAATATATAGTTATTATTATATAGTTAAATAGTCATTAAATTACAATTTAGATGAAATAAGTGCTTATATTTATTAAACAAAATTTAAGTAAATATAGTTAGGAGAGTTGGTATATATTACATCTAATATTGAATTTATTTATCATTTATTGTTAATCTTTACTGCTTTATACATATTTGATTTTTCTCTCTTTACTTAACGAACATGTGGCGACCTTTTGCTGAAAGTGTTAGTGATTATGATGTGGATAGTGATAATACTGTTGGAGCACGACAGAGAAAACATATATCAGAAGATGCAAAACAGATAATTTTCAATGTCTATCATACCCTGATGGAAGAAAATAACGAACTACAAACCCAGAACATTCAACGAACGTCGCAATTAACCAAGGTGCCTTTTGGAACAATATATAAAATAATTAAGAATAACGCAGGGCCTCGAAAGCAAACAAGTGACAAAGGAGCATCGAGAAAAATTGAAGAGTATGAAATTGATACTATTAGGCAGCAAGTATACTCCTTCTACAGAGGAAATGTTGTATCTACACTTGACTGCTTACATAAAAGAATCAGTGATGAGATGAGCTTATAAATATTCAGTGTTCTAAAGCACCTTTGTGGCGGACGCTAAAGAAAGCTGGTTTTAATTTTGGCACTATAGATAAACGTCGCACAATTATGGAAAGCCCGAGGTTACAGAAACTTCGATATGAATACTTAACGGTAATTAGAAGGTATAGACAGGAAGGACGATTCTTATGTTATTTAGACGAGACGTGGTATGACACCCATGACACAACTTGCAAAGGTTGGGTGGATAGTTCAAGTATGTGTCAGTTGGACGCGCCGCTTTCGAGAGGGAAGAGAATAATCGTTCTTCATGCTGGGTCAGAAAAAGGATGGATCGGACAGCCGCTATTATCTGCTAAAAATATTAAACCCTCAAGTTTAGATTACCATGAAGATATGACCTCATCTTTATTTGAAGAATAGTTTTGTGATACAAAAGATAGTGTGATAGTGATGGACAACGCTCCGTATCATTCTCGACAACAAACCAAAGTTCCTACAAAATGTAATAATAAGAAAGATATTAAAACATTTTTAGAAGCAAATGATTTATATTTTGAGGATCATTATACAAAAAAACAATTAATAGAGGTGATGAAGACAAAATAATATTTAAAGGATTATTATGTGGATAACAGAGCCAAAGAAGCAGGACATACAATTTTGCGTTTACCACCATACCATTGCATTTTCAATCCCATTGAATTGATATGGGCCCAACTGAAAAATACCATAAGACGAACAAATCAAACACCTAAATTTAGTGAAAGCAGTGTAACACACATAAAAAATGCTATGGAACATATAACTGCTGTAAATTGGAAAAATGCTATTGAACACGCAATCGCAAAAGAGGACGAATATATGCGCATGTACAAAATAGTAGCACCTTTGATTATAAATTTGCAATACGATTCAGACACAGACACCGATTTGCAAGACGACTCAATCACAGATGATTTATGAAATGCGGTGACACATAAAAATTTTATTGTGTATTACAAATAAATTAGCTTTATATATCTATATGTATCCACTACACGATTTGTAATTTTTTCTTTGTATATAAACCCAATGTACAGATATTTTTTATTATATACTTGAATTTAACAGCGTTTTATTATTATATTATAGGGCCCTACTTTATAGTCAATACGGCCCCTAGATTCATACGTTGCAAATAGGTAAACCGTACCCGTTCAATAAGGAGACCAGGTATAATAATTATCATCACAGAAGCTGGTGCAATAAAAGCATTAGAGCCGTTCAAAGTTATATTCTTATAATTTGAAATAAACTATACATGTTGGAGTTATTAGGGAAGGAACTAGATCATGTCTACTTCTTGAAGATGTGTAAATAGTGCCGATTCGTTCTGATACATTTGTGGCAGCTTTCCCGTTCCCAGTCAAAGGGCAACTATTACTGCTTTCGTTAAGTAAATGTATTTGGCTCATTCTGACATATAGGATGTTATTGACAACATTTATCCTAAATAGCCAACAAAAATCTAAAACCCTTTCCTTAGTTTATCCAAAATTAAAATACGAGATAATTAATTCCTATAATTCAATCACTTACTTAGGAAAAATTTCGGAAAAAATTGGTACTTTCATTAAAAAACTTAATAACGAACATATATCATTTAAAGCAGACAATACTATACAGAACATTATTAAAAACAACAAAGATAAAATAGACAAAGAATCAAACTCTGGTGTATATAAGTTAACATGCGAAGATTGTAATAAGGTATACATAGGACAAACGGGGAGGACATTCAAAATTAGGATGAAAGAACACGAGAGAAGCCATAAAGAAAAGAAAATAGATTCAACTTTCGCAAGTCATTGTATAGATATCAATCATAGATTTAATATAGATTTCAAAATTTTACACATTCAAGAAAAAAGTAAAAAACTTAACCTGTTAGAAAACTTAGAAATTAATAGATACAATAGTTTAGGATTAGCTTTAAATGACCAACTAGATTTAAACAACTCCCCTCTACTAAATTTAAGATTGTAAAAATTTTTCCACCACCATTTCCCCAATAATTTTCACATAAATATTCAAACTTGTATTGTACATATTCAGTATTTCATCGACCTGATGAAGCCATTGTATGGCGAAACAATATTGTAGTGGTATTTACAATAAAAGAATTTTTGAAACTAGAAGTTTAATTACTTATTTCTTAGGGTTATAATGAAGTTTCAACAAGTATCTCCTTCGTTAATTAACTATTTAAGATTATATATCTAAGACATACGACTTTTTGGACTCAGATAAGTATGTCTTACTTAACAAAGACCCTACAAACTCATATCAATTAGCCATTAAAAACACTCTAAAAAATATAAATGTTGTTATTAACGAAAAAGAGAAAAGAAGTTTAGTAATTATGAACCCTCAACCTCCTAAATTATACTCTTTAATTAAATTACATAAACAAAACGATCCCATTAGACCAGTTGTTTCTTATGTTACTGAACCTTCTGTTAAAATATCAAAAATACTTATTGATATCATTACTAAATACAACACTAACTTTAAGCCACAGTACAGCATAAAAAATTCATACGAATTAATTAATAAAATCAACAATATTTCAATACCTCATAATGCAAAATTGGTGCCTTTTGACGTTAAAAACTTATTCCCGAGTGTCCCTCCAGCCGAAACCGTTAATTTAATTGAAAATTTACTTATAGCTAAGAACACTAAACCGGTAATTAAAGCTAAAATTTTAGACTTGTTAAATATAGTTCTGAAACAAAATTACTTCCAATTTAATCATTCAATATACACTTATAAGGAAGGACTAATTATGGATAACCCCTTAAGTCCATTACTTTCGGAAATTTTCATGAACCACTTAGAATCCATCATTTTTAATAATCCCCTAAGACAGCATATTTTCTTTTGGAATAGATATGTAGACGATATTGTACTTTGTTTCACTGGAACACAAAGACAATTAAACTTGCTACTAGAATTCGTCAATTCTATTCATAAAAATATGGAATTTACCATGGAACAAGAAGTAAACAATAGTATTAATTTTTTGGATCTAACTATTAAAAAATTCAACAATAAATTAGAGTTTGATATTTACCATAAAGAATCTCATACTGACATAACTATACATAATTCATCAATACATCCCATACAACACAAATTAGCGAGTTTCCATAGTTTTTTACATAGATTAATTAATTATCCTCTATCTAAAGAAAATTATGAAAAAGAATTAAATTTAGTCAAACAAATAGCTAGCAATAACGGCTACACAGATACTTTAATTGAAAATATGCTGACAAAAAAAACTTTTCAAAAAAGCAATCTCTATGAGACATATACAGACTGTCCCGTAAAAAACGCCAACATTCATAATTCCGTTGCAAAAAATAGATTGCATGTCGATGCGAAAATTCACATCAAGCTTTGATACAATCTATTTACAGTAATATGCGTATTTTCTTCTTTATCAGTAATAGCTTCGCTATTCGAGAAGAACACTTTGCACCGGCGTGGTCGGTTTTGTCCGTCAGATGGCAAGAGGTTATCTGTTGTCTTCGGATAGGACAAAACTTACTACATGACCGCAAGTGTACTACAGTCTTTTGCTTCGTAAATCTATCATTGACAAAGTGGTTACACAGAAACGCATGCGTCTGGTAGTTGAAGCAAAAGCTGGTAAATACGTACTGTGTGTTCATGCATATACAGATACAAATTTGTTTTTATACAGATTTGTATTATTTTGCATAATTCCGTTATTTATTGTCCGGTTTTATTTAAACAAAATGTAAATTTAATAGCATCAAAAACACTATAAGATAGCAGTGTTTTATTTGTTTTCAATTGTTTTCATTAATGTCAAACGACAGTCAAGTTTTTTATTTTAAATGGCAACATATATATTTTTGGCTATATTCGGATTGGTTTTTTTTTCTGAATTCAACGATGTATAACATACAATATGAAACAAACATGTAAATAATTTACATATCTATAACAATGCACATGGACAATACACCTCGTATTTTCAGCATTTACTTCTGCTTAATACATATGTTTCTGCCATATAGGCGTCCTCAGTTAAGCTAGTGAAGCAATGTATACAAATTAATACAAACCTGTTATAAACAGGTTACAGATATGTAAATTATTTACATGTTTGTTTCATATTGTACAAACGCTTTATACGTGCTTAACGTATTGTCATACTTAAACAAAACCTTTTTGCATATTTACCGCCATCTGGCTGGTTGTTAATGGACTACATCTACATACGTATTTTATCGTTTCCCGTAGCAGCATAGTTGTTCGAACGATAGGCAGCCCTCCGGACAAAGTATCTTTCACACGTAAGATGTCAACTATTAAATAGTTGTCTTCTTATAGGACGGAACTTGCTTGATCTATGCGGGCTAGTTCAGTAAATTTAAATACAGATACAAACCAGTTGTTTATAACAGGTTTGTATTAATTTGTATACATTGCTTCACTAGCTTAACTGAGGACGCCTATATGGCAGAAACATATGTATTAAGCAGAAGTAAATGCTGAAAATACGAGGTGTATTGTCCATGTGCATGGTTACAGATATGTAAATTATTTACATGTTTGTTTCATATTGTACAAACGCTTTATACGTGCTTAACGTATTGTCATACTTAAACAAAACCTTTTTGGATGTATAACATGTTTATTTTTGATAAACGTTTATTGTAAAAAAAAACTTTATAAATTTCATCTTTGTCTTCCATTATTTATAAATATTCGAATGTGTCATGAAACATTGGAAATGTAAGTATTATAAATATTATTATAAGAAACAAAACACTTTACAATAAATGTTGAAATTGCCCGCCACCTTGTTCAACACATATCGCACATCTCCTAATTACTCCAAAGGTCGCATTTAAAAGACAAGCGGCAGGTACTTCTTGACAAGTGTTAATAATTCTTTGTCTTAAAATGTCAACATTTTCTGGAGTTGTTAAATAAACTCGATCTTGTAGATAAGCCCACAACCAAAAATCGAGGGGCGTAAGATCCGGTGAACGCGCAGGCCACTCGATAGGACCGGATGTTCCTATCCACCTATTTCCAAATTGGGTGTTCAACAAATCAGTATTTACTCTGGCGTTGTGCGCGGGAGCCCCATCTTGTTGAAAAAATATTCTATTTAAATTTGCCAAAGGTAATTCATCTAAAAAGTTTTGAAGATTTTCGTGTAATAAAGTGTAGTATTTTTCTTGATTTAAGCAACCATCTATGAAAAAATGGCCCAATTAATTGATCACCTAAAATGCCACACCAAACATTTACGTTGAAACGTCTTTGAAAATTATTTTCAATTACAAATCTCGGATTGTCTGCACTCCACTGTCGATGTATGTTTCTATTAAAAACACCGTTGTTGCTAAAAGTGCATTCATCAGACCAAATTATCCTTCTGTAAAAATTCGGGTCTTGTTCTAATGCATTTAAATAAAAACGACAAAACTGGATTCTTCGGCCAGGATCATTTTGTTCTAATGCATGAACTTTTCGAGCTATGTACGGTTTAAGTTTGTGTTTCCTTAAAATACCATGAACTGTAGTTTTTGATACCCCAATATTATGTGCAATTTCGCGAATCGAAGTTCGTGAATTTTGCTGTACTGCAAGAAGAACATCTAATTCCTTATCTTCGGAGAATTTCCGTTTTTGTGTTTTTGGTTTGGTAAATGATCCATAATTTCTTAAATTCTTTTCAATTCTCTGAAATATTTTCGAACCTGGAACTTCTCTGTCCGGAAAACGAGCACTGTACCGACAAACTGCTTGGAGGCGATTTTTATTACATTCAAAGAACACTTGTAACATGTCCGTTAATTCATTGTTATTCATTTTTAACGAAAATACGCTTTTTGTTGCGGCAAAACGTTCAAACAGGATAATACAGAAAACTTAATAAAGTCAAACTGACACTTAAGGCACATTGACATAATGCTAGTGGACTGGGCCAAGTCTACTATAATGAAAGATGAAATTTATAAAGTTTTTTTTTATTTTTTATTATTAGGAGATGTGCGATATGTGTTAAACAAGGTGGCGGGCAATTTCAACATTTATTGTAAAGTGTTTTGTTTCTTATAATAATATTTATAATACTTACATTTCAAATGTTTCATGACACATTCGAATATTTATAAATAATGGAAGACAAAGATGAAATTTATAAAGTTTTTTTTTTTTGCAATGAACGTTTATCAAAAATAAACATGTTATACATCGTTGAATTCAGAAAAAAAAATACAATCCGAATATAGCCAAAAATATATATGTTGCCATTTAAAATAAAAAACTTGACTGTCGTTTGACATTAATGAAAACAATTGAAAACAAATAAAACACTGCTATCTTATAGTGTTTTTGATGCTATTAAATTTACTTTTTGTGTAAATAAAACCGTACAATAAATAACGGAATTATGAATGTTGGCGTTTTTTACGGGACAGTCTGTATATATACAATAAAAGATAAGGAAAATTCAAAATTTAGATTACAAACGTACATTGGGACACCTAATAAGCACATTTCAAGTTATTTAAAAAAACTGAATATTAACGCGGTTTTCAAAACTAATAATAATTTATCCAAACACATTAAAAACAATAAAGATAAAACAGACATAAATAAGAAATTTGGAGTCCACAAGTTAATGTGTGGATGCGGTAAGATATATGTCGGTCAAACAGGAAGATCGTTTGAAAAACGCATTGCCGAGCAAAAAACACACTGGTGCGTTTTTGTGCTTTCAAGTGTTACACTGCTTTTTCTACTGAGGATGACAACGTGGTTGTCGAAATACGTATATAGAATTGTTAAATTCTATTGTGGTAAGGGTTTTTAATTTTTTTATTCACTTAAAAGCCAGTCTCCGATTTTTCAGATAAAATATCCTATTAATAGTTATTTGCAATTACATAAAGTTAATATTACGCATAATTGTCGTTAACATGAATTGACAGGATAATGTGGATACATGTCCAATTACTACTAAATGCAAAAGTAACCTCGGAATGAACTAATTGTAAGTTCCAGTTTGTACTAAAGCGGACATTCGTTCGTTAATACACTCAATCGTTTTGTAAAAATGACGCCAAAATTATAAAATACATGTTAAGGCTCCCGTACGCAGCACGCATTATTCAGTTCATCTTGATTAGACCGATTATCTTTCACCATACCATTCTAATTCAATCAGCTGTACTCGATTTGAATATATGAAATTCGAATTTCGAACATTCTCCCAATAGTAAGCTAGTTTCTCATGTCCATTTATCAACAACTAATGATGTCATGTATATTGCTTTGAGCGTCTTGTATTTTTAAAACAGTGTCACATTCGTAATATTTAAAAAAAAACATCATTGTTTGAGTAGCGCATGCCGTCAAAAGAAAAGTATGTGTCTTCAAAAAGAAGTGTGCCAAATAATATAAAGCATTTACTCAACCTCTCTCACTAAAATGGCGAACGAAAGGTCCGATATGCCCTGCAACGCCATTTAATGAAATCATATTTTTCTTCTTGCTTGTATACCTATACAAGCTGTCCTTGAAATCAGTGGCGGCTCGTGAGTTATGAAAGAGGGTCGACACAAAAGAAACTTACCAATTTTTTGTACATAAAATCCATTCTCCTATTTTTCATGCTGGAAAAGACGTCTATCGCTTTGTTGTCAAAATCCGGGGTAGACTAGATGAACTTCTTTTCTATTAATAGGACCGCCAATGCATTCGGTCGATCTTCTGACATTGTCCTTCATAGAAAAGTTTTAATGCGTTTGAGGGTGGAAAAACATCGTCCACATTCTGCTGTTTGTACAGTACAATTTGTACAGTTTCCATTTAAGATGCTGTCTGTTATGAATTCTAAAAGTGACACAAAACACCACCTACGTCACACATGTCATCGCGCTCATAAATTACTGAAAGTTCACTTTTCAATTTTACACAGTGCAACATAGGATAAGATTTCACACTTTTGTCAAAATTGTTTTGTGTAAATTTATGACTATAAGTGTAGGTTTCAGCGGTCGTTCTCTAGATGTAGATCTCAGTTTCCGGGTTGGAACCGCGTCGAGTTAGGCGTAATTGCCAATGTTTTGTCCACTGTTTCAAGGGACATCTTCAGGGCTGTACGTAGATGTTAGTCGTTTCGCAGTAGCTTGAAGAATGCTATGACAGAGACAACTTATATAGGGGGGACCGGGTCAGATGGTGGCCTGCTATTGGCTGGGGACAATGAGCCAATGGCATGCGTCGTATGGGCGTGGTAATTCTTAGTAGAGTTCAGTAGAGTTTGCCACGTTTAATGTAACGTATGGCCATCGTCTCTATTGAGATTGCGGGGATGTTTGTAAATTTCAATAGATTCACGGATTTTCCTAGGAAAATAATGCGATTCACGGGACAGAAGCTTGACATCTTTGAATAGAATTTGATGACCGCAGTTGAGTTTGTGTTCTGCCAGCGCTGAACCGGCTATATGTAACAGTCTAGTACAACGTTCATGTTCGGACACACGCACACCGACTGGCCGCTTAGTTTCGCCAATGTACACACTGCCACACGAACATGGAATGCGATACACTCCTTGTGCTTGGAGCGGAGATATTTTGTCTTTAACCGAGGGTAAGAGGTCAGAGACTTTAGAATGGGGTCTGAAGACAGTTTTGATTTTATTTCTATGTAGAACCTTTCCTATATGATCGGTGATACCTTGAATATACGGTAAGAAGGCGGTGCTGATGTTAGGATCGGGTTCACTCCGAGGTTTGGGATTACGATGTCTCACTATGTACGGTGTATGTCGTGGGCGTTATAATTATTCTGGAGTAGGGTGTTAGAAACATGCTTAAGTTCGGAGGGTAGTGCCCTAGGTTCTGAGATAGAAAACGCACGATGTACAAGAGTATTGATGACCGCTTGTTTGTCTGCCGGGTGATGATGGGAAAACCCGTTCAGATACCGCTCCGTATGAGTCGGTTTCCTGTAAACCGTGTGGCCCAGTTTGCCATTGATATTGCGGGTCACTACGTACAGCCCTGAAGATGACCCTTGAAACAGTTGACGAAACGTTGGCAATTACGCCTAACTCGACGCGGTTCCAACCCGGAAACCGAGATCTACATTAGGACTATAAGTTTTAAAATTTTGAGAATCAAATAATTTTGCTGTATTTAAGTGATCCCTAAAATCAAATTGGTCGCTATTTAGCTTAAAATCTTGTGACATACTTCCTTTGTAATAACAGCTCTGTTATCTCCAGCTGTCGTTTTTTGTCCTTTCCTTGCAGGTTCTTCATTATTGCCTTCTTAATTGTCATTGTCAGTACAATTTCTTAAATTTCTAATGTGAATAATTTGCTGTTGGAATTGTTCAATTGCCTTTTGCAGTTAAGCACTGTCAATCCCGCGCATTTGAGTCTGATTAAATAATATTTCAACATGTGGAATGATGAAATGAAATATTTTCAACCAGTAGAGAAATTCCGGACAATTAAAATGTTTCAATAAACCACTTGCTTCACTAATAGTAGCTGAATCCATCCCATCTTCGTCAATAATTTTGTCTAAACATTCTTTGAAAGAATCCTGGTGTTTAAATAATGTGTTTAAATCATGTGTAAAAGCAGATAAAAGGGACAAGTTAGTAATTACGGACAAAATCTATTTTCAAAGAGTTAAAAAATTTAATTGCCGAAGGTCCGTATATAGGAATTAAGAAAAATTCGTTACCTAAAATGATTAATGACACTAAAGACGGGCTAAAGAAATGTCCAATTTTAATAACCTCTACCCAAAAGTAAAAATTAAATGTTAGTAATCCTTTAGTGATTACTAACATTTAATTTTAAATTTAATTATTTAAACTGTGAAAGATCTGGGAGTTGTATTCGATTCCAAATTGTCCTTCTCGGAACACATATCTTACGTGACGTCTACATCTCTCAAGACCTTGGGGTTTGTTAAACGCAACTCGAAAAGATTCACGTCTACTGATACCATTATTCAGTTATACAACTGTTACGTGAGATCTAAATTAGAATACGCCTCACTGGTATGGTCACCTATATATACAACTCATATTGAGTCACTTGAAAAAGTGCAACGTAGATTTTTAAAATATCTACATTTTAAAGAATATGGCGAATACCCACGGCAGGGATAAGATCATACTACTTTACTACAATTACTTCATTTCGATTCACTGGAGCAACGTCGCAAATTAACCAGCATTACATTCTTCTGCAACTTACTACACAATAACATTGATGCCCCCAAGCTACTAAGTAAGCTGCCTTTCGCGACATCACAGCGCTCCGCGCGTACGTACACCGCATTATACTGCCAAACTCCTAAAACTAATACTTTGCGGAAATCCCCAATCTATTCAATGTGTACCATTTGCAATTAAATTCTCACAGCCAACAAAAGTATTGATCTATTTTCCACCCCCCTACCCATCCTATTAACTAATATACACACTCCCAATAGCTTTATCGTATAGCATTGTATCAACCACCTCACACCACTTGTTATTTACTTCTGCCTTCTTTAAGTATATGTAACACACGAACGAATTAGATGTATATCTGTTGGGCAAATATATCTATTATTATTATTATTATTATTATTATTATTATTATTATTATTATTATTATTATTAGTACCACGAATGTATTATTTGCCAAACATACAGAAACCAGATAACTCGATGAGACCTATCGTTTCAGGTATCAACTCACCGACTTATTTGGTTTCCAAATGGTTAATGAATGAATTTAAAAATTTATCCGTTAAACCAGAAAGTTTGTCAGTTAGTAATTCCTTAAAATTTGTTTAACTAATTAAAGATTGTGAACTGGAAGACGGGGAAATTTTAGTTTCATTCGACGTAACGTCATTATTTCCTTCGGTACCTATTCCAGAAACTGTGAAATATTCAGAAGACTTGCTCCATACAAATAACATTGAACCATCAAAAGTAAAAGAATACATGAGATTGACAACTCTGCGCATGATAAAAAATTCTATGAACAGAAACAAGGCACAACAATGGGTAACTGCCTATCTCCTTTCATAGCTAATTTATTCATTCAATTTGAAGTAAAATTTAAAAATAACGCTAAATATTTCCCAAGAGTCTGGATCAGGTACGTAGATGACATTCTCGCGATTTTTGATACACGGAAATGCGAATCAGTTCGTTAATCAGTTAAATTTTAAATTTCCGACTATAAAATTCACGGTGGAAAAGAAAAATAATGATAGAATACCATTTTTAGATACATTAGTAATTAGAAATAAACACAAAATAGAAATCGACATTTTCCGGAAAGAAACCAATGTCAATAGATTCATCATCGCGGATTCAAGTCTTCAACGTAAGACAGCTTCTTTTAATTTTTTAGTCAATCGGTTACTAAATTTTCCGTTAACAAAAGAGAGATATGAAATAGAACTAGATTTCATTAAAAACATCGCGAAGTATAATGGCTTTGACGTAGAAATAATCAATAAATTAATTATAAAAAATAAATTAAAAAAGACAATCAGCAGTTTGATATCTCAATGTAACCAGGAGAAAAAGTACATGTGCTTACCATACCATCTTATCAGAAAAACATAAATAGAGTTGTTAAAGAACGGGGTCTCCAAGTTGTTTTTCAGTCCGAAAATACCATCAAAAGTCTCCTAGGATATACCAAAGATAAAGTTAATTTTAATTTGAAATCAGGTATATACGAAATTAATTGCGATGTTTGCAATTTGAAATATATAGGCCAAACGAAACGATCAATAATAACACGGTTTAAAGAACACATATGGCATATTAAATTCAATGGACCAGAAAAATCCAACGTGCCCAACCATTCTTTAAATACATTATACAACATGTCGATTAAAAGGTTAAAACTTGTCAAAGCCATCAATAATCCCCGCGATCTTGACGCATACGAAAGCATTCCTATCATTAAAAACAAACAGAACACGATGAATGGAGACAACGATCCGATTCCTTATAGTTGTCTCTCTTCATTCTTAGAAAAGAGGTAGAAAGGTCGAAGGCGTGCGAAGAGAGAATAAGCACATGTGGTTGCTGTTTTCTTAAGAAAGCTAATTTTGTCGTAATTTTTAGTCGATAAATTTTTATTTTAATGTCAGTGTATACAAGGACACCGTGTAAAGTGGGTACGTTTTCATATGTGTTTAGCTTTACTGTGCCCCATATGCGACACTTTGATTAGTGGTTTTATCTACTGATGATGACAACTTAGTTGTCGAAATACGTATTTAGGATACGATTAGTAATTGTGATAAGGGGTTATATACCTTTTTTGAGCCAATAGCCCTTGATGGTTTCTGAAATTGCGCGCGATATTTAGGAAAACGCCATTTCGTCAATTGTTTATGTAATAATGCAGAAATCTGTTGGAAATTTGAATAATTTTATGGATTCGATTGTGAACAAAATGACACCCAATATAGTTCAATATATTCAAATCTAACGGTTTTTCTTTCGATTATTTCGATGCGCCATCTACATTAATTTTACGTAACGTTGCGAGAGAAAGAAAATATTTGTGGACATTCAAATTAACATTTAATACACTGTCTATAGTAGGCTATCAAGACTAGCCATATCATAGACTATACAATAGATGTTAAAACCATATCAAGACTACACGATAGATGTTAAATTTCTTGAAAGCGACATTCGCGAATTGCGGCAGTATCAACGGGTGCATTGTTACATTGTAATCGAATACCTTTCTACAATTTTCTTCAACATTATTCACGAATACTCTCTCTGAATTTATGAAACAGGCAACCATATGTTCTGCAGTGAAATGCTCTTACAATCACAAAATATTGTAACCATACTTTTTCTCGTAAATTGGCCAATTTTTGCCTTTATAGGAGAAGGCTCATCTAGTCGCCAACATTCCAACAACTTATTTTTGCATAGAGGATCATGATATAGAATTTTTTAATACCTTGTTATAATCATCCCTACTCCAAAATAAGATAAATGAACGATGGAAACTCCATAATAAAGTACATAAATTACACTGTATATTAACCTCCACTTTTTAAAGGCAGCTGTGGCCTGGTTCTTGTAATTTTTGTATAAATTACTTAACAGTAGGATGTGTTTCTGTTTCATGTTGTCCTATTCGTGCCCCACATTTTATTCGAAACGTAAGTAACTATTTAAACTTAAGTAATAACAGTTAAGCAACTCCTGTATTTTTACACTTACGTATATATAAACTACATTACATCTTTATATTAAATACTTCTTTATACGCACGTTAAAAGTTAATGATCCGTTACCTATTAAACAGATATCTGTAATTATCAGTTGTAAAACCATGTAACTACTATATGTATTCAAATTATATTGCATGTTTATTATAGTATACTAATATAATATATGTACATGTATATATATATATAGTAAACCTAATCAGTAGGCGATTAAAGGTCTGTATATTACTTCAAAATATATGTATTTAAAAAACTCTACATGTTTCGGCTGTATACGCCTTTTTCAAGAGAATACAAAATATGAATTCATATTTTGTATTCTCTTGAAAAAGGCGTATACAGCCGAAACATGTAGAGTTTTTTAAATACATATATTTTGAAGTAATATACAGACCTTTAATCGCCTACTGATTAGGTTTACCATATCATACCAAGGTCACGAAGTTATTATATTTATATATATATATATATATATATATATATATATATATACAGGGTGAGTCGTGAAGAATCGACCAAACTGTAGGAGTGTATTCTACAGGTGAAAGTAATTGTAAAAAAACTAAAATGTTGCTATCCGATTTTTATTTGTTTTCGAGTTATAGCGTAATTAAAAATAAACAAAATTTCATACATTGAAGTTTTTGTATTTTATTGGTATTAGCGTTCTTTATAATATATTTTCAAAAATACCGCTATTCATTTCAAAACATTTTTTACATCGTCTACCAAGGGCGCTGGTTGCGTTCCTGATTGCGTCAGGTTGATGTTTGATATTATCAGCAGCATTCATAATCCGTTGAATTAGTGCTTCACGAGTGTCCACTTTTACTTGATACACTTCATTTTTTAACCAGCCCCATAAACAATAATCGAGTGGCGTGAGGTCTGGAGACCTAGGAGGCCAACCAATGTGACTACCACGTCCAATCCAACTCCCTGGAAACCTTTCAGCCAAATGTTGCCTGACTGCACGAGCGTAATGTGCAGGCGCTCCATCGTGCTGGTAGAAGATTTGGATTCTGATGTTTATGGGAACATCCTCTAGCAGTCCGTGCAGTTCATTTTCTAAAAAATGTAAATAGGTGTCTCCCGTGAGGCGATTCTCAAAAATGTAAGGACCGATTAAAAAACCATCGATCATACCACACCACACGTTTACCGAAAATTTATGTTGAAAGTTACTTTCGACTGTTGCGTGTGGATTTTCGTGTGACCATACATGCTGGTTCAAGATTTTAATTATGACAATATTCAAATTTTGGAAAAGGATAATCATTATAAAAACAGACTAGTACTTGAAATAATACACATTCAGAAAGAAAAAAGCATGTTGAATTTTAAAACAGACATCAATAGTTGAAATGCAATTTATTAAAATTTATTAAACAGAGAATAAAGCCATTTTCAACATTTTTAATGTCGTGTGCGAAACACTGTAATCAGGGAATTTATTTTAGTTACAATAACAAAATGTATATAAATAGATTTTTGTATATAGACTTTTTTTTCTTACCACCGCATTTTTTACATCCGGATAAGAACCCAACATAGAAATTAGAATAGATTTGTTTTCACATATATATTATGCAGGCAAGCGAGTAAAAAAGGTCAAGTTCAAATATTATAGTTTTAGTTGTTGTTTAAAAAGGTAATGTTCTTGTTTTATTTGTGAGTTACTAGTTACAATTATGTGTAAATTAATTAATAAGACTTCCAACGCTTAACTCTAGCTGTAAGTTTTCTATTTTTAATATATTAGTATAAGAGTATGTATTGCAATTTTATAGCTTCTCTTTATGAAGTCATTAATAAATGACGAAATATTGAGAAAGAACATTTGAGTTTTAATGTAAACAGACCGATAACCCAAATAATAGTTAATTTATATTAGTCCGGTCAATAAATTTTCAATAATTTTATATACGTATCTATATATATATATATATATATATATATATATGCTTTCTACGGTTTCCGCGGGTAGTATTATGTGTTGTAACTGGATTTCGGGTTTTCTTCCACGTTTCCACTGTTTGGTCTTCGTAAAGAATTGCTGGTTTCTGGACGACGTTTCGGAAAAATCACATTTGCCATCTTCAGGTCTGCGATAACTGTCTGCTTCTGCTTCTGGTTACTCGTAAACTGACGTAGTCGGGTTTAGGATGGTGGTTATATACCCGATTAGCGTTCTGGTTGGTTACACTTGGTTGAGTGTGTGTGCGGCTCCGTGTCGCTGGGCCTGTAGCTGGAGTGTACTGGCTGGGTTGCGGTGTAGGTGTTTTTGTTTGTTGTTGACTACTTCTTTGCTTAATACTGGTTTCCATGCTGTTGGTAACCTCTGGGTATCATCTCGCGAATTCAAATTGTCCGGACGTTTCTCAATTTCGATAGCTTCCCTGATTATTCTGGTTTTCATATGTTCTATGTTCGCTAATAATTTAGTATTGCTGAAATCTGCGATAACTGTCTGCTTCTGCTTCTGGTTACTCGTAAACTTACTCGTAAGACAGTTTTTATTACTACAGCAGACAATTTTATTATTACACGCGATGTGAATCTATTCATTGTTTTCATAGCATACTACTAGATCAGTTCGAAAATTAAAAGAAATAATTCGTTTATTTATAAAAATAACTATGTCAAGTGGTACATCATTTGAAACGTCGCAAGTCATCGCCGACTATGGTTTCCATTAGAAAAAACACAAGTTTATATCATAACTCAAAAATTATAGCTTAAGGTTATTCAATATTATCAAGCACATAATTACTTATAACTTTCTCCTTCGCACATTTTTGTTAAAGTCAAGAATAACATAGATATATGGGCGCCGGACAAAATAGCAAAAAAATCATTTTTGCGATACATCTAGTTAGCCATGCATTTTTTCCAAAAAAACAAAAAGCACATTAAACTGAGCTCGTAAAACTGCAATTCTATCCCCATTTAATCATCTCTCTATCTCCGTTAGTTTCCGAAATCCTCATGCCAAACATCGGAAAAAACACCATGAATATATATAATTATTTTTTGACCTTTGTATATTATAGTAGATTTGGATAATCGGCGATTTAAGGTCTGTTTTACTTTAATATGTATATATTTAAAACAATCTCCTATGTCTCCCATGTTTCGGCAATTACTGCCTTTTTCAAAGAATTTTATATTATAAATTACGTATATTAATATTTATATACGTGAAGTTGTTATGGATAAAAATTACATTATTCAAAAATACATTCCAGTTTAATAATAATAACACTGGCCTACAACCATTTTGGTGCTGGAGATTTTAGACCCGATTTAAGTATGTCTTACATGGCGATATCAAAAATGTTACCCGCTTTCTTCTGTCAGCTCTAGTTCCCGAGAAAAAAAAACACAATTCACGAAAAAATATATATTTTATTGACATTAAACATCAAGAAATTGTCTTTTGAGTGATTTTCTAGAATGAAACTGACTCGGGCAATCTCGCATGATTCCCCAGCAATAGTCAGCCATCATATGACTGTCCCACCTTCCTTGGTATCTATTCTCCATTGTTTTTAGGTCTTGGTGGAAACGTTCCCCTTGTTCTTCGCTTAGATCTCCTAAATTGTGTTGGAAATGATGTAGATGACTATTAAGATAGTGTAATTTTATACTCATATTACAGCCTAAATCTTTGAATCGCACCAGCATTTCCTCTACTAGTTCTACCTACATAGTTGTCAGCCTTATGATTTCCGAGGAAATTTTGTGCAACTGCTACAAAAGATTGCCAGGCAAGCCTCTCCACATCATTCATACAAGTCTCAAAATTAGTTGTGTCTTTCATCAATTTACGTATTTAAGGTCCATCATTTTAGTTTTTCAGTACTTAAACCAGGAAATTTGTGAGAAATAAACTGGAAACATTGACCATTTCTATCGAGAGCCTTAACAAATTGAGAGACGCCATTCATTGGGCTAATAGATCGTTAAACCCATGAAAGCCAGCAAACCACTCACATTACAGCAATACACAAAATTTTCATCAGATGAAAAAAACTTCAATAACTTTCCCTCTCTCGTGCGATATGTAGACACTCGAACATCTGAGGAAAGACAATTTTTTTCTTTTAATCTTGACGCTAGTAACTCAGCACGTTCCTTCTAAAGATCTAAGCCTCTGATGAGGTCACTAAGCTCATTCTGCGAAAATGGCTTAGGATCTGATGTTATTCCGCAGTATTGAAAGTCATCATCTACTTGGGTAGAAATAGGTATTTCAGCTTCATCCTCCTGAGATTGCTGCACTACCTGGTGAAAAGTTGGTATTGGAACATTTTCTGAATGAGGAACAGGTCTTTGTACTGTAGAAATATTGGGGTATTTCCATTTATGGCGATTGTTTTTGTTGATGCCCACTATATTAATCATACAAAAGTAACAGTCGTCATAATGATTTTTTTGTTCTCGCCATATCATAGGCACTCCAAACTTCAAAGACTTACGTTTCCCTCTCACCCATTGTCGCAAGTTCAACGCATATTTTACAAACACTATGAGGCACCCACACTTTATCTTGGTGTAGAATTTCAATACCGAAGTAAGCAAAATACAAATGACGCACTGTGTTTGTAATCGATTTACGCTGATTTTTCAGTATATATTCACCACAAACATAACAAAATATATCAGGATCGTTAACACAACGTCTGGACGTACTAGCCATAATGAAATAGTAACACAAACTTTATCGATGATATTGTAATAATGACTAGTTACGAACAAGACCATAACAAGACCGACAACAATTCACAATGAGGGTAGTAGGTAAACTAGAGCTGATGAGTTAAAATGACGTATGTCAATATACTGTACATTACCTACTTTATCGACTATTCAAACAAACAGAGATGCACCAAAAAAAAATTTGTTTTTTGTAGGCCTGTGTAATTCATGCCTTAGCATTCCCCAACACCTTGACACCAATTACAGGGGGCATTGGCAAGCCATGAGTTATTATTATGTCTGCGCCCGTGGAGCATTTAAGATGTTCAGCTGTTGGCATTCGCCTAGTACGAGAAGAAAAACCACGAAAACCTACTCGTACTAAGCTCTCCAAGAGCTAAAAAAGCTCGAATGAGAAAGACAAAATTAAAAGCTATGATGATTGTTTTTTGTGCGATATCCGAGATTATGTGCATTAGCTGGGTTCCTGAACGTCAAACTATTAATCAGCATTACTACCTTAAGGTTCCTGCTCAACTCCGTGAGAAAATTACAAAAAAAGACCCGATTTGTGGGAAAAAAGTCATGGATTCTTCATCACTACAAAGCACACTGCATTGTCTGTCAAGAAGTTTCTAGCCAAGTATAACATCCCAATATTAGATCAAGCGCCTTATTCGTCTGATTTGGCACCTTTTATCTATTTCCCAAGGTCGAATCTGCATTAGAACGAATAAGATTTCATGGCATTGAAGCTGCGAAAGGAAAAGCGCCACGCGTCATGAACGAGCTCACAGAAGAAGACTTCCAGCACTGTTTTGCACAATGAAAGATTCGAATGGAGCAGTGTAGGTATAGAGAAGGGGTGTATATTAAAAGAAATAATAATCAAATATATATAAACTTAAAATAAAAAGCATCGGTGTCGTTATTTCATAACCACACCTCGTTCAAGCAACAATATTTTATTAATCCACTCAATTTAAGCTTTCATAAAAATTATATTTTAAACACTCTTTAGTCAACATAAAACATAAATTCCAGAGTAGTGATATAATACAGAAGCTGTTCATGACAGCACAACAATGGTTTATTATTATGCGTTCATATATTACACTTCCTGCCAACATTATATAGATTTATAGATACATCTCACCATCGTGTAGGTGTTAACCTGCTTTTTACCATTAAGAAAAAGGTCACAAGCCATGCTCTTCACGGAACTGAATCTTACGTACTGACACGGTAAAACCGTTTAGGAGTTTTATGTATGTGTATACATATATATATTATATATTATATATTATATATTATATATATATATATATATATATACAGGGTTAGTTAAAAGTATGGAGACGGCGATTTATTGTCGTTAGTATTCATTTTAGGGAATTATGTTCAATATAAAAGTTTGTTAAGATATTTTGATCTACATTTGAGAATATTTGAATTTTTTTTCTTCAATTGTTTTTTTAGATACGCCTGTCCGCGCATTTTTTTTTAAATGGGAACTGGTAAATTATGCTCTACCATTCGATAGAGAATTTTTTCCTCTTTACAATAATATTTTTGTATTTTTAAAATTCATTTTAATAACTTTTTTACAAGAAAAATTAAACAAATTATTAACAAAGTAAATTAAAGTAAGTGCTCAAATTGTCGTCCATTAGTAATTTGACAATGAACCAATCGATTTACAAAACCACGAACAGAGTTCTGTAAAAAATCTCGGGAAATTTCTTGTATCGTTCTGGTAATTCGGATTTGCAAATCTTCGACGTTATCGGGCTTATCTTTGTAAACTTTGTTTTTTACGTATCCCCAAAGAAAAAAATCTAAAGGACTTAAATCTGGCGAACG
Organism: Melolontha melolontha; assembly: GCA_935421215.2. Taxonomy (NCBI): domain Eukaryota; kingdom Metazoa; phylum Arthropoda; class Insecta; order Coleoptera; family Scarabaeidae; genus Melolontha; species Melolontha melolontha. The sequence goes on along the minus strand of OW285239.1, from coordinate 2,245,382 downwards.
GGCTGGCCATTCAATGGTTCCTCGTCTTCCAATCCATCTGTGGGGAAAAACGTTGTCCAGATATTGACGAACATTTACACCATAATGTGGTGGGGCGCCATCTTTCTGGAACCAGATATTGTCATTGGGCAGGTGTTCATTGTTTTCATGAAGATAGAGCGTAGCATAAGCAGGTATTATTTCATTTTGCAATAACTGCAAATACAGAGCCGAAGTTAAATTGCCATTGATGAAAAAGGGACCGATAATATGACCGCCTAGAATGCCAACCCAAACATTAACCTTTTGGGGGTACTGCGTATGGTGCTCCAAAAACCAAGAGGGATTTTCCGATGACCAGTATCTGCAGTTATGTCTGTTTACTGCACCGGTAAGGCAAAAAGTAGCTTTGTCAGAGAAACGAATATTGTTGACAAAATTTTCATTATTTTTTATTAAACATTAACCTTTTGGGGGTACTGCGTATGGTGCTCCAAAAACAAAGAGGGATTTTCCGATGACCAGTATCTGCAGTTATGTCTGTTTACTTCACCGGTAAGGCAAAACGTAGCTTTGTCAGAGAAACGAATATTGTTGACAAAATTTTCATTATTTTTTATTAAACATTAACCTTTTGTAGGTACTGCGTATGGTGCTCCAAAAACCAAGAGGGATTTTCCGATGACCAGTATCTGCAGTTATGTCTGTTTACTTCACCGGTAAGGCAAAAAGTAGCTTTGTCAGAGAAACGAATATTGTTGACAAAATTTTCATTATTTTTTATTAAACATTAACCTTTTGGGGGTACTGCGTATGGTGCTCCAAAAACCAAGAGGGATTTTCCGATGACCAGTATCTGCAGTTATGTCTGTTTACTGCACCGGTAAGGCAAAAAGTAGCTTCGTCAGAGAAAAGAATATTGTTGACAAAATTTTCATTATTATTGCAAATATTTAACATTTCTTCAGAAAATTGTAATCTCCTATCAAAATCATCTTCCGTTAACTCGTGTACAAGGTGTACCTTATAAGGTTTATACTTTTCACATTTTAAAAATTACACCATCGATGACTGTGAAATATTTAAATTGGCCGCTAATTGATTGGTTGATAAATGGGGATATTCAGATACAGCCAATAAAATATCCAGTTTGTTATCATCGCTTTTTGCTGTTCTAGGTCTACCACTCCTTGGCAAATCTTTAACGCTACCCGTTTGTTCAAAGCGTCTTAAAGTTTTACCAACAACGGATTTAGAAATTGGATTTCTATTTGGATGCGTATCATTAAAAAAATTACAAACATCTTGTAAACTTCTGCGTCTATCTCCATAACCCAACATCATAAGTATTTCAATTCGTTCATGTTCACTTAAACTCGCCATTGTTAATATTAACAGCAACAAATTGCACAAATGAATTATTTCTGTCAAAGATTTGACGTACACAATAACCACCGATAAAATTATGTCGCTCAAGTTTGTTTATCGCTACGCTTCTGTCTATCTGCGATGTACCGAACATCTGTTAAACACATGAACCGGCCTTTTCTTATAAAAAAGTTATTAAAATGAATTTTAAAAAAACAAAAATATTATTGTAAAGAGAAAAAAATTCTCTATCGAATGGTAGAGTAAAATTTACTAGTTCCAATTTAAAAAAAACCTGCGCGGACAGGCGTAACTAAAAAACAATTGAAGAAAAAAAAAATTCAAATATACTCAAATGTAGATCAAAATATCCTAACAAACTTTTATATTGAACATAATTCCCTAAAATGAATATTAACGACAATAAATCGCCGTCTCCATACTTTTAACTAACCCTGTATACAAGGTGTGTATAAATTGTCGCAAAAGCTACACGTAGCGACATGCTTCGTTCGGTTCTGAATAAAAAATCATAATGTTAAAATGTCGTATCATGCTTCGTAAATTCGTAAATGTCAAAATTTAACAGTAATGATTTTGATTGAACTCACTTTGAAATACAAACTTATTGTTCTACAACGTTTCCAAATGTGTTTTTCGTGGAAGTACGTTAATGAATAAATGTTTAAAACAAGCTTTTAAATCAAAAAGAAAACGTTTACGAAATAATACTAGTTAAATTTTTTTCTTTAAACTAAATTGCATCTATCTCTATTAACAGATATCGAAGAGCAAAGGTTAGTTACGCACTTAAAGTCTGAACTTCAAGAACCCCGTGAAAACAAACGAAGCATGATACGACATTTTAACATTAAGATTTTTTATTCAGAACCAAACGAAGAACGTCGCTGCGTGTAGCTTTTGCGAAAATTTATACACACGTTATATATATATATATATATATATATACATATAAATACTATTAGAAAGAAGTTTTTGGTCGTAATTATAATACGAGATAAAAGTAATATATTTTGGGAGTAGCGGCCGGGTAATTAAAACAATATTTAATTTGACGTTTCGATACTATATATAACATCTTTTTTAAAAATTTAAATTTATTTTAATGTTAAAAAAGATGAGAGATGATATAATAAATCTACCTGCATTAAATTTTTGTTGTGTTAATATATTGCGACATATTTGCTATGCATTTCTAATAAAACTAAACTTTTTTTAGCGAGTGGTCTGTTTTCGGCCATGTGATTTATTTTGACAGGTGGAAAGATTTAGCTTTGTCAACACTTTGCGTGGAGGTTGGTTTAACTATTGTCGGACATGTGTTTTTTTATTTTATTTTTGTGGTGTTTATATTGTTATTATACGGGGGTGTTTATATAATGGGTAGATATATGCTGACGAGTTATTTAAATCTATTCGGTCATTAATTGAATTTGTATTTTTTTGCATGTGGATGCTTTCTAGCGGAAACGTAATTTTTTAGTTTTTTATTTAGTTTTTTTTTTAACAAAATAATTTGAAACATACCTGAGTGGGTCAAAACCACACCAATTTGTATAATACAAAAGTATTTTTAATAATATAAAATATTATTAAAAATGGGGTGTGAATAACACAATACAAGTTATATATTTGTGAATGTATCTCCTCTCCAGAGACGCAGATACGTATTTCACCTTTCTACAGGATCGTCGGTACACCCCTGAAATACGTATCTGCGTCTCTGGAGAGGAGATACATTCACAAATATATAACTTGTATTGTGTTCTTCACACCCCATTTTTAATAATATTTTATATTATTAAAAATACTTTATCAGAATAATTGAAACATACATGAGTAGGTAAACCCCACCAGTTTTGTATAATACAAAGGTATTATACACGTTCACAGAAAATATTAATAGTGAACCTGCATTTGTGTTCTGCACACCAGATTTTTAAAAATACTTTAGTTTTTTTTTCTTTTATTATTGTATCCATTAGTCTGTTCAGTTTGTATTAAAAAAGTTTCCTTTGCATACTCTTTGGGAGGCTGTATTGTATTAATTCTAATTTTTTAGTTTTCTCTATTATCTAATTGTTACCCTGTAATTGGATTTTATGAATCTGTTCGGTAAATAAATAAATATTATTATTATTAGATGAAGGAAATGTTGATCTTGTTTCTAGCAATGATCAAGAATTTATTTCTTAACATCCCACTAAGCCATATCGCTGAACGCTTTAGTTCGTTGTATAGCTCCCGATTGAAAAAATGAAATTTATTGGAACACAGTACCAAAATTAGCTATTTCCGTAACCGCGAAAAGACGTTTCCCGTATTTTATTCTATAGACGACAACCTTACCTACTGCAGTAATATTGATGGTTTGATGGAAACTCTTGAATGTAAACGCAAACCAAAAGAATGGCGACTGTTTATTGATGCATGTAAACTAAGTTTTAAAGCAGATCCATTGCACAATGGCAATGCAAGCCTTCAGTTCCCATTGTATATTCAATTCACTTAAAGGAATCTTATGAAATTATGAAATGCCTTTTAACGAGCATAGACTATTAACAATACGAGCGGAAAATCTGTAAATATTTGAAGCAACATAATTTGAAACATACTTGCGTAAGTAAAACCTACCAATTTTGTATAATACAAAAGTATTTTTAATAATATATAATATTATTAAAAATGGGGTGTGAAGAACACAATACAAGTTCATATGTATTTTTGAATGTATCTTCTCCAAAGACGTAGATACGTATTTCACATTTCTACATGATTATCAATACGCCCCTGTTGAAGAAGAGACACATTCAACAAACATAACTACCTTGCTATCTCGCAAATATTATTAAGACAGAGCGTGAAGGAATATTCAACGCTGTCTATATAATAATAGCAGAACTAGCCGTGGTGTTCCTTATAGTCGGTAACCACCGTATCTATCGTATCTATCGACAGCGTTGAATATTCCTTCACGCTCTGTCTTAATAATATCTGCGAGATAGCAAGGTAATTATGTTTGTTGAATGTGTCTCTTCTCCAACAGGGGCGTATTGATAATCATGTAGAAATGTGAAATACGTATCTACGTCTTTGGAGAAGATACATTCAAAAATACATGTGAACTTGTATTGTGTTCTTCACACCCCATTTTTAATAATATTATACATTATTAAAAATACTTTTGTAAAAATATTTGAAGGTTACAGCTTTGCTATTAGAGATTTACAAAAAACACTACCTTTTTATGCGGGTGGGACAGTCATGCTAAATTGCAGCATTATATTGTGAAAGGTTGGCCAAGTAGACAGATAGCTGTAGAAGAAAAAATATTTTAAATACAAGTCTTGTGGATAAAAACAATATCCATTGCCCCCTTTGCATACAAAGTTAGGGCTAATAATGAATTTTGTTAAAAATATGGGATGTGGTGGAAGAAGTTTTCAGTACGTAAAAGAAAAATTTTCAAAAATCAACGAATCTAAGATAAAGGAATACATATTTGTGGGTCCCCAAAGTCGACAATTAATGGTTTATACCAGCGCTTCCTATGCGGTTCTACAAAGAAAAGAAAGTGGCATGGGATTGCTTCAAATCTGTCCTAAACGACTTTCTGGACAACAACAAAGCGGAAAATTTCAAAAATCTCGGCGATGAAATGTTGCTTACCATAAAATGGGGTGTAATACGTCGTAATATATGCGTTATTTACATTCCCATTTGGATTTTGTCCCAGACAATTTGGGAGCTGTAAGTGGCGAGCATTGAGCGTTACTATCAAGACCTTTCAACGTTAGAGAATCGATATCAGAGAAGATGGAATTCAAACATATTCGGTGATTACTAGACTCTGCAAAGAGGGGTAAATTCCAGTGCAGTGCCGAGAGCAACGTAGAGGGGAGAAGCGCGCGGCACGGAAACTCAAGCTTCCGTATCAAAGCGCACTTGTTCAGTATTATTACACTGGTCGTTGTGAGTGCATGTCAGTACACAGATACTTAGAAAATGTCGCATTTAGGTACGTTTCGGAAACGGCGTATTTCGAAGAAACTGGAAAACGTAATAGCGAGTATGCCGGATTTAGAATACGAAGGCGATAGAATTAAATGGGTAAGATGCGACGACTATTTGACGTATACCAACTGGTGGAAGTGTGAATGCCACCTAAAAAGTATAAGACACTGTTCTGCAATGCGTGGCAAACGATACAGCGAACAATAAACATTTGATATAGGTGTTTGTTTTATTATATGCTATCTACCGTTCACTTTGCTAGACCAAAAAGCATTTGTCTCCTCCTGGAGCAAGTATTCGGATTATACAGGGTGCGGCAGGGAAACTTGCTGATTTCAATTGGACGCCAATGAGCGAGGCGTGGTCAGAAAGGGGTGGGGAGGGTTTCATTAGAAAGAGGAGGTTCTGAAGTTTTGTTACCCCGCAAGCCAGTTGTCGTCATGCGTTGAACAAAGGAACAGCGTGCGTTCGCCGTCGAGGCCTACTTTTCCAACGGTCATTCGGTGGTCGCCACCCAACGTGCCTTCCGAACTCGGTTCAATATTTATCCCGCGGGTCCCGTTCCTGGCCGGCAATCGATTGTTTCGTGGGTGGACACATTCAGGGAAAGTGGGAGTGTTGCAAAAAAAGGCTCAGGAGGTCAACGGACATCCAGAACTCCAGAAAACGTCGAAAGGGTGAGGGCGTCGTTTTTGCGCTCTCCCCGGCGTTCGGCGCGTAAACACGCTGCTGCTCTGGGGATTTCTGATCGCACAGTGAGACGAATTCTTCACAACGAACTCCAGTTTCATCCCTACAAACTTGCTGTGGTCCAACAGTTGAGTGAACGCAATTTCGCTTCTCGCCAAACTGCATGTGAAGCGCTCAGTAACTTGCCAGACGACGCTCTCGTGTTTTTTAGTGATGAGGCCCATTTTCACCTTTCCGACTGTGTTAACAAACAAAACATGCGGTATTGGAGTGATGTCAATCCCCGCGAACTTCATGAGATGCCACTTCATTGTGAACGTGTTACTGTGTGGTGTGCATTGTCGAGAGTTGCAATAATTGGGCCTCATTTTTTCGAGGAAGATGAACGCGCTGTTACTGTGAATGCAGTTCGCTACAAAGAAATGATTGAGACATTTTTTCTTCCACAACTTGAAGAAATGGAACTTGGGGACGTATGGTTCCAGCAAGGCGGAGCCACGGCGTACACAGCGAGAACTTCGATGGAGCTTTTAAGTGAACACTTCCACGAGCGCCTTATATCCTTGAGGAGTGACGTACAGTGGCCGCCGCGCTCCCCCGATTTGGCACCCAGCGATTTCTTTTTATGGGGATATCTTAAATCCATCGTTTACAACGACAAACCCCGGACCCTACAACACCTGAAGGACAACATCCGCCAAGCCATCGCCAACATTTCCGTCGATATGCTCGAAAGAGTGAAGCGCAACTTCAAATCAAGGGTAGATCAGTGTATCACTAATGAGGGCCGCCATTTGCCCGACGTCATTTTTAAAACTACTTAAAACAAAAATTCAGAATGTGTACTATACGATACAAAAAGAATTAAATCGATATATGAAGTACTTTTTCTTTTATTGACTTTTCAAATCAGCAAGTTTGCCTGCCGCACCCTGTACATTACCAAGTCGGACATCGATAAGAAACGTTATGCCATCTGCTCGTGACTATGTTGAAAGAAGAATTAAAGCAGAATTGAAAGATAAAAAATGTGTGGACGAAACAACCGATCGGCAAAAAATTCTGTGGTGAATGAAATGATACGTACAATGGAAGAATTCGAACCGTCATCCTCTATCTTACTTCCTTTCAAAAGAGTTGCAAAATGTACTAGCGATGAAATTTTAAAAGTGGTGTTGAGCGCATTGAACAAATTTCAAGTTTAAACAAACCAAATTTTAATGTTTGTGAGTGACGGGGCCGCTAACATGCTATTCTTAGGCCGATCTCTTAAAGAAGAGAGTGGTAATCTGTTAAATGTAACATGTAAAATCCATGCTTTAAACCTGTGGCGCAATTCATACCTAATGTTATCCACGAGTAAATGCTTTAATAGCTCATACAAAGGCAGTGTTTCTAAAGTCCCCAAAACGTTCCAAAAAAAATTCACGAACTGTATTCCAATGTGCCTGAACCACCATAGCCGATTACTACGCGTTGGGGAGCATGGTTAGAGACTGCGTTTTACTACTGCGAAGATTTTGATGATGTAAAGAAGGTAGTTTTACAATTCGATCCGAGAAAAATCAGTAAATGTTTCAAGATAGTTAGGTAAAAAGTGATTTAGAAACAATTCACAAGAACTACTATGGACTAGCGGAGGGAATTGAAAAATTACGAAATACTTCGATGTCGTTTGTGGATTCTGTTCAAATTGTGGATGATGTTCACTCACACCTATGTGCGGCGGAAGGCGAAAAAAATGAGTGTGTAATATGAAAATTTGAAAGTGTTATTGACAAGGATTTTCTCATACTAAGAAAAATTTGTGAAGGTGCGTCGAAAGATCTATTAAGCTATCACAAGGATTACTTTAAATATGCAAATATGACATCACTCGATGTGGAACGGTCGTTTTCATCATTGAAAAATATTTATCCCGCACACCGTACTCATTTGACTGAAACAAGTGTGGAAACATATTTAATGATTTTAAGATTTAATGATTCAAATATTTAATAGATGGCACCCAGTTTGTGATTTCATGGAAGCTTTTTAAAACAGTAAGTGTTTCAGCACGTTATATAATACACTTTTTATCATTATTTTATGTGTAAACGAATGTTTACACATAAAATAATGATAAAAATGCGTCCGCATCGCCTATGCTCATAAAAGTCACGAACATAAATGACGCGAGTACGTAAACGTTACTGAACGCTCGCCTTGATACAGCCGCTAGGCACCTCCACGTTGTTCTCCGCACTTCACTGAAACTTGCCCCTATTTGACGACTCTAGTGATTGGTTAAGACATTATTACTAGAGAACGGACACGCTTACCACATGACGCAAAGCCCAGTGCAGTACTGGCGAAAGGCTGTATTTCTAAAATATTTAATTTTATTTATATAATTGGAAAACGAATGGGTGGTGATCTATAAAATTATGAAATACATATTTATTTGTTGAAAAGTTGTATTTATAAAGTTTTTAATTTTATTTATATAATTGGAGAACATACGGGCGGTGATCTATCTATCTAAAATTACGAAATACATATTTATTAATTAATTTTATTTATATAATTGGAAAACAAACGGGTGGTGATCTATAAAATTACGAAATACATATGTATTTGTTGAAAAGTTATATTTTTAAAGTTTTTAATTTTATTTCTATAATTGGAACATTTTTATTTGTTCATTTTGTCGTTTAAGTTGAGTAAAGGAGTATTAATATTGACTAGCAATAGTTTCTCAAGGTTTTCTTCCGTCAATTTTGTTCTCTTTGAATTAAGTACAACCTTATAAATAGAAAACGTCCTTTCTACATCGCAACTGGTTATAGGTGCATACTGGAAATATTCTTTTATTTCTTCATATTTAGCCGTTAGATTTTGTGGAATTGTCTCCATACATAATTGTTGCAATGTAATTAAATCTGGATTTCTATTAAGAATTGCTTCAAACTTTTGCCAAAGGCCACATCCGAAGTCACTTGGAATACTTTTCAAATTATTAACAGCCACATCTAATGTGGTTAATCCGTCATTTAATTTGAGATTTCGATTATCAAAATAAGTGATTAGTTTTGGCAATTTACCAAAGTGTTCGTGAAGAAAGTACAACTGATTTTTTAAATTTGGGATTTGTGTGATCTCCTTGCACTCGCCAATACTTCTAGCATCCTCCTTTAGCAGTGTTACGAAATGTTTTAGACTATCGAAATTCTCAGCATAATAACTAGTAGCTTCTAGCCATGTTCCCCATCTAGTTATTACTGGAGTGGGAGGCAGTGACAGAGACGGAAATTTTTCCCTGAAAAGAGCCACTCTCAATGGTGCTTTTCTGAAAACTTTTTTAAAAGCTGATACAAGTCTATCAACTTCCGGAAAAGTGTCTCTGATACATTCACAGATTCTGTGGAGAGCATGTGCTACACAAGTAATATGCAGCATATTAGGATATGTTTTCTTCAATAGTCTGCCTGTTTTTAACATACACGTAGCACTATCACTGACAAATAAAAGTATTTTTTCTTTGTACCTGTCGTCCGAATGAAGCATTTTTTGCATATTCTCCTTAATGGTTTCAGCAACTGTTTCCGCATCAACTCTATTTATAACATATGTTATAAATTGTTGCTATTACATATGAGTTATAGGGAATAGTTGGATGTAGTACACCAGGTACAACATTTACCACACAGCGTCCTAACATATCCACCGTTTCGTCGGCGCTTATCCATATGTATTGATTTAAAATATGGCTTCTAATGCGTTCTACTGTTCTCGTATAGCACCTAGAAACATAATATTTGCGTAAAGTTGATTCATCAGGAACATTTCGACCAGTATATTTTTGAAGAAATATTTTTAAAGTGGGATTGCTAAGTTTATTTAATGGAATATTAGCCGCCATAAAAGTTTTACAGAGTTCAGATGTGTTTGCGATAATAAGTGACGAATTTTTGACGATATTTTACGGATTTTGTAATCAATTTCGGAATCACTGACAATGGACATACAATCAGTATGACCGCCAATCCAACTCGCCATTGTTTTACAATGCCGTTCTCGACATTCTTCCATATCATGTCTGAAAAAGTAACTTAAATAATGCTCTAGATCTAAATACATGAAAACTAAAAATGTGTACGTAAGTTATTGAAACTGAATTCAATGCACACTTACGTCGAAATAATTGGTAGAAATAGATTCAATCAAACGATATTAAACAGGATCTATCACAAAAATTACGATGTAATTAACAGTTAAAACTATGAAAACAAGAAACTTATTCACAGCACTTTATTTATCTTACGAAATATAAACTAATAAATAAAATACATTATAAAAACCCCGCTTCTATCTACGCTCATGAAAACACTTTAAAAAACAGTATATTCTGTGAATACAATAGCTGGCTTGTCGATTGTTATCGCTGCGAGACCAGGTGGCCGAGTAAGTCAAACAAATACTTCATTGAATTGCGCCGGGATGTACTGAGCGACGTTATACACAATTCCAATTGCCGATTGCGTTTTATGGAAATTGCATCCGTTCTCTAATTATTACACAAAAGAAAACTGTCACATAGAATATTTTAATGAATTTTACATACATTTTATAATATGAATTGCATCTAATTATTTGATACGTTTTATTTCGAAACGAAAACATTGTTTTTCTCTGAAATTACACGTGCTAGGGAAAAACCAAAAGCAGATTTGGATTCAACATGAAAAATTGATTCAAGATCGCCTATTTTTAACTAAGAACCAGTAAAAAAGTTTCAATTTATTAATCGGTGTAATTAGATCCCAAAAAATTTCTTTTTAAACTTTCTTCACGTTATAAATTATATTGCGCACGTGCTTGGTTGCATGTAAACTTACATATTTAACAAATACCTGCCTTGGGCGACTTCAATTTTAAACGAAATACGATCTCCAAGTAATAATTAAATGGCGCCACAAAGGTATTAGTGATAAATGCTCATAATACTGCATATTTAATAAGTAATGCGCAATTTTACGGTGAACCAGTGGTTGTGAAAAAATGCGAAATGCTACTCCCATTTCTCCATACTTAAAAACTGCTTTCGGAATTTTTTTTCAAGACTGACCCATTTTCCCCAATGACGTCAATCAACCAAGTGAAATCTTTCTCAGAAAATGTACACAATAATTTAAGAATTCGCATACTTTTTGAAATGTTTGAAAAGAAGTGTACTTGTTGGTTTTTCTTATATGTATATAATAATGATTGATACATCAAAAGCAAAGAGGTTTTGGGAGATCACTGGATGAAATTTCAACAATTTGGAAGCCATAAATAAGATTTATTTAAATGAGTACATAACAAAATTAAAATGCGCGAAAAGATTAGTAACACAACAAAAACGTAAGAAAAATTTATTTAAACACGAAAAATGAACAGAGTTTTCAGAATCCATTAAAAACTAATAACTCCAAAATCAAATTATCAAATTTTTCTCAAGTTTTCCAAGTTTTAGTTGAGTAAATTCTTTGAGAATGGTCGAATAGACCGACACTTTATTGAGAATATATTTAATATCCTAATGTTTTAATTAAATTACAAACGTGTTTTATTGATACCTCGTTATAAGGCCGCTCTTTATACGGCATTTCGCTATAACGGCCTTTTTTTATTATGACGCTTTTTCGATTTACGGCCTAAAATGTTTCATTATACGGCCAATAGCTTGGTTGTATTTGGTTTATTCTTGAATGTATGTACATATTATTCGTAACTGAGCAAAACGTAGCGCGCATGACAAAAGAGACTAAACATTCGTACACGTCTATAAAACGGGGAACTCTAAAATGTTTTGGATAAAAAAAGCAAAAGCACACAAGAACGCACGCATTTGATGGAAATTGCGCATGGTAGTGACCAGCATAGTTATTAATTGCTGAATTAAAAACACAATTGGTACGTTTTGTAATTAATTCAATAATTCTTTTAAATATAATCATTCCTTTTTTAGTAAAAATGCCACCGAATTGTTCATTCAATTTGGAGATTGATGATGCTAATAATAAAAAGAGAAGCCGAAAATCTGTCACGCTAGAGACCAAATTAGAAGCTTTACGTCGTATTGAAGCTGGTTTGCAATGGGATTGGCGAAGTCTACCGTTCAAACTATTCGTCATAGAAAAAAAGAAATTGAAATTCATTCGCTACCCGCTACACCTTCAAGTGTTTCAAAATTAACTCGCCAAAGAAGCAGTGTTACGGAAAAAATTGAAAAATTATTAATTATGTGGATTGACGACAATAATGAACGAAGGTTGCCAATAAGCCAGATGACTATCCAAGAAAAGGCCAAAAGTATTTTCGAAAATTTAAAGAGAGAGGATAATGATGAATCTGCGAAAGATCAAAAATTCGAAGCAAGCCGAGGTTGGTTTGAAAAATTCCAAAATCACCACAATTTGCGTAATTTAAAAATGAAAGGCGAAAAAGCTAGTGCCGATGATAACGCAGGCAAAGAAAAAAAAGTTATATAAAGAGGTGGATACCAGCCAGAATAAGTTTTTAATATAGACGAAACAGGACTGTATTGGAAGCGAATGCCTGGAAGAACTTTCATTTCAAAATCTGAAAAGTCTGCATCTGGATATAAGGTCTCTAAAGAACGAGTAACTTTGCTTCTCCGTGCAAATGCTGCAGGGGATTTTAAGCTAAAACCACTGTTAGTATATTATTCAGAAAAAAAGGTGCTTTAAGGGCTGAACAATAAACAATTACCTGTCATTTGGAAATCCAATAAGAAAGGTTGGGTGACTAAGATTCTTTTCGAGGACTGGTTAAAAAATAACTTTTGGCCAGAAGCAAAAAAATATTTAAAGGAAAAGAACTTGAGTAACTAGGCATTACTCATTTAGAATAATGCTCCAGAGCACCCGGTTAATTTACCAGCATGATTAGAAGATGTGGAGATTGAGTACCTTCCCAAAAATACAACAGCTCTGATCCAGCCAATGAATCAGGGCGCTATAGCAATTTTTAAGGTTTATTATTTACGCAGAACTTTTCGCAAATTTATTCGGCAAACCGATGGTGAATCTTCGATAAAACAATTTTGGAAATACTACAACATCAAAGATGCCGTGTACAACATTAGCGAATCATGGAAAGACTTAAAATCAGCCACAATGAACCATGTTTGGAAACAAATATGGCCAGAATGCATAAAATCTAATGAGTCTGAAGTTAATTCTCTTCCTGAAGTTCGACAAAACATATTGAGGTTAGCAAAAGATCTTGGTTTTGAAGATTTAGAGGAAGGTGATTTGATTGACTCGCTCGATGCCGACAGAGAATCTCTGTCAAACGAAGAGCTGATCCAGTTAGTAACCGAACAAACTCTTGGTGAGGAGCCAGAGCCTGCTGTATCCAGGCAGCTAACAGCAAAAACCTTGACGAATGCGCTTTCTTATTTCGAGAAGGGAATGAACATCCTTCTTCAAAATGATCGCGTCGAAGCACGCAGCGATAAAGTATCTCGAGGAGTAAACTCAGATGTTACAAAACGTAGTAAAAAGAAGCAGAAAGGAGGACGAAGCAGACAAAGTTGGACGAATATTTTAAATTAAGTCATTCAACAACAATGGACATTGACGACGGCAGCATTTAATCAGATTAAAAAAGCTTCCAAACATTTTATAATTTTTGTATGTGAATATGATCTCTTTTGTTTTTCTTTTTTGAACTATGTAATGTGTTCATTTTATGTATGTATTCTTATTTGTGTATTTTATTTTTAAGTATGTGTGTTTATAGAAAATGAAAAGAATAAAATGCCTGATGAACTAAACCCTTTAAATATTTTCTTTTTAATTGGAACCGATCTGATTGAATTTTTATGGATTTGTATGAAAATAATTGATTCGTTAAACGGCTTTTCGCTTTACGGCCAACTTTTTCGGAACGTATGTAGGCTGCGAAGCGAGGTATGGGTGTATAAGTAAATGTAGGATATAACGTTCAAACATAAACATTTGCAATTTTATAAAATATCTAACGTACATTTGCAAGTTTAAACCGCTGTATAACATGCTTTTATTAGCACATTATAAAAACGTTCTTTAAATTCTAAGAAAGCGATATCCTCTTCATTTGCAAATCTATTTATTACCTAGGGTTATTTAATAATCGGCACCTTTTTCCAAATTTATTTATTGCTTTATACATCAGACCTCTTGTTTTATTGCCAGGTGAAGCAACACCGGGATCGTGATTCTAGTAACTGGGGTTGCGTTAAATTCTAGATTTCGACAAACTAAGTTTATATGCTAGTATGCAGAAACCCCACAAGTCGCGACGTCACCTTCCTGGACGTTAGGATAATGAAAAATTCAAGTGAACAATCACACCTATTCCGGAATGTGTGGACGCATTTCGCTCTTATTGGAGAAACAATTCCTTATAGAAGAGAATAGAAAATATACTATCTCAAGAACAATAAATACATACATATATGTATATATATATAGTAAACCTAATCAGTAGGCGATTAAAGGTCTGTATATTACTTCAAAATATATGTATTTAAAAAACTCTACATGTTTCGGCTGTATACGCCTTTTTCAAGAGAATACAAAATATGAATGACAGGATATAAATGTCAAGTAATTAAGTTGCTATGGTTTAAATTATTCAAAGATACATTCTAGTAATAATAATAAATCATGCCTTAGTATTCCAAAAAATAGATAACAAGGTGTGAAAATATGTGTTGTTCGCTGCTAGCAATTTGTGTCTCCTTCTGGGTATGAACTTGTGTGTTGGTTGCTGCTGGCAGCTTGCGTCTCTCTATGGGTGTGTGGTTTTGTGTGAGAGCGTAAGTGTAGGGTTTTGTATGTCGGTGCGTTCGTGCGTGTGTTTAGTGATCGGTCGCATGAATTTAGAGAGGTCGGATAACCAGCCGTTGCGTAGGGCCGCCAACCCTTTCCCGACAACTTCTTTACAATTCCGTGCAGTACTTCGACGGTCTGACCCCCGCCCCAACGAGGCGGGGGTAAAGAAGTTGTCGGGAAAGGGTTGGCGGCCCTACGCAACGGCTGGTTATCCGACCTCTCTAAATTCATGCGACCGATCACTAAACACACGCACGAACGCACCGACATACAAAACCCTACACTTACGCTCTCACACAAAACCACACACCCATAGAGAGACGCAAGCTGCCAGCAGCAACCAACACACAAGTTCATACCCAGAAGGAGACACAAATTGCTAGCAGCGAACAACACATATTTTCACACCTTGTTATCTATTTTTTGGAATACTAAGGCATGATTTATTATTATTACTAGAATGTATCTTTGAATAATTTAAACCATAGCAACTTAATTACTTGACATTTATATCCTGTCATTCATATTTTGTATTCTCTTGAAAAAGGCGTATACAGCCGAAACATGTAGAGTTTTTTAAATACATATATTTTGAAGTAATATACAGACCTTTAATCGCCTACTGATTAGGTTTACCATATCATACCAAGGTCACGAAGTTATTATATATATATATATATATATATATATATATATATATATATATATATGCATGTATGACAGCATGTAAACACGAGAATACACGTTGGAAATTAGCGGATATATATTTTTAAGCGATTATTTCAAGGAAGTCTAACAAAGTAGTACATAAATGTATATTCCGTCTTACACGCCAATGTTGAATTAAATTTATGAAGGAATACACACAATGTACTATTTATAATGACGGAAATTACAACATCTGCTCGACCAATGCAATCGAGCAAGCAAATAATGGGGCTGTTATAACATGCATACTATACCTGATACCGCCACGTTTTATTGGGGCAATTGGTCATTCAATCGCTTCAGTCCGCTCTCTGTGAATTATCAAAGAATCGAATATAATTCTTTATCTATTCATATACTAGAGTTTTATAAAGGATTCCCTAGTTGTGTGTTAATTTCTTGAAGCAGTGTATATTTACAAATGACAGAAACGCCTCTCTTGAGCAACGAAACAATTATTTCGAAGTGCGAATTAAATTATCACACCTCGTATCCTCACTACTTTACTATTTTATTCAGCAAATCAGAATTAATGATACGATGCCCTAGAAAACGACAATATGTACATTATGTGCGTCATTATTCGCGTATGTATGTTTAAGAATAAATTATCACATAAGTGGCGATATTTGTAAGTTTCAAAACCGTTACTACAGTACCAAAATCAAAAACAGCCAGCGAGATTCATATTTACAATCGCTTTGTGACATTAGATTTGTATACGCGTATAAATTTCCATAAATAAAAATATCGAAT
This sequence comes from Melolontha melolontha, assembly GCA_935421215.2. NCBI lineage: Eukaryota > Metazoa > Arthropoda > Insecta > Coleoptera > Scarabaeidae > Melolontha > Melolontha melolontha. The sequence goes on along the minus strand of OW285239.1, from coordinate 2,228,979 downwards.
TCTATACTCACTCTAATCATGCGTAACTAGCAATGTAACCTTGATACAACTATTGATATTACATTACAAGAATTTCTAACCTGATTATAATAATGGCCACAGAGCAGTCAAGTACTGCATGCTGTTCTTATTAACGATTAGTATTGCTTTTATTACAAACATTGTAAGCGTTGGTACGTTCAAGAAGACAAAAAAAAACGGAATCGAGGAAGTTAAAAAGAAAGATAATGTGACGGATCACGCTTTTCTAAAATAATTACTGTTATTGTTATTAGAAAAGTTGGACTTCAATCAATGGTCCTTCCTTAGGTAGGTCGGTCCAATGACCCCTCCTGGAATTGGGAGCATCTCGGGGTTCAATGAACTCACTCAGGATTTCAAGTCCTGATCTCTCGGGCTTTGAATATGACAACATACGTAATATGACTTTGGATATTTAGGTGAAATCTACTACTACTATTACGAACTGCTGTTTAAGATCTTTATCATTTATGGCGTGTGTATATTTGGTGATTTCACTGATATTTTCTATACAAAAATGTAAGTGAACGCCGGATTATGTTTGAATGTTAATTACGTTCTCCGCATACGCACTCGTGGAACGTACGAATTTTTATGCTGTTGGTATTCATATCGCGTACATGTGTATATGAATTAACGACCAGCTTTGTTATTGAATTCAACGTTTTCGTTCACTATACACGGTGAATAACATCACATTAATTATTTCGTGCTTTATTCAGGACAGTCAAGATTGGTTTAAATTAAACTGTGTAACTCGTTACATACCCTATTAAAAAATATAATAAGACATGGTAAGTTCCCCAAAAATGGAAGTTAAGTATAATAAACCCCGTCTTCAACGAAGAGATTAAAAAACAGACCCAAAATTATAAAAGTATAAGTTTGTTAGTCACCACGCTAAAACTATTAACTAGAGAAATCCATAAACGACTAGAACTCAATAAATATATCAGAACAACATGCGTTTAGGAAAAACAGAAGCACCACCGAAGCCATATATTCATAACAACACACTTTCTCTATAAAAGGCATAAGTATATAAACATTCCGCATTATTATGCTTCATGGATTTATTAAATATAGCGTTCGATAAAGTTCAACTGGAATCACCTTTCATATTTTTACAAAATCTGGGAAGAAAACAAAATTTTTGGGAACAAACTATTTTAGTGTTTTTCAAAATATTCGCCTTTATGGTCTATACACTTTTGCATGGGTACGAACCAGTTCTCAAAACATTTCTTCCACTCTTAAAGTTGTATCTCAGAAACATGGTTTTCAAAGGCTTCGACTGCTTCTTGAGGTGTTGAAAATCGCTGTCCACCCATTTTTTGTTTCACATTTGGGAACAAAAAGAAATCATTCGGCTACAAGACCGCAAGTGTACCTATAGTCTTTTGCTTCGTAAATCTATCATTGACAAAGTGGTTACACAGAAACGCATGCGTCTGGTAGTTGAAGCAAAAGCTGGTAAATACGTACTGTGTGTCCATGCATATACAGATACAAATTTGTTTTTATACAGATTTGTATTATTTTGTATCAAAGCTTGATGTGAATTATCGCATCGACATGCAACTTCTTTTTTTTTTTTTTTTTGCTATACTACGCCACCTGGCGACGAGTTAATGGACTCACAGTAATATGCGTATTTTTTCTTCTTTACCAGTAATAGCTTTGCTATTCGAGAAGAAACACTTTGCACCGGCGTGGTCGGTTTTGTCCGTCAGATGGCATGAGGTTATCTGATGTCTTCGGATAGGACAAAACTTACTACATGACCGCAAGTGTACCTATAGTCTTTTGCTTCGTAAATCTATCATTGACAAAGTGGTTACACAGAAACGCATGCGTCTGGTAGTTGAAGCAAAAGCTGGTAAATACGTACTGTGTGTCCATGTATATACAGATACAAATTTGTTTTTATACCGATTTGTATTATTTTGTATCAAAGCTGGATGTGAATTATCGCATCGACATGCAACTTTTTTTTTTGCTATACTACGCCACCTGGCGACGAGTTAATGGACTCACAGTAATATGTGTATTTTTTCTTCTTTACCAGTAATAGCTTTGCTATTCGAGAAGAAACACTTTGCACCGGCGTGGTCGGTTTTGTCCGTCAGATGGCATGAGGTTATCTGATGTCTTCGGATAGGACAAAACTTACTACATGACCGCAAGTGTACCTATAGTCTTTTGCTTCGTAAATCTATCATTGACAAAGTGGTTACACAGAAACGCATGCGTCTGGTAGTTGAAGCAAAAGCTGGTAAATACGTACTGTGTGTCCATGCATATACAGATACAAATTTGTTTTTATACAGATTTGTATTATTTTGTATTATTTCAACACTTTTCTCTTTCAAATAGTCAACTGTTAGAAGTGCTGTATAGGAACTCGCATTGTCGTGATGAAAAATAATGCGACATTTTCGGTTGTTCTTCCTGATTTCGTCTATAACTTTTAGCAAGCAAATTACTATATACCAGGGATGGCGAACCAATGGCACGCGTGCCACAAGTGGCACGTTTGAAACTTTTGATGGCACGCACAAAAACAAAATTATTTTTTTATAAGTTATCTTTTTTGATAGAAATGAATTAAAAATTATTAATCTACACTTAATTTATAATTTATGATATAAATTTGTAGTACTGAATACCTATTTTAGTATGTTAACTAGAACCGTCAAATTATACATTTTATTATTAAAATATCGCATGAATTCTCTCGAAGTATATAAAGATGCGCATTAGATAAATTTTTTTGCGTATCCAGTTTCGCCTTTTAATATTTTAGCATGTTGTTGCCGTCGCAGCGCTCGAATCAGACGACAGACTGCATTAGTCATTTTTAGTAAACCGTCGTCTTTGAAACTTCAGTGACTTGTTAAAAAATATAACCGTTTATTGTAAATAGATAAAGTGTTATTTTTAGGTAAATATTTTTACATATTATTTCATATTTTATATTCGGCATTCGTTTGCAAGAACATATTGCGTCACGACTGAAGTTTTAACCTGTAACAACCTTAAGGTATTAAAAGTTACTAAACTTATAATTTATTTTGCATATTTTTGAACAATAAAATATTTTAATATTATAAGAAATTATTTTATCATTAAATCAGTGTAAAATATAAAAATAATTATTAAAATTACCTTGAATTAATATATTATTTATTTTTTTCTTGTGTTGGTAATATTTTTAGTACTTTAATATGTGAAGAAATATGTTCTTGCAAACGAATGCAGAATAAATTATGTATTTTATAACAATATTATTAAAATATATAAGGTGTCCCAACAGGAACTTGGCGATTTAAATTCCAAATAACATGCGTAGTATTTAGAAATTCAACGATTTATTAACGTAAACATAAAATAGAAACCCTAAAATTATATGTGGAACAAGATATCGGATAAATGTCCACCGTGACACCGTGCACACAGCGATTCTTTTTTTAAAATTTTCAATGACTTTATCACACATATGCAAGTTAATCTCGCCAATAGCCGCACGAATGTTAGTTTTTAATTCATCAATTGTCTGTGGATTATTTGTGTAGACTTGATCCTTAAGGAAACCCGGAAGGAAAAAGTCCAGCGGTGTTATGTCGCAGGCTCTTGCAGGCCAATCCTCGTCACCATTACGAGAAATCACACGGCGAGGGAATTTCTCCTGCAGTAAATTTAGAGTTTCCCTGGCAGTGTGACAAGTGGCCCCATCTTGTTGAAAGTAAAGATTGTTGAGGTCCATATCTTCCAAACGAGGCCATAGAAAGTTATTCAACATCTGTCGATACCGCTCCCCATTTACAGTTTCTGCTTCTCCATTCTCATTTTCAAAAAAGTAAGGTCCAAGACCACCATTGGCCGAGAAACCGCACCATACAGTGACACGTAGTGGGTGCATGGGTTTTTCAATAATCTCTCGAGGATTTTCACGCCCCCAAATGCGGCAGTTTTGTTTATTTACGTAACCCCCTATGTGAAAATTGGCTTCGTCACTGAATATGATTCGCTTACAGAATTCGTCATCAAAATCAGTTTGCCCCAAAATCCAATTGGCAAAGAAACGGCGGTGGTGATGGTCCCTGGGCTTCAATTCTTGTGTTAACTGGATTTTGTATGCGTGTAGCCGAAGGTCTTTTGTTAAAATTCGTTGCAGAGATGATCTTGAGATGGCCAATTGCTGTGACCGATGACGAATTGAAGTTTTTGGACTTTCGGTAACACTTTCATTCACCATAGCGATATTTTCAACTGACCGAACGTTACGAGGACGTAGAGGTGTCTTTACATCGAGAACAGAACCAGTTCACTCAAATTTTGCCATTAAATTTCTAATTGCCGTATTGCTGGGAATATGATTCTGATGAAAAACAACGCGTAGTCGACGAATTGTGTTCGTAATGGAACGACCATTTTCATAATAAATTTGAACAATTTGGATACGTTCTTCAGTCGTGAAACGTTGCATGATGACTTTTACAAGTTTATAGATGACATATACCAAATATTAGGTTGCTAAGTCACCTTATTTGAAAATAATGTGAAATTTAAATCCCCAAATTCCTGTTGGGACACCTTTTATATTTTTAGAATTTTTTATTATGGCTAGTTCAATAAAAAAATCAAAATTATCCGAAACATGTAGTAACAGAGAATTTCAAGCTTGGTGGACCGATAGATACGGTATGATTGAAAAGGACAGTAAAGCAATTTGTATCTTATGTTCTAAAACTGTAGTCTGTAGAACATCTTCAGTAAAGCGGCATTATGAAACCAACCATAAATTTCTTCTCGATCGAAGTGTAGAAGAGCAAAAGGGAGTATATATCACGTGCCTTAAAAAATAAAAATGCTCAAACTACTTCTTTAATGAAATATTTTGGAACTCAATCAAACACCACTGCTGCTAGTTATCAAGTTTCAAAAACTATTGCTCAATATGCGAAACCTTTTAATGAAGGCGAATTTTTAAAGGATGCTTGGCTGCAATGTGCACTATACTTATTCGATGATTTCGAAAACAAAGAAGAAATTATCAAAAGAATTAAAGACATGCCGATAGCTAGGAATACAGTGAAAGAGAGAATTTTGGGTATGGCGGAAAATGTAAATTTTCAACAAAAAATTCATATAAAGTCGTGCGATTTTATATCTATTTGCCTTGACGAGTCTATCGACGTAACAGGCTCTGCTCGCTTAGCAATTTTTGTACGTTATTTTGTTCAAAACAATATTAAAGAAGAGTTAATAAGTTTATCAACATTAACAACAACAACAAAAGGATTAGACATTTGTAATGCAGTTATAGATGCATTGGAAAAAAGAGAAATATGTCCTTCTAAAATTGTGTCAGTTACAACTGACGGTGCCCGCAGCTTAACTGGACGGGAAAATGGATTTATAAATTTATTTACAAAACGTATTGGATACACAATTCTTGATTTTCATTGCATTATTCACCAACACGCGTTATGTGCCAAAACAGGTTTAAAAATGTTTGATGATATTTTGAGTTTTGTAACAAAATTAGTCAATTTTATATCAGCACGAGCACTAAATAAAAGAAAATCTCAAGAATTGTTAAACGAAGTAAACTCGTCGTACAATAGCTTACTTTTATACAATAATGTACGCTGGTTATGCCGCGGAAATGTTTTACAAAGATTTGTAGATTGTTTGGAGGAAATAAGATTATTTCTAAATAATGAGAACATTATTGACCAATACACTCAATTATTGGATGTAGAATGGCTAGCAAAGTCATATTTTTTCACTGATTTATGTTCTCACTTAAATGAATTAAACTACAAGGTGTTAATAAAACAGTCATTCTAATGTTTGACTTAATCAAAGCGTTCGAAGTCAAATTACAGATTTTTAATCGTGATATATTTTCAAATTCATAAAATATTTTCCGAATACAAAAAATTTTTTTTCTGAAAGTGAATGTCACGAAAAGCCAAATAAAGAATCATTAACGAAAGAATTTTCAACGGTAATTCAATCTCTGATTCAGGAATTTTCTGCAAGATTTACGCAGTTTAAAGAATTTGAAGAAACTTTAAAATTTATTTTATATCCTGATACAATACCATTTGAAAAATTAAATTTAAAAGTCCTTGAGTGGTTAAATTTTAATGAATTAGAAATGGAATTAGCTGAATTTCAGTCAAGTACCATATGCAACCAAAAATTTGTTGATTTAAGAAATGATTTAGAAATTATTGAAAGTAATCGATTATTGGATAAAATAAATAAAATTGCAGAAGATGAAATTCTAACTACATGGAATTCAATTCCTGACACGTTTAATTGTTTAAAAATATTAGCAAAGGCAATTTTATTAATATTTTCATCGACGTGGGCATGTGAATCTCTATTTTCAGAATTAAATTTTATAAAAAATAAATATAGGAATAGAATGACGGATGAGTCGAGCTCTGCATGCGAACTGTTGAAGTTAACTAAATATGAACCAGATATTAAATCTTTATCATCTTGTGTACAGCAACAAAAATCACATTAAAAACAATTGTTTTTAACGTGAATTTTGTTTCTAGGATATTGCTTTTTGTAAAACATTGATTAATAAAAAATTGTTTAAAGAAGAATTGCTTTTATTTGTTTATTTAATTATACTTACGTATAGTTCCACCACGCTAACATTTCGAATGAAATTTTATTGTGGCGCGTTACCTATTTAAAAAAGAATTTTTTTGACTTTGTGGCACGGACATCATAAAAGGTTCGCCATCCCTGCTACGAGTATATACCATTCAGCGTTAACAGTTTTTCTATCCTCTAAAGGAATTGTTGCGGTGTGTCCTGTACAGCCGAAGAAATAAGCGATCATTTTCTTGGAAGTGCTCCTTGCACGAACAACTTTTATGGGGTTAAGTTCGTCTTGCAACACCCATACAGTAGATTGTTGCTTGGTTTCCGGCTCATACGCAAATATCCATATTTCGTCACCTATGACGATGTTGTATACGGATTTTGCGCTTCCTACGTCGAATTCACACGAGCTGCTTTCTGTGCTTCGGTCAAATTATGTTGAATCCATCTGGAACATATTTTTTTTACAAATAAATGTTCACGTAAAATCGAATGAATTGTAGTCTGCGATATGCCAACAGATGCCTCTACCTCACTGTAAGTCACATGTCGATCGTGTTCCATCATTTTCCGCACAGCATGGATGTTTTTGGAATCATCACTCACTTGACAAAATTCTGCAAACCAATTGTAAACAGTCTTCTTTTGATGGTGCTTCATCACCAAAAGTTGACCGAAGCAATATAATGCATTCTTCTGATGTTAGGCCTTCTTTATAATCGTAAAAAAACCTTCCAACGAAAATTTTCACGAGTAATCTCCAATATTTTACACACTCACTGTCTTAAAACTATCACTGTCAACAAACTACTGACTCAATTTCTAAGCTATCGCGGATTTCTCATTGATAAATATCAAACTTTAAGAATATAGTGATTACATATTGTTATGAATTTTTCCCCGAAGAGAAAATTAAAATAAACTATAAAAGACTATACATTTATGTGTATTTTATTCCAGAAAAATATTTAAGAATATTTGATATTTAATGAAATTTTTATAATAATGTGTATTTTGATCCACGCCTGTATATTATTCGAATTTAGTCTTGATGTATGCAGTCTTTGACGAGCGGAAGTATATTGATATTGCAGGTCTGTTGATTTTGTTTTAGGGTAGGGTGATATTTTCGTTTCCGAGATGTTGGCAGAGATTTTCCAGCTATTGAACAGATAGGTCTAGTTAATTTGTGCTGGATAAAGACTTCTTTTTTATTCAGGTCATTATAGTAATTTCGGTTTATGTTTTAGTTTAGTGATATTGATGTGTTAAAATTAATTCTCGATTTATTACGAGTCTTTTATACTTGTATTTTTTTTTGATTTATGTGACCTATCTGAGATCTCTCTTTTGTAATTTTTTTGTGAAGTGTGATGACTGCATTAATTAATTAATGTAAGTGTATTAGCGAGTATTATTATTTTATATATATAAATTAGTTTAGTCATGTTATTTGAATAATGTATGAGGGTGTCCAGAAACTCTCCTGACAAACGAAGACCGGAGTTTCCTCAGATAATTTTAAGACAATTAAACCCAAATTCACCTAGTCCGAAAATGCTTCCTAAGGGAGCTAGAGTTCTTTGAAGATGGCGCCTTGTATTTATTTTTTTTTAAATTTCTCCAGAACGCTTCTATTTAGAAAAACAAAAACTGGTATGCTTATTTATCCTCCAGAGATGAATCGATTCCATCAATTGCGAATTTCTAGTACCAGTCATAAACCGTTTTGGGTAGGTCAACGGTTATTTTAAGGCATAACTTTTTTGTCTTTAACTTTTAAGCATTTGTGACACTAGATTATTAAATTTTCAGGTATTCCAGTACTAAGAGGTACTCTTACTTTAAGTCGGTAGGATACACCGTTTTCTAGAAAAATCGATTTGTAAATTTTTCGTTTTTTCTTCATTAAAGTTCAATTTTTTATTTTTTGCAATAGTTAGCTCTGAACTGCCGACAGAAGTAAAACCTACGTTTTTCATTGACAAATTATTGTCAGTTCGCGAAGTTTATCTTTTCATTTTTTACTTTGTGTTATTCAAACACAACGATTTCAATTTAAAAAAAAATGGTTTTTACTAATGAGGAATACGCCGATATGCATTTAGTTTATGGCGAAATGAGGTGTAACGCTCGAGCGGCGTGACGTAGATACGCTGAAAAATTTCCCAATCGTCAGCATCCCACTCACTCAACATTTACAGCTCATCATCAACGATTAAGAGAAACAGGTTCAGTGGTCCCAAAAAATAATGAAACAGGGAGACATAATGATGTAACAGCAGAACATGAAGATGTTATTTTAATGGAAGTTGAGGAAAATCCAGAAATTAGCGTTCGAAGACTATCTGCCATGTACCCCACAATTTCAAAATCTTCCGTAGGGAATATCTTACACAAAGAAAATTTATATCCTTTTCATTTTACAAAGGTGCAAGCACTGCTAGAAGGAGATTTTCCTGCTCGCGTAGAATTCGCTAGATGGTTACAAAATCAGAAAAATCAAGATGAAGATTTCTTCAGGAACATTTTGTTTGGTGACGAAGCTACATTCTCAAAAAATGGAATTTTTAATGTACATAATGCACATTATTACTTGTAAGGTTACTTGGACCTGTGGAATTACCTGCTCGTTTAAATGGTGCTGATTACTTACATTTCCTGCAAAATATTTTACCTGATTTGTTAGATGAGGTGCGTTTAAATATTCGGCAAAACTTATGGTTTCTACAGGACGGCTGTCCGGTCCACTTTAGCAGGAATGTACGAGACTTTCTAGATAATAACTACGAAGACCATTGGATTGGAAGAGGCGGTCCAGTTGCTTGGCCAGCAAGGTCGCCGGATTTGAATCCTTGCGATTATTGTGTTTGGGGATACATAAAAGCATTTGTTTATTCCGTTCCGATACAAAATCGCGCACAACTCTGGCTAAGGATACAAGATGCTTGCAACGAATTTAGAAATAACTTTGGATTTTTTGCAAGAATTCGGCGTTCTCTAAGCAAAAGGGTAAACTTATGCATAGAGACTAATGGTCATCACATCGAGCAACTTTTGTAACAATCTACCTTTGATACTTGTTCTTTTTTTGTTAGTTTCGTTCCATTGTAATAAATAATTTGTTTTTAATTTATTGAATTAATTTTCATCCATGCCTTGATAGTCCAAGCCAACTTCGTCGCTAAAAATAAGTAGGTACATAATAAATTGGACTTTAATGAAGAAAAAACGAAAAATTTACAAATCGATTTTTCTAGAAAACGGTGTATCCTACCGACTTAAAGTAAGAGTACATTTTAGTACTGGAATACCTGAAAATTTAATAATCTAGTGTCACAAATGCTTAAAAGTTAAGGACAAAAAAGTTATGCCTTAAAATAACCGTTGACCTACCCAAAACGGACGCCTATGACCGGTACTAGAAATTCGCAATTGATGGAATCGATTCATCTCTGGAGGATAAATAAGCATACCAGTTTTTGTTTTTCTAAATAGAAGCGTTCTGGAGGAATTTAAAAAAAAATAAATACGAGGCGCCATCTTCAAAGAACTCTAGCTCCCTTAGGAAGCATTTTCGGACTAGGTGAATTTGGGTTTAATTGTCTTAAAATTATCAGAGGAATCTCCGGTCTTCGTTTGTCAGGAGAGTTTCTGGACACCCTGTATAGTCAAATAAATATTACGGAAAATTTTCGTACTTTTTTTGAAGTATTTTTTCAGTAATACATTCTAGAAGGTTAGGAATTGGTGGGGAAAAGTATATTTTACAGTTTACAGTTAAGTTTCTGTTTGACGTTTAGTTGGGAATAACGTAATTGATGAAGATTGATAGTTTTCCTGAATATTTTATTAGGTTAATTTTGCTCGGGGTCACTAGTGAGGTTTTTAATCTAGTGTATCAGTAAATTTTTACACAAGTTTTCCTCACATTTGCGGCATATTTTGGTGTCACAACACTTCTTTATATTTGATAAAGTAGTAATTTTTTTCTTTTTTTTTTCTTTTTTATAATTTAAATTTCGTGCGGTGAATCTTTGTTTACTTTTCTAATACCTTTTGTTTTATCATTGTACTACGTACCCTGTGAGGGTAACTCTGAAGATACAAGAGCTCCTGGAAGGCTGATCCGACTTGAGATAGACCGAGCAAGCTATTGTGTATTGTGGGTCAAGTTAAATAAGCAATTAACTCCAAAGTACATAGCAATATGTCAAAAGTACCATCTAGTGATCGATTGTAAAAATATAGAAGGTGTCCGTCGTATCAAGAAATAATAATATACCACAACGGATAATACAAATAGTAAAGGACATCAATACTGATTGGCATATTCTCCCGTAAATGGTGGCTGATCCCCAGTGCAGCTAAGATGGAAGTAACTACGTTCCCCTCAACATGTAACTAACAGTTATATGTCTGACGAAGCCCAGGTTGGTGCGAAACGACTCGTTACAGTGATAATTAAAAAGTGAAATTCATAAAATTTGTTTTATTTTATCTTAATAGATATGCGATAAAATTTTGAGTTCGGTTGGGTAAAACTCCAACTGAAACTTTTAAAATGATCAAAACTGCTTACCCAGATGATAGTTTATCACTAGAGGCCGGATTATATGCAGTTTGCATAAATTTCCATATTTGCATAATACATATATATATACGAGCCCCGTCCCGTTTCAATTGGCACACCTACTAAAATTTTAAATTTTACTCAAAACATGTTTGAAAAACGGTTACTATCAATTTTTTTAACTGAAAAATAAAAGGATAACACTCTTAAACGTTGGACAATATATGTTAAATATGTACTTCAAATAAAATATATTAGATAAAAAAAAAATTCACCAGTTAACCATTTGTGTCTGATTTGTTCATGTATTCTTAACACATAAAAATTGATAAAAATCGAGGTAGCTATGAAAGATATGTCAAAACTTCCATTAATTCATCGTTAGGTTATATTGTGGGCAGTAAATATGATTATTATACGCTGTAGTTATTGTAATTAAATAAACAATGGCTAGAGGTAAAGCAATTGATGAAGAAATTAGGTCAATAATTGTAAAACTGTGGAATGAAGGGAATTCATATTCTGAAATTGGAAAATTGTTGGATATATCAAGGTACAGTGTTAGAAATGTAATAAAATTTTACAAGAAAAACAGTTCAGTGACCCCAAAACCCCGTAATACAAAGAAAAGCAAACTCACTGATAACGACAGAAGAGCTTTGAAACGAATAATAAAACAAAATAGGCGTGCTAATTATGGCCAGTTGAGTGTACTATGGAGTGATGCTGTAGGAAGACGTGTATCAGGATCCACATGTTACAGAGAAGCTAAGAAACTTGGATTTGGGTCGTACAAGGTGACACTTTTGAAATACTAATTTTGTTTTGTTAAATATATTTTTCTCTAGGCCAAAGAAAAACCTTTATTTACCTCAACACAAAAGAAAAATAGATTGAAATGGGCCAGAGACCATAGTAATTGGGACTTGAAACAGTGGAACAAAATACATTGGAGTGATGAGTCTCGATTTGAAGTCTGTATAGGTGACAGTCGGAGTCGAGTTCTCCGTGAAAGACATGAGACATTTCATCCAGATTGTCTGAAACGAAAAGTAAAATTTCCGGCATCCGTTATGGTGTGGGGGTCGATGTCGGCAAAAGGTGTCGGGCGGTTATATTTTATAGATGGTATTGTCAATACCGATAACTATTTAACCATTCTTAAGGAATGTTTGTTACCCACGATGGAAGAAACTTTAAATTCGGGGGATGACTTTATATTCCAGCAGGACGGGGCTGCGTGTCATACGTCAAAAACAGCATTAAAAGGGTTTAAGGACAATAATATTCCATTGTTAAAATGGGTCTCAAGCAGCCCTGACCTATCGCCCATAGAGACTCTATGGCATCAAATGAAAAAGACCTTGCGCGCAGCTCCTGCAAGATCAGTGGGAGAATTGAAAACCAGGCTTCGAGAAATATGGCATGGATTCACGGCACAAGATTGCCAAGAACTTGTAAATACAATGCCCAGGAGAATCCATGCCGTTATCAAAGCTAAAGGCGATGTAACACAATGGTAAAATTTCGTTAATGTTTGTCAAAGGTTGTTCGTCTGAAGTTTATTTATATATAATTATTATTATTATTGATTTTTTTTTTTCGAAATAAGTTGTAAACTAGTTTGTAATTGTTGGCAAAAAGGCTTGATGAAAAATAAAAAACTTTTAACATATTTATGAACAGGATTTCTTCTTCTAAAATGTTACTTACTAAAAATTTTAGAGGTGTGCCAATTGAAACGGGACGGGGCTCGTATATATATATAATTCAGCATTTTTGCATATTTTAAGTATCCGAGTTTTATTTATTTACTAAATCAAATTTATTATAGGCATTACTAAAAATACGAGGGCAGTTCAAATATGATGGAGACAAACGCTGTGGATGGCGCGCATGTATGTTTTGAAGATCGCGGCTTGAGTATGTGATAGCTGGGTCCCTTACGAACAATGTGGCATAGTTTTCGTCGCAAATGCAAGTTTTACGCGCGTGCTACGACCATGAGTGAACGTCAAGTACCGACCGCCGTTGCGCAATTCGTTTTTTCGTGAGGGAAGGCGTTAAAAACACGGAAATTTTTCGGCGATTGCAAAATCAGTTCGGTAGTGAGTGCCTGAGTAGGGCTGCTGTGTTTAAATGGGCCAAAGCGTTCAAGGATGGCCGCGAAACCGTCGAGAATGAGCCTCATGATCGTCGACCGCGAACCAGCATCACACCAGACAACATTCGCTGCGTATTCGAGACATTTAGGCTGAACTCGGCATCAATATTGGTAGTGTAGAGTCTATCATCCACGAACACCTTCAATTTCGCAAAATAACGGCGTGATGGGTTCCTAAACTGTTGAACTTCGATCAAAAATTCACGCGGTTGGAAGTGTGTCGCCGCTTGCTGACGCGATACGAGGCGGAGGGGGACGGTTTTTTAACGCAAATCTTCACCACGGACGAGACATGGGCACGCTATTACACTCCCGAAAGCAAGGTGTCGTCTAAAGAGTGGAGGAAGAAGGAGGAAGGGGCGCCAGTCAAAGAGAACACAACCAGCTCCGCGGGTAAGGTTATGTGTACTGTGTTCTGGGACCGGCGGGGCGTACTGTACGTCGACTCCTGCACACAAAACGTTCCATCAATGCTGCATACTACTCTAACCTTCTGAAAACACACGTGATACCCGCTTATCGCTCGAAACGGAGGAGCATTCCAGCGCGAAGTGCGATTCTTCTCCATGATAACACGCGCCCTCATACCGCGCGTCTCACGCTCGATACAATATCGGAATTGGGATGGGAGGTACTGGAACACCCCCCCTACAGTCCGGATTTATCACCCTGCGACTACCATATGTTTGGACAACTGAAAGAAGCTCTCGGAGGTCAAAGATTCAACACCGACGACGAGGTAGAGGAGTTCGTGCGCACATGGCTGCCCGAGTTGCCCAAGGAATTCTTCGATACCGGCATCAAAAAGCTTCCGGAGAGGTGGAAAAAATGTGTAACCAGTGAGGGGAAGTACCTAGAAAAACTGTAAATTTTTTCGATAATAAATAAATGTGTCAGAGCATTTGTCTCGATCATATTTGAACCGCCCTCGTATGTCGTGGATGTAACAAACAAACAAAAATTAAACAGCCCTCTTTAAATTAAAAATAGCATGTTATTAAGCCTCTTCCCGTTACTTTTCCGATAAGCGTCTCCAAGAATTTATTAATGCTCTTCCCATACATCCAGGCCGAGACTAAATTCCAGGAAAAGCTAATACCTTAAAACTTCTAAATAAATACAAAAATACATTTATATATTATTAAAAATACCTTTGTATTATACAAAACTGGTGGGGTTTACCTACTTATATATGTTTCAATTATTCTAAAAATACATTTTACCAGAAAATTAAGAGTATATGTGTTTCTTTGCTATTTATTCCCATATTCGATAGTAATTTTATTTTAAACATCATTTTACATTAGCTTTTCGAGGTGTAAACTTATGAGTTTTGATATATAATAGCAAAAATGTCGAAAATAGCGACTGTGTTTAGATGGATTGCACCTTATTCAGAATTGCGTATGGATGGAGAAAAAGTGCTTTGCGTAACATGCTGCAAGATTGTGAGTAAAATTTTAAGTTTATTTCCTCTTATTAATTAATTAATCAAGTTTTTAATTATTCCTTTATCTTTTACTAACATTTATTTTATAAGAAAACAACCGATGATGTGATATTTTTTTTGCAGATTACATGTGAGAGAAAGTTCCAAGTCGACCAACATATGAAAACTCCATCTCAAGCTGCAAAACCAACTAAGATGAAATTGACAAAGAAGAGTCAGCAAACATTACCGCAATGTTTGTCATCAACTTCCAAAAAATCGGAACAAGAACAATTTAATGAAGATTTGTGTCAAATATTTGTGTCGGCAGATATTCACTACATAAATTAAACAAATGTCAAGTTATTTTTACAAAATTACATCAGCAAATATAACATTCCCGACGAGAGCACGTTAAGAAAAAATTATATTCGCTGTATCTATGCAGAAACATTGAATAGCATTAAGAAGGTTGTTGCAAACAATTATCTTTATATATGCTTAGATGAAACTACTGATAGTGTGGGCCCATACATAGTTAATAATGATTGGTATGCTTAACGTAGCGGTTCCAGCAAAATCTTATTTAATTTCAACCAAACAGTTGGAAAAGGCAAATAATTTGACAATAACAAGGTTTATACAGGAAGAACTGGCAACTTTCTTCTTACCGGAATCGATTCCAACAGAGAAAATTATATTATTGTTTTTGACGGATGCTGCACCATACATGGTGAAGGCAGCTTTCAACTTGAAAATCTTTTACCCAAATTTAATTCACACAACTTGCTTGTCGCACGGACTAAATCGTGTTGCAGAAGAAGTCAGAAACCATTTTTCCTTAGAAAATACTTTAATTAGTAGTGTTAAGAAAGTATTTGTAAAGGCCCCATTACGAGTTCAGTTTTACAAACAACATCCGCTTTCTCCTCAACCAGTAATCACACGATGGGGAACGTGGTTGGAGGCTGCTATTTTTAATGCAAATCATTATGAAGGAGTAAAGACAATTATTATGGATCTTGATAGGGATACACCATCTGTGGGAAAAAATGAGGGTTTTAAAAGCTAAAGGACATTTGCTAAAATCTTGTGTGGTGATTCAGTAGAAAATATTGAGTTGACAATAGATGATATTTCTAATTTGAAATATGCTCCCATAACAAGCGTCGACGTAGAACGAACCTTTTCAATATATAAATACATGTTTTCAGACAAGCGTCACAATTTTTCCGTTGAAAACTTTGAGAAATATGTGATTGTAAATTGTTTTCATAGTTAATTATGTTGTAAAATGTTCTAAATAAACTTGTAGTAAATATAATAGAATATTTTTTTCTATAGTATTCCACTTTCTAACATTTTACCTGCATATTTTTCATAAGGAAGTGCATATTTAGTCTAAAACAGGTGCATATTTATGCACATATTTTCATTTTTTTTTGCATGTAATCCGGCCTTAGTTATAATAAATGTTTATTATTCGTGGAATAGTCGAACAAAATTCAACTCGTGATTGAATTTTTACAAGCTAAGTCTGTCTCTAACGTCTGAACTCAACTGAGTTGCTTAAAGAAAACACTGTGTTTTCAAGCAACTCAGTTTCGTTTAAAAACCAATCGACAGACGTACGCGAAAATCCAATCACTTGTGGTATTACTGTTGATAGTTGAAGTTTCATAAATAAATGTTTCATTTTTGTACCAGTCTCGTTATTTTCTGATATTTCCTCGTATATATTTTAATGACTCTCTTCTTATTGAAAAACGGGCCTTATTTGAAAAATATTCCACACATTTTAATTTTCTTAGATTCTTAAGGATGTATTCATGTTAATTTTTATTTGTTAATTTATTTACAATTTCTATTGATTTGTTATTCACGCACGATGTTGTACTTTCTTGTACCTACTGTTGGGCACATAATAAACCATTATCATTATCAGTATGATTACTTTATCACGTATTACGGAAATTGTTCAATTAAGAGCATGTAACTACACAATTACACATGAAAACATTTCATATACTCTTAATAATTTCATTAATACATACAATACATCTGATGGACTTCTACTCCACATTAACAGATCTCATTTGCTTGTCATTAGTAAAATGCCAGCCATGACATAATTCTTAAATCCAGCATTTAGAATATTTAATTCATTTTATTGCTCGTTTAACAATCCCTGACCTGCATCCACTCAATGTTAAAACTCATCAGTCATCACAAGCAAACATAGCGAGTGTTCAAACTTTGGGCTTCACTTAATTTAATAAACGCAAATTATTAAACTAACAAATGTTGAAGTAAAAACCGGGCGATTGAAATAATATTCGATTGTGATGCAAATGACACGAATTAAAACACGATAAAAATTTATAACACGAATGTTATATTTACACGTGATTAGTTCTCATTTTTTGTATCACAACGTGTGTGTTTTTAAGTCGATCGCCCCCTAAAACGGTAAAGCTTTAATTGTATGGCGGTCAGTAGTGCGAATTTCGGGTCCTGTACGGCCGACAGCGCGTTTCAATTGGGTCTTTCAGTGCGTACGCACGTTATAGCTGCTACACGAATAACCGCAATCCCGCCAATTGATCGTACATCCACCTGTGAGAGTGAAAGTGGTCCGTTAACCGTCACACACACCTCCCCGAGCTCAATGACCCGAACTTCTTCATCAACATAACATATTTATCCTCGATTTTATACAGTGACTGACTGAATGCCGATAATATTTTATCGATTAACGACATACGCAATTAATTATTTATTATTATTATTTTCTTATATTAATTCCTAATATAATAGTAATATTAATAATAATAATAATAATAATAATAATAATAACGATGAATTCAATCCATCCACGAGAATCTTAAGTATACCCCAACAGAAAGAGAGGTGGAAAAATAAATCTTTGCATGGCAAGTATCCGTTAACAATTGGATCTGAAAATTTTGACACCTCAGCGTCGCAGGCATGGCTGTATACAGGTAACCTGTTTGCAGAAACAGAGGGATTCATAGCCGCCATCCAAGATCAAGTAATTCCAACGCGTTCCTATAGGAAAAAAATTCTTAAGGAGAATTTATCTGACATTAAATGTCGTGTATGCGCAGATAAGGAAGAAACAATTGTCATTTGATGGCAGGATGCTCTGTACTTGCCCCCAAACAATATCTCGAGAGGCACAACAGGGTTGCAAAAATATTACACCAGCTGCTCAGACAGAAGCACTTGTCGTATTCTGAAAATGTCCCGTATTATGAATATGAAGCATCTTCAGTTTGCGAGGACGAAAATTCTCGATTATATTGGAATCGCCAAATAATCACAGATAAAACAATTCCCAACAATATTCCAGATATAATACTGACACTGAAGAAGGACAAGGTAACGTACATCATTGACATTGCCGTTCCGTTGGCAAAAAACACTGCAAGGAACTATAGTGAGAAGGTAAATAAATATTTACCTCTCAGCGACGAAATCAAGAGTATGTGGAAGATGGACAAGGTCCTAATAGTCCCAATTGTGATTGGCGCATCTGGAGAAATTCCACAGAAATTACACAAGTCCATAAATACTTTGGATCTCTACCAAAAACTTTATTTAAAAATGCAAAAAAGTGTCTTGTTAGACACGGCTGCAATAATACGTCGCGTGCTAAACTGATGTTGCAGCGCGCGAACGCGGGCAACGTGGCCGTGAGGCGAAGTGACGGAACGGGTGGGGTGCTGATGTGGTCCTCTACTGGCTTGTAGCCTAGCATATGCGCTACCAAACTCTAGGGGGGTCTGCCCGATGGGCGGACAGGTGCCATTCCGCCTTTCCAGCAGGGGAGAGAGGAACCAAGCTACGCGCCGCAAAACACAGCGCCGCGCAATGCACATACCACTAGGACCGGTCCTGGGCGGCAGCCTGACTAGGCTGCCGTTAACAGCACACACACGTTCGACGTGTGCGCAGTGCCCCCGCAATGGCGGAAAACGTTAAGATGGCACAAAGTGTGACCGTCGTCGACCGAAGTAGCCGCTAAGAGTGTTCCCTCGGTTGGCGATGAGCAACCCCGTGCAGGGTGCGCTCCGCTGGTCTGCGCCTTGCCTCGATGGGACGGGGGTCGGGCCGTCGAAGTACTGCACGGAAAAGTAAATAAGTTGCTGGGAAAGGGTTGGCGGCCCTGCGCAACGGCTGGTTCTCCGATCTCTCAAAATTAACGCGACCGGTCACTAAACACACGCACGAGCGCGCCAACATACAACACCCTACACTTTCGCGCTCGCACAAACACAAACCACACACCCAGAGAGAGACGCAAGCTGCCAGCAGCAACCAACACACAAGTTCATACCCAGAAAGAGACACAAGCTGCTAGCAGCGGACAACACATTTGTTCACACCTTGAAAGTACTGGTAAGTATCTACTATAATCAATATTCATATAAAATAAATGAATGATAGATAACTATGCCATCCATCTTGTTCGAATGAACCGATGGGGTAAGATAATGGCAACCAAGAACGAATGGTTCTTGTGAGTGGAAGAGATAATAATAATAAGTTACATCACAGAAATTGTAGTAAGTACTATTCTATGACGAATGCCAACACCACAACTTCGGTCGCGTACTATCAAGCTCATACCCACAGATATGTGGGTAGAGTAAAATGCTTCCCGGTTACAGGTTGAGGAAATGCGGGATAACTCGACGCCACCATAATAATAATAATATGCATGACAAAAATGCCGTAAAAGGAAAAGCTTCAAACAGTAGTACCAAGACTTAAGGCAGATGTGCTCGCATCTCTCGGGAAAAAACAAAATAGCGGCGACTAATTTGTTAGCAGTGCCAATAGTCACATATTACTGCAGCGTAATAAAGTGTACTGAGGAGAAATTAAACAACTTAGACAGCAACACGAGAAAGGTAATGACCGAAAATCAATCCCACCACCCCAGATCATTTATCCAAAGAGTCTAACTTCCAAGAACAGAATGCGGGAGAGGATTACATAGCTTAAAACAGGCACACGATAAGACAGCAATGTCGACGTATCTTGATTTATTAAACACCACAGACCCATTTTTGCGCATAGCAGCCGCGCACGATAAAATTGAGACAGGCGCTTTTCTTCAATCTCAGCATATAAATCGTGAATAACGCATAGAACATAAGTTTTGAGAAAAAGTTTTGACGAGGAATGTTATTATCAAAAATGGTCCAAACTAGTTACCACTAGGCTAGAAAAGATGCTCGTTTGTTAGCTGCTATAGTGACATGTTAGATTTGTCAGAAATAGTTTTGAAAGATGTCATACAAGATTGAAATACGAAAGTCTGTATATAATTTAGTTGGACGAGTACCTAAATGCGATATTATTAACATTCTTCGAGACCAAAATATTGGACTGTCAACCATTTACCACATAATTAAGGAATGTGAAGAAGGTATGCCATGCATGAATTTACCGAAAAGTGGACGACCTTCGATGCACGGGAAATTCTATAAACACATCTCAGAAAACAGAATACCAAAGACGCTCTTGAAATCTGCGAACTTGAAGTCAGAAACCGAACGCTTCATCGTTCCGGCTCAGGATAAAGTTATTGCCACACTTCTATATCAGAAGAACATCATGAAGTTGCCCATATAGTGATACCCCCTGCAGGGCATGTGGTACCAAGCCTGAGTCCCTTTCACATTTACTTACCAACTCCCCAAAATAAGAAAAAACAATGTAGAAAGAAAGAAATCTACAATAATATTCCTAACAATATAAAAGAGAAACCTCATGAGAAAGCACTGTATACAGTGGGCGATTTCTTTCGGGAAGATGTAAGAGTAATATATTAAATAGTAATTGACGAAGGAGATACTTGTTGAAACTTCATTATAACGCTAAGAAATAAGTAATTAAACTTCTAGTTTCAAAAATTCTTTTATTGTAAATACACTACAATATTATTTCGCCATACAATGGCTTCATCAGGTGGATGAAATACAGTATTTCATCCACCTATGTTTGCAGTCATATCATTTTATAACGCTAAGAAATAAGTAAAATAGACGAAGAATCAAACTCTGGTGTATATAAGTTAACATGCGAAGATTGTAATAAGGTATACATAGGACAAACGGGGAGGACATTCAAAATTAGGATGAAAGAACACGAGAGAAGCCATAAAGAAAAGAAAACAGATTCAACTTTCGCAAGTCATTGTATAGATATCAATCATAGGTTTAATATAGATTTCAAAATTTTACACATTCAAGAAAAAAGTAAAAAACTTAACCTGCTAAAAAACTTAGAAATTAATAGACACAATAGTTTAGGACTAGCTTTAAATGACCAACTAGATTTAAACAACTCCCCTCTACTAAATTTATTGTAAAATTTTTCCACAACCATTTCCCCAATAATTTTCACATAAATATTCAAACTTGTATTGTACCATTGACGACAAAAAAAATGGGTACACTTAAGTTGCTCTATTGTAAAAAGTCATTTTTTTTAAATCGGAAATTAATTTAATAATTGTCATTGATTGTCATTTTGACATCTGTATTTAATTCCGTGTGTCTATTCGATTTGAAAATGCCTCAACATTTAAGCATAGTTAATAAAGCTAGAGTGGTGACTATTTTGGAAAACGGGTGGTCAAATACGACGAGTTGCCCAAGAGTTCAATGTGGGTAAAAATACTATCTTGCGAATTAAGCAGAGATGGGTTAATGCAGCAACATTAACAAGAAATGTTGGATCAGGAAGAACAAATATTACTACTGCGGATAACGATGCAGCACTTATTAACTACCTCCGGGATAATCCCTTTTCTATCACTATACCAGCAAAAGAAGAAACTGCATTTCCTGCATCGCAAAGAACAGCTCTTCGTCGAATTAAAAACTCTAATTTAAGAAACTATTCTGCTGCTAGAAAAGGGTTTTTAACTCAAGCGCATCAACAACGACGTCTGGAGTTTGCAGAAGAATATGTAAATATGGATAATAATTTTTGGGAAAATGTCATCTTTTCTGATGAAAAGATTTTTCAATCCTGTCATAACGGTCGAGTAAAATTATATAGACCACGCAACAGTAACAGGTATTCACAGGAATACGTTCAACAAGTAAAAAGAAGTGGACGTTTCTCTGTAAACGTTTGGGCTTGGATCAGCGTTCAAGGACCAGTGGTTTGTTGGAGAATAGACGAACGATTTACAGGAAATATTTACAGAACTATATTATACAATGTAATGCTACCTTCTGTAACACAAATATTTGATGCAAATTTTATTTTTCAACAAGACAACAGCTCCATTCATACTTCGCATGTTGCTACGGAATGGTTTGAAGAGAACAGAGTGCCTGTATCACCTTGGCCAGCAAACAGTGCCGACATGAATCCTATTGAGAATGTCTGGGCTAGTATGGTTAAAAAAATTTATAATACCAATTTTAGACCTCACAATTCAGAAGAGTTGTGGCAAGCAATCGAAAACTGTTGGGAAGAAATTACACCAGAATACACACAGAATTTAATTTATTCAATGCCACGACGTCTTCAGAACGTCATTGATCAAAATGATAGTTTTACAAAATATTAGTTTTATTTATTTTATTTTTTATTAATTTATTTTATGAATCATGTTAAAAACGTAATATAAATAAATTTGTTTAGAATATGAAGAAATTACTTCACTTGTTACAATAGAAAAAAATACATGAATATATTGAAAGTCCCATTCACAATAGTTAAATAATGCTAAATTCACTATTACAACTTGTCCCCATTTTTTATGTCGCCCATGGTACACATTCAGTATTTCATCCACCTGATGAAGCCATTGTATGGCGAAACAATATTGTAGTGATTTACAATAAAAGAATTTTTGAAACTAGAAGTTTAATTACTAATTTCTTGGCGTTAATATATTAAATAATTAAATTTTAATTATATATGCATCAATGTTTGATATTTCCTACAGTATATTTGTTATTTACCTATTTGTTACACACTATTTTATATTTATTTATATATTTGACATGTTTTATGTTCTTTGCCTAATGGAATGAAATATATTATCAAATCCTATGTAAAAGATCTCAACATAATTACTCAAGATATAAGAATTCACGGTATTCTTTTTTTCTTTTTCAGTTACAATTCTCTCCTGGACCTCCGAGATGTTCCAGTTGTCTTTTAGGGTAATCGTTACACCTTTTTGAAGAAGTCAACGTTATATTGCGTTTTTAATATATTTTTTCGGGATTTTCAATTGTTTTTAGATAGTTGAAGTGACTTCGTTCAACCGTAACTGTGACGACATGAACTGAATTTTTAAACGAGTGGACCGATGGGTTTAATAACACGACTAAAAACAAGCTTGGCCTACAGAAATTGAGTGTAATGTAGATTGGCTGTGCGAAATTTTAAGTAAGCAAAAAAGAGAACGATCAAATTACTTTACTAAATAATTCAATTTGGGAAGTTACTGCAGAATATTCACTTTATTAGGAAAACAAAATTATATTATTTAATTTTATGATTATATATTGATATAATATTTATGTGTGGGGTTTTATAGCCTCACGTTGGTACGACAAATGATATATTAAATTGTCTCCACGTTCGGGCGTCTAAATGATATGGTATACAGGCTGATTCATTTTCGGGCCTCACCATGGGGATCTCTCTTATTATTGGAGATAGAGTATAGGTTTAAATTTGAAAAAGTTGTTAAATTTTGTGTTTGTTATAAATCCGTAAAGAAAATAGACCTGTGACAAATGACCTTCGTTATTTTTAAAAAAAAACGCGAAAACCCCATTTTCTTCTTTTACCTGTAGCACCGACATTTGGCCTTGTAGAGAAAAAATAAAAACACATCCTTGTGGCCATTTCTAAACATCTATCCAGTGGTGTACTCTAAATTTTTATACGACGTTTCGTTTCTTTCTGGCCATCATCAACTATCTAATTTCTTATAGGCGCCATATTGGATTTAGACATCTTCAGAAAGAGTTTTTTTCTGATTTCAACCATGTACCACATGCTGACTAAAGTTTTTGACATTAGGTTTTATTTGAAAGAATAAATTATAAGATTAAATAAGGTAGCCTTTGGAATTTCAATCTGTCAAACATTTCATTTATTTTTCGTTAATAATACAAAAATGTCATACACTAACGAAGAGAAACGAGATATGATAATTCAACAGTAGCGAGTACAAGATAACAAAAACATTAATAAAAATACATAGAAATGTAAACAATAAACAATTACAGTAAATGTTCAATTATCTGGCCATCTTCGGTAATGCACAATTGGGCACGCCTTCTGGCATTTTGTACTGCCCTTTGTATAGTTCTTCTAGGAACTGCATCGAAGGCATTCTGAAGTCTGTCTCGTAATTCTTCAATGTTTTGTGGCGCATCTACTTTATAAATATCATTTTTAACATATCCCCATAAAAAAAAATCTAGCGGACTTAAATCAGGTGATCTCGCAGGCCATTCAACAACTCCCCTATTTCCAATCCAACGGTTTGCAAACTCTTGATTTAAGAAATTTCTAACAACAGCTGCATTGTGTGCTGGTGCGCCATCTTGTTGCCACCATAAATATTGTAATTGATTTAATGGGATATTGTCGTCAAGATAGTCAGATATGTATGTACGTAAAATGTTTAAATATCTTTCTCCATTTAAATGTTCTTCATACATAACTGGTCCTAAGAGACGATTTGCCAAAATACCCATCCAAACGTTTATTCCAAAACGATGTTGTGGTCTTCTAGCCCTGTTTTGTCGGGGATTTTGTACTGCCCAATAGTGCTCCGTATTTCTGTTGAACATTCTAGAATTTGTAAATTTTGTTTCATCTGACCAGATGATTTTGCTTAAAAAATTTTCGGCATTTTCTATCCTTCCCATTAACCAATTACAATATTCTAGCCTTCTCAAATTATCTCCAGGCAGTAAAGAGTGACTAACATGGATCCTGTATGGTTTAAACCTACTTTTATGTAAAGTTCTCCAAACTCTGGACTGGCACAAATTTAATTCTGACGCTACTTCGCGTGTAGAAATTGATGGATTATTATTTATCTATAAAAATACAAGATTAACATGAAATTTGAAAACACGCTTTTAATTTACCATTTGTAAAATATCTTGTCGATTTTCATTTAAATTCCTGTTGTCTTGACCATTACGCGGCTTAGTAAACGATCCATTCTCGACCAAATTTCTGTCGAGATCTAGAAAAATGGTACGTTGTCGTTCTGGATATAATTGTAGATATCTCGTACTCGCTACTGTTGAATTTCGGTTCGAAGAATAAAAAATACTTATCATATCTCGTTTCTCTTCGTTAGTGTATGACATTTTTGTATTATTAATAGAGAACGGATGCAATTTCCATAAAACGCAATCGGCAGTTGGAATTGTGTATAACGTCGCACAGTACATCCCGGCGTAATTCAATGAAGTATTTGTTTGACTTACTCGGCCACCTGGTCTCGCACGATAACAATGGAAAACTGAGCTATTGTATTCGGAGAGTATAGTGTTTTTTAAAGTGTTTTCATGAGCGTAGATAGAAGCGGGGTTTTTATAATGTATTTTATTAATTAGTTTATATTTCGTAAGATAAATAAAGTGCTGTGAGTAAGTTTCTTGTTTTCATAGTTTTAACTGTTAATTACATCGTATTTTTTGTGATAGATCCTGTTTAAAATATCGTTTGATTGAATCTATTTCTTCTACCAATTATTTCGACGTAAGTGTGCATTGAATTTCGTTCAGTTTCAATAACTTACGCACACATTTTTAGTTTTCATTTATTTAGATCTAGAGCATTGTTTAAGTTACTTTCTCAGACATGATATGGAAGAATGTCGAGAACGGCATTGTAAAACAATGGCGAGTTGGATTGACGGTCATACTGATTGTATGTCCATTGTCAGTGATTCCGAAATTTATTACAAAATCCGTAAAATATCGTCAAAAAGTCACTTAGGATCGCAAACACAACTGAACTCTGTAAAACTTTTATGGCGGCTAATATTCCATTAAATAAACTTAGCAATCCCACTTTAAAAATATTTCTTCAAAAATATACTGGTCGAAATGTTCCTGATGAATCAACTTTACGCAAATATTATGTTTCTAGGTGTTATACGAGAACAGTAGAACGCATTAGAAGCCATCTTTTAAATCAATACATATGGATAAGCGCCGACGAAACGGTGGATATGTTACGACGTTGTGTGGTAAATGTTGTAGCTGGTGTACTACATCCAACTATTCCCTATAACTCATATGTAATAGCAACAAATGTTATAAATAGAGTTGATGCGGAAACAGTTGCTGAAACCATTAAAGAGAATATGCGAAAAATGCTTCATTCGGACGCCACGTACAAAGAAAAAATACTTTTATTTGTCAGCGATAGTGCTGCGTATATGTTAAAAACAGGCAGACTATTGAAGAAAACATATCCTAATATGCTGCATATTACTTGTGTAGCACATGCTCTCCACAGAATCTGTGAATATATCAGAGACACTTTTACGGAAGTTGATAGACTTGTATCAGCTTTTAAAGAAGTTTTCAGAAAAGCACCATTGAGAGTAGCTCTTTTCAGGGAAAAATTTCCATCTCTGTCACTGCCTCCCACTCCAGTAATAACTAGATGGGGAACATGGCTAGAAGCTACTAGTTATTATGCTGAGAATTTCGATAGTCTAAAACATTTCGTAACACTGCTAAAGGAGGATGCTAGAAGTATAGGCGAGTGCAAGGAGCTCACACAAATCCCAAATTTAAAAAATCAGTTGTACTTTCTTCACGAACACTTTGGAAAATTGCCAAAACTAATCACTTATTTTGAAAATCGAAGTCTCAAATTAAATGACGGATTTACCACATTAGATGTGGCTGTTAATAATTTGAAAAGTATTCCAAGTGACTTCGGATGTGGCCTTCGGCAGAAGTTTGAAGCAATTCTTAATAGAAATCCAGATTTAATTACATTGCAGCAATTATGTATGGAGACAATTCCACAAAATCTAACGGCTAAATATGAAAAATTAAAAGAATATTTCCAGTATGCACCTATAACCAGTTGCGATGTAGAAAGGACGTTTTCTATTTATAAGGATGTACTTAATTCAAAGAGAACAAAATTGACAGAAGAAAACCTTGAGAAACTATTGCTAGTCAATATTAATACTCCTTTACTCAACTTGAACGACAAAATGAACAAATAAAAATGTTCCAATTATAGAAATAAAATTAAAAACTTTAAAAATACAACTTTTCAACAAATACATATGTATTTCGTAATTTTATAGATCACGACCCGTTCGCTTTCCAATTATATAAATAAAATTGAATATTTTAGAAATACAGCTTTTCGCCAGTACTGCACTGGGCTTTGCGTCATGTGGTAAGCGTGTCCGTTCTCTAATTATTAATGAACAATAAATGAAATGTTTGACAGATTGAAATTCCATGGCTACCTTATTTAATCTTATAATTTATTCTTTCAAATAAAACCTAATGTCAAAAACTTCAGTCAGCATGTGGTACATGGTTGAAATCAGAAAAAAAAACTTTTTCTGAAGATGTCTAAATCCAATATGGCGCCTATAAGAAATTAGATAGTTGATGATGGCCAGAAAGAAACGAAACGTCGTATAAAAATTTAGAGTACACCACTGAATAGAGGTTTAGAAATGGCCACAAGGATGTGTTTTTATTTTTTCTCTACAAGGCCAAATGTCGGTTCTACAGGTAAAAGAAGAAAATGGGGTTTTCGCGTTTTTTTTTTAAATAACGAAGGTCATTTGTCACAGGCCTATTTTCTTTACGGATTTATAACAAACACAAAATTTAACAACTTTGCCATATATATGGCAAATATATATATATATAAATAATATATATATGGCAAAAATTTAAACCTATACTCCATCTCCAATAATAAGCGAGATCCCATGGTGAGGGCCGAAAATGAATCAGCCTGTATTGCAGTGCCTGTTCATTAAGTTTAAGACGTCCACAAAAGTGTAATGTGCAGAGACATGTTTCTTCGAAAACTCATCTAGATAACATATTGCTGTGTTCTCTTCTAACCGAGATCAATTGAATAATTAAATAGAGTTGAAAACCGTAATGAAAATTTTGAAACAAGTAAATTTTGAATAGACCTGTATGAACATCGTCATAAAACAAATCTCATAGTCAATTTTATGTAAAGTTTCATGATATTTTCTGTAATAAGTTTGTATATGCAACGATACAGATCTTGTTAAGAATAACACATCTGTGTATATATATTTAGTAAAGTTATATTGTATGTAAAATGTCATATAAGTTATTATATTTCTTTACGTTCTGGTTTATAATTGTTAAATTATGATAATTATGCGCTTGGTTTTAGTGCTAAATTATAGGAACGACCATTCAATAACAAGGTAAGGTTATAAAAATGGACCTTTCTAAGTTAAATATAAATTAAATTGTATAAAATGTAAAATTGGGTTATATTCGTATTTTTGGATATAAAATATAAATTTTCATTAGGTATTTACTTGTCTTCCTGTGGCATGGTACGAGATGTTCGACGGTGCTCTGAGACTCGAATAGGATAGGAATAGATCAGGAATCTCTCGGTTTTTCTTCCGATAAATCTTCTAGATTACGGACTTTTATATGTTGTTATTTATTTTTTATTTTTTTATTTCTTCCAGTTCCTGACCTTGAGAACCACCACAATATATATATATATATATACTTCGTGTCTCAAGTAGCCAAGTAACATGCCTATCACAACAGGTAGAGATAGAGAGTTGGTTAAATAAGGTAAAATATACAGATACTAAACTGGAAAGAATATTACCATATATTCTTTCCAGTTTAGTATCTGTATATTTTACCTTATTTAACCAACTCTCTTCAAATTAATACAATTATAATACGAAACACTACAAACTACAGTTACTATAGTGTCAGCTATCGAAGTGTAATAAAAAAATACAACATTATTGTGAATTCTTAAAGTGGTTGCCCATACAATTGAGCTGTGATAGAAGAGTATAATGAAATTGTATTATATAAATGTACTAAACGGCGTAGGAATCGATATAGTTGGTGATGTACAAAATATGTAGTACTATGAATTTGGTAATGTCTGTTTGACTATGTCAATTGTGATACCATTACCATTTCAATACTTTGCCATACTGTCGGCACTGAATTGATTGTTGGCGTAAGAATATATTTCTGAATCTTAGACAACTACAATATTATTAAAATTATATCGCTCCTGATTTACTAATTGGCGTAGGAATTTATAGTGATGTACAAAATAGTTCTTTGTATAATAACCAAAAATTAATAATTTAAACTACTACTACTATAATTTAAAATACTACAGCATCGTTTTAGGTACTTATAACAAATGATACTAAAAAAATTCAGAATTAATTAAAGACGCGAGCTAAAGAACTGTTATGTCAATGAAATTAATATCATTAAAAGATTCCTTGAAAAAAATACTTTAAAATGATGTCTTACATGATATGATTTAGATAAAATTTACAATAGTGATTTAAATGTGACTATAATTATGTAAATGTTAATACAGAAACGATATAATTTTGACATGTAGAAAAATTAGCTAAATAATTAATAATATTACTAATTAAGAAATAACTAAAAAAGAAGTCGTATGTAATTAATAATAACTAAATTAAAATAATATAACAGAAAGAAATGAAAATTCCAGAATGAGTTGACCATTCGAGTTTTCGAAGGATCGTTTGTGATACAAAATACATAAATGCTTTCTCTTGAAAATAATACGAATATATATGGCACAAAATGTCTTGAATTTTTAATATTTAAAATTCGATTAATTTATGAGATAATACAATTGAAACATAGGATTAAAAACATTCTTAATATATTCAAAATATAACAAGCCTAGCACAGAAAATCTGTGCTAGGCTTATAATTAGCGTATAATTATTAACTTTTATTATTAATATGCTTTTGTATACATATAAGATAACAGACTTCAACGTCAATTCTGTAGGTATACAATCACATTTGTTATTTTTTGATTTAGTACTTATTATCACTTTAGTATCTATTTTAAAGGCTTGTTATCTCTGACTTGGTATAGTGTCCTTGCCTACACGGATGACCCAAAAAATTATTTCTAAAGTTTCGTCTATTTCCGATTGTATCTGGCTCCAAAACAATTTAAATATTATTAATAGCCGGATCGAAATAATATAATTCGTAGTGGTAAGTATGTCATTGTTACCTATATAGAAAGAACAGTAATTCTTTTACCTATCACTGTTCTATGGAACAAGTTTTCAAGTTTTACTTCGAGACAAACAAAAATCGGGGATATGGTTATTCTATCTGATATTATTTTACGGTTTGTAGATCATATAACTTTCTCGTTCATTTCAATTTTGACTACAGATATTCTTAATGATTTATATTACATTTTTGAACTTAAGTAGATAGGGATCACTTATAAATCATATTCTTTTTTGTTATAACAGTCCTGATTAAACAAGCCCGATTACAGTAGTAGAAAAACAACTGAAATAATCTCAGTTAAATTTGAATTCCTCAGATTTAGTCATGAAATTGTCAAGTGTGTCTGATCTCAATTATAAAATTTTCCTGTTGTCAAGTAGCTGTCACCTTTAACTATGCGTGTAATAAATTAGCAAAAAATTATCTAAATTAAAATTTAAGTTTAATTATTAATTTTTGTAGATATTTCAATTAAGGTACTACAGTAATACCCCTCTTTACGCGAGGGATACGTTCGCGTATATCGGCGTTTACGATTAAACATAGTCAAAAGTTAATACAAAAAAATACAAATCATTTGAATCAATCACTTCAACTCTAAGAACACGTTATGCAGTATTACAAGGTTTTTTTTACGGAAAAATATATCTATTGTCTTTTGGGTAGCTTTTCTTTTACGTTCTTGTAAAACACGTTCATAACACCCAACGCTGTTTTTAATTGTTTGACACACGGTCAAAACACGGTCATCATCACTGTCTATGCTCTGCAATATGTCCAAACCTGAATAAATTTTTGAAAGAGGATTTTGTATTCCGCTTGAAGATAAAACTGTCTCTTCTACTTGTTCTTCCTCATCGTTGATGGGATTATTCTGTAACTCGATCAGATCTTCATTGCTGAGAGATTCGTCGTGCGTTGCTATAAGTTGTTCGAGATCTTCTACCGCGACATCTTCAAGTTCAGACCCCTCAATCATTGCAGCAATGTCTTCAAGCACTTGTCTCTGCATCTGGACAATTCGTCTAGATGCTTCCACTACATCTGGCTAAAGATTACGCCACACCCCGTTCATGCAACTCTTTTTAACTTCGTCCCAAGCCTCGTCTACATTGTGAATAGCCTTCATGATGTTGTATGACTTCCACCACTCTCGCATAGACTGTCTTCCTTCCCCATCAGTTTCATGAATTAGTTGGCTAAAAGTGCGGCGATGGTAATAAGCTCTGAAGTTTGCTATTGCTCCCTGGTCCATAGGTTGTAATATTGACGTAGTGTTTAGTGGAAGGAACTTCACGTACACTTTTAAGTCTCTCGGCGTATCAAGTGAGGTTGGATGTCCTGGGGCATTGTCTAAGAGTAATATAACTTTACGTTCAAGCCCATTTCTGTCACAGTAGTATTTGACCGACGGGCAAAAACTATTAGAATACCGATCTTGAAAAACTTCCCGTGTAACCCACGCATTTCTGATGGACCGCCACACGACTGGTAGGCTTGTCTTGTCTGTACCTCGCATTGCACGGAGTGTTTCTGAATGGTACACCAGTAAAGGTTTCAGTTTGAAATCACCGGTGGCATTACCACCCAGCAGAAGTGTTAGTCGATCTTTCGCAGCTTTGAAACCGCTGGCTTGACGTTCCTCCTTAGAAATGAATGTTCGAGATGGCTTTTTTCCCAGTAAAGACCGGTCTC
Organism: Melolontha melolontha; assembly: GCA_935421215.2. Classification (NCBI taxonomy): domain Eukaryota; kingdom Metazoa; phylum Arthropoda; class Insecta; order Coleoptera; family Scarabaeidae; genus Melolontha; species Melolontha melolontha. The sequence continues at coordinate 2,197,102 of OW285239.1, read as the reverse complement.
ATCAACATTGAAGATGAGACAAACATGAATTTTTTCTCGTGCTACGAACTCTTGAAACTTGTCTGGAAACTCAGCTGCAGCTTGAGTGCCCGCGCTGGCGGCCTCCCCTGTTACATTGATATTGTGAAGATGGGAACGTTGCTTGAACCGATGAAATCAGCCTCTGCTGGCAGCAAAAGTCGGAGTGGAACTCCCTTCACCTTCTTCTGTCTTTAGCATCTCATACAAAGATTTTGCTTTTGTGCATATGAGATCTTGACTCAGTGGTGTGTTCTTCTTATATAAATCTTTGATACAAACTGCCAGCAACTTCTCCATTCTTTCTAGGATAGAGGATCTCGAACGAGAAAGTTTTGTTGCACTTATAGGTGTTGAACTTTCGCTGGAAAGTTTAATTTTTTCCCGATTTTTAAAAATCGTTCTCACAGTCGATTCTGAGAGTCCAAAATCTCTGCCAACAATTGTTGCTTTGCCTCCATTTTCCATTCTTCTTAACACTTTCACCTTCAATTCCAAAGTTACGCTTTTACGCTCTTTTTTCTTCATAGGCGGCATTTTTAACGTAGCGTTAAATTATGTATGTATCTCCACCAAACGTTAAAACACGACTGCCAGCCAAGATAAACATATGGAACAAATGAAACAAGCGAGGAAATCCCCATAGAACAAAGTCGTAGGATGGGGAATCCCCAATTCTTCAATCTGAATGGTCAGAGAAAGCGGGCATTCCCGCGACCAAAGAGAAGTCAATGACTACATTATGTACATACATATTCTTAAGTAAGCAATTCGCATAATACGAGGCATTTTAACGCGAAATTTGAAATTCGCGTTAAAGCGAAACCGCGCATAACGGGGTCGCGTAAAGCGGGGTATTACTGTAGTTGAACGCGTCCAATTAAATATTAACAACATATACTGGTCTGTAGGTGCTTCGACATAAAACTAAATTTGATATATTTAAACAGGGTCACAGAATAAGTATTCCTAATTTTCAGAAATGATAAAGGACACAAAAATAAATATTTTTTTTAATAAACTAGTACGCGGCAGTTTTTCAGTATTGAGATAAAATGAAAAAAATTTAATCAATAGAGCGTTATCTGTGATCACATTGAGAACAGTAACTGGAGAATACTAGGTACTTCTAGTAACCCTAAAGGCAAAATTAAAGAAAAAACGGCCGCTTTATCTAGACGTCCTGGATCCTGCATCACGACAATGCTCCGGCCAACAGAGCAGCAATTTGTCAACGAACACTTGAAGCATTATAGGTGGAAATTATGGTTTATCCTCCCTACTCACCCCACCTTGCTCCAAGTGACTTCCATTTGTTTCTGAAGTCAAAAAATAATTGAGAGGCCGAAAATTTGAGTCGAATTTAGTGCTTAACAATGCAGTGATGGGTACACTAAATAGACTATCAAAAAATGGTTTCTCAGATGTTTATAACAAGTGGACAAAACGATGGGACAAGCGTATTTTACAGAATGGAAAGTATTTTGAAGGATACTTGTTACTAAAATAATGTTTCATTTTTGTACTACAGCACCAGTTATTTTCTGATATTTTCTCGTATACAAACGTCGTAATGCAATATTGAGTATAAAATATAAATGAGAAAAGAAAGCAAAACACATTAAAATTGATGATTTAAAAAATCGTTTATCGAGTAAAAACACTCCTTCAGCTCTTTTTCGCTTTAAATTTTCCAAGGACAGGCCCTTCATTGCATTGGGCATTTTGTTGTAAATTTTATAGCCAAAAATTCGCAGCCGAAATCGGATAATCGTAATAGAAAAATCGAAAAAGCTAAATGAATTTTTAATCACATTTAAGGTAAAACAGGTGACACAACTAAAACTTTCGTTGCAAGTGCGGGATAGTTTCACAGATTTAAACACCAAAATAGTCTTCGTAATATAATGATTACAGAATTATCTATTAAAAGTAGTAATCGGTTATACACTCTTTAAGGGTAATCAATTTTTAGACTGGAAGGTTGTTATCAATCGCGTTAACAATTTTGTGGACAATTCTGTTTCGGTAATGATGTTTTATGTTTTTTATAATACCCTGGTCCATAGGTTGCAATTTGGAGGTCGTGTTTGGTGGAAGAAAGATCAGTTCAATATTCGTTAATTTTTTACTTACAGTAACTGGATGTGCAGGACAATTGTCTATAAACATCGCAATCTTTCGCTTTTGGCTATTCATTTTCGTGTCCAGTTCTTTGATCCATCTTTCGAAAATCTCAGAAGTCATCCATGCCTTGTTATTACTGGCGTAATTTAACTCCAGAGATTTAACTCCTATTAAACAACGGGGATTTTTGCTTTTACCTATCAGCAGTAATTTCAGTTTTTCTGAGCCATTAATGTTTGCTCCAACCATCAGTGTCACCCTTTCTTTACTTATTTTAACACCAAAACATTTATCACTTTTAAAAGCAAAAGTTTTGTTTGGCAGACATTTAAAAAACAAACCGGTTTCATCACAATTGAAAACGTTTTTTAGCTCTACTTTTTCAATACACTTTTTAAAACAGTTTCAGTCCAAATGTCACAGTCCTCCTGACTAACGCTTGCACTCTTGCCGGACACCGTCTTGAAAACTATTGCATTGCGAGTCTTCCAGGCACTCAACCACCCTTCACTAGCTTGAAAATAAACGCAGTTAAATTCTTTAGCAAATTGATGCGTACGGGCCACTTGAAACCATCATAAACCCGCTTCATTTACATTCTCGTAAGAACAGACCCGTACTCGTTTTCGACTGCTTGGAACATTCGTTTTCTTGATGATACTTTCGCGACTTTTTATTATTAGAGAGACGCAGCTTGGAGAAACACCGAATTTTGCAGCAACATAAATTTTTTTGAAGCCTTTATCAACTTCCTCCAAAACTTTAATTTTCTCAGCTAAACTTAAACACACTCGCTTGGACTGATTCTTAAACAAAAACAAACTGAATCTGTTTGCGAATTACATATATACTTTAGGCCTCGACTACATACATATAAAATGTTTTCCCCGGGATTCTCATAGAAATCTATTGTACCTGATTTAGCGTTATGAACGCGTTAAGAACCTTTTCAAAACAGTACGTCATAAAAATGGAGTTCGTGCTAATGTTAGGTAGAAATGGGAAACCCGAAGTGGCCAAAATCTCAATAAATGCATACATACAAATTTATACATGAAATTCCGGTAAATATTTTATTATATAGAGTGTTACTATTTTACAGATTCACTATATGCAGGGCTTTTTACATGAAATTTCATTAAAATATTCTTGGGCTCGAAAAAATTGCAATATAAAGAGTTTTTCCCTATATAGAGTTTCACTATAAACAGAGTCGATATGTTAAAAACAGGCAGACTATTAAAGGAAACATATTCTATATGCTGCATATTACTTGTGTAGCACATGCTCTCCACAGATTCTGTAAATATATCAGAGACACCTTTCCAGAAGTTGATAGACTTGTATCCGCCTTTAAAAAAGTTTTGAGAAAAGCACCATTGAGAGTAGCTCTTTACAGGGAAAACTTCCATTTTTGTCACTGCCTCCTTCTCCAGTAATAACTAGATGGGGATCATGGTTGGAAGTATTCTGTTCGAAGTATTCTGAGTGCAAGAAACTAATACAAATTCCAAAATTTAAAATATCAGTGGTACTTTCTTCAGGAACACATTGGAAATTTCCAAAAATTAATCACTTATTTTGAAAATCAAAATCTCAAATTAAATGAAGGATTAACCACATTAGATGTGGTTATTAATAATTTGAAAAATATTCCAAGTGACTTGAGATGTGGCCTTCGGCAAAAGTTAGACACAGTTTTTAATATAAATCCAGATTTAATAACATTGCGGCAATTGTATATAGGGACAATGCCTCAAAATCTAACTGTTAAATACGCTGAAACAAAAGAATATTTCCAGTATGCACCTATAACCAGTTGCGATGTAGAAAGGACGTTTTCTATCTACAAGGATGTATTTTATTCAAAGAGAACAAATTTTACAGAAGAGAACCTTGAGAAAGTATTGCTAGTTAATATTAATACTCCTTTACTCAACTTGAACTACAAAAGGAACAAATAAAAATGTATTTCGTAGTTTATAGATCACCAACCACCCGTTTGTTTTCAAGTTATATAAATAAAATTAAAATCTCTCTCGCTCATGGGCTCATCGGTTTCTCGTGTCAGGTCCCTAATAATGACATGATAGACAGCCGATTTGTTCAATTAAGTTCAGACACAGAGTTTGATTTCACAACGAAATCAAGGGTAACTAAAGGCAGCTTTTTTTTAATGCACGATATTAAGTTTACGTGTTGCTATTTTTTGCACACTGCTGTATATTTAAAAAATTCAGTTATTTTTAATTTTCATATAAATTAAATAAAGAAGAAATGTTTATAATTTTATATAATTAGAGTAAGACGAACCAGTACTGTAACTAACACTACTTAAACATCTGAGCCTTTTACCTGTTGACTAATTACGGTACATAAATTATAAAAGAAAAATATATCTCAGCTAACTGTTTTGAATTGCAAAAAAAGGCTATTTATCACCATTAATTATTTTTACTTATTTTGGAAGTGTGAAATTGAGGTTTTAGAAAATAAATTAACAAAGAAATCGTTTTATTATCTCCTTCAGTTAACATGTAACCAGTCACAGTATACTTTGCACAATCGACATAAAAATAATTACATTTATATTAAACTTAGAACAAATTTAGAAGATGCGTATATGAAATTTACACATCGAATTCAAAGCAAAATTTAAAATTGCAAAAATATATTACATTTATCTATTCAATTACTAAAATCAGGCAATATTTCGCAGTAAATTAACAATATATTGTCGAAAGTTTACCCATATTCGCGAAAATGACCCCACTACGTTGTTAACAACCAAAATATTTAATTTGTGTATTGATCTTCAAGTTAACAAGTTCAAGACATTGCACAATTGTCAACACCAATACTGTCAATATTGATTTAAATTTTCGGTGTATTATAAATTAAGTACTGGATAACCGACAATGATCTACATTTAAAAATGCAATTATATCATCATAACTGTACAATTATGTAAACTCAGTGTACAGTACTGTGTAAAATAAAGGTCGAAATTAATGTATTGATTCGACTTTTACACGATGATGATTCATAATTCAAAATAAAAATACTACTAACAGTTAAATTTTCACTTTATTAATATATAATTGTAATACAATTGCTTCGTCAACACAGTGGCTTCGTCGGGTACGTACTAAAGTAAGTTATATAAATATGTTTCCCAATAGTGTCACAGTAAGGGCTGACCATTTGAGTTAGACATGTACTCGAATATTTGTGTAATTTCCCTCATTTTAAAGACTCCATAAAATAATATTAAACCATTTTGCATTTATGTATACCGTTGTTAGATTGTAATTTACGTTTAGTACGTACCTAACGAAGCCACTGTGTTGGACAAACAATTATCGTTTTACGGCTAGGTATTAATAAAGTTAAGATTTAACTATTAATGTTAAGGACCGTACTTTTAAACGTATATGTGTATATTTGCGTGTGAAACTTTCTTGTATATATTTATTCTTTTTGTAAAATAAACAGGTGTTTGGTTCATCGAAATCCGTTCAGGGACTTCTTATTACATAAATTACGTACATCAACTTGCGTACGTTTCCTATTACCGTAACCAACCATAATCAAAACTTCAATTCGTTCTTTTTGTGATCATTTTTCCATTTTGTACATAAATTAACGTTCTACAACCGAATAAATGTCAATATTTTATCGAATGACGCGCGATTGTCAAGTTTTTTCATATTATGTCATGTTGACATTTAAAAACAGAATAATTTATTAAATCAAGACAACTGAGCTGTCACTAAGAATTATGAAGATTTTTGACCATTTTCTTGAAAATTTTCTAATACAACCTCCTATAAATTGCATATCATTATGTTGACGAGAAAAATTCTTTTAAATATGTAAAAAAATACATGACGCCATTTAAGAAAAAAAAAATAAGTTGGCCTTGCATTAAAGTAGTGAACTCCAAAAAAAAACTAATGCTACCAATTGATGCTAAATATAATATGAACCATCTTTTGTATAAGAAATTTTTTAATTAAATGGTTCATTCAAAAGTTACTTTTCCCCACCCTGTATATATATATATATATATATATATATAGTAAATTCAAATTGTAGGCGATTTAAGATCTGGTTTTACTTCAAAAACTATATATTTAAAACAATCCTACATGTACCGGCATGTTTCGGCTAATGATACCTTTCTCAAGGAATACAAAATATAAATGACAGTATATTAATGTCATACATTTGTAGTTGCTATGGATAAAATAATTCAAAGATACATTCCAATTTAATAATAATAAATCATGCCTTGGTATTTTAAAATGGATAAACACCAAAAACAGGGAAAACACAAGACATGAGTTATTCTTATGTATGCGCCAGTGGAGCGACTTAAGATGCAAAGCTGTCGGCATTTGCCTTAAACGAGAAGGAAAACCACGAAAACCTACTCGGACAACCAGACAGGAATCAAAACACGGAACTGTCAGCATGATAAGCAAATGTATAGATTTTTAAATAACATGACTGTATACACATTCATTTTTTAAGCGTGGTTTGATTTATCAGGACCTATTTGTTTAAATAGCCAAATATTTGTCCCATTTCTGTAGATTCGATTAATTTTCCACCTATAAGAAATTCCACATAACCTTTAAACTTTATAATTATGTTTTCGATAAAAAAAAATAGTTAATCCATTGTTTATTCTGAATAATTTGTTAAATATTACCTAATATAATATATCTAATTAAATATTCAACTCATAAGATAAGATTTTTCTTTTAATAAACAGAATTCAAGCTACCAAAGCAAGTCGTTTGTGTTCAATAAGTTTTAAATATTAATACTGAGATAAACAACTAACATACCTTTAATTTCTTTGTCAAACAAGAATCTTCACGACCCTGGAGATACTTAGAGAACTCATGTTCGTTATTTCTCCAAATTATATTAAATATCAAATTTTCTTTTAAACCAAAATACTACTTTGGTTGTTCAGGTTATGATCGTTAACTGCAAACGTTTACAATCAATTATTGGTCCTGCGCAGAAGTATATCATAATGCGTGGGTAAAGATTCGAATTTAAATTCATATTACTTCTTTTAAGTTTAATATTTTGACTTAAAAACTCTTTTTAGTGAACGATTGAATATAAGATTATTATAATACATATATGTATGAGTATATATTTATATATAAGGTAAACTTAATAAGTCGGCGATTAAAGGTCTGGTTTATTACTTCAAAGTATATATATTTAAAATAACTCTACATGTTTCGGCAATGATGCCTTTGTCAAGAGAATACAAAATATAAATGACAGAATATAAATGTCAAATAATTAAGTTGCTATGGTTTAAATTATTCAAAGATACATTCCAATAATAATAATAGATCATGCCTTAGTATTCCAAAAAATAGATAGCAAGGTGTGAACATATGTGTTGTTCGCTGCCAGAAGCTTGTGTCTCTTTCTGGGTATGAACCTGTGTGTTGATTGCTGCTGGCAGCTTGCGTCTCTCTCTGAGTGTGTGATTTTGTATTTGTGTGACCGCGTAAGTGTAGGGTTTTGTATGTTAGTGCGCTCGTGCGTGTGTTTAGTGACCGGTCGCGTAAATTTAGAGAGATCGGATAACCAGCCGTTGCGTAGGGCCGCCAACCCTTTCTCGGCAACTTCTTTACTTTTCCGAGCAGTACTTCGACGGCCCGACCCCCGCCCCAACGAAGCAAGGCGCAGACCAGCGAAGCACACCCTGCACGGGGTTGCTCATCGCCTCAGTCGACGACGGTCACACTTTGTGCCATCTTAACGATTTCCGCAGAAGCGGGGGCAATGCACACACGTCGAACGTGTGTGTGCAGTTAACAGCAGCCTAGCCAGGTTGCCGCCCAGGACCGGTCCTAGTGGTGTGTGCTTTGCGCGACGCCGTGATTTGCGCCGCGTAGCTTGGTTCCTCACTCCTGCTGGAAAGGCGGAATGGCACCTGACTGCCCATCGGGCAGACCCTCCTAGAGTTTGGTAGCGCATATGCTAGGCTACAACCCAGTAGAGGACCACATCAGCACAAAACAGAAAACAGGGAAAGCAGGGAAAAGCAAGACATGAGTTATTATTACGTATGCGCCCGTGGAGCGACTTAAGATGCAAAGTTGTCGGCATTCGCTCAAAACGAGAAGGAAAACCACGAAAACCTGCTCGGACAACTAGACAGGAATCAAAATACGGAACAGTCAGCAAGATAAGCAAAAGTATATGATATTTAAATGTAATTGATATTTAAATAACATAAGGTATATAACAAAAAAAAATATATTATGATGGTAAATTGTAGATCGTTACAAAATTAAGTTATAGTATATACTGCTTAAATTTTTTATATCATTTCTGTTGTTAATTGAATTTTTTTCCTGTTTAATACTAATCATTTCTTTAATTTGTCTTTTCATTGTGTGTTGTTCTTTATCAATTATCTGTGTGTTCTCAAAATCGAAATGGTGATCGCGTTGTAGTTTGTGTGTAGACAAAGCAGTTTTGTCTGTTCTAGAGTATTTGTGGGCTTGTATTCTTTTGTATAAATATTGTTTCGTTTGGCCTATGTAGTAACTATCGCAATCGCGACATGGTATTTTATATATGACATGTGTTTCTCGATTTTTTTCTATTTTAGGTTTAAGTTTTGAAAATAAATGTTTATTAGTATTACTAAGTTTATATGTTGTAGCTATATCATATTTTTTGAAAGTGTATTTAATTTTTTCCGATAGTTGTGGAACATATGGAATTGATATGTTGTATCATTGTTCAAATTTTTATTGGTGTCTGCAGTGTTGTATATTTGGTGTACTCTTTTTTTAATAGTTTGGTCTATAAGTTGTGGTGGATAATTATTATCAGTTAAGATTGTTTTAATTTTTTTGATGTTATCTTTTCTGTATTGAGTATGTGATAGTTTTACTGCCCTATCAGTCAGATTATTTATAATCATTTTATTGAATACTGTAGGAGCATTTGAGTGGTAATTCATATATCGAAAAGAAGCTGTGGGTTTATTATACCAATTTGTATAAATAGTACCCTGTCTATCATAGCTCAAAGAAATATCAAGAAAATTAATACTGTTATTAAATTCTTCTTCAATAGTGAATTTTAATTTGTTGTGAAAATTGTTGAATTTATTTAAGAGATAGTTTATTTTGTTGGTCGGAATACATGTTATGATATCATCAACATATCTTTTGAAAAAAATGGGGTTGAAGTCTAATGAATTGATAACGTTATATATATAAAAATGATATATTTTTATATTTTGTACGTCAATTTTATTATTTTTTAACTCTACATTTTTTACCCCAGAAGAAGCGACAAAGTGTTAAAAATATAAATATAAAAAATATAGGGTAATTTAATAAAGGAGTTTTTTAATTGACCGCTTACCCGAATTTTAATTCGTTTTTGATCATATATATATATATATATATATATATATATATATATGTATATATATATATATTGAATTTAATTGGAGTGAGAAATGAGAATTATTCAAATCTCATCTCACATGCAATTGTCGCTAAATTTGTGCAGTTGATTCTACAATCTGACAAGATTACTCCTGCCGAAGAATGTAGACGCAAACACGTTGCGACGTTAGTCATCCACCTGTGCGGATAATGAAAATTGTATGAAAAAAAAACGAGAAACGTGCAGATATCTGCACGTTTCTGGACGGATGTGGTTTTTTTCATATATATATATATATATATATATATATATGTATAACGTGCCTTCAAAAACACTTTCCTCGTCAGTGACAAGCATGTTTTTTCTTTAATAGTTGGTGACAGTGCACGTAATCTATCACAAACGTATTATTTTGATAGCTTGGTTATGTCATGTAAATGTGTGTAATAATTAGTAATTTAGTTTTTAAAAACATATTTATTACAATACTCCATAATAGAATACTGTGTTCTCGTAACAAAATCTACCTATTTGAGTTCCGAAGCTCCTTACATTTTATATGGAAACAACTTTAAGTCCTTTTTAAAATTTGTATGACATGTTCCCACTGACAAATGAACTTGTCATAGTCGAATATCCTCTATGGAATTTACTGTTCGTTTTCTAGGTGCTCCACTACCAGGTTTACGAGTTATTGGCCCTATTTCACCAAATGTAATAACAATAACGCAAGCTTGAATATGTTTGTGCAGTTGTGCGTAAGTAACTGGCAGATTAGGATACTGTTTCCGGAAATTCTGTAAACACTGATTAGCGGAATAAACCCAATCTTCATTTTCTATTTTTGGCCAGTTCTATAGTAACTTTGAATAATAAATATTTTATGTTGTAACTCTAACATTATAATAAAATAATTTCAAAAATATAGGTAAGCGATTATAATTGGAATTTATGTACGACGACTGTCAGAATTTGAAATTTTCTAAAGCTTCGCATGTGCACCAATCTTTGATTACTTAATTACTTACTATAATGAGAAAAGTTTTTGAAGGCAGGATATATCATGATATCAAATATTTTTAATCGCTGTTCTATTATCTGTACATATTACCAAAATGTGAATTTAAGATCGTTTTTAATGCATTTATAATCAAAAAATTTTACAGGTTTCTTTAATTTAATTCTTACTTCTTAATGATCTGATTTATTGTTTGACATTATCCACAGACTTAATGTGAGTGGGCTACTGTAGCCTTGAACGATGTAAAGTTTTCGATATTATACGATTGGTAGGCATTCTTTTTTTTTATTTGATTGGACTAATATCGTTAATTAATTAATACTCTGAAAAGTCTAAGTAATTGAATATACAACATAAAATAATTACTTTTAGCTGAACTATAATGACTTGTTTCAACACGTTACTTTATAATGGGCCCAGTAAAAGTGGATATACATATATTTCTTTGATTATTGGTTTGTTTGAGCGTATTCTTTCGACATACAAATCAGTGTGTGTGCGACTGAGTCATAATATTTATTACAAGGCCTTAGTGCAATTAAAAAATTCATTCTAATCGTTGATTCTATTATAAGATATAATTTTTTTTTACATTTCTGAATGTAGCTTTTAATACTCTTTCCGAAATTGCAACAATATACCTGGGTATTCCACTTAAAAAATATATAGAAGGAAGCATTTCCGGTCAAACCAGGAATAGAAAATATATATGAATGTCTTGAGTAAATTCGTAATTTTTAACTATATACAGGCTGTGTATAAATTGGTAGATAATCTGCACGTGGCATGTTTCCTTTATCTATTATTTTAAGCCATTTAGATATATTTTTTATTTTTTTTTTTTTTTATTTTTTTTTTTGGAAAAATTAGAAAGATAATTTTGAATAAAATTCCAAACTTTGGCGACCTCGTGTAAAGTGATTATCAACCGTTGGAAGTTGATTTATAAGAAATATATCGAAGAATAACAAAAGGAAAAACACCACGTATAGATTGTCCGCTAATTTCTACACACCCTATATCAATAATAAAGACGAATACATTTAACGTCCTATTTGGTCCTATTTAACAACAGTCTATCTTTAATCGAAAACTTAAGTGTAAAACTAATTAATACAGTGCAACACGAAAAAATATAACCATGTACGGACACCACTACGTGATAAAAGACCAAAAAAAAAAGACCCGTGTCTCCCAGTTTTGTCCCAAGTCATGCACTTTTTTTTTATGGGCCCCCAAAGATTTGGGGCCTCGGTGTCATTTTTGCAAAAAACTGATAATTTTCTCAGGCTCATATCTTGCAAACCGTTCGGAATTTTGATTTACTCTCTGAAGCAAAGTTGTAGCTCTTGTCATAAAGAACAAAAATTGTGAACATATAAAATCAAAAAAAATTCATCTTCAAGATCAAAATCGCAAAAAACTTTAAAAAATTCGATTTTTGTTTACCTTTTTTCCCCTGTTCAGGTCCATAGGTAGCAAACCGTTCAAAATTCAAGGAAACAATCAACTACAAAAATGTACCTAAGATCTCAATAAACAACTCACGCGATCACGCACCGACCGCAGCAGCACAGGCAAAGCAGTAAGCTCAGCACACGCATCAAGGGACGCAGCACACAATATAAAAGCGACACGACGCTCACATCGAGGCATTACACAGCGCGACGTCAACGAGAGCTCAGCGGTGAAAGTTATAGAGAAAGTGCTACAGCATAATTCGCACACAACATTGGCAACTGACAATTTCAATATGCTGTGTGAAGAAATTGATTTATTTTGCTACGTTTGCGGTCATCAAATCAGAAAAAAAAGTTCTACAAGATTTCAAAAGGAAAAGAATCTTTTAACTAGTGAATTCAAAAGAGCTTATAAGTTTTTTTTCGACCAAGTAGACTTGACCGGTGAAAATTACACACCTAATACAGTGTGTCGCCAATGATATAACAATCTCATGGCATGGTTGAGTGGAGGCAAAGATAGTATGAAGTATTGTAAGCCGGTAATCTGGATTAATCGCCCAGGTGATCATGATGCAACCAGTTGCTATGCATGCGTAAATTACACATGTCGTCTAAATCGAAATGCTGAGAAGAACAAAATTTATAAAGCAACTGTAACAGCCACACTACCAGTGCTTGCACCTGAAAATTTTGTATCACCAAGGCCGCCAACTCCAGATCGTAGGACAGAATTTACAGGAATGACTAGAGCAAGTGGTGTTACTTATGAAGATCCATTTGATACCGATTATGAGCCCCAACAGGGAAGAGATGGACCACAACTAATAACACAAATGGAAATGGATTTCATTGTGGCCATATTGGGACTATCGCAGCGACTTGCCATATTTTTGACAGCGTTTTTAAAGCAAAGAAAACTCACACATGCTAATGTTAACTCTACGGCGCACCGCAAACGGCAAGCTGAATTTCAGAGCCTCTACACTCTAAATGATGACAATTCGTTCGCTTACTGCAACGATATAAAAGCTTTGGTGGTAAAAATTGGAATGAACTACATCGCTAGTCAGTGGAGATTATTTATTGATGGTTCTGTTTCAAGCTTGAAAGCAGTGTTGTTGCATGTGTCGAACCGAAAACCTTCCATTCCGCTAGCAATGGGTATTAACATGAAAGAAAGCTATGAAACATTGAAAGATATAATGAAAAAAATCAAATACTACGAAAATAAATGGAAGATTTGCTGTGATTTGAAGGTCATCAACATTTTGCAAGGGATCATCGATAAGGGCGGCTTTCCAAAATTCTTTTGTTTTCTTTGTAATTGGGATTCGCGCTCACCTCTGAATCAATTCCAATGTAATTCGTGGAGACCAAGAGGAAGTGTGGAGGAACAAATGAAACAACATAGACTGAAGAATGCACCTTTAATTGACAATACTCAAGACATCTTGCTGCCACCGCTCCACATAAAATTGGGAATTGTTAAAAAATTCATCGAAGTGGCCGTTGTAAATTGTCCAAACGCATTCGACTATTTGAAAAGCGTTTTCCCAAAGCGTAGCGATGGCAAAATTAAAAAAGGTATTGTAGTAAATTTAAAACGAATTTTTGTTCACCTCATTGTACTATTTACACTATGTTAATGTTTTCTTTTCTGTCTTTATTTTTTGTCTTCATTTAACAGGCGTACTTAATGGCCCTGACATTAGAAAGCTATTCAAGAGCAACTTTGATTCATCGCTTGATGAAAATCATTCAATGGCATGGATTTACCTTCAGCGTGTATGCACCAGAGTCTTGGGAGGGGATCGAGACGCGGAACCGGAAGCAAGAGAATGGGTGAAAGAAATGCTGTATTATTTTGAGAAAATCGGCACATCGATGACACTAAAGCTGCATTTTCTTCATTTTCATTTTGACGATTTTATCAAACAACTCCCTACCGAATCCGATGAGCAAGGAGAACGGTTTCACCAAACCACAATGCCCATGGAAAAACGATACAAAGGCAAAAAACTCGACGCATGATGTATGCGTTAATGTATGCTAATGTATGATGTTAATGAAGTATTTGAAGAAGAAAAAGCTGATGATGGAGGGCAGTCTGGAAGCAACGTGCCTGTGGACACCATAAGTTCTGAATCAGAGTCAGATTCGGACGACGATTTGGATCCACAACTTAAGAGAGTGCGATTTGCAAGTCCAGGGCCATCAACATTATAAACATAATACGAATATTTTTTTTAATTATTTTTGTAATAGATAGCATAGTATATCAATGTTGAAGTAAAGAAAAAACAAATGAAATTAAAAAATTTTCGGGAAATTTTTCACTTCTGCGGCTACCTAAGCGCTACCTAAACGGTGTTAAGAATCATTCCTAGGAAGTTCATATGTTCTAGAAAGTTGTTTATTGAGATCTTAGCTACATTTTTGTAGTTGATTGTTTCCTTGAATTTTGAACGGTTTGCTACCTATGGACCTGAACAGGGTAAAAAAGGTAAAAAAAAAAATCGAATTTTTTTAAGTTTTTTGCGATTTTGATCTTGACGATGAAGTTTTTTTGATTTTATATGTTCACAATTTTTGTTCTTTATGACAAGAGCTACAACTTTGCTTCAGAGAGTAAATCAAAATTCCGAACGGTTTGCAAGATATGAGCCTGAGAAAATTATCAGTTTTTTGCAAAAATGACACCGAGGCCCCAAATCTTTGGGGGCCCATAAAAAAAAAAGTGCATGACTTGGGGCAAAACTGGGAGACACGGGTCTTTTTTTTTTTGGTCTTTTATCACGTAGTGGTGTCCGTATATGGTTATATTTCCATGACTTAAAAAATTACACACAGTATAATCGAACAGAGGATACTTAAAGCGAGATAGACCATAACCAAACTATTCTTTTTGTTATATTCAAATATCGTTTTATAATATAGTCGATCGCACAGCGGCGTGACAAAGATATTTTAAATATCTTTTGTCATTTTTTTCTCCCTTATGAGAGAAAATTTTGGGAAAATATATTTTGGATTCACATTCTATATAATTACATCTTTCCATTTTTGACGCGTTATCTCTTTATTTCAAGGACACGTGTATAGTTAAAGAAAAACTAAACTCAACAACCACCACCAAAAACAAGCTTGCACTCAGTAATAACGAAAAATTGCATTTTTGGTAGTAAAAATTCCAAACTTTGGCGACCTCGTGTAATTGATTATTAACCGTTGGAAGTTTATTTATAAAAAGGAAAACCCCTATATCAATAATAAAGACGATGGCAGTCATTTGGTCCTATTTAATAGTCTATCTTTAATCGAAGACGTAAATGTAAAACTAATCGAACAGAGGCTACTTAAAGCGAGATAGACCATAACCAAACTATTCTTTTTGTTATCTTCAAATATCGTTTTATAATATAGTCGATCGCACAGCGACGTGACAGCGTGAAGCCATGGAATCCTGTTTCAGGGCAAATTTTTTAAATTAAAAACTTCGAATAATTAGCGTCGTAAAATGTAGAAAGCAATATTTAATTCATTTACATTACTTCGCGAAACTGCAATTAATTTGCAATGGACGTTTATCCTTTCTTAAAATAATATTCGCCCAAAAATCCGTTGTCTTAACATTACCACGCAAGCACCAATTTTGACTGGACGTAATGATACTTCGATTAAATTGTGTGGATTATCTCTTTTAATGGAGAATATTTTGAAAAACAATAAAGCTGTGTACGATGATTAATTTTAATTTATGTTCTCTCTTCCCGAAATGTAAAAGACATCCCTCGTATGTTACACTGCTGCATTTGGTATGGTAATATCTATTTTCCTGTTATAAAAAGTTCAGATTGTGAAAGTACTAATTATTACATTGCAGTGGCGGCTCTTTAATGAGAGCAAGTGAGCAATTGCACCCCCTGGAATTATGAAACAAAACAAACCAAGCGGCGACTAACTGTGAAAGTATTTATTTATTATATATAATATATATAATAGTATTCACAGTTATTGACGAGGAACGTGGCACGCTTACAACGTACATATACCGACCGTCGTCACAGATATACTGAGCAAAGCCCAACTCTTGCTCTGCTAAGGCATTAACATTACATTGATGGGGGGGAGAACTGTATTTTGCTGTACTTCAATGTCGTATAATACATAGCGTTGGAGTAACTGAACCAGACTGCTCTCGGGCGTTGTTACAATGAATACTGTATCTTTTTTACAGAACAACGCGTTTTCGTGGTTAACGTTTAATGAAAAAATCGCAATAAAAAATCTTAAACGGCCGATGCCTCAATTATGTTTAGAAAATAAACAATCTGTTAAAGGTAAAGACGTTATAAGAAAATTCAAAATGAATATTTATCAGAAAAATTACTGGATTTGTGGGTGTGAAATTAAAAATAATTTGTTTTGTTTTCCGTGTCTTTTGTTTGGTGGTGAACCGTCTTGGTCAAAGAACGGAATAAGAGACTTAATTCATCTTAGTGCTAAAATTAGTAAACATGAAAATTCTGAAGGGCATTTGAAAAATATATTTAGTCTAAGAATGTTAGGAAAAAATAACATTCAGAATGTTTTAGATTCATCATATAGAAAAGCAATTCAACAACACAATGAAAAGGTAACAAAAAATAGGCATGTGTTAAATTTAATAATAAATTGCATTAGATTTTGTGGCGCGTTTGAACTGGCACTTCGGGGTCATGATGAACAGCAAACGTCGAATAACAAGGGCATTTTTCGGGAATTGATAAATTTTACGGCAGAATTGGATAAATCGCTCAGAGATCACATCGAAGCAGCACCGGTTTTTAAGGGATTATCAAAAACGATACAGAATGAGCTGCTTGATGCAATGTTGAACGTGTATCATGAACAAGTTGCCAGTGAAATTAAAGCAACCGACTTCATATCTGCGATAGCTGATGAAACCACAGATGTGTCCAATCAGTTTCAGTTGGTGGTTGTTTTAAGATATATTGTGAACGCGAGACCGATCGAAAGATTTTGGAAATTTCTTCTGCCTAGTAGACATGATGCTAATTCTTTATCTGCCATCCTTAACGAAATTAGTTTGCTTGTTGATGACTCAGAAAAACTGATTGCACAGAGCTATGATGGGGCAGCAGTCATGAGTGGTACTATTAACGGCGTGCAAAGACATGTCCAAGACCAGTATCCAAGGGCTAATTTTGTACATTGTTATGCACATCAGACAAATCTAATCATGTCACATGCTACATCGAGCAGTAGTAATTGCAGAATTTTTTTTGCCAATCTGTCGGGATTATGTACATTTTTCTCCACTTCACCACAACGAGCTGCAAGATTGGAAGAATTCCTTCAGAGAAAAAGCTTACCTCGTTCTTCAAAAATAAGATGGAACTTCAATTCTAGGACAGTGAATACAATATATGAGCACCGAGAAGAAATAATTGAAGTTCTAGAACAAATCGAGGGAGAAGCTAGTTTACAAACTACCATTCATCAAGCTAGTGCCAATTTGCGAATTTTAGAGGAGGAAAATTTTATCTATTGGTTAACTTTCTTTCATAAAATTATGCCACATGTAGACATATTGTTTAATCAATTACAAAATGTCAATACAGATGCATTAAAAATCAAGAATAATTTAGATAATTTTGAACGTGCTATTGGAAAAATTCGAACCGAAATCGCTGACACAGATAATCAGTTGGTTAAACAAAATGACCCAGAACTGACTCCTCGACCATCAAAGCGGCGAAGAGTAACTGATGGTAGCCAAAGAAGGAGGGAAACTATTGAAGTGTGCGATATTATTTTGCTAGAAATAAAAACTAGATTTCGGTATACACGGCACTTAATATTAGCAAACTTAATTTCTTTTAAACAGTTCTCCTCTTTTCAAAAAAAATTTCCGGAAGATTGCCTTAAAGAAGCAGTAAAATTTTATCCATGCCTCAATGAAAGCAGACTACGAACTGAATTAAGCGTTCTATATTCTAGAGAAGAATCTAGGCAAAATATAGAAGTCGGTGCTGTAGGTCTGCTAGGTCTTCTGCTGGATGGATTAAGCGACACCTTTAATGAAGTTATTACGCTTTTAAAAATTGTCATTACAATCCCAATGACAACGTCCGAAGCGGAACGCCAGTTTTCACGGTTGAAGAGAATAAAAACTTTCCAGAGAAATACAATGAAAGAAGAGAGATTAAATGCCCTTACTATGTTATCTAGTGAAAAAGAATGTATAAGTGATTTCCCAAACTTTAATGAAAAAGTGATAGCACTGTTCTGCAAGTCAAAGACACGTAAAATGGACTTCGTTTATCGTCAGATGTAATTAAACTGTGTAGTGTAATATTTACTATTCCCTCAAAACAAACCCTACAATGAACAGTACCTGTCTGAAACAGTACGTCGGTGAAATTTATAAGGATTGGGTAAGCGTTTTCGTATTACACTTTTTAATTTTGAAATTATGCACTCCCTATGTGAACCACCCCGAGCCGCCACTGTATTGAGTGTTAACCAGAAAACCTTTAACAAAATATGGTTGGCACTTTTAACAAATTTAATTGAAAAAATATTCCAAATTTTCTTAATAAAAGCGCTCACAATGTCTTCACATCTCCAAACGAGTAGTTTAAATTTATATTTGTGAAATCGGCAAAACCTCAGTTTCGCACGTTTTGTAACAGTCTTATGTGAACTCATCGACATGTATTTCAATACTACTATCTATCTCGGACAATCTAAACATGCTCACGGATTTAATCGTCTTGTACATTTACATATTTACAGTTCCGTGTAACTGTGGTAAATAAAGAGTAGCATGAGTGGCATTTAATAGCAATTAAAACACACTTTTGTAGTATAAGCATTCTCTAACTGAAATGTTAGTAATAATACGAGATATAAGTATTCATTTATAAAAAATGTGTCGCGTGGTACAGTATTTAAAATTTATCGGTTGGAGAATTTACTTAAGTTAAGTTACTTAACGCATGCCCTTCGTACAAAACATGAATTTTTTTTAATAATCGAATTTATTCAAACACTTATTTAGTTTTCATAAAGTACAACTTAATACTTAACTAAGCTGCATTATTAAATTATGTGAAATGGCCCATTCTCCTCTGCCAGAAGCAAATTTCTGCGAATGTCTCTCATCAGGTGCAGGACGAACTCCAAATCAATTTCTCTTAATTGTTCCTCTTTTTCGGTTTCCCATCCTCCATGGTAAATCTTTTGCGGCAATAAAGTCCAAAAATTCTCTATTGGGCGAACTTTAAGGCAACTTTGGAATGTTATCATTTTTAGGAACAACGCACGATGCCAAATCTGGCCAAAAGATTATATTATCGCCAATAAAATGTTTATTGATTAATTGAATGTTCGAGGGATGTCCGGTTCCAAAGGTACGTTTGCGCGCATATGTACGAGGTGCATCCAAGTTCTAAGGCCTCCGATTTTTTTTCTCTAAACTGGAAAGAGATAGAAGCATGTGCATTGTTTTAAAATGAGCGTGCGTTCGTTGTCAATACGTCACAGAGATGGCAGCACTGTACGGCAGATGGAATTGTAGCGGCAGCATCGAGAATGAGAACTGTTTTAGATACTTAAAATGGCTACGTTTTCCTTACTTGAACAGCGTGCAATCATTCGTTTTCTGAATTTGCGTGGTGTGACACCAATTGAAATTCATCGACAGTTGAAGGAGACATGTGGTGATGGAGTTATGGATGTGTCGAAAGTGCGTTCGTGGGTGCGACAGTTTAATGAAGGCAGAACATCGTGTGACAACAAACCGACACAACCTCGGGCTCGCACAAGCCGGTCTGACGACATGATCGAGAAAGTGGAGAGACTTGCCGAATGACAGTTGAACAGATCGCCTCCAGTGTTAGCATTTCCGTGGGTTCTGTGCACACAATCCTGCATGAGGACCTGAAAATGCGAAGTGTCCTCCAGGTGGGTGCCACGAATGCTGACGGACGACCACAAGGCTGCTCGTGTGGCATGTTGCCAAGCAATGTTGACGCGCAACCAAGGCATGAATGGGACTTTCTTTTCGTCGATTGTGACAATGGATGAGACGTGGATGCCATTTTTCAATCCAGAAACAAAGCGCCAGTCAGCTCAATGGAAGCACACAGATTCACCGCCACCAAAAAAATTTCGGGTAACCGCCAGTGCTGAAAAAATTATGGTGTCCATGTTCTGGGACAGTGAGAGCGTAATCCTTACCCATTATGTTCCAAAGGGCACTACGGTGACAGGTGCATCCTACGAAAATGATTTGAAGAACAAGTTCCTTCCTGCACTGCAACAAAAACGTCCGGGAAAGGCTGCGCGTGTGCTGTTTCACCAAGACAATGCACCCGCACATCGGGCTAATGTTACGCAACAGTTTCTTGGTGAAAACAACTTTGAAGTGATTTCTCATACTCCCAACTCACCTGACCTGGCTCCTAGTGACTTTTGGCTGTTTCCAACAATGAAAGACACTGTCCGTGGCCGCACATTCACCAGCCGTGCTGCTATTGCTTCAGCGATTTTCCAGTGGTCGAAACAGGCTCCTAAAGAAGCCTTCGCCGCAGCCATAGAATCATGGCGTCGACGTTGTGAAAAATGTGTACGTCTGCAGGGAGATTACGTCGAGAAGTAACACCAGTTTCATAGTTTTCGGCTGAGTAGTTAGTTAGAAAAAGAATTGGAGGCCTTAGAACTTGAACGCACCTCGTTCTGCATAGGTGGCTATTGTCATTGCCTTAGGTTCAGTACAACGTGTGCAGTGATAGCCGCACAATGTCAGTTCCGATCGAAATTCCAAGTTTGAAGTGTCTGGGTAGTAGCTGGGGGCAGATACAGTTCGTCCGATTATCTTTAAGTACTTAATCCTTTTACGTTAATTTATTATGAATTTGCCCTTTAATTTTTATCCTTAATAAAATCTCCCTCTCTGGACAATAAACTGAACTATGATGGTTTGGGTTGGTAATTGGTCAAAAAAAGTTTCCAAATAAGGTTAAAAATTAACCAATACGCACAGCACCACTTTTCTCTCGAGTGCAAGCTCGTTTTTTGGTGGTGATTGTGTAGCTTAGCTTTTCTTTAACTATACAGGTGTCCTTGAAATAAAGAGACAACGCGTGAAAAATGGAAAGATGTAACTATATAGAATATGAATCTAAAATATATTTTCCCAAAATTCACTCTCATAAGGGAGAAAAAAAATGACACATGGCGTCCATGGCTTGCCAGACCATTCCTCTGTGACTGTGATCCCGAATACATAAGGAAGCATTAAGGAACAGATGTTAATTTTATTTCCATTATTTTAGAGTCATTTATAAGTGAATTGATTGGATAACATGTAAATAATGCGAATAAAATAAATTTAAAAAACCCTTACCACAATAGAATTTAATGATTCTAAAAACGTATTTCTACAACCACGTTGTCATCTTCAGTAGAAAAAACAGTGTAACACTGGAACGCCCAAAAACACTCACAGAAGGATTGTTCTGAACGTCTTCTAGTTTAACACTAAATTCTTCAATCTTAAATGCTACAAAAATTACCTACATTTTGGTAAACCCCACCTATTCATGCAAGAGCATTAACCCATTATTTGTAAATTCTATAGAAAAATCGATTAGAAATATTATAAAAGCCGTAATTTAACATACATTAAGAATCCAATTATGAAACTAATCCTTAAATTATGTTGAAGTATAAATTTGGAAATTAATGTTGAGTCAGAATATTTTAATGGCAAATATTGTAATGAAACGAATTTAAAAATAAATTCCCTGAATTCGAATATGTTTTAATGGTTTTCCTATTTTTCTTGCTTTAATAACATCTAACTGTCAATTAACTCAAATAAAGAAGAACCTGGTATAGAACCCAAATCTGCGTTAATTGCGTTATTCCTATTTTTAAAGATAAAAATGCTCTCAAAACTATCTAATTCGCGGGGGCGTGTGACGTTTTTTATTAATCTCAGACAGTCAGATGTTACGTTGTGATCTGATTCAAGAATATGTCGGGCAACACTTGATTTTTCCGGTCTATTGAATCTAATATGCGAAACATGTTCTTTATAACGAGTTAGAATCGAACGTTTTGTTTGGCCGACATATTTGTTATCACAATCCTTACAATTTATTTCATAGATTCCGGATTTGTTGTTTACCTCAACTTTGTCTTTCGCGTTGCCTAAGAGAGATTTTAGGGAGTTATTCGACCGAAATGCTACTTGAACATTATACTGTTTAAAGGTTTTACTTAAATTTTTCGTAGTTTCGTGAAACGGTAAACTAATCAATTTTTTGCTCGATCAATTTGAGGTAGCAAACATGTGGAATCCTGAATTGTTTTTCTTACTTTATGTTTTCTAACTAGCTTGTTTATTATTTCTGAATCGAAACCGTTGTAACTTGGGATTTTCTTAATTAAAGTAAATTCCTTTTCATATCTGTCCTTTGTCCATGGCATGCTTAACAAACGATTGATAAGAAAATTGAAAGAAGCACTCTTGTGCTGAAAAGTATGGTTTGAATCTGCGGTTATAAATCTGTTGACGTTGGTTTCTTTTCGGTAAATATCAAACTCTAAGTTTTTGTCATTCCTAATTACTAAGGTATCTAAAAATGGCAAACCTCCGTTGATTTCCTTTTCAACCGTGAATTTAATACTAGGAAATTTTGAATTGAATTCTGTTACAAAATAATCTAAGTCGCACTTATTGGTATCAAAAATTGCAAACACATCGTCTACATACCTGACCCATATGTTTGGAAAATATTTGGCTGACTTTTTAACTCAATCTCAAAGTGACTCATAAATAAATTCGCGATAAATGGAGATAAGCAATTACCCCGATTCTCCGATTTGTTAGTTAATATGGCTACCCGGCCAAAGGAGTTAAATAGATTTCATAGTTTACATATTAAAGTAAAGTTAATAAATGCTGATATTAATTTTCTGAGACGGTGTAAAATCAACAATGTTTTTCCCAAATTTATGAATGTAAAGTTAACATCAAATTGTAGAAATAGCGAAAAAGTCATTTCATGTGCGAAAATGAAATGGTTGAATTCGGAAATTCAATATCAGTATAGTAATAGGAGTAAATTAGAATTACAATTGTATAATCTACATTTAAGTCTGACGAAAAATTTAAATAATTTTGATTATGAAGACTGGTGTAATTTTTACAGGAAGGTTGTTAGAGTAACGAATCAAAAGTATGAGAATAAGATTGCTAAATTAAATAATAAATATATGAAACTTTGTCCGCGTACGAAAGATAACAAGAACAGCCCTCCTATGAAAGAGATATTAGTTGTCAATGACTCGTCTGAGATTTTTAGTCGCGATGAGTTAGATTTATTGAACAAAGGGTTAAAATATTGTTTGACAAGCAAAAAGATGACTACAGAAGAGATTGTTGCAAGCATCGAGACCTCTATTAGGAATTTTGAATATACATCAAAATCCTATGTCAGAGAAACATGCAAGCGACAGATCCAGGAATCTTTAAAGCAGCACAAACAATTTTCAAGTAAGAAAGACTGGAACACTATTAAAACTCTCAGATTGAAAGATTGTTTATATTTAAAAGCAGATAAAGGGAATAAGTTAGTCATTTTGGACAAAATCGATTATTCTGATAGAGTTAATAATTTAATTTCTGAAGGGCCTTATGTAGAACTGAATAAGAACCCATTACCCAAAATGATAAGTAAAACTAAAGCCGCGTTAAAAAATTGTCGAAACTTAATAACTAATTCCAACCTTTATAAATTACAATGTGCAAATCCGTTAGTGCCTAGGTTATATTGCTTTCCTAAAATCCACAAACCAGGTAAGTCGATGAGACCTATTGTTGCTGGTATTGACTCACCGACTTATTTGATTTCAAAATGGTTAGTAAATGAATTCAGAGAATTACCAGAAAAACCAGTTAGTTTATCGGTCAATAATTCTTTAGAATTTATTCAGAAAGTTAAAGATTGTCGACTGGAAGATGGTGACATTTTGGTTTCATTCGATGTAACGTCCTTGTTTCCTTCAGTACCTATCCCAGAAACGTTAAAATATTTGTCTGAATTACTTCATAGCAATCACGTTGAAAAGGAAAAAATAAATGAATATTTACAGTTAACAAGCCTTTGTATGGCCCAAAATTGCTTCCAATTCGAAGGCAAGTTCTTTGAACAGCAACAGGGTACAGCCATGGGTAATTGCTTATCTCCATTTATCGTGAATTTATTTATGAGTCACTTTGAGATTGAGTTTAAAAAGTCAGCCAAATATTTTCCAAACATATGGGTCAGGTATGTAGACGATGTGTTTGCAATTTTTGATACCAATAAGTGCGACTTAGATTATTTTGTAACAGAATTAAATTCAAAATTTCCTAGTATTAAATTCACGGTTGAAAAGGAAACCAACGGAGGTTTGCCATTTTTAGATACCTTAGTAATTAGGAATGACAAAATCTTAGAGTTTGATATTTACCGAAAAGAAACCAACGTCAACAGATTTATAACCGCAGATTCAAACCATACTTTTCAGCACAAGAGTGCCTCTTTCAATTTTCTTATCAATCGTTTGTTAAGCATGCCATTGACAAAGGATAGATATGAAAAGGAATTAACTTTAATTAAGAAAATCGCGAGTTACAACGGTTTCGATTCAGAAATAATAAACAAGCTAGTTAGAAAACATAAAGTAAGAAAAACAATTCAGGATTCCACATGTTTGCTACCTCAAATTGATTCGAGGAAAAAATTTATTAGTTTACCGTTTCACGAAACTACGAAAAATTTAAGTAAAACCTTTAAACAGTATAATGTTCAAGTAGCATTTCTGTCGAATAACTCCCTAAAATCTCTCTTCGGCAACGTGAAAGACAAAGTTGAGGCAAACAACAAATCTGGAATCTATGAAATAAATTGTAAGGATTGTGATAAAAAATATGTCGGCCAAACAAAACGTTCGATTCTAACTCGTTATAAAGAACATGTTTCGCATATTAGATTCAATAGACCGGAAAAATCAAGTGTTGCCCGACATATTCTTGAATCAGATCACAACGTAACATCTGACTGTCTGAGATTAATAAAAAAACGTCACACGCCCCCGCGAATTAGATAGTTTTGAGAGCATTTTTATCTTTAAAAATAGGAATAACGTAATTAACGCAGATTTGGGTTCTATACCAGGTTCTTCTTTATTTGAGTTAATTGACAGTTAGATGTTATTAAAGCAAGAAAAATAGGAAAACCATTAAAAAATATTAGAATTCATGGAATTTATTCTTAAATTCGTTTCATTACAATATTTGCCATTAAAATATTCTGACTCAACATTAATTTCCAAATTTATATTTCAACATAATTTAAGGATTAGTTTCATAATTGAATTCTTAATGTATGTTAAATTACGGCTTTTATAATATTTCTAAACGGTTTTTCTATAGAATTTACTAATAATGGGTTAATGCTCTTGCATGAATAGGTGGGGTTTACCAAAATGTAGGTAATTTTTGTAGCATTTAAGATTGAAGAATTTAGTGTTAAACTAGAAGACGTTCAGAACAATCCTTCTGTGAGTGTTTTTGTGCGTTCAAGTGTTTCACTGTTTTTTCTACTGAAGATGACAACGTGGTTGTAGAAATACGTATTTAGAATCATTTAATTCTATTGTGGTAAGGGTTTTTTAATTTTATTTTATTCACTTATAAGCCACAGTCTCCGATTTGTTAGTGTAAATAATGCATTTAGCAATGCATTTTATTAAATTTTATTAGTTAATATTAATGAGCCTTAGATCTTTACGCTTAAATATTATATTGCCGCTAGGGGCCCCTCTGTCTTCAATTATACGAAGTTTTCTTCTTACATCTGGCATTAATGTTTGGACGGCTTCTAAATCAAATTCTCTAAGTTTTTTGAATACCCTCGGTCGTAATTGTTGCTCATTTCGAGCTCTCCAACCATTGTCATATAGTATAGTAGTCATTGTATTCCTTGAGCTTCTAACCAATTTAGGTTTCTTCTAGCATAATACGCCGATGCAAGGTTGGGCCGAAACATGTAATTATCATTAATGTGATGTACATTAATGCAATTCATTAGTTTTGTCAGACAGTTGTGGATATATAATCCAGCGTCCACTGCATGCCTCTTACAAGGCCTGCATAAGGTCTAGATATCCCCAACTCAGGTATGGCACACCAGACTAAAACTTTATCAGAGAATTTTGCCTTCTCTTTAAATTTTATATTATCAGGGGTATTTTAATATTATCTGTATAGAAACCTGTATTTCCAGGAAGCTCCGCGTGATTAAATGTAAAATATTTCTCGTCGTCCATGATTATTGCTCGGTTATTAGCAAAAAACGAGGAATTCTGGCCAATTGTGCAACGGTATTTTTGGGGCATTTCTTACGTTTTTTATACTTTAAAGCATTTCGTGCTAAATATCGAGAAACTGTAGAGTTTTAACCCTTTTACCAAGACGTTATGATCCGTGCCCAATGTATGATTTGCCACGCTCGATTTTTCTGGTCTATTAAATTAATTAAATTAACACGTGATATGCGTTCTTTCGAAAGGATTTGGCAACCCACTAGAGTCCATTGGAAGTTTGCATTTTAGCTAGAGGTGCACATTTTGAACATTTCTGGAATGTACTATTTTTATGTTTTATTTGTCACAATGTTATTACCTCTATTAAAATAATAAAAACATTGAGCACCTTGTATCTCATTAACGACAAAACTTATCACACATGTTTATAGAAACTTTTCGTATTGATATCGAATGACGAATCGCCCACAACAAAATTTCACATTACTTTCGGAACATCCTGTATAAAGCAGCGAATGACCAAACAAGCCAATTTCTAATGGTTGCCAAGTTTCAATCATTTATGGCCACTCGGTATTTAAAGTACTGTAGCTTGTTTCCTAAAATAAGTTTTCGGCTAAAATTAGTTCCAAATCCAATAAATTATGTGATTTTGTCTCTAATTATATTTCTCCATTCTCTGTAATTATACTATTTGTTTAAATAATTTTATGACTATAACGATTAAGTCATTATTAACCGGGTAATTTACGAGCGTTTGTAAAATTAATTACAGAGATATGAATCGAAATTAGTTGAAAATTTATTTGTAATACAATTTCTCTCCGTGAAGTAATTTCTAAAGGTATCGGCTGCTTTAGGAGTGGAAAGGTTGTCGTGAGGTCGTTGAACTTACCCAAAAATAGAAGTGGGAGTGAAAAAGAAGTAGAAGAAGAAAAAAAAACTCAAATTGGTATAGGTAGTCAGTGGGTCAGTGGACCATGCTTATCTATTTTACATTTCCATACGTTCCTTTAAGTTCGTCTTGCTCAGACACAGTGGTCACACATAAGATGTACCTCTTCGCAAAGACAATTTTTTACTGAAAAGTGCCCGTTTGGTACCACTCGGTACCGGCATGTTTTGGTTGGTTCTTGAAGAGAAATAACAAAAAATACTTTACATTGAAGAGTATAATGACTGTAGTTTGGCGTACACCTGCCTTGACGGCAGCGTACGAATCCTGCACGATTTCCTTGTTGCTTTCTTTACAGAGTTATACATGCGATGTATGTCTTCATTTAATTAAAATCAATAAACAACTTTCTTATGGATGAAATATTATAATTTATGATGTATCATTTATACATTAAATATCTCTTTATGACCCTGTTATACAAGCTTGGTTCGAATTTTCAGGTTATTTAAGTGTAGGAATAGTTTATTATCTTTCTGACGGGAAATACTTTTTTCGATTTATACAAGCCGTCCCGTATCGTTATGTTCAAATTTTAGGAGAGTAAAATAGACTTTATTTAAAGTAACAAAAACGCAAAACTTGTATATCCAATGTGATTGTCAGATCATGAAAAAAAATGTAATCCTAAAGTCAATACAAACTGATTTTATTTTAAAAAAGTTATACGACTCAATAACAGGCCTGTGATTGCTAACGTCGCATAATAATGTTATCCTAAAATAAATAAACCCGTGTCGTAGTGCATACAGTAATTTCTTGGAGATCTACAAAAAAGAGTACTGGAAATTGATTTATGATAAAGAACGTTGTTACTTATTTCGTAAGTGCTTTTTTTTAATAAAGGATTACATTACGTTTCAGTTCATACAACAGCTTATTAGTGAGTGGACACGTTTTCTGTATTCAAAATGTCTTGCCGATTTTCTTCTCAAGAGTATGCGGACATGCATTTTGTGTATGGCTACTGTAACGGCAGTGCACGTCAAGCAGTTATTGAATACCGACATCGGTTTCCCGATAGGCGCTGAACATTCCTCATAACAGAACGTTTTTGGAAGTACACAGACAATTTCGGGAATGCGGACTGTGTGATTATCAGATGAATCTACGTGCATGAGAAGTGGTGTTACAAATCTGAGAAACCTGCACAGGTGGTCATCAGAAAATCCCAAAGCTATACGCTAACGCTATACGCTAAATTTCAACATGAATTTTCTATTAACGTTTGGGCGGCCCTAATCGATGACTTGTTCATTGGTCGTGTCGTTCTTCCTGGGAGGTTAAATGCGGACTATTACCTTCAATTTCTTATTGGCGAAGTGACAGGTCTTTTAGAGGATGTCCCACTGAATGTTCGGTTTCACATGGATGGGGCACTACCATATTTCGGAATTGCTGTCCGAAATTGGGTTAGCGTCAATTATCCAAGATGGATTGGTCGAGGTGGTCCTGTTGCATGGCCACCTAGATCACCCGATCTTAATCTTAATCCCCTTGACTTTTATTTATGCGGGTTCGCGCAAGTTTCGAACACAAGAGAAGAGTTGTTGGATCGTATTCACCTGGCTGCCGAGCAAATCCGACAAAACAAGTATGAAATTCGGATAACTACTTTTTATGTTGGCTTACGGGCACAAGCCTACATTCAACAAGGAGGTGGACATTTCGAAAATATTATTAATTGAACTTTTTTAAATAATAGTTATTTATATACCTAGGTTCGTAAGTACAGTTTTATGGTCGAGAATACGTTTGCAAACCGAGACCCGTAGGGTCGAGGTTTGCATATATTCGAGACCATAAAACTGTACTGTACGAACCGTGGTGCATATGAGATTTTTCGTCATACCTACGTTTTTTTTTAAATAGACGAATTTTGATGATTTTGCACTTTACTTTTATTATATTTAATACACATTAGTAACATCAAGTCAGGAATGTTTGTCGTTTCTATGGTAATCATGTTTGTGTCAATATAAATTTATATTTTTTATAAATGTCAAAGTACATGCAATATATTCTCAAAAGCTTTTTCTTTTAAATAAACTTTATAAATATGGATCAAATAGAGATGGAGGCTATTATAGCTTGTACTGAAATTTTGCTGGAGAAGTCGTGAAGATATCTTACAATTTCCTAAATTGAAAGGATTTTCGAAGCATGAAAATGATGGTTTTAGACGGTCTAAAACCATCGGCAACATTATTAGCAGAAAAGATACGGCGCATGGAAATCTTCCACCGTGGCAGAAAGATCTAATTGTTCGTTTACATTTAATATTACAAAGTGATAAGTTTTTGTACAAGGTTCTACTTTTACTAGTTACGTGTTTTTGTTAATTAAAATTGTTTCAAATAAATTTGTTATAAATGTTCTAATATTGCTATTATTTACCTAGGGTCGTAATGAAATATTACAGCCCGCTACCATAGCAACTGTCAACCATAACTGTTTACTTACGCGGTAGGTATGACGAAAAATTGGTTTTTATTGACTTTAGGATTACATTTTTTCCATGATCTGACAATCACATTCATAGATCTGTAACTTTGAAACAAATAGAAATGGATATACAAGTTTTGCAATTTTGTTACTTAAAATAAAGTCTACTTTGCACTCCTAAAATTAGAACATAACGATACGGGACACTTGTAAACAGTGCCTTGAGAAAGTACTGATACAATTAATCCGGTAAATTATTCAACTGTTTACTTACAGCTCCGTAAGTAGCCAACAGTTTTATTACGTGCCATTTCATTTATTTTCATAGAATTCTTATAAAGTTAAAATGCAGATCAAAGATAATTTAGATCAATGATGGCCTGAAATAAAGAGGAGAATTATAATGTTGAAGATTTACACGCTTCTGATTGACTAATGTGGGCTTCTTTCGTCTTGAAACTTGATGAAATCGTTGATTGACGAACAGAAATTTTATAAGCAAACAGAAGGTCTAGCAATGGGAAACCTACTAAGCCCCTTATTAGCCGAAATTTTCATGTACAATTTAGAAATTAAAATAAGAGCACATCCTTTGTTTAGTAATTGCGTTTATTGGTTAAGATATGTTGACGACATATTAATTTGCTTTAATGGTTCAGACAGACAATTAAAAACTTTACATAATTATATCAACACTATTCACCCCAAAATAACATTTACAATAGAAACAACAATAAATAAAAGCTAATTTTCTAGACTTATCCACAACGCACAAAACTAATAAACACGAGTTCGCTATATACCATATATCAATACATACAGACACCATAATACACGCTAATTCATTTCATCCTATAACATAAAAATTATCAGTAAAGGCCGGATTATATGCAGTTTGCATAAATTTGCATATTTGAATAATATATGCATTTTGTATATTATTTGCATATTTTGTAGTAATTCAACATTTTTGCATATTTTAAGTATCCGAGTTTTATTTATTTACTAAACCAAATTTATTATAGGCATTACTAAAAATATGTCGTGGATGTAACAAACGAACAAAAATTAACAGCCCTCTAATTTTTCCGATAAGCGTCTCCAAGAATTTATTAATGCTCTTCCCATACATCCAGGCCGGGACAAAATTCCAGGAAAAGCTAATACCTTAAAACTTCTAAATAAATACAAAAATACATTTTACCAAAAAATTAGGAGTATGTATATGTTTCTTTGCTATTCGGAGAAATTTATTCCCATATTCGAAAGTAATTTTACTTTAAACGTCATTTTACGTTGGCTTTTCGAAGTGTAAAGTTATGATATATAATAGCAAAAATGCCGAAAATAGTGACTGTGCCTGAATAGATTGCACTTTATTCAGAATTACGTATGGATGGAGAAAAAGTGGTTTACGTAGCATCCTTCAAGGTTGTGAGTAAAATTTTAAGTTTATTTCCGCTTATTAATTAATTAATTAGTTTTTAATTATTCCTTTATCTTTACTAACATTTATTTTATAAGAAAACAACCGATGATGTGATATTTTTTGCAGATTACAAGTGAGGGAAAGCTCCAAGTCAACCAACATATGAAAACTCCATCTCATGCTGCAAAACTAACACAGATGAAATTGGTGAAGTAGAGTCAGCAAACATTACCGCAATGTTTGTCATCAACTTCCAAAAAATTGGAACAGGAACAATTTAATGAAGATTTGTGTCAAATGTTTGTGTCGGCAAATATTCCACTACATAAATTAAACAATTTAAATGTCAGTTATTTTTGCAAAAGTACATCAGCAAATATAACATTCCCGACGACAGCACGTTAAGAAAAGTTATATTCGCTGTATCTATGCAGAAACATTGAATAGCATTAAGAACGTTGTTGCAAACAATTATCTTTATATATGCGTAGATGAAACTATTGATAGTGTGGGCCGATACATACTTCATTTAATGTTTGGTATCCTTAACGTATCGGTTCCACCAAAATCTTATATTTTATCCAAACAGTTGGAAAAGGCAAATAATTTGATAATAACAAGGTTTATACAGGAAGAACTGGCAACTTTCTTCTAACTGGAATCGATTCCAACAGAGAAAATTCTATTGTTCTTGACGCATGCTGCACCATACATGGTGATGACAGCTTTCAACTTGAAAATCTTTTACCCAAATTTAATTCACACAACTTGCTTGGCGCACGGACTAAATCATGTTGCAGAAGAAGTCAGAAACCATTTTCCCTTAGTAAATACTTTAATTAGTAGTGTTAAGAAAGTATTTTTAAAGGCTCGATTACGAGTTCAGTTTTACAAACAACATCTACCCGGTGTTCCGCTTCCTCCTCAACCAATAATCACACGATGGGAAACGTGGTTGGAGGCTGCTATTTTTCATGCAAATCATTATGAAGGAATAAATATAATTATTATGGATCTTGATAGGGATACACAATTTGTGATAGACGCCCAAAAGGTGTATTCGAGTAAAGAAATACCTCAACAGTTGGCATTTATTAAAGCCAATTACAGTTTTATTTCAACTTCTATATTGCAGTTGGAAAAACAATTTATGTCGCTAATCGAGAGCGTTGATATAAAAAAGAAATTTGAAAAGTCAAGTTTTTATGTTAAAGGAGGATTGGGACAGTCCGTGTATGAAAAATTTTTAAGTGTAATAGGAAAAAATGAGAATTTTAAAAAGCTAAAGGACATTGCTAAAATCTTATGTGGTGATTCAGTAGAAAATATTGATTTGACAATAGATATTTCTAATTTGAAATATGCTCCTATAACAAGCGTCGACGTAGAACGAAACTTTTCAATATATAAATAAATTCTTTCAATGGAGACTGTGGTTAAATAAAAATTTAAAAAAGGTATATAACCCCTTACCACAATTATTAGTCGTATCCTAAATACGTATTTCGACAACTAGGTTGTCATCATCAGTAGGTAAAAACTACTAATTAAAAGACGCACATAGGGCACAGTAAAGTAAGAAAAACGCTTCCGCACAACTACTATACACTGCATCCCCGTGAAGACTAAATTTAACATGCCAATCTAAAACTACGAGACAAACACTTGCCTCTTAAGGAAAAAGGTCTAAACATGTGTTAAATTGTCGAACAAAGGAACGGCAGACATTCATTTCTAAGGAAGGCGCCACTAAATTCGATTTTTAAAAACTACGATGACCCACTATTAAACTAAATGAAACACCTTATATTTTCACAAAACAATAGTATATTTAACTATATGTATATTTCATGTGCATTGCACAAATCAGTAGTTATTATTTAAACGTATTATCTCGAGCACATGCATAGTAAAAACATCTATTCTGGGTAGGGGTGTAAAGAATTTTTCAATTACAAATGGTTAAAAAGTATGGTCGTATATTGCAAAAACTAAACTCTATAGAAATTCCGAGAAGGACAAAATTGGGAAGGGCCGTTACATCCGAAAAGACAAGACATCTGACTGTGTTGTGTTATATTACATCACAATCAAATAACGTGAAAAGGATCTATGAATTATTAGACATTGCAGGTATACAATTTAAAAGTCAATTATAAATAGGTGACATGTCATTGTTAAGGAGTTAAGCACTTTTAATATAATGTATAGAATTCACGGTTGGCTCTAGGTGAAACATGATTAATAATTTACTAACCAGAAAATTTGTCAGTCAGTAATTCTTTAGAATTTGTTAAATTAATTAAAGATTGTGAACTGGAAACCGGGGAAATTTTAGTTTCATTCGACGTGAAGTCGTTATTCCCCTCGGTACCTATTCCAGAGACTACGAAATATTTAGAAAACTTGCTCCACAAGAATAACATTGAACCTTCAAAAATAAAAGAATACATGAGATTGACAACTCTGTGCATGGCGCAGAATTGTTTCCAAGTAGGAGAAAAATTTTATGAACAGAAACAAGGCACAACAATGGGTAACTGCCTATCTCCTTTCATAGCCAATTTATTCATGAGTCAATTTGAAGTAGAATTCAAAAACAACGCTAAATGTTTCCCTAGAGTCTGGATTAGGTATGTAGATGACATTCTCGCGATTTTTGACACACGGAAATGCGAATTAGACATGTTTGTTAATCAATTAAATTTGAAATTTCCGACTATTAAATTTACGGTGGAAAAGGAACAATACGGCAAGATACCATTTTTAGATACTTTACTGATTAGAAATAAACATAAAATAGAAATCGATATTTTCCGGAAAGAAACCAACGTTAATAGATTCATCACCGCGGATTCAAATCATAGTTATCAACATAAGACAGCTTCCTTTAACTTCTTAGTCAATCGGTTACTAAATTTGCCGTTAACAAAAAAAAGATATGAAACAGAACTAGATTTAATTAAAAATATTGCGACATACAATGGCTTTGACATAGAAATAATCAATAAATTAATTAGAAAAACAAAAATAAAAAATACAATCCGCGAATCCACGAGTTTGATATCCCAAAGTAACCAAGAGAAAAAGTACATATGTCTACCATACCACCCTGTCACGAAAAACATTAATAAAGTTGTGAAAGAAAGAGGTCTCCAGGTAGCCTTTCGGTCCGAAAACACCATCAAAAGTCTGCTAGGGAATACTAAAGATAGAATTAATTCCAATTCGAAATCAGGGATATATGAAATTAGTTGCGCGGATTGTAATTTGAAATATATAGGCCAAACTAAACGACCTATAATGACCCGTTTTAAAGAACACATATCGCATATCAAATACAATAGACCGGATAAATTAAATGTCGCAAATCACGCTTTGAGCGCACTGCACAATGTACCGATTACAGGTTTGAAGTTGATCAAAGGAATTAATAAACCCCACGAACTTGATGCTTATGAAAGTATATTTATCGCGAAAAATAAACATACCTCCTTGAATAGCGATAAATCTCCAATACCGTTCAGCTGTCTATTCATATTTTTATTACCATAAGTGGGTGGGGGGGCAACAGTAGATATTTAGACATGTGGGAGACCATACACGTGAAAAAATACAAAAATTACCTCCTTAACAATGGTTTACTGAATGAAGCACTTGGTGTGTTTGTTTCACAAAATGTAAATTGTTTCGCGTTTTGTGGAACAAATGTACCGGGTGTTTTGGTTAGTAAATTATTAATCATGTTTCACCTAGAGCCAACCGTGAATTCTATACATTATATTAAAAGTGCTTAACTCCTTAACAATGACATGTCACCTATTTATAATTGGCTTTTAAATTGTATACCAGCAATGTCTAATAATTCATAGATCCTTTTCACGTTATTTGATTGTTATGTAATATAACACAACACAGTCAGATGTCTTGTCTTTTCGGATGTAATGGCCCTTCCCAATTTTGTCCTTCTCGGAATTTCTATAGAGTTTAGTTTTTGCAATATACGACCATACTTTTTAACCATTTGTAATTGAAAAATTCTTTACACCCCTACCCAGAATAGATGTTTTTACTATGCATGTGCTCGAGATAATACGTTTAAATAATAACTACTGATTTGTGCAATGCACATGAAATATACATATAGTTAAATATACTATTGTTTTGTGAAAATATAAGGTGTTTCATTTAGTTTAATAGTGGGTCATCGTAGTTTTTAAAAATCGAATTTAGTGGCGCCTTCCTTAGAGATAAATGTCTGCCGTTCCTTTGTTCGACAATTTAACCCATGTTTAGACCTTTTTCCTTAAGAGGCAAGTGTTTGTCTCGTAGTTTTAGATTGGCATGTTAAATTTAGTCTTCACGGGGATGCAGTGTATAGTAGTTGTGCGGAAGCGTTTTTCTTACTTTACTGTGCCCCATGTGCGACTTTTAATTAGTAGTTTTTACCTACTGATGATGACAACTTAGTTGTCGAAATACGTATTTAGGATACGACTAATAATTGTGGTAAGGGATTATATACCTTTTTTAAATATAAATAAATGTTTCCAGACAAGTGTCACAATTTTTCTGTTGAAAACTTTGAGAAATATGTGATTATGAATTGTTTTCATAGTTAATTATATTGTAAAATGTTCTAGATAAACTTGCAGAAAACATAATAGAATATTTTTTTCTACAGAATTCCATTTTCTAACATTCCTCGTATTTTTTTCCATGCATATTTTTCTTAAGGAAATGCATATTTAGGCTAAAACATCTGCATATTTATGCGCATATTTTCAGGTTTTTTTTGCATATAATCCGGCCTTTAGTAATATGTAATTAACTGAAATGTAATGTTTCTAAGTAAATACATAATTCATAGGAATTTCCATTGATGGATGGTGGGTGGCAATAGTAGAATACGATAAGTATCAACTGGGAAAAAATTACAAGGAAAGTATTAATTAGAATTACATAATACCATTAGGATAAATTTAATCCTCTCCTTTACCTGCATCTTCCGGCCGAACAAAACTGTATATCCCTAATTTGGGCATGTCTTACTTGCCGGACGAAAGTGTGTATTATAATTTATGCAAATCTGCTAATCGGACGAAACTGTAATCGCCGGTACCTCGTACATCTGTCAAACAATTACGATAGTTTATCAGTAGTGACAAAGAATATCTAAAATGTTTAATGATTTCAAACTTCAAACAATTGTTTTCCTGATGCGTTAATTTTGTTCAGGAGTATATTATATTCAATAGGAGACAGCTACCTTTATATTTTCCGAAAATACGTTGCGACATAAGAAGTTGAGCAAACATAGGCAGCAAATTTCAAACATTTTCATCACAATACAAACTAATTACGAAACATATTCTAATAAAACTAAAAATTCACTATTGCCGATGATGACATCCACTACAATGTTAACATATACATATACACACACACTCGCACATACACGCACACATCCACACACACACACATGCACGCATATATAATGTAATTAGAATAAAATGTATAACAGGAGATAACCTTTTTTATTATGCGAAAGATCAATCTAAAAATAAATCTGACACAATTAAAGTAGAAATATGATAATCAATTCAATAAGGCAAACAAAAATAAATAAGAACGTAAATCATTGAAAAGATCACAAACTATTCTGCATTATAATCTATGCGGCTGGGTTCAGTGAACTGCAAGGTCGTAATGCGTTCCGCAGGTTGCCTAAAGATGGGTATTCCCAGTTGCTTTCACTATAATACAAACGTGTGTAAATATACCCATTTACACATATTTACTGCATACTCGGTTCGTATTAGTATTAGTAAAGCTACGTTATGCTGTAGAACTAGATATTTCACCCATAAAATGTAAAGTAAACGCTTGATGAATGAGAATGTGTTTTGAAGTGGATGCGTTAAACACAGATTATACAGTTCCTTGTCTTTAAATTAGAAATTTCAAATTCGTATTCTTAAAAATTATAATTGCAAATGTTTAATGACGCTCACGGTTTAATCCTATAATTATCTCCTTACTTTACATAATATAGTTCCAAGAAATCGTTTGAGAAGATTTATTATTA
Organism: Melolontha melolontha; assembly: GCA_935421215.2. Classification (NCBI taxonomy): domain Eukaryota; kingdom Metazoa; phylum Arthropoda; class Insecta; order Coleoptera; family Scarabaeidae; genus Melolontha; species Melolontha melolontha. Next base: position 2,159,716 of record OW285239.1, on the reverse strand, counting down.
AAGTCCGGACACATCGGGTTGAAATGACTTCGTCATTACGACGGACGATATAAATAGTCTACAACATCTGTAAGTACATCACGCAGTTATTGAATGCACTATTGATCTGGCTATAGCGCACACCTATTTTCATCGAGAATTGCAACGTTTTTTGTTGGATATTTACAGTTAAATTTCTGTTTTCATGGGCATAGATAGAAGCGTGTGGAGTTTGAATAATTTAATCTATTTAGCTTATATTTCGTAAGATATATAAAGTGATGTGAATTAGTTTCTAATTTTCATAGTTTCCACTGTTAATTACATCGTAATTTTTGTGATAGATCCTGTTTAATATGGTTTGATTGAATCTACTTCTCCCAATTATTTCGACGTAACTGTGCATTGAATTTCGTTCAGTTTCCATAACTTACGCATACATTTTTAGTTTTAATTTATTTAGATCTAGCGCATTGTTTAAGTTTCCTTTTTCAGATATGATATGGAAGAACGTCGAGAACGGCATCGTGAAACAATGGCGATTTTATGTCCATTGTCAGTGATTCCGAAATTTAGTGCAAAATCTATAAAATATCGTTAAAAAATTCCATGAAATTGCACGTACAACGTCAGTTAGCATCGCAAACACATGCACAGAAATTGGAACCGTTGGAATCTGACAATTTTAACGAAGAACTCTGTGAAACTTTTATGGCGGCTAATATTCCATTAAATGAACTTAACAATCCCACCTTCAAAATATTTCTCCAAAAATATACTGGTCGAAATGTTCCTTATGAATCCACCTTACGCAAATATTATGTTTCTACGTGCTAAACGAAAGCAGCAGAACGCATTAGATGCTATCATTCAAATCAGTACCTCTGGATAAATGCAGACGAATCTGTCGATATATTAGGACGCTGTGTGGTAAATGTTGTAGCTGGTGTACTACATCCAACTATTCCATATAACGCATATGTAATAGCAACAAAGGTTATAAATACAGTTGATACGGAAACAGTTTCTAAAACCATTAACGAGAATATTCAAAATATACTTCATTCGGAAGACAGGTAGAAAGACAAAGTACTTTTATTTGTAAGTGACAGTGCTGCATATATGTTAAAAACAGGCAGACTATTAAAGGAAACATATGCTAATATGCTGCATATTACTTGTGTAACACATGCTCTCCACAGAATCTGTGAATATATCAGAGACACCTTTCCAGAAGTTGATAGACTTATATCCGCTTTTAAAAAAATTTTCAGAAAAGCACCATTGAGAGTAGCTCTTTACAGGGAAAAACTTCCATATTTGGTACTGCCTCCCTCTACAGTAATAACTAGATTGGGGACACAGTTGGAAGCTACTAGTTTTTATGCAGAGAATTTCGATAGTTTACAAAATTTCGTTGCATGTTTAAATGACGATGCTCGGAGTATTTCTGAGTGCAAGGAACTAACACAAATTCCACATTTAAAAAATCAGTTGTACTTTCTTCAGGAACACTTTGGAAATTTGCCAAAACTAATCACTTATTTTGAAAATCGAAATCTCAAATTAAATGATGGTTTAACGACATTAGATGCGGCTATTAATAATTTGAAAAGTATTCTAAGTGGCCATGTGGCCTTCGGCAAAGTTAGACGCAGTGTTTAATAGAAATCCAGATTTAATAATATTGGAGCAATTGTGTATGGGGACAATGCCACAACATCTAACTGCAAAATACGCGGAAATAAAAGAATATTTCCAGTATGCACCTATAACCAATTGAGATGTAGAAAGGGCGTTTTATATTTACAATGTTGTATTCATTCAAAGTGAACAAATTTTACAGAAGAGAACCTTGAGAAAGTATTGCTAGTAAATATTAATACTCCTTTACTCAACTTGAACTACAAAATGAACAAATAAAAATGTATTTCGTATTTTGTTACCGTATATATACCCGTTTCATTATTATAAGTATAATTATATAAATAAAATTAAAAACTTTAAAAATACAAATGATGAGTCATCAACCTCTCGTGTCCGGTCTCTATTTATTATTCAAGTCTCTGACCCACAGTCCCTCGATTCTTTCTTTAAATGCATTTGCTAAATTTATCAGTTTGTTATTAGTTGTGTCTCGGTGAAGATAGCATAAGAAGCTGTGATATATTCGTCTACGTGTAATTAGCAATTGAAAATATGTGTACCAGAGGTACTGATACCTACTTAGCAGTGGCGGCTCTTTAATGAGAGCAAGTGAGCAATTGCACCCCCTGGAATTATGAAACAAAACAAACCAAGCGGCGACTAACTGAAATTATTTATTTATTATGTATATTATGTATTCATAGTTATTGACGAGGAACGTGGCACGCTAACAACGTACATACACCGAGCGTCGTCACAGATATACTGAGCAAAGCCCTACCGTTGCTCTGTTAAGGCATTAACATTACATTGATGGTGGGGAGAACTGTATTTTGCAGTACTTCAATGTCGTATAATACATAACGTTGGAGCAACTAAACCAGACTGCTCTCGGGCGTTATTGCGATGAACTCCGTGTCTTTTTTAGAACACAACGCGTTTAACGCATAATGAAAAAATCGCAGTAAAAAATCTTAAACGGCCGATGCCTCAATTATGTTTAGAAAATAAACAATCTGTTAAAGGTAAAGACGTTATAAGAAAATTCAAAATGAATATTTATCAGAAAAATGACTGGATTTGTGAGTGTGAAATTAAAAATACTTTGTTTTGTTTTCTGTGTCTTTTGTTTGGTGGTGAATCGTCTTGGTCAAAGAACGGAATAAGAGACTTAATTCATCTTAGTGCTAAAATTAGTAAACATGAAAATTCCGAAGGGCATTTGAAAAATATATTTAGTCTAAGAATGTTAGGAAAAAATAACATTCAGAATGTTTTAGATTCATCATATAGAAAAGCAATTCAACAACACAATGAAAAGGTAATCAAAAATAGGCATGTGTTAAATTTAATAATAAATTGCATTAGATTTTGTGGCGCGTTTGAACTGGCACTTCGGGGTCATGATAAACAGCAAACGTTGAATAACATGGGCATTTTTCGGGAATTGATAAATTTTACGGAAGAATTGGATAAATCGCTCAGAGATCACATCGAAGCAGCCCCGGTTTTTAAGGGATTATCAAAAACGATACAGAATGAGCTGCTTAATGCAATGTTGAACGTGTATCATGAACAAGTTGCCAGTGAAATTAAAGCAACCGACTTCATATCTGTGATAGCTGATGAAACCACAGATGTGTCCAATCAGTTTCAGTTGATGGTTGTTTTAAGATATATTGTGAACGCGAGACCGGTCGAAAGATTTTGGAAATTTCTTCTGCCTAGTGGACATGATGCTAATTCTTTATCTGCCTCCATCCTTAACGAAATTAGTTTGCTTGTTGATGACCCAGAAAAACTGATTGCACAGAGCTATGATGGGGCAGCAGTCATGAGTGGTGCTATTAACGGCGTGCAAAGACTTGTCCAAGATCAGAATCCAAGGGCTAATTTTGTACATTGTTATGCACATCAGACAAATCTAATTATGTCACATGCTACATCGAGCAGTAGTAATTGCAGAATTTTTTTTGCCAATCTGACGGGATTATGTACATTTTTCTCCACTTCACCACAACGAGCTGCAAGATTGGAAGAATTCCTTCGGAGAAAAAGCTTACCTCATTCTTCAAAAATAAGATGGAACTTCAATTCTAGGACAGTGAATACAATATATGAGCACCGAGAAGAAATAATTGAAGCTCTAGATCAAATCGAGGGAGAAGGTAGTTTACAAACTACCATTCATCAAGCTAGTGCCAATTTGCGAATTTTAGAGGAGGAAATTTTTATCTATTGGTTAACTTTCTTTCATAAAATTATGCCACATGTGGACATATTGTTTAATGAATTACAAAATGTCAATACAGATGCATTAAAAATCAAGAATAATTTAGATCATTTTGAACGTGCTATTGGAAAAATTCGAACCGAAATCGCTGGCACAGATAATCTGTTGGTTAAACAAAATGACCCAGAACTGACTCCTCGACCATCAAAGCGGCGAAGAGTAACTGATGGTAACCAAAGAAGGAGGGAAACTATTGAAGTGTGCGATATTATTTTGCTAGAAATAAAAACTAGATTTCGGTATACAGGGCACTTAATATTAGCAAACTTAATTTCTTTTAAACAGTTCTCCTCTTTTCAAAAAAAATTTCCGGAACATTGCCTTAAAGAAGCAGGAAAATTTTATCCATGCCTCAATGAAAGCAGACTACGAACTGAATTTAGGCAAAATATAGAAGTCGGTGGTGTAGGTCTGCTAGGTCTTCTGCTGGATGGATTAAGCGACACCTTTAATGAAGTTGTTACGCTTTTAAAAATTGTCATTACAATCCCAATGACAACGTCCGAAGCGTAAAAACTTTCCTGAGAAATACAATGAAAGAAGAGAGATTAAATGCCCTTACTATGTTATCTTGTGAAAAAGAATGTATAAATGATTTCCCAAACTTTAATGAAAAAGTGATAGAACTGTTCTGCAAGTCAAAGACACGTAAAATGGACTTCGTTTATCGTCAGATGTAATTAAACTGTGTAGTGTAATATTTACTATTCCCTCAAAACAAACTCTACAATGAACAGTACCTGTCTGGAACAGTACGTCGGTTAAATTTATAAGGATTGGGTAAGCGTTTTTGTATTACACTTTCTAATTTTGAAATATGCACTCCCTATGTGAACCACCCCGAGCCGCCACTGCTACTTAGCCTGTCAATTAAAACTCATAAATACTTCAATACAAAATTTTATTTATTCAACATAATCTCCTTTAAGACTTACTCATTTAGCAGAACGTTCATAAAGTAATTTTAAAACACTTTAAACAAATTTTTCTCTTCCGCAAACTGCTTCTCGTTGACACACTTATGACTTCATTGTTTCACGAAAATCTATTACGCTTCAAACGTTAGTTGAGTTTTGGGAATAAATAATAACACTGGCCAACATGATTTTTGCTGACTTCTAAGCGAGGCTTGTTTACTAACTAACAGCTGTGTTACCTTCGCTTAATCGTCATCTATTGGTAAGAATACGAACTATTACATGCTGTTTTATTTCACGTGACTCCACTACCTCAGCATCAATCCAGAAATTAAATTGGCGCACCTCGTATATACTAAGCCTTTCGTCTGTCCAGCAGTAACAGGTAATGTTACATATATTTTCGTCTCTTGGTGAAAAATAGAATGTTGGCCCCGTTTCCTAGAGGGTCCGTTATTGTGAAGTAGTAATATTAAGAAAAACCGATTGCTAAATTCCGTGACAGCAAAATTGTCCATTATTTAGAGATGTGCACTATTCAAAGGTGTCAGTAAATATAGGTTTCACGGTATATTGAATTTAATGATACTGCCTTGTAAATAATTCACAGGCCAACACGATTTTTTGCTGAGTTCTAAGCGAGACTTGTTTTTTACTAATTCGGGGGCAAACAAGAAGTGGCGTAGAAAGAAAACTTGACGTAATAGGGACAAATGGGTTTCATAATTGGCATTAGCGTACCAATATTAATTATAAACAAGTGTCAGATCATAGTCAACAGAAAAAAAAATTTAATCGTTGGCGAGTATTATCAGTGTTATTGGTTTAATTTGTAAATGCTTTTATATACAATTTGATTCTCGTAAGGTTTGTCTTGCTTATTTTAGATTCTGTAAATGATATAGAATTTCGAAGACAAAGCGATATATGTCTTCCGCTAATCCATATTAAACAATGCTATCTCTAAAGAGTTAGAGATAGCTTTAATTAGAGAACTAAAGCTTCCAAATCTTACGTTCTTTATTTTATATTATAATATGTATACGACATAATTTTTAGTATATATATATATATATATATACTGCCTACTGAATATGATTAACATAAGTTACTCACTTGTCGGCGACTTGTTCAAACATGCAATACGGACGCTTCGCGTCTGCGCGATAATTTGTGACGAGATACACACGTGTCGGACATGCAATACGAAAAACTTCAAGTGGCCGTAACTCAGTAACGAAACATTATAGGACACAAATTTATTTAAACTTTTTTGCTTATTTTTAGTTGTAGAAACCGTCTATGTATAGCCAGCCCTAAATTTTTGTAACATCTGAACGACTTTTTTTTTAATTCCAAATCCCTTTTGGAACAAGACAAATTCTAATAATTGGTATAAAAATGTTCCAATAGGAACAAATATGATATCTAAAAAACTTGTCATTTACGCGAATCCAATAAAATAAGACAAAACAATTATTCAGCATGTGTAGAAAGCAACAAAGAAAATAATATTAAAATTAGTACACCAAACCAAACAATTTATAATAATTGTACATTTAATAACTGTTCTCCTGCTTTCAAATAAAAATAATTATTTATTATTTATTTAAATCGTTAATTTATCTTGCCAAAAAACACTCGAGCTTTTCTTTCACCGATTAATTTTCTTTTTAACTCAAAATTTTTCCTATCAGTAATTTTTATCGAAAAACTTGTGTTGCTTCCCGTGGAGGTCATTTTGAACATTTACTAGAAGAAACATAAGAAACTCCCGTTTTCTGTAAACATTTCTAAAATAAAAATAAAAAAACTTCAATTGGCCGTAACTCAGTAACGAACCATTTTAGGACATAAATTTATATAAACTTTTTTGCTTATTTTTAGTTTTAGAAACCGTCTATGTATAGCCAGCCCTAAATTTTTGTAACACCCTGTATATATATATATATATATATATATATATATATATAATATATATATATATTAAAATAATAAGCTTTTTTTGGTTTAGCGACCTTTATTGAAAATTCAAAAAATTCAAAAAAAAAAAATTAAACCAAAAAAAGGTTATTATTTTAATATTATGCACACGGCCATTAAAATAAATAAGGAATAAATTTTAATTTCTTATAAACACTAAATATATATATATATATATATATATATATATGTATATATATATATATATATATATATATATTAAACGCTAACATATCTTGAATATTCAACACATAAAAATTATATCGTATACATATTCATATCGAGTTATTTTATAAAAGTCTATATATATATAACATTATATTATTATGACATTACTTACAACATTTCTTATCTCGATTAAATATAGGTTAATCACAGAAAATGTATTTTATTGACCAAAATGATACTATTGAATTCTCCACAAGATGGCGTTCATTAAACATATTAATATGTATTATACCGAGTACCTATACATCATTGAAGCAAATATTTAATTTGACTATGAGAAATTGTCTTGCCTAATCATTCGCTTTATATATTTATCTTTTAGGGTTAGAAAATAGGGTCAGATGCTTTATCGGAATAGAAAGTAATATTTTGCTGGTCAATGTTATTATGCAGATGACCATTATATACTGACAAAATTGGATGTATTATAAAAAATCAGGTGAGTAAATTTAATGCGACAATGGAAAATTTATATATGGGTGTAAAAGTAGCTGCAGATACTTAACAAAAGGATTCATGAGAAGTTCTAGAATGGACGTAGGAAAAATTAAAAGAACAGATTAATTGTTAAGTGGAGCTTATCTATCAATTGGAATAGACGACGTATATCAATATGGGGATTTTGTTCTACAAAAGTGAGACAACCAGCAGATTCATCTTTAGCCACATTACCAGTGCTTAAAAGCTGTTCGATTATTCTACCATTATAAATCAACTGCTTAGAATATATCCAGTTACCATCTTAATTTTGTAAGCCAAAGTTGTATAAAATATTCATAATGCATGTGTTTCCTCAAACATTATGATATACATTAATCACTAGTGAATAATGAGAGCATACTTCACTGGTCTGTTCAAACTTCAATGTGACAACCATGATGGAAATTCTTCCGACTAGCAGTTTTACCCATTTTGTTAGTAAGCTACGACTGACATCTAAAAGTCATATTAATTACTCAAATTGAAACGTCAAATTTTGAATATTATATTTCTAAATATTTTCATAAATACCTAATAGTCGTGGACAATAGTATATTATACAACGAGTGTCTAAAGATGGACATTAGTCACGAGGATGACGTCTTAAGATATACAAGTGACTAATGTCCAACTCTAGACGCGTTCTATGAGACATTGAGGCCGGCTTGTCTCTAGCTAAATTCGATCTGACCTGCACTCAGTGTTGACGAGCTCGATCCAGGATTTTAGTTTTTGGACCGTTTCTTACGTGAATGTTTGTTATTTTATATTACCGAAATGAATAGAATCAATATCCTCTTTTAAAACTTGGAAATTGTTCTTCAATTATTATTTTTTAAGTTTATAATTTAACATTTAAGTATATTTTTGTATCTGTCCTATTTAAAGATTCAAGCATGTTCTTTTTAAAGATTGAAAATGTGCAATTCCGAGAGCAATACAAACCTACCTGCCACCTGAGACTTTGGTAAGTTACTTTCATTTACGTATCAATATTTAGGTAGAATAAGTACTTAATGCATTTCTTATTTTCAAATGACTTTTCAATTTGTTATAATCATATTTTATTTAATAATAAATTACTTAAATAATTGAGCTGATGCAAACATCCTTTCTCTTAAATGGAGGGGTGGGGAGAAGGTAACCCTACCACACGACTCGCCACTGCAACAAAATGAGAAGTTAGTGTTCAGTAAAAACACTACATTTTTTAGGGAAGCTTTTAGTGCCTGTACGATTAGTCGAAATAGTTAAATTCCTTGCCCAACATGCTTATGTGATTAACGTAATATATGAGCCAAAAAAGTTTTGCAAGTAGACTATAAACGAGAAAGATAACTATAGCAGTCATGTCGGAGCATACCACTCGATGATTAAATTGACAATCTGCGTATATCTCTGATTATTCTTACACATTTATCATTAAACAATGGCTTATGTATTTAATGACAAGTTGAGATTTATTTAAACAATGGCAGAAAAATGGACTTATTCTCTGAGAGATGCCTATGAAGATTTTTAAACGAATTTGTTCATTAGGCTGTCCCATATGACCAAATAGTCAAAAATGAAATTACTGTCGAAGCGTCAAGGTAAATAGTCGAAGAACGTCCACAAACTTCTGTACGACATTTACAGCAACAATTAAATCTTTCTTGCGGTACCTGTCGACGTATCCTTAAAAATAATCTAAATATGCATTCTTACCGTATACAATAGTTGATAGGCCACGAAGAATTTTGCCAACGATTTATTGAACAATTCGATGACAATGATGAATCTTGGTTTCACCTCTCTCAACTCTCAAAATATGAGCATGTGGAGTACAGATAATCTACACTTTTTTATAACGAGTCAACGAAAAAATTCATAATTGGAGTAGACTGTGAAATTGAGTTGTACTTTAGCCACATAATGACACATTACTTGATGCTTGACAGTTTCATTTGGTTTCATTGTAAAAAAAGGTTATGGCATTGAAATGATACTACAACAAAAAAGAAAACAAATAATTTATTTTATCGTATCATCAATTATTATGCCATCTTTATGTGAAACATTGATTGATAATTATTAGGAACATAATATTACAATATCTTAATAATACTTTAGTTACTCATAATACGTTAGTAACGAACTAATAACTAGAGCTGAGGATGTTTGCGGTATAACCATGGTTATATCATGTAACCATAGTAATTTACTATGGTTACATGATATAACCATGGTTATACCGCAAACATCCTCAGCTCTACTAATGACACGTTAGATACAGCACCATAATACGTTAGATACAAAACCATAATACGTCAAATAGTACATTATCTCTGAACATGAATTTCAATATTTTGACAGTTCTCAATTTTGACAGTCTCACGAAATAAGCGAGCAAGACTGTTTCCCCAGCACCTTGAACATGTTCATCTCGCCATTTACAAAACAGACGATATTCGTTTTCGTAATGCAATTTTGACTTCGCTGGCAACAAATCTAATTTTGCACTATTTGCAGCCTCTACAATATTTGCGGGAACATCAAATTCTTCCATGATTTATTAATTTATTTCAAAAACGTGCAAGCTTTGACGTAAGTATTTTGTATGACAGACAAATTGTTGATTTTGTTTTAATCTTGATATCGTTGATGATACGATAAAGCTTTGAATATAAACTCGAACATCAGCGATTTAAACCCTCTCGGACGTTACGAGGTGACTCGACTCAACGTCCTCGAGTATTATAAATCGCTTAATGTTCTCGTTATATTAATAGCTATAATATCGAAATCATAATCAAAATTTACATATAGCTACAGAAGTTGTTGAAAATGTTGTCCATTTACATCTAAACAAATTTAATTTTCATAATAAGTGTTGAAAAATTTGACACAAACTTATACAATATGAAACAAACATGTAAATAATTTACATATCTGTAACTATGCACATGGACAATACACCTCGTATTTTCAGCATTTACTTCTGCTTAATACATATGTTTCTGCCAATATAGGCGTCCTCAGTTAAGCTAGTGAAGCAATTTATACAAATTAATACAAACCTGTTATAAACAACTGGTTTGTATCTGTATTTAAATTTACTGAAATAGCCCGCAAAGATCAAGCAAGTTCCGTCCTATAAGAAGACAACTATTTAATAATTGACATCTTACGGGCGAAAGATACATTGCCCGGAGGGCTACCTATCGTTCGAACAGCTATGCTGCTACGGGAAACGATAAAATACGTATGTAGATGTAGTCCATTAACAACCTGCCAGATGGCGGTATATACGAAAAGGTTTTGTTTAAGTATGACAATACGTTAAGCACGTATAAAGCGTTTGTACAATATGAAACAAACATGTAAATAATTTACATATCTGTAACTATGCACATGGACAATACACCTCGTATTTTCAGCATTTACTTCTGCTTAATACATATGTTTCTGCCAATATAGGCGTCCTCAGTTAAGCTAGTGAAGCAATTTATACAAATTAATACAAACCTGTTATAAACAACTGGTTTGTATCTGTATTTAAATTTACTGAAATAGCCCGCAAAGATCAAGCAAGTTCCGTCCTATAAGAAGACAACTATTTAATAATTGACATCTTACGGGCGAAAGATACATTGTCCGGAGGGCTACCTATCGTTCGAACAGCTATGCTGCTACGGGAAACGATAAAATACGTATGTAGATGTAGTCCATTAACAACCTGCCAGATGGCGGTATATACGAAAAGGTTTTGTTTAAGTATGACAATACGTTAAGCACGTATAAAGCGTTTGTACAATATGAAACAAACATGTAAATAATTTACATATCTGTAACTATGCACATGGACAATACACCTCGTATTTTCAGCATTTACTTCTGCTTAATACATATGTTTCTGCCAATATAGGCGTCCTCAGTTAAGCTAGTGAAGCAATTTATACAAATTAATACAAACCTGTTATAAACAACTGGTTTGTATCTGTATTTAAATTTACTGAAATAGCCCGCAAAGATCAAGCAAGTTCCGTCCTATAAGAAGACAACTATTAAATAATTGACATCTTACGGGCGAAAGATACATTGTCCGGAGGGCTACCTATCGTTCGAACAGCTATGCTGCTACGGGAAACGATAAAATACGTATGTAGATGTAGTCCATTAACAACCTGCCAGATGGCGGTATATACGAAAAGGTTTTGTTTAAGTATGACAATACGTTAAGCACGTATAAAGCGTTTGTACAATATGAAACAAACATGTAAATAATTTACATATCTGTAACTATGCACATGGACAATACACCTCGTATTTTCAGCATTTACTTCTGCTTAATACATACGTTTCTGCCAATATAGGCGTCCTCAGTTAAGCTAGTGAAGCAATTTATACAAATTAATACAAACCTGTTATAAACAACTGGTTTGTATCTGTATTTAAATTTACTGAAATAGCCCGCAAAGATCAAGCAAGTTCCGTCCTATAAGAAGACAACTATTTAATAATTGACATCTTACGGGCGAAAGATACATTGTCCGGAGGGCTACCTATCGTTCGATATGTAAATTATTTACATGTTTGTTTCATATTGTACAAACGCTTTATACGTGCTTAACGTATTGTCATACTTAAACAAAACCTTTTCGTATATACCGCCATCTGGCAGGTTGTTAATGGACTACATCTACATACGTATTTTATCGTTTCCCGTAGCAGCATAGCTGTTCGAACGATAGGTAGCCCTCCGGACAATGTATCTTTCGCCCGTAAGATGTCAATTATTAAATAGTTGTCTTCTTATAGGACGGAACTTGCTTGATCTTTGCGGGCTATTTCAGTAAATTTAAATACAGATACAAACCAGTTGTTTATAACAGGTTTGTATTAATTTGTATAAATTGCTTCACTAGCTTAACTGAGGACGCCTATATTGGCAGAAACATATGTATTAAGCAGAAGTAAATGCTGAAAATACGAGGTGTATTGTCCATGTGCATAGTTACAGATATGTAAATTATTTACATGTTTGTTTCATATTGTACAAACGCTTTATACGTGCTTAACGTATTGTCATACTTAAACAAAACCTTTTCGTACAAACTTATAGTTTCAATGTCAAATAATAAATGTCATTATGTGGAAGTGGCTAAAGTACCAACCCAATTTCACAGTCTACTCCAATTATGAATTTTTTTGATGGCTCATTATAACCTCCATTATATTCGCAAAAAAATGGAGTTTGGGCAGCTATTAGCCAGAGAAGGATTATTAGACCTATATTTTTTGAAGGTATGTTAAAAATAGTTTTTGAAACATTTAATAAGATTTCTAAAACACTATGTTGGTACAATAACGTAATCTTAGCTTGAATACAAATATTATCAGGCCAGCACGATCTTGTGACTTAACAATATATCATACCTTTTTATGGCCTTATAGATTTACAACAAAGGATCACTAATAAGATTAAAGAAATTAATAATACACCAGGAACTTATTCTCTGCAGAGATGTGGGTGATGGCCATATAACTAGCGAAAACAATCCCGAGCATGTTTTTCAATCCCGGGATTACGGGAGTTTTGAAGCGTAATCCAGGGATCCCGGGATTAGACTATGTGGTTTCTAATTGGGCTTAAATGAAAAAAAAATTAAGTCATTTCTTAAAAATTATTTATTAATATTGTTGCACAACACGATACACAATATACTAAAATAAGGAACAAAAAAGACAGTACATGAAACTATTTAGAATTTCGAAAATACAATCGCAGAAATATCAAAGCATCCAATGTTTGACTTCCAAGCCTGCTTCGCAGTTTATTTCCAACATAAACAGCAACTGAAAACGCTCGCTCAGGTTCTACACTGGTTGGAGGAATAGACAATAGATATTTATATGCTAATTCTAAGTGATATCCACGAACTCCTTCATTTTCGAACAGGCTCATTTCGCGTCTAATACTATTTACCAATCCCGATTCATTTTGTACTTCAGGATCTGGGGATTCCATGCTCTTATTAATTTCCAGTTATAACTTTTCCTTTAGTGTCAATAGGGGTTGGGAGGTTTATTGCCTTGACTGATCATCTGTTTGTGATCCTGAGCTTTCTTCCTCTCCGTGTCATCTCGACTATTTAATATTTTAACAATACTCTTTATTTGCGCCCTCACTACAGCCTGTGTAGGAACTGGAAATAAGTCAAGCCATTCCAAATCCGATAATAACTGATTTTCTTCATCTTTTCGTGGATTTTGTAAATAATTCAAACACACCAATTAAATCATCATTTCGTCGTTGCTTTATACGTTCCACTAAGGATGTTTTCATTTTATTGGCGAGTGCTGTGTTTTTTATAGATAATTGTTATACAAGAAATTTCAAAGCGGCATCAGCTGTGCATAAATTAGCATCTCGTCGACAGATTGCTTCTACTGTTAATTTAATTGGGGTCAGCACATCAACAATTTTATTTACCAAGTCAAAATCAGCATTTTCTAAACGGATTGGATTTTTGAGAGATCTATAAGAGCTTTTTGAATGCAGGTTTTTAAAAGAGAAAATGGTTCCAACATGAATATTCCACTTGGTTTTACAGCCCAAAAGATGTGACAGCTTTTTTTCATGTTCAATATTCACATATTTTTGAAGTACTGTTTCATTTTTCAATGGTGATCTTTTGAAATACACTACAACTTTGCGGATTTTCTTTATCAGCTCATTAATGTTTTCATCTTTCGTTAACTCTGGTATGTGTTCTCGCGCAAGTTCATTTTGCGACATTAAGATTAAATCTGATTCTGGACAGTCTAAGTCTTCGAAATTGCCATCATCATCGCCATCGTTCATATAATCAGCAGTCACAGCTGGTTCTTTATACTATCATATGAGACTGAGGTAGGGCTGTCTTGCCTGTCTTGAAAATTATTCTTTATTTTATGAAGCACATCACAGCACGGCCAAATTGATACCATGTACGAGACACAGTTGTTGTTCAGTGCAAACAAGCTGTCCTACCTTTATCATAACGTTCGGTCCATCGGTTACAGTAGCCACGATATCAGTTTCCAGGGCAATATCAACTTTATTTAGACGCTCTTTCAATATACGAAAACAATTTTCAGCCGTCATACTTCCATGAATAGGAACGAGTCCTAAGCTACAAATTTTTTTATATGAATGAATGTTGACAGCCATGTATCCTTTATTGGACGTTGATGTCCACTCGTCGAAAGATAGACTGAATCTTTCACCTGCACTTTTCAAATGTTTTAATTCTGCAGTTACTTGCTTTCTGATTTTTTCACTGCAATTCATAACACGCTTTCGAATTATGACGGCTGATTTTGGTAAATCAGTGTATTTCGCTAAGAAGAATTTTCTCAAATCGTCTGAAGTTATGAATACACTGAATGGAAATCCATCTAATGCAATCATTCTTGCCAAAGCAGCATCCAGGCTATCGTCGACACTTTTAGTAAAATAATCTTTTAACTTTCGTTTAGCTGGCGGCGGTGCTGTGTTTAGATTTTCAGAATCTTGACTTGTTGAAGCTGTTAAACGATTAACGTCAGCTAAAATCTTAATGTTATGTTTTGATGACAAATGTGTATGTAATCCCTTAGTCGATCCACCCAAAGTCTTGAGAATGGTAGGACATCGCTTCCTTTAGCATTATTCCCGTCTTTCGCAACTAAAAAATAACTCCACTCTGACGACGTATCACTGTTTTTTTTTTATGTTGAACGAAGTCCCCCGCCATTTAAAATAACTTTTCAGATAATTGACTTTTAAATTTAAATGACGTAACCTGCGTAACCATGTCGCTGGTAGAATAATAAATGAAAAAAGTAAATCCTATTAAGCGTATTTATATTGTCGTACAGGGAATCCTCGACGGGGAATCTCTCGCAACAATATTATAATATATCGTCTGAGGTGATCGGGTGATTCCCCTGTTGACCCGTTGGGCAATTACTTTAACAGTATTGTATTGAATTATGCCGGGCGGGGAAGTCCCCATAATATTTGGGCTGTACCTGTGTAGTTCTTTTATCGTACGGCGTACCTAAGGTTGATTTTTTGTTTTTATGTAATAAGTGCCCTTAATATAATCTAGGTAAGGTCATTGTCAAGGCGCAACGGATTACGGAATGTAAACTGGCAACCCCGAAAATCACGAGATTATCCAAGTACAGTCCCGGGATTTACGGGATCAAAACCCGGCCGGGATCCCGGGATTGTATGCTCTACATATAACACAACCTATTTAATGTCATTTTTACATTTATTTTGTTTTTCTATATTTTTTTAATCAACATAATAATAAATAGAGTGGACCAATCCGGAGCGAAAGCAGAGGCGTGACTAACGAATTGGTTCACGATTACTTAGTATGTTGTTCACGGCCATCGTGTGTACGCGTATAATAGCAGCAGGAAAGTGTATTCTGTGTATTTAATAATGTTGCACAGCTATGTTCGATAGAAGACGCAAGAAATGAGTGTATTTTAAGTAAGTTTAAAAGTCACGCCACTGCTTTCGCTCCGAATTGGTCCACTCTAATAATAAATCATGTTTAGCTTTAAAAATGTTTATTATTTATTTTGTTATGAGAAATATTACATCTGCTGATGATTATAATTGAAAATTATATTTTTAAAATAGATTATTTAGTTTGAACTATCATTAAATTAAACAAAGTGACAGGTAGCTCTAAGTCGAAACAAATTAAGACAGGCGTCATTTTATTCATGGCATACTCTGAAAAACTTTTTCGCCTCACACATTATAATTAATGTATAACTTCTTCTTGTTACCTTATCTAAAAAAAAAACCTATTTCGAACACCAGCACTGAATTTGAATGCGCCGCAAAAAAATTAAACGAACGCATGTAAGATAACAACAATCAAATAAAATTGATACGAATTTTGAACTTTTAAATATTTTACTTAGATAACGTAGGATATATACGCTGAAAAATATATACTTTTCTATCGATTGCTGCCGAAATTGTATTCTAAATCCTGTCCGCGTAGGTGTATAGAATTTCGGAGTCTATACTATTATGAAAAAAAGGCGTTAGCGAAAAAAAGGTGCCGAGAAAAACGATGTGTAGGGAATCTTAGAATTAAAATCTACAGAAACTCTCGAAGCTATCATAAATATGGATGTTCTTTTTTCTACATTAATAGTAAAGATATTGTATCAAATTACCTTAAGTTAATAAGATTATTGTCTTTTATTTTCGTTTTATTTTAAATTTGTGTATTAAGACTTTCAAGAATATTTATAAATAATTGAACGGATTCGCTTTTTACTTGATGAATATCCAATAAAATTAATAGCTAAATATATGATCGTAAAACGACAATTGTTTCTCCAGCACAGTGACTTCCTTAGGTAAGGAAAAGTAAGTTTTTCTATTTTGCGTTCGAAATGAACTCATTATGAAACCCAAAACAGTATCGAAATGAGCTTCATTTCGATACGCTTTTTTTCATTTTTCAATGTTGGCGTTGTTCGAATACAGAATTAAATATCATTGCTGTCATTTGATTTTAAGAATTTATGTACATTTGACAGATATGATATATATTCGTATTTTACACAAACAACGTATGTTGTATACAATTGACAACAACATATATATGTTTCTATGTCACTCATGTTTATATTTTTAAATGAAATATCAAGTAATGTTAACGAAAATTAATAAATAATATGAAATATAATATACTTCGGATAGCAAGATTTAAATTTGAAAATGTCAAGTATCAATGTGACCAACTGCATGCTTTATATAAAAATTAAACTCTGAACTTTCAAATTAAATAATTCCAATTTAAGCAATTTATTAATGTAAAAAACGCAAAATAGAAAAAATAGTATAAAAAACTCGTTTCATAAGGCCTTTTGCCGCACTCGCTCTTTAGAAAACTCGCCGCAAGCGGCTCGTTTTCTAAACTGATCTCGTGCGGCAAAATGGTGCCTTATGAAACTCGTTTTTTAATATACTATTTTCTATTTTGCGTTCGAAATGAACTCATTATGAAACCCAAAACAGTATCGAAATGAGCTTCATTTCGATACGCTTTTTTTCATTTTTCAATGTTGGCGTTGTTCGAATACAGAAATAAATATCATTGCTGTCATTTGATTTTAAGAATTTATGTACATTTGACATATATGCTATATATTCGTATTTTACACAAACAACGTATGTTGTATACAATTGACAACAACATATATATGTTTCTATGTCACTCATGTTTATATTTTTAAATGAAATATCAAGTAATGTTAACGAAAATTAATAAATAATATGAAATATAATATACTTCGTGGATAGCAAGATTTAAATTTGAAAATGTCAAGTATCAATGTGACCAACTGCATGCTTTATATAAAAATTAAACTCTGAACTTTCAAATTAAATAATTCCAATTTAAGCAATTTATTAATGTAAAAAACGCAAAATAGAAAAAATAGTATAAAAAACTCGTTTCATAAGGCCTTTTGCCGCACTCGCTCTTTAGAAAACTCGCCGCAAGCGGCTCGTTTTCTAAACTGATCTCGTGCGGCAAAATGGTGCCTTATGAAACTCGTTTTTTAATATACTATTTACAAACTAGCAGCGATATACATAAATGCAGAAAAGGTTAATATTATTATGCCTTTAGAATGAAATCGAAATTTCACTAATATTCGAATATAGATGTGTGACTCAGGTGGTCAGCCCTACTGTTATACAGGGTGGCCGAAAATGACCGAAGGGGTTTTAATTCCTTATAACTTTTTTATTATAATTTTTTTTTTGTTTTCAATATTTTGTAAAGAAGAGTTGGGGAATTTAAAATGGAACAGTACACAATTGAACAACGTGCCAAAATCGTTGAACTTTATTTCTCAAATCAACGATCCATTGTTTTGACTCAGCGTGCATATCGTCGTTATTTTAATGTGCGGGTTGGACCTTCAGAGTCAACAATAAACCGTCTGGTTGCAAATTTTCGCTAACAAGGGGCAGTAAGGAACCTTCCTGGTGCCGGCAGACGACGAACGGTGCACACGGATGACAATATTGAACGGGTACAGGAGAGTATTCGGGAGGATGGAGAAACATCAACCAAGAGATAGATGTTCGACACAATTTGGCCTCTCAAGAGGGTCGCTGCAGAGAATTTTGCATACAATAAGAATGTTTCCATACAAAATTCAGCTTGTCCAACAATGGAAACCGACAGATTACTAGCAACGACTTGATTATGCAATTTATTTTCGTCAAAAAGCAGAAGAAAATCATGATTTTATTCATAATTTAATTATGAGCGACGAAGCCCATTTCCACTTAAATGGGTTCGTTAATAAGCAAAACTGCAGAATATGGGCTACGGAAAATCCAAGAGTAGTTCAACAGCGAGAATTACACCCACTTAAGTGTACCGTTTGGTGCGGTGTTTCGTCGGAAAGGATAATTGGCCCATATTTTTTTGAAAATGAACACGGTGTCGCCGTTTCCATCACTGGTGTTAGATATCGGACAATGTTGGAAAATTTTTTAAGGCCAGCTGTGGAAAACCATCCGCAAGTATGGTTCCAACAGGATGAAGCCACAGCGCACACTGCGAGGGACACAATGGCTCTTTTACGCGACATCTTTGGTGAACGAATTATTTCCCGTACAAGCGATTTTAATTGGCCTCCGCGTTCACCGGATTTAACCGCTTCAGACTGTTTCCTTTGGAGTTATTTGAAAGGAAAAGTCTATATTAATAAGCCTCGAACCATACAGCAATTAAAAAATATTATACCCGACGAAATCAACAACATTACACCTGAAGTTTTGCGAAAGGTTATGGAAAATGTTTTGGAAAGAGCACGAATATGCGAAGCAGAAAATGGCCACCACTTGCGAGATATAGTTTTTCATAATTAATTAAAAATATTCTCCATTTATATACTGTATTTAAAATTAAAAAAATTTAATAATTATGTCTTAAATAAGAAGTTATAATGAACTCAAACCCCTTCGGTCATTTCGGTCATTTTGGGCCAGCCTGTTCTATTGGGAAACTAATAGAAATTTAATGGACAAAATGTAAATTTTTATAATCGTGTAGAGGTGAGTTATTTAAATGTAACTGATCAATAATTGAAATTTGTGATTTTTCTAATTTATTAATTTTTAAGCTTTTCGGTTAATTTAATTTTTTGCCTTTATTCTCGAAATGTATAATGTGAAAATCATTGTTGAACATATGGTTTTCTGCTATTAAATGAATGGCAAAAGTGACATCTAAGAAAACTAAGAACAATGTTCAGTCGAATGAACTTCCTGGTTGGCCAACATATTGCTGTGAGTTTTAGCTCGTTACGATTTAATATAAAATAAATGGTTGTGTGGGCAGTTACTCAAGCATATTTTTATTTGGACTGGGTATCTCAATGCGATATTTTGGGTCCTCCGTAACTAGACCTAGCCTCCAAAGTAAACGTAAAGAAATAATACAAGAGGTAAATTGTTAATAATACTTTTATTGGTTCTTTGTATGTTCACAAGTCATTTTGTTTTGACTTAAAATGTCTAAGACATAAATTATCAATAAAAAGTTTTGTACAAATTTTATTTGTGAACGACAGATATAGTTTTGGAGTCTTTGGTCTTGAATCCCTAAAAATATCACATTTCAGTATTTCACTCACGAAAGGGAGTATTGCCCTTTTAATAAGCTTAGTGCACGTCTATTTTGAAATATAGATTTATGGCTTCTATTTATATTAGCTTCAAAATCGAATGGCTATTCAGCGTGTATTTAAGTGGAAGTCTAGTTCCTACAGAATACTGCGCCTATCTTGACACAGCATATATTATTGTATTTCACGTCTATTAATGAATGTTTAATTATTTTATAGTATATTAATAATCAGGAACAGTAAGGAACTTTTACCGATCGAGGACAACTGTTTATGTTGTCTGAGATCGGTATTTCCTTACCCTTTGTGATGCTTATGACGTGTTTGTGTCAATGTGTGCTACAAATTCGTATTTTAACTCAACTTACTTACCGATCTAGATCGCTAAAATTACTTAGCGTCGAGTTTAATCTGTAACAACAGGCAAATAATACTTACCGTCTTGAAAACCAGCACGGTAAATGATCAAAATAGAGTTCAATCGCACAAAAATAAAGTCATCTATTATTTGTTATCTGTATTGCGTGTATGACAGCGCAAAAGCATAAGTGACTTTGAAGATGAAGTTGGTAAGTTTAATTTAAGACATGCTAGAGTAGATTTTTATAATAACTACCTAGTATGAATGAAAGGAGTTATAAGAAAAGCTATATTTATTTTTCAAGATATGATCCACTAACGGTTACACACTTATTTCAGTATTTTTCAAATAAAGGTATACCTTCGAAAAATTTATTTCCGTAAGTCTTCAAAATGCTTTTTGTAATTTAGAAAAGAGATAATAATCACTCGGTGTTCCATTTCTATAAAGCCACAGTCGTTAATTATTTATCGGACTTGGTGAGCCTTGTGATCTCTGCAATTTTCATAGTTCAGCATAATCTTTTCAGCAAAGTTCTGGGATTCTTTTTGCTGTATAACAGTTTTCAAATATACTTCTCCTATAATTGCAGAGCCTTCCTTCATGTACTCAGGATTTCTTCTGCATTCCAAAACACCAAACACCAGTT
The DNA here is from genome assembly GCA_935421215.2 of Melolontha melolontha. Classification (NCBI taxonomy): domain Eukaryota; kingdom Metazoa; phylum Arthropoda; class Insecta; order Coleoptera; family Scarabaeidae; genus Melolontha; species Melolontha melolontha. The sequence goes on along the minus strand of OW285239.1, from coordinate 2,138,483 downwards.
TTCCAGATGCATTTTGCGTCCTCGCCTTTTTTTGGTGGTTTCGGATCCCTTGCGGACCTACTGCAATCGATCCTTATTTTGTCGGTAAGTCTCAAAGATACACCCAAATCTCATCACGTGTTACAATTTTCATTTTCGGAAAAAAGTTTTTATCGTTACCTAAAACCTTCAAGTTTTCCTCACAAACTTGTTGCCTACACAGATTTTGTTCGGGAGTAAGCAATCTGGAAATCCATCGTGCTGACACTTTGTTGATTCGTAAATCATCACGTAAAATTTTTAATTACTGTAGCTTTTGATATCTCCACTTCTACAGCAATAATTGACGCCTTCTTCCTTTGATCTGCTAAGAAATGTTCATTGACTGTCTTGACGTTTTCCTTAGTTCTTGCTCGATAGGCGTTCCTCATCTTGGATCGTCTTCACTTTATTCCCTATCCCACGGAAATTGCTTAAACCAAAATTTTACTATAAAATATGACGACGCATCTTTCTTATAAACATTAGCAGCTAAATAGTATTTTTCGGTCCATTTCTCTTTTGTCAAGAATTTTATCACGCCTCTATGTTCTAACTGAATTTTCCTCATTTTTTTGGTTATAAAATCAGTAAAACTCTCTGGATTTGGCCAAAACTTGGTGAGTGTAAATTCAAATGTGACAACTATTTGACAGCAAAAATTTGCTATTGTCACTTAATTTTTTCATGGATAGTTAGATAATATAGAAATCTTCCGTCGTTCTTCAAAATGTTTCGGGGTATTAGGACATCTAGATTAACTTTTCAATTGAATTGATTAAGAAAATTCATGCAAAATGCTGTAGCAACGTGCGCCAACTAGCTTCGTAACAATCATACTTTATTTCCTTATACCATAATAGAAGCTGTTTATGCTATTTGATAGAACACGTAAGAGTGTAGATACTGTTCAAAATTCCTTTCAAAAATTAAAAAAGAAGGGGAATTATACAAAGAAATTCATTCATACATTTCCGTGTCCGAAAATCATTAGTACTCCTCCATAGCCGACCAATGTTTAGCCACGACTATAGCTTTGTCATTTGCGAGGTTTAGATCGTCAACTGTGCAGCCCTCCCCAATGCCAACGCAACACATCAGGTGCTGGTTGGTTGAGGCCTCTTCGTATTCACACAGATCACTTTCCGCCTAGAAATTCCACTTTATAAGGTTTACGCGACAGCAAATAACATCGGTCCGCAATCTGTTCAATGTCTTCCAGGCTATATACGGCTGATTATGTTCAGAGGCAAGTTCCTCCTTCAGTTCAAACGGGTTATTTGGTGTTTTGTTGAAAGAAATTATACAATGAATATCTTCTGATGGAAAAACTTATTGAAAACGCTCTATTAGAACATAAAACTGATTCTAACAAACTCCCAAGCACTTTTTTAAAATCCTTTTCTTAATGCTTATTACACCTGAATTACTTCATTGGGCAAAATCCCATTTCTTAAACTTAAAACAATATTCGATTTCAAATTTACCTTTTCGAGAAACTTAACCTACATTTGGTGTCGCAAACAAAATATATATAACTATTTACATAAAAAATAACCTAAAAAATAAATTCAAAGTATTTTCAAAAAATAATATTTAATTATTAGAGGTATGTACATGTGTAAGTAGAAATTGCAAATAATTTGTTCATTATATCCGAAACACAAAATGTAAACTGTACAAATATACGTTGTGCAAACCAGTCCCTCCAAACTCACTGAGAAACGAGTACGAAAAACTCATTAATTCCGGCGTGAACGCAAATATATTGCGTGAAAAAGTCAAAGCAGCATAAAAAATGGCAAAAATTACAATCCACTCAGTTCGTTGACCTCTCCACTTCAAACACTACAAACACACGGGATTATGGTGTTTATAACACCCGTACTTTGGATTATTTATTGACGAAAATCAAATGTGATACTGACACGCATTTCGAACTCGCATTTCGGCGACTTTCAAACATTTGTCTCTTAAAGTCGATGCGACATAAGCAACTGAACACCGTGCAGCTGCTTATCGTAGGTATAATGTTTCAGACTTTTCAGAAATGTCCCGTAATATTCTGATGTCCCTTGTAATTAGTATCACTTGTGTAAATAGTATTAAGATTCAATTTAAATTTTATGAAATACTTAAAATATTTCTTATATACACAAATTATACATTTCTAATTATTTTGATGATAAATCGGTGATTTTTTAAAAAATTCTAATTACTTAAAGCTATAAAATTTAAATCTGAGGTACTAGCAAAATAAATATAAGAAAACTTTCGAATATGTAACAATAAAAATATTGGTGTATTGCATTTGAATTAAGTCTCAATTTGTTTTATATTATTATATTGTTCATAATAAAGCCTAAAAAATACTTGTTAAAAATATTTTTTAATTTTATTTTCGTTTTGTAACTGCCATCTATCGTTAACTAGCTTAACTACAATCATGTGTTTCTTAAAAATTGAGACATCTAAAGCAGATTTCTGTAATAACAGCATGTTACAATAAAATATACAAAAAAATAGAAAATATTTTCATGAATGTTTATATAAAAATATTTTGTAAATAAATATGGTAATTTAATAATGCAATTTTTTATTCTAAAATGCGTAATGAATGTTGAAGATACTTACTACCTACTCACGAAAAAAACATAACCTCATAATAATATTGCTTTAGATATATTATCCAAAATTCAAAATTTTATTGCTTAAAATATGGAAAACGATTCTTATATTACGCACTTGATAAGTATTTCTATATTTAAAAAATTTTGAATTTCATGAAACTTACCTTTTTAAGACTCTTGAAAGGCTACACTAAAGTTAAAGCTGGATAAAACTAGCAAACCAAGGCACATTTGGGTACATTTACATAGGTATAGGTATATATTATATGTACAACTAAAATACCAGTATTTAAATATTTAAAATTTAGTTTTTGCTTTGCGCGTAATTTTATTAATTAGGTTAAAAAATAATGTTAAGATTTGTTATATATAGCCATAACTTATTGTCCTCAATTATAAAAAAAAGTTTGCACACCAATACAAGAATTTTTCTTGTAAATAATCTTTTAAATTGAACACATATAATTTAACCAATAGTTCATAATGTAGACAACTAATCAAATATTTTTATAATTGTAATTAATTATTAATTAATTAACTATCAGTTAGGGTTAGTTTTGATGAAACTAATTAATATTTATTTGTTGGAGATACACCTACTTTCAGCCATAATTAATAAAATTTAGAAATACATTAAAAAGAAAGGTAGAAACTTGGGCAAAACATAAAAATACGTTCACATATATAAGAAATGACGCAAAGAGACCACCACTGCAATTGATAGTAATCAAAGACATTCTTTTTACCCGAAATTCCAGATAAGAAATATTTGCTTTGCATATGGTTTGACACACAATACACATTAAACCGATTGTAAATTAGAAGAAATATGATTAGGTGTAATGATTAAACATTGTGTAAAGGCGCCTTAAATTATTAAACAACTAGTAGGTATAAGTAAAGTGCAAAATACTATAATTAAAAGAAGAAAATGTTTGGATCTGCATAATGAGAGTCAAATGCCAAAAACACCAGCAATTAGGAATGATTACTCATATTTTTAGTTAATATTTTCAGTAAGAAATCCACCAGTTAAAACAGACAAATTAAACGAACAAAAATATGGCAATTAAATTCGCAAGATATTGCAAATGAAACGATATGTAAAGTATAATATTTACTAATGAATCGTATTATGAAAAATATTAAGTTTCTATATTCTTGCATTGCAGTAATTACAATATCATTCCTTTGGCAAAGAGCACTAGAACTGCCTTTTAAGCATTATAGAAATGGGAGGAGACACATGCAAATTCCTTACCAATATGAGGATTGAAAAATAATGTTAAAAAATCTAGAATTACCAAAACTTGATTAAAAAATGTCATTGTTCAGAGGCATTTAATTTTATAAAATAAAACAACATATTAAAAGGTAAATATTTATTTAAATAAAATAATAAAACACTTTCTGTTATCAAAATACTATGTATGTGTGGTAGGTTATACCTAGAGAGCAAGTCTTTAAAAAAATAGTGTTTTTATATTTCCGGTCTGGAAGAATGTGATTTCCTTCGTTGCATTTCAATAATATTATGAATACATTGTAAAATAATCTCTTAGTTTTTCGACAAAAAAAACACCTACTATGAGTTCATCATCATTAAATTTTGTATTTTTTTTTAGATTCGGAGACAAAAATAGTTTGGGATCTCCAACGTAGACTGAAAATTAGATGTTTCAAAGCATAGAATTTTCACTGGTTTTTATTTATGGTAGAGACTTAGAAATTGGTCCAGCTCTTGTATATACTGACTCGTTACTCTTCTCCATATGACTGATAGTCTATCCCTATTCCTCTATCTGATTACAGTCCATATTAAAGCTTATCTTGTCATGTATGAATGTGTGCTCGACCCATAACCATTTTCTCTTCTTAATTAAGCTTCTAATATGTTTTTGTTTCTCAAATACAGCCAATGTTTCTTCAAAAGTAATTTTTTAAGTTAAATTAATATTGTGAGACAACACTAACAATTAATAATATTGTAAAGTGGCATAAAAAAAGAAAATGAGGAAAAATTGTATCAGAATTGAAAAATATCAGTCCGGAAATACAAAAACAAAGTTTCGTATACTTAAAACCCGTGAATATGAAAACCAAACAAATTCACAGCAGTTTTATATATTAGAGATGTGCGAGATTTACTATGAATTCAATAAATTAATTCATTCAGTGATTCTACAAACTATTAACACAAATCAGCTATTTATTTCTTCAAGACATAACTCCGCTGCCTATAAAAAAAGAAAACAAATATAAAAATAAGCATAGGTTAGGTATCAGATATTTGCACCTACATTTCGAACATTTTCCATTGAATCGTATACAAGGGCCTCTACAGTTTCCTTAATTTTTTCATTCCAAATCACCTCAAAAGTTTTCCTGTCGCATTTAGCCAAAAACGTCAATAACCTACAAACTCGTTCCCTCAATAAAGAATTCGAACTTCTTAATAACCCGATGAAATTTAGAGGTTCATCTGTACTGGCACTTATTGACGTATTTAAAATTACCCGACTGACCAGTTCGTAATTTTCCGGCGTTTTCCTCAGAACTTGGGTTAAAATAGCGATCAGATCGTTGACGATTTTTATTTTTTTCTTGCCTGAAAGTTAAAAATGCGTTAGGATTATGATAATAACTAAAGACGGCAGACTATGTGCCCGAACAGTAGCGTGATGCGGAGGGATCGAGTAGAGGCGTACGACGATCAATTCAGTTGCCGTTGAGACGTTGTAAGCGATACATTGTTAACACAATCGTGTTGAAAATGTCGGGAGTGCGTAGAAAGAATGCATCGACTCGGTTGCATGCTAACGTAGTAATGAAATTTTTACATCGGTTTCCCGATTTAATATATGACGGTACCGTAGTGAAATGTTTAGTTTGTGAAACAACTTTATTAACTTGGAAAGCAAGTCAGTGACAAACATAAATCGAATAATAGTGGACGCAGATCATATAATAAATTTGTGTGTGATTTAACAATGATGTTAATTGCGACCAATATACCAATGCAGAAAGTGGAACACCCAATGTTTCGTCAGTTTTGGAAGAAATACAATCCTACGTGGAAATTACCAGCAAGAAGTACGCTACGGAATTACGTACCGTCAGTGCGTGAGAGAATTGTAAATTGTACAAAAAATACGGTAAAAAAAAATTCCTGTGGTTAACAATAGACGAAACTACAGATATTAAAAAACAGTCCATCCTAGCCATTCTAGTACGGACGCTGACTCCGCAAGGACCTTCTCCTCCTTATTTACTAACCTGTAAACAAATGCAAGGGTGTACTGCCAGAGCGATATATGATGTATTAATAGAAACACTACACAAATTTGAGATTTTACCGAAGCAAGTGTTAATGTTAGTTACCGATGCTGCCAAGGTTATGTGTTCCACGGCAAACTTACTCAAAACGATTCAACCAAACCTGCTGCATGTCACATGTTTGCTTCACGCTTTACACCTTGTAACAAACACTATACGTACAACTTATCCTGATGTGGATCAACTGATAGGATAAACGAAAGCGGTTTTTCTTAAATCTCCGAAACGGATTCGGCTATTTCATTCGCTGTGTCCTGATATACCCGAGTCGCCGCAACCAATTCTTATACGATGGGGTACTTGCTTAGAAGCAGCATTTTATTATTATAAACATTTTGAAAAAATTAAATCAGTGATTTTACAACTAGATGCCAAAGAAGCAGCTGCAATACGGCTCAGCCAGGTTCAATTTAACAATCCTCAAGTTGCAGCAAATTTAAAAATTATTTACGACAGTTACGTTCCAATACTGGACGCAATAAAAAATTTACAGAACACTGCGCTGTCCTTATCGGACTCATTAGCAATTATTGACCACGTAAAACTAGTGCTGCATATCCTTGAAGATGAAAAAAGTGATTGTGTCCGTGAAAAATTTAACAGTGTATTAGATAAAAATATAGATTTTACAAAATTAGGGCAACTTTTTACCAATACTGAAGATCCGTTGTACAGATACAAAGAGCGCTTTAACTATGCAAATATAACATCTCTCAACGTCGAACAATCCTTCTCAGTATATAAACATTTATATACGTCGCTACGTACGAACCTTTCCGAGACTAATACAGAAACATATATTATGGTGCAGTTATCGCGCACATCCGCATTTTTTTGCAACAATGTAAACATGTTGGGTAAGTTATTTATGTTTTTTCTTAACGTTTTGTATAGGGATTCGATATATTTATTTTTAAGTAAGCGCACTGTTATTCTGCTAAACTCTCCACGCAACGCCACTGCTGGGGCACATAGTCTGCCGTCTTTAATAATAACAATCTAAATGCATACTTAATGAGAGCAGAGTGTAAATCAGCACGTAAACATTTAATATCATCAAAGCGTCGCAAAATTGATAGAGGAATTGATCCTCCGAATGAACTAGGTAACAAACTAAGCCGTAGATGTGTTCTAAAGCTTGAAGATCGTCGTTTGTTAAATCACTGAGTTGTCTTATGTTTTCTGCGGTGTATGAAACTGGTGTACTTCTGGGAGTTGGGGTAGAATCATCTGAACTGTTAGTAGATGTTTTTCTGGTAAGTAATTTGGATCCATATACCAAATTAGGAATTAGTTTTACATCCAGATAAACCTATAAAATAAATAACAAAGAATTAAAATACTAAATACGGAAAGGAACTTAGATGACGAGATCAATGAGAGAATTTTAGCAATTAGAAACCTTTACAATAGGTACTTATAAGTGCATGTGTCTTTAGTTGTGTTTAATTTTTGCGATTTTTAGAGATTTAGCAGGGTCTATTTGTTGATAAAATGAGTGAAATTAAGGTAGCACACTCTCATGTCATCAAATTCATAACAAAATCATTTATGAAAGAATAGTTGCTGTGCATGGAGAAATTAAATTTTGATTTCAATTTTATCAAGGAATTAACGATGAGTCAAAGACCAAGCAGGCTGTGGAAGCTAAAATTGAAAAGATGGAAGGAAATGTTGAAAATTTACTACTTTAAGGTCATAATAAAGGGTCCGGCAGTGAAACGGGAAGATTAAGATATTGCGAAGATTAGAGTCAGACGGCTCGAGAGGAGTGGACTCGACCTTAAGTGTCCAGAGGGTCGGTATTTTCAGTCGTCATGTTGCGTTGGACGAATGAGCAGCGTGCTTTTGCCGTAAAAGCATTTTACAAAAATGCTGATAGTGCTGTTGGTGCTCAACGTGCTTTCCGTAGGGAGTTCAATTTGTTACCGCGTGATCCTGTACCTTCAGCGAACGCTATCAACCAATGGGTAAGAAATTTTGAAGATGGTGCTACTAGCCACATTGCTAACATTTCGATGGACTTGCTGAAATTGGCGTTTCCTGGTCGCTTAATTAGCAGGAATGGCGATATGCCTTGGCCTGCCTGTTCACCAGACTTAGCGGCTCCTGACTTTTTTCTGTGGGGTTATTTAAAGCTAAAGGTTTTTGAATCAAACCCACCCACAACTAAAGACGAACTGAAGGAGCGAATCCAACAGGAGATCAACAACATTCCGTCCTTCAGACGCAGAGTCATGGGATCCTTCACCGAAAGACTTCAAGAATGTGTTCGAAACGAAGGACGCCATCTTACAGATATAGTTTTAAAAAAATGAACATTTTCATATATCCTCATTAATTTCCACTAATTTAGATTAAGTTTGTGTAAAAAAGTTCTATAAATATTAATAATTAAGACTTTGAGAATTTTTTTAAATATTCCCCTTTCACTGCCGGACCCTTTATATCCAAAACTGTTCTGATAATTTTATTACATAACAATTCGAGTTTGTCTGTACTGTAGATTCAACTCCTGCCCATGGGTTCATGAGAGCATTCTACCAGAAAAAAAGAGGCAAAACACAATTTTCTGAAGAAGAAAAAAACAGGCACTACATTTCTGGAATATTGTTTGTGGAATATATGCCAAAGGGGGTCTATCATAGATTGAGAGGTATATGAAAACACAAATCAAAAATTGAAAACTGCTCTGAAGGACGGGCATTCTTATAGTAATTTGCAGAAAACTTATTGATCCATGAAAATGATCGAATACCTAAAACAAACAAAATCCACCAGATAATCAATGACTGCGTTCATATAGTTAAGGCATTCACCTTATAAGTTTGAGTTAGCATTATTAGGTTTCTGTTTTATTCAAACACTTAAAAAAGCATGTCAGGGTAAAATGTTTTACATCTAATAACGCACTCAAAAAAGCCGTTAAACAGTTTTGCAAAGTCGTCGAAGGAATCTTTCCTGAAAATATGGGACAATTAGAAAAAGATAAAGTAAGCATGTGAGAGATAAAGATAAAGAAGAAGGTTGTTAATGTGATATAATGTGAAATAATATAAAAATTTTTACTCTCATATAACCCTGTGGCTGAAAAAACAAGGACAGAAACTTCAAAGTATTGGAATGAGTTAAAAAAAAATTAAGTAAAGATGTGATCAGACAAAATTTTAAAGTGTCTTGAAAAAGGCAGTAAATTATACCAGTTAAAACGACAATAGGCAACTACGATCATTGGGACAAATCATCAGGTTTAGTCCACGTCACCCTAACTTGGAAGTATTGCTTTTATTGGAAATTGCACTTTAGCCGATTGCCAAATTTCTAACATTAGGGTAATTTACTATACGAACGATGAATTTTTCATTTTGACATTTAAAATTAATGTTTATCTTTCAGGTTAGAAAACTCTATCGTAATTCTGTACTTACAAGTCATACAAATTCGTAGAAACTAGAAATATTAATGCAAAAGAGGTACAACGCGTAATAAAAAATGTTCCCTAGACACAAACCGCGCCAAATGACTTGGCAACATAACTATAGATCGTTTTACGTTCACGATGCAGTGTATATTCTTATGAGGATATATACATCTCCTTTTCTCTTAAAACAATTGCAATAACGGTTACTTTTCTATCTCTCTCACTGTTGTCATATTTATCCATATTTCTATTAGTGATTTTTCATTTGCACAGTTAATCAAATTGACATGGTCATAGTTTAATTTATTTTTTATCTGTCAAATATTATTGTTACTTTCCCGTTATTGTTATTATTTATTTGGTATTTGTATTGGAATTCTTCAGTTCTTTTATAAACTGTTTTTATCAGAAGGCTACCTATTGTTTACAAAACTATTTGTGGTAAGTTACAAAATGATTTAAATAAATTTATGAATAGATAAAAATATTAGTGTTACAGATATATCAATAATTGAGCCTGCAATGAAAAAATTGCGAAAGGGTGACTGTTTTACCCGAAAAGAGAAACAGATGAAGCTTAATGTCTTTCTATGTTCTTTAAAAACCTACGCTGCACAAACGGAGGAAACTTTACATTGTGCAGTAGAAAGCTTATACAATATAAGAAAAGAACAACAAAAAGGGCCATTGTGGAGTCTAAACAAAATAAGCAGATGAAAGAAACTGTGCACTTACACCCGACACTTACATACGACAAAAATGCATAGTTTTTACTAAACTTTGCACCTATCTTGAATACGGTTCTAGCTGCCATCAACATTGATAATGATATACCTAATTTAACACAATCTATATTATATAAACTTTTGAAAGACATTGGTTTTGAATTTCAGAAAGTAAAACGAAGAAGCATTCTTATTGAACGGGATGATATTTTTAGATGAAGACATAAATACTTACGAGATATCTAAAGGTTTAAAGTTGACGGTAATATTTGGGAAAATTACATCAAACATGTAAAAAAATTGAAGATGAGATGTTGATTGTCGTTGGACTGATAGATAATATTGAGGAATTCATAATACTTGTTAAAGAATCAAATTCAAATGATGGTTCCGAGGCTGATTTATTAACAAATGCAGTTAAACGATCACTCTAACATTCCGTCAACAACAAATGCATGTTCAACTCTTCTTGCTGATATTGAAATAATTTAAACTTTTCATAAATAAATTGTATTCAAATAATAAAATGTAAATAAATAAAGTACTATTGTTTAACCATTATCACCTGTAATACCAAAAAGACGTTCAAGAATTGTTGCTCTCACAGTGTAATTTATAAAACATTGCACTTGCGATAGAATCTAATTCAACATTTGGCTCTAAAGATGATTTATTAACAGATCGAGTAGATATTGTATTTCTAATTGGAAAAATACAATTCAATATAAACAAGAATTTTCTTCATTCTAATAACGTGTTTAATTTATGGAGGTTATGTGCTATGACAACACTGTCAATAGAGGTTATTTTAAAATCAAACTTAAAAAATTGTTTTATCCGTTGGCAGATTGTATTGAACATTTGACAACTATGTAAGCTTTCTCCATAAAGAACATACTTCACCGTGAACGTGAAACGCTCTATAGTGTCAAAAAATACAAATCGTTGGAAACTAATAAAAGAGGATTATACTCCATAACACCTAATACTTCGAAGATGGGTTGACATAGACTATAGTACGGCAGATTTTTAAAGTTTAGTGGAGTGGGAAGAAAAGCAAGAGATAAGGTTTTTGACATTGCTTGCCAACTCACAAACAAACTTACATCGAAAGGTAGAATGGTCACATACAGTTGATAAAGTATAAGTTTTCAGTTCAAGGTCAAATTCGAAGCATATGATTCAAATCAGTACTGCAGAGTCAAATGAAGTCAGTATTCAATCGCGGAAACAACCGTCTGTCATCATAAAATATAAACGTCATGTTTTGCAATATTGTCAAAATTTTAGTATATAACCAAAGAAGCATATACATAACCTACATGTCAAAATAATAATGAGTAAAGTGGGAACATGAATTGTTCAAAAGTATTGTTTCTTTCTAGTTCTGTATAATTATATTCTATCCAAGAAAACTATGCGGAAATTATTACTTTAATATACCAACAAATTATTTTAAATGGCATTTATAATTACAAACTCACGATAATATTCGATCAAAAATATATTTAAAAAGAAATATTTCAAGTCAGATATCAACAGTGAAATGCATAGGTATTGACAAAGATCTTTAGTGTTAAAAAAATGTTTGCATTATTAAGAATGACATACCTACCGAGTACCGAAATAATTTTCTTGCACAATATCTGGGCTAAGAAGATTGGGAATGTATTAATTCAATGTATAATTTAGATTTCTACTTAATTTATATATTGTTTATATTTTAAATAAATTGAAATATATTGGAAAAGAATGTAAAAGTTATGTTCGTAACTCTGAAAAAGAATTAAAACCTTTTGAGAGTTGTCAATATATGTTTTCAAATTACATTTATAAAATTATACATAAAAGAAAACATTTATATAGTCTACATTTAATATTTTATTGTTTCTTAAGAAAATAATGGTATAATAAATCATCTTGCAGATAATACAATCCAAATCCATATTATCCTTTATTAGATGAAGATAATATTTATCAAACATATGAGGATTTTCTGATGACTACATTTGATAATTTTGCAAGTTAATACACCACCAATAAGAAAAAAAAAAACAAACAGTACACCACCAATAAGAAAAAAAACAAACTTCATTTAAATAAAACATTGCCTCAAGATCTTTATCATGCAATGTTTTGTTGAACCAGTGGCAGTAATTTCTTTGCAGCTTCATATTATGTGCATGCAAATGATGCACATTAATAGCTTTTATGGCAGTATTAATGCTACCATATTAAAATTCTACAAAATATAAATAAGTAAACCTGCCTGTTTCAACCAAATAAAACCTTGAAAATATTACTTGTATTATTTGCAATATGTTATTTTTAATATGAATGGAGTATATATTACAAAAATAAATGAAACTAGTCAGTTTCTAATTCTGACTCAGAACTTGAGTCGTTTACATTAACTATTACTGGAGCAATCTCTGTCCTATCAGAAATTTCTCTCGCTCATGCCATTTTTAATTAAATATTCCGTATGCCTAACACAATTATACCAAGTAATTTCATCACTGTTGCAAAGCTTCATTCCACATTTCTTTAACTCTTTCATCTGAATAACCATTTCTTCCAATATTTGAATTATAATAATTTTTAACCTTAGCCCAAATCAACTTCATGTCCACTTTCTCTTATTATTTCATCTATAATAAATATCTTCACTTCTTTATGATATTTTACTAATTGATTAATTCATTCTTAGTCATTTCAGGTGAATAGCTTATATCTTTTTTTCTCAACCATTCCATAATTTCTTTAAGCAATATTGCTAAAGACGTTGTACTTGGGCTTCTGCTACCCTCTAAATTAAAACTTATTTTATAACACCGCCTTATGTAACTGATTATGTGAATTACCTCATAAACACGGTTGATGGACATAAATGGTCCACCATTCTCTTTTTCCCGTTCAAAATAGGCTATAAGATTTAATATAAGCTGTTGAGCTTGATAACCAAGAGGATTACCAAGCATCTAAAAAATAATCTGTAAAATAAATAGGTTAGAAATGTCAAAGTGATAATCAAACAATTTCGTACTTATTGCCACTAATTGATACAACTATTTAGTATCAGTATTGTTTTCAAAAGAGAAGATTTTGTAATTTTTGATAAACTAAATATTCAAATTAGAAGAAAGCTTAACCTAAAAGTCAGAATACCGGAAACAAAGTCAATAAACAACAATATTGAAATAATTTGACAACAAGTCGAATATCATAAGATTATCTTCTAGACAACCTATCCTTTTTATTTAATATAATATTTCAGAGACGTACGTCTTAACTTAAAATGACAAACGTGGGTAGTATTACAACGCGTATTCATGTGTGTTAGAAAGAGATAAAGTACAATTTGCGGTTCACACTTGGGCAGTACGAACTGAAAACTTATACTTTATGAACTGTAGATTAGATGCTTCCTCATCCATTCTTACACCTTAGAATACAAAATAAAATTTTTTACCATCCATGCAAACTAAGCGTTGTTTGATTTCATGTGGCGTTTAACATTCATCTATTAAAATCACTATTAGCTCATTATACTCTACTTTAGAAATCTACGAGATTGCGGCATTCATTTCAGTGTTCATCACATACTGATACTACAAGCCTGAAATTTTTGCCCTATTCTAACCTGTTCAAAACACTCAAACACATTAAGCTGACAATTTAGATATTCCCGTATTAGAAAAAGTGAAAATAATCAAATATTACACACGAAGGATATGCAATTTTCTTACTTTTTGTATCTGCTCAAACATATTTTCGGCAGAGTTACGAACAACGAACGGCAATGAAAATATATTCGCCACATACTGCAACACTTTTGCGTTTGCGTTCCTATTCCGTAAGGGTGATACTATAATATTCGCCAGATTACATTGCATCAAGGATGTCAATTCACCATTCATCACTTCCATAATGGTACGTTGCAAGAACACGATCCACTCCTCATTTTCAATTGGATGACTATCCTCTTGAATACTGATTCTCAAAAGTTTGGTTTGCAGCTCTTTTTCATCTGGAAAAAAACATTAACGGAACACATTACAATTGAAGTGGGAATCCTTGTTAGGAATGTATATAATCCATCATAAAAAATATGTCATAACAGGTGGAAATTACAAATTTGAACAATTCATATAGCTTTAAGAAATACTGAAAAAACAAGTCAATCAACGGGAGGAAACGTACAGACGGCGTTTCGTTCTGATTGGAACTTTTCAATGTACGGCATTCCTCGAAGACGGACATTGCGTACGTTTCCTCCCGTTGATTGACTTGTTTTTTCAGTATTTCTTAATTCTTAATTAACCTAATTACCAGGAAGTTCGTTGTCGCGAAAGGGTGTGTTCTGCATACTAGTACAAACTTAGTTTGTCGGATTGTAGTTATGTACGCACCACATAAGTCGACATTTACATGTAAGAATGTGATTTAATATTCATTAATTCTCACTTGCAGTAAGTTCCAAATGTTAATTCATATAGCTCATTATTATTTTCAAAAATTGTGTAGTGTTTAAAGTTGATTTCACATAGGTGGTGCGCAAAATAACAAAATGATATGCAATAGACAGCCATTTGTACCTACTACGTTAAAAAAAATTAACCTATAGTAACCTACCGTCGCTGCTTTGTTGGGAAGTCAGGGGCAGTTCTTCTTTGGCATCTGAGAAGTCGTCATTGCAAGACATTTTATCGCTAATACTCTTAGTACTTTCGTCGCATGTATTATTACTGCATTCTTGATCATCATTTTTCTTTTCATCTTTAGAATCAACAGAGATATTATTATTCTCCATACTTTGATTAGCGGCCGAATTTTTACTTGCCTTTGATGTATTGGATTTAGAATTTTCACTGGCATGTTTCACGTCCTTTGCTTTGGTATAGTTTTCTCTAAAATATATAATAAAGATCTTATAGCGATAAATATAACCTCTTCACAATGTGAAAGAAAAAGTACAAACAAAATTTTTACTTTTTTGAAGATTTGAAAGTGATTAACGATGGAAGGAGAATGTATAACTGAATACTAAAACTTCACACAATATTTTGTATATAAAAAAAATCATAACTCTATAACTTCATCAAAAGCAGGAAAAAATAGCGCGTAGAAGCATTTCTCTTTCTACTATACACATTAAAAGTTTAGATATTAAGAATTAATTTCATTTATACACAGTTTAAGTGTTATTACCTAGGCTGTACGTTATTTTTTTGCTTAACATGTTCTTTCCTTTGTTGTTCTTTAGCTTGCAAAGTATTTGCTGACATAGGCCTTGTTAGTGCCATTGATGGTGTATCATCACATATCAAAATATGCCCTTGTACGAAAGGATGATTCAGGATTTCCGGCCAAGTCAATCGTTCACTGGGATTTTTTTGTAATAAACCCTGAAATTAGGAAAAATACGAATGTAATATTTAGCTTTTAAAAGATGTCTATTGCTATTAACACATATCTGATAAAATTGCTTTATCTTGAAATTTACATAGAATTTTTCTAAAAACTATTTATCACGTCAGTACTTTTGAGTATTTAAAATCAAACAAACATTACACGTACCTTTAAAAATGAGATGCAGTTGTCAGAAATAAATGTAGGCCATTGAATGGGTTCATGTCTAATAAGCCTAATTAAATGCAATATAGATGTCGTACGGAATGGCGGCTTGCCAACTAATAATTCATAAATTATACATCCAAGAGACCACAAATCTACATTGTGATCGTAAGGTTGCTCTTCAATTAATTCTGGGGCCATATATAATGGGGTTCCTATTAGAAAATAATCACATCAAAAATAAGCATACAAACATATTTTGAATTTACTTATCATTACGAAAGGATAATATTAACAGTTAGTATTTTCTAATTATAAGAAAGTTCAAGTTAAAATGAATAATTGTCCAGAAATGAATGATGAATATGAAGATATAGGAAATAATTACTAGATGAAACAAAATTAAAAGCTATCCAAAACTTACATATAAATTACTGCAAACAAGACTATTAATCTATGAAGACTATCATGACATCAGATCAAACACTTACCAAAAATATTATAATACTTATTGTAACAGAACAAAAATAACTAGTTCTAAAAAGATTATAAAATCAGCAATTGTGGAAAAACACAAAATAAGGGGAAAAATTCAGCATAAAATTTAGAAAAAGGATTACAAAACTTTTTGGAAAGAAAAATCTGGATTATTAAAAAAAACAAATCATTTCAAGACTCCTCTATGAAAAGCAGTAACCAAGACCTCAAAAATTTAGCAAAAAATGTCACTATACACATATTTAAAACACTTTATGTTATTATTATTCAAACAAAAATAACAAAAAGCATGCAAAAACACAAAATAATCTCATTATGTTATTTCTTTAAATATAATAATATACATAATGTGAAAAAAATATTTGAGCCTATCTAGAAAAAAATACTTATTTAATTACATTTTTCTTTACCTTTAATTGATGTCAGAACATGTGTACCAGTGGTCATATTTCTGGCAAAACCAAAATCACAAAGTTTTGCGCAATTTCTCGAATCCAATAATATATTTTGTGGTTTTAGATCTCTTCAAAATATATAAAAATATAAAAGATACATACAAAGTAATACTGTGTAAATACCTATGTAAAACTCTATGTGAATGCAAATAATATAATGCAGATACTAAATCCCAAACTATAGCTTGCACTCGATTTTCTGGTAAATACCGTTTTTTGCCAAGAATAACATTCAATTCTTTGTCAGCAAATTCGGTTATCACTACAAGCTAAGAAAAATATATCAATTGCAAATTAAAGTACATCATATTCTATTACTTCATTTTCAGTTTCAAATGAATCTAACATTTGAATTATATTTGGGTGATGTAGAAATCTTTGTATTTCACATTCTCTGCGTAATCCTTTCAGTTCTTTATTCAATCTACCCCTCTAAAATAAACATTATTATCATGTATAGTAAATATAAAATAAAAGAATAATTAACCTTACTAATAACTTTCAATGCAACAAATTTGCCATCAGAGTTCTTTTTGGCTTTATATACCCTACCAAATGATCCTTCACCCAGTAAACCAATAACTTTATACTTATCCATATTTATATTTTATGAAACTGAATATTGGAAATATTAAAATAATGTTATATCTACATGAAAGCTCAAATTTGTTTGCCAATAGAAATAAATTTGATAGACAGCTATAGAATGGATGGAAACCATATGTGTTTTGTGATGGAGACGTCAAATTGGTGTGTGGTGTGTGTGATATCTTCTGGTAGAATATCTTAGAATATTTATCTACATTTACCTACGTCAAAAAAATTTGTAAACATGGGAAACAACCGAACTTTAACAGATCTCAGAAAGTTTTATTTGTGTTTGGTGTTGTAAGTTGTAGGGAACCTAAAAGAAAGTAAACAACAGTAACTTCACTAACTTCTCTGTGCAGCATTTTGAAATGAAATTACTGTGATGTTGGTATATATTTTTCTAACCTTTAAATTTAAATTTTAGTAAATTTTTTCAACGGTTTTTAGGGTAGGTTGTAAACAGTTAAGATGTCTCACGCAATAAATTCACGTGATGTATTAGAATATCTGCATGAATTAGGCTATCAAAATATAACCGCTTATCAATTAAAAGAATTTATAACAGGTATGTTAATAACACTTTTATAAGTTAAATTACATGTATAATTTGTTTATAGACTTAAAAAAACTAATCAAATATGAACAAAGAATACAGGAAGATCAAGAGAACAATATTCAAAACACATACCCTCCAACCCGTCAAAAACTAGACATTTTTACATCACTATATGAAACAAGTACTACTGCATCCAAAGCCAAAGAAGTTTCAAATAAAGGAAAAGTGATCAGTGTACAAATAAAAAAACCACATCCTAATAGATGCTTAGAACAAGAAGAAAGTATAGTAGGTAATTCATCAAGGCTCAGCAGTGATACTGAACAATCGGATATAAT
This sequence comes from Melolontha melolontha, assembly GCA_935421215.2. Taxonomy (NCBI): domain Eukaryota; kingdom Metazoa; phylum Arthropoda; class Insecta; order Coleoptera; family Scarabaeidae; genus Melolontha; species Melolontha melolontha. The sequence goes on along the minus strand of OW285239.1, from coordinate 2,120,338 downwards.
TAATGAAAATGTTTTAAAACCTAGACCCAAATCTGGAAACACAGAGAGATATGCTTCACAAAGTACAAAAATTAAACCTAAAGCTTCGTGTATGTGTAAATTACATATTTTTCTTTAACTTTTCTAATTATATTAACAGTTATAAGGCCCAGAATTCCACTTAAACCATGTAAGAGTGATCCAGTGGCATTGTACCATCAATATCAAGCACAATGGAAAAGACAAAAAATACCTGGTGAAGATAATCATGCCAATTTACGATGGGTTATTAGAGAACAAATGCTAGGAAATGTTGAAGTAGGCAACTATATATTATAAATTCCTATAGTTTGAACTTACGTTTTTTTTTAAATTTTTTAGTTTCCATCAATTGGATCATCGGACAAGTTTAGAAGGAAAAGAAATAGTGCAAGATTATGATATTTACTTAAGAATTGGTTTTCAGTAATTTTTATATTAATTTGACAACATTTATTCCATAAATTTGCTTACTTTTTTAATACCAATAAAATATAAATAAATAACATTGACGACTTTAAATAGTGTTTTATTTTTAAAGTTGATTCAATTTAAATTTAGATGTAACATCGAAAGAGTTATTTTTATGTAAATGTTCTAAAATTTTTTCTTCAATTTGATTTACTGCTTCCATAGTTAAGATGAGAGTATCATGTTTAAGCATTGAATAAACATTTAAACCATATACTGGCATTAAATTAAAGTGTTTTATGGTGTCGGTGGCAACTGTAATATTACGTGGCATAATATCTGATCTAAAATAATTTGGTTGTGAGTTTACATTCAAATTTAATTTTTTCTAGTTAACTTACTTATCAACAAATAATACTGATGGCCCCCAATTTCTACTTTTCACCAACTCTTCAATAAATTTTGGATCATCAGAAGGAATATCTAAATTATCGACTACATGCAAATCGTCTTGTGCAAGTTTTACAGATAATGTACAAGTTAACCCTTGTACCCGAGCATAAAATGGCAACATATAAAAATGAGTTGTTGGAGATCGTGGTCCATGAATAACTCCACCGCCTCTAAATAATGGACTTCTTATTGATCCATGTCTAGCTCTTCCCATTCCTAAGTGAATATTTTATGTAAACAACCAGAAGAATTAAACCCAAAACTTGTATGTATACCTTTTTGTGGATAGGGTTTTTTACCACCACCTCTAACTTCTGATCTAACTTTTGTATGTGCGTAACTAACAAATCCATACATTCTTTGCCATCGAACGTTTTGCTGAATAATATCTATTCTAGGACTACATGCAAAAACATCAGGATGTAAATCTATTAAACCTAATTTTCTTTCATCTATTGTATCTAAATTTTCCACCCACACTTGCCGTGGTTTTATATATTTTGATGGAAATAATAATTTTCGCGGCTCTACATTTGATGTTGCCGTTGAATACGATTTAAGAATGGGTATACAACTTCTAATCTTAATAACAATATTTGTAAACATGTTTTAGTTTGATTGAAATTTATAACCTTAAAATTAGGTTAAAATTTTAATTTAAAAAAATCCCTACAAATTGGGAAATTTAATTTACCATCGCACAAGGCGTCATCTAATTAACAATATCCAAACTGTGGAAGGCGACAATTTTAGTTTCCAACCGATTCTTCCCACATTACTAATAGTTCAGTAATTGTCCTAGAGATGGCGCACGATGGTTCCCAATTAACGGGTGTTCAGAAACATTCGAAGTCAAAGTAGTCCTTGAAAATATGAAGTCATGTCTGAGATAGATTGATACATTTACTTAATACAATTTTATAGGTTATCAAATTAGTATCTTCGATATTAGATTCTGACAATTTTTGACAGACAACAGTTGACATTTAATAATTATTACAAATCATTCTATCTTTGGAGACTGTGGTTAAGTAAAAACTTAAAAAAAGTATATATCCCTTACCACAATTATTAATCGTATCCTAAATACGTATTTCGACAACTAAGTTGTCATCATCAGTAGGTAAAAACCACTAATTAAAAAGTCGCACATGGGGCATAGTAAAGCTAGAAAACCGCTTACGCAACAACTATTTTACACCGCGTCCACGTATAGACTGAATCGTATTTAGGATACGATTAATAATTGTGGTAAGGGGTTATATACCGTTTTTAAGTTATTACAAATCAGATACTTAAGTAAAGATATACGATTTTTTGTTCAGAGCCCACTTGACTTCGAATGTTTCTGAACACCCGTTATTTCTGCAATGCAAATAGTTTGGCCGTTTTCTAAGAGATGGCGTTAGCTGTTTCGCAGTTTATATTTTTAACCACCCGAAAATATGCTTTGTCATACATCAAATTACTCGTGCCTACGTATAAATTACCAATCCCTAATAATGGAGATCTCTCTGTGCTTCACGAGCTATCCACCCTCATAATTTTTAGAAATTTACCTATTTTCAGAATTTTATGTCTAGGAAACTATATAATTCCCGCGTTTAAGCGCCTATTAACGCCCTAAATCTGGCATCGTTATCGTTCTGAATCCTGTATTTCGCCATATTATAAAAATTTCTACCTTTCAACTCGCACATTTCCCGTCAAAATTAACACACGATTCGTTTTCTACGCAGTCGAATTAGCACGTAAAGAATTCAGCACTAACAAATGACATGTTCCCCAAACCTAGCAATAACCGAAAATTTCGAATTTTCATAATTTTATCGATTTCGTTGTAATTTGCTTTAATTTGATATAGGACAAGCCTCACTTTTAAAAAATTCGAAACTTGTCCTGTTTTTCCAAATATTGTATTCATACTACATTACGCTTTTAAAAATATAAAAATTATTATTATAAAAACTGATTATTATAAATTTGATTCAATTCATGAAAAATACTATTGAATTAAAAGCGCCATCTAATTAGCAATGTCGGAACTACACTACAATTTTAGTTCGACATTACTAATAGTTTAGCCATTCTCTCAGAGGTGGCGCAATTTGACTATTTTATTTATTTAAATTTTTAACTTCTCCCAAATATATTTTGTCATATATCAAATTACTTAGATCTGTGTAGATTATGAATCCCTAATTAAAGATGGAGATCTTTCTGTGCTTTACGAGCTATCCACCCTCAAATTTTCACGAATTTCACCTGTTTTCAGGATTTTATTTCTAAAAAACCATACCAAAACATACTTACTGCACTTGGACTTGGTCACATTTCGGACTTTGAGCAATTCTATTAAACTTTTACAATTCTTAATAGAAGATGTGTTATAAGATTGTCAACGTTACCAATGAGTCAACACATTTCTTTTAATATAGAAATGTTTAAAGTTGTTATGGGAAATGCTTTAAAAGTGTTTTGGTTTGTGTCAACCAACGAATTAAAACAGATATTATGTCGTTTGGTGTCAACCCATTACAAATTTGAACATTTTAATTCAGTGCTGAATCCCTCTTTTATTATGCAGTAGCAATTGAGATTCTTATTGGATATTTTGTTAAATTTTTTATTATATTTAACACTGATTGTTATAAAAGCAATTGATAGATGCAATATCTGCTTTCGTAAAGGTTAGGTATACAAATCGTTCATAAATTTTTCCTATATTCGAAAGTTATTTGAGAAGTATTTTATGCAATATTATACATTAGGTGTATAATTTATTTACATTTTTATTTAATTAATTTGGTTATGTTATACATAGTAGTATAGCTATAGTAGCTCATGGTGCTTGCTTGGAATTTGAAACCACTATATTTTAGTAATTTTAGATATCACAAAACCTCAAGTTTCAAACATAATAATTAAATTTTTGAATTTAACATACATAACGTCCCTTAAAAAATTTAGCAGAAAACTCTGTCAAAAGTAATCCATAATATGTACAATTGTTTGTGATAATCTTGGTTTTAAATTTTATTTTATTAAACTGATAAGCATTACTATTATCAAAAGTCCACATTAATTATTTTTGTAATATGATGAATATTTTATTTGAAAAATATCATTCAAAAGAAGTATTCCCGTGATAGATTCTTAATGGGCTATGATTAATTTACTGTATGCATTTAAGAATTTTTTTATAATTAAAAGAAATTTAATACCTATTTGTTTCTAAATACCATAAGAAAACATTCGTAAACTGCTTCAAAATTTCTTTTTCCAAAATCGCAAAGATTCGAATTTGATTGTAATTTACAGATTACTATATAAATATGTCGTGAGAGCAGCTATTTCTGTAAAGGAATCTTAGACACTTATAGTATTTCGACGATTACCGGTAAAATTGAATTATCTCATAATCTAGCATTTTATGACGAACATAACAATATAAATTACTCGATAATCTTATCATTTAATTTTGTTTCGAATATGTTTTAGAAGTGCATAGTGTAAATAATTTCAAAATATTATTACATTCTAACAAAATAAATCATGGTATGTACAAGTTAATATTTTATTAAATAAAATAGAAACATGACCTCAAGTTAAGACTCTTAACTATAAGTAATTCATAATTTGCATTAAGGTTAAATTATATATACCATTTACTCAATGCTGTTTATATTTAATACTAAACAGTATTGAGGTTGGAATGGTCGATCAATTACGAATTTAGTTATGTCTACGATCTGCGATTTTGTAAAGAACCGACTAATTTAAAACGACATACAACATATACACCAGGGGAGTTTTATAAGTCCATACAAGAATGAATATAGAAAAAAAAGCTTTGTTATTGTTCAACACAGTCTCCTTCCAAAATATGTCCATTTGGTCCGACGCTGTAGTTTCTTAAACCCATCCATACAATACGTTCTATCCAGATCTTCAAAATAAGCAATTCTTTCGTCGATAGCCTCATTATTTGATATTAATCTTTCCCTCAAGTTATTTCTGCACATTCAGAAGCCGATAATAGTCTATCTGAAGGGGTTATACGGAAGGACTTCCTATCGTAATTTCCTCAATGTTTCTGTAAAAATTGTAGAAGAATTTTCTCTATTTCTTCAGTTAAATGCGCCAAAATATTTGTCAATAGATATCGCCTATCCAGCTGATGATATTATTTGCGTCCTCTTTGAAACAGGTTTCCAGATTACGAGCCATTGTTTTGACTATTCCCTAGTTTCAAGCAAGGAGCATGTCATATAAGAGTGCCGCATTCCATGTTAAAAATTAGACCCTTACGCTAGTGCCTCTGTTCATATAGTAGTACTAAATTTGTAAACAACCGGGATGGCGGTATTTTTAAATTACTATGTTTTCTTTTTGTTCTAAATATGCTCTAAATACGTGTTTCGATCTTATTTGATCTCATCAGTGCGATATATCTATAAATATCTTCAACTTTTATATCTTCTTGATGAAATTAATAATCCCTTAGTATCTATTAAAACTATTGGACATCAGAAATCACAGACACGTATTTACGTGAATATAACTAAAAATTAATTGTTAAAAAATAAATATTTAAAATAACAGGGTGGCCCATTAGTGCGAGGAAGTCCAATATTTCGTTTATTACAACACGTATCCAAAAATGTTTCAAATAGAAGTTGTAGCAAATGCAACACTGCATATTTGTAAAATAATTGGAACTATACAGGCTGCTCAGATTAGTCGAGGCATTTAACCGAAATATTTTTTTAAATGGCATGGTAGCAAAATTTTAACATTATCGCAATCCGTATAACGGTGTACATAAGTCACTAGATTTTTTCGACAAAATTTTACCGCGTTGCCAAATTATTGCGAAAAGTATGCAATTTTAGAGAAAATTGCATGATCATAATTGTATCTCATAAAAGTTTACTAATAACATGTAAAGCGAAATTCTTCTTAATTACAAAGAGAAAGAGTTTATTAAACATATGGCACAAGAGTTTTTTTTTCATACACAGGGTGTTTAATATGAAGGCACAAAATCATCACATTTTAATAGGTCAAAACTTTTTTTTTTCAAATGAAACACCCTGTATATTATTGCACAATTTTGTAAAGCTACTTAATCCCTTCAATTTATGTATATACCATATAGCCTCTAAAACCAATAGTTTCAGAGAAATTACCGTTTTATGAAATTCTTATTCTACATAAATTAATTTCGAAATGCGACATAATTTATAAAATTTATTAACCCTAAGTAAAATATAAAAACATAAATTTATTTTCTTCTAGATATCTACAAAACAGTTACTTTATTAAATGCTCAAAATGGCCACCATTTACTTCTAAACAGTAATACATGCGGTCCACAACATCTTCAGCGGCGAGGTCGAAGTATTCTCCTTGGTTTCTCGTCGTCGAATGATATCGGGACTTTTCATGAGTCTTTGAATTTTTGAATCGTGGTCGAAGATTGCCTCCATTTCCACTCCGTTGTTAAGTATCTCCCAGGGTTGTGATGTGTTTGTGTCTGATTAATATCGTGCGTTGTTGTGTTTGTTTTTGTAGCCACGTGTTTTGTATTTTGTATGTGCAGTCTGTGCGTCAGTCGCGGTTTTGCGTTTTTTTTTTTTGCGTTTCAGTTGTGTGTGTTTAATGTGTTTTGTTGTATAGTGTTATTATTGTCTGTGTCTGTGTAACGAAGTGTTGTATTTGTTCGTTTGTTGCGTTAGTCGAGTGTAGTGTTATTAGCATATTGCCTAAGGCAAGTGCTAATTCGTCAACTGTGTTAAGTTTTGTCTTGTTTTGTCTTTGTGTCCATGGATTACTTGTTGGGGGTGGTGCTGGTACGTATTTAGGTTGAGGTGTGGTTTTATTTGTAGGATTGTTTGGGTTATTGGGACAGTTTATGAAAGTGGATAGATGAGGACCACCGCAGTTTGCACACTTTGGTGGGGTTGTTTTTGTCTTAGTACATAGATGTGTCGAATGTCCGTCTCCGCATTTCATACATTTGTAGTTTATGTTGCAATTCCGTTGGTGATGTCCGAAAGTCTGGCACTTGAGGCATTGTATAATGTCAGTCCGTTTGTTTAATTGTTCTATTTTGATTGCAAGTCCGCAGCAGTCGCGTAAGTTGTAGATTGACTTGTATTGTCTCGTCAGTTCGATTAATACCAGCGGTGCTGGTATTCCGTGTTTGCCGTTCATGCGTTTAATTTTTAAAGTCGGGTATCCTTGGTCTGTCAAGTCGTCTGTAATGTCAGTGTCTGTTATAAAGGTGGGAATGCCACGCATCACCACCTTTAGTGTCTTTTCACTTCTTAATTGGAAAGTGTAATATTGTATTTGTTCGTTGTCTAGTGTGTGTTTGAGTTTTCGGTAGTCTTCGTCTGTTGTCGGTTCGATGTGTATTCCTGGTTTCACCATTTTGTTTTCTACTGTGTTAATGCTGTTTGATTTAAGTAATTGTCGTATGTATGTCCATTTGTCTTTTTCGATTATGATAATTGGTGCGATTTTGTGTGTTTTTTTTGTTTCAGTTTTTGTGTTAAGTGTAGTGTGTGTCTTATCACTTACCCTGGGAGTGCTGTTGTATGAAGTTGACGGCTGTGGAGTGATTTCAGTTTCTTCTTCCATTTTTTCCTCTGTGATTGTTTTTTCGAGGACACTGTATGCGTTTTTTGTTTCGATAGGTGTATTTGCGTGATATGTTTTTTGTTTTTTTGCCGTTTTCTTCGCCATTTTAAAATCGTTTTGGAGTTGGACGTTGATTATGTGATCCGAGTTGTTGTCGGGCGGGTTTGCCGGGCTTGTATCTTCTTCTTCTTCATTTTCTTCGGGCGATACTAATAATTCAATTTCACACGTTGGCTGGACGGGATCGACGATGAATATCTGCGGTTGCCTTTGTAGAAGGTTTTGGATATCTTCTTCGTCGGTTGTTTCGCTAATGATAATTTCTGCGTCTTGTCGTTGCTGCGGCGTACATCTTCTTTTGAAGTTATTCTTCAGAGTTAGATTTGTTACGGTTTTGGTGATATATCTTCCGGCCATTTCTTCCGGGTTCGTATTTACGCTGTATTGACGTAAGTGCTCTCAGCTGCGATGTTGCAAGAGTGGATATCGCAGTGAGAATGCATCGGGACTTGGAGATCGACGGTATTAATAGTAGAAGTAGGGATCTGGGTGATTTCGGACTGGCCAATGGCAGAAGTAGGGGTGGGGGTGACATTTTCTAATTTATTATTATACTACTGTCAAGAATAAGTAGTTTAGTATACCTACTCTACATTTCGTGTAAATTAGGTTGCAAAAATGAACTTCGACAATCAAGAACTGATAGATATGATTTTTGTGCTGGGTGAAAGTTTAAAAAATTGCTTATTTGCCTCAAGATTATATCATGAAAAATATCCACTTAGAAGGCAGCCTAGAAAAGAAGCATTTGAAAGTTTATTGTTGAGATTTACACAAACTGGAAATGTTGCATATCCAAAAGGTGAAAGAACAAAGACTGCAATAACAGCAGATGATGAGATGACACTTATGTTAAAGGTTATAGAAAATCCTCACACATCTAGTAGAGAAATTTCGCATCAGACTAACATAAGTCGCAATGTTGTCCAACGAATTCTGAGCAAAAACAAGATGCATCCATACCACATACAAATGATGCAAGAGCTATTACCCGATGATTTTGAAAAAAGAATAACGTTTTGTGAATGGGCTTCAGGAAGAATTGAACAAGACAGACAATTTTTCAATCATGTTTTATTTTCTGACGAAGCGACATTTCACAAAAATGGATTTGTCAGTAGACATAACTTTCACTATTATTCCACCGAACAATCACATTATGTAAAGACTACTAGTCAGACAAGATGGTCCTTGAATGTTTGGGGTGGAATAATAGGAAATTATGTGATTTTTTTGATGGGAAGGTAACTGCTCAAATTTATTTGGATTTTTTACAGATCCATTTACCCCATTTAATACGACATTTGCCCAATCAAGTCAAGCAAAGGATGTGGTATTTACATGACGGAGCGCCAGTTCATCATGCCGGTGTAGTAAATACGTTTTTAAATAACTGGCTACCTGAAAGATGGATAGGCAGAGGAGGGCCAGTTAAATGGCCACCCCGTTCCCCGGAATTAAACGAAGTAGATTTTTTCATGTGGGGTTATGTTAAAAGTCAAGTTTACAAAACGTTCGCGACAACAAAGGAAGATATGAAACAAAGGATAAGAGACACTTTCCGAACTATTGATGAGAACATGCTAAGAAATGTTAGCAGAGCTTTCAATGACCGCATGTATTATTGTTTAGAAGTAACTGTTTTGTAGATATCTAGAAGAAAAGAAATTTATGTTTTTATATTTTACTTAGGGTTAATAAATTTTATAAATTATGTCGCATTTTGAAATTAATTTATGTAGAATAAGAATTTCATAAAACGGTAATTTCTCTAGGGAATAAGTAGCTTTACAAAATTGTGCAATAATATACAGGGTGTTTCATTTGAAAAAAAAGTTTTGACCTATTAAAATGTGATGATTTTGTGCCTTCATATTAAACACCCTGTGTATGAAAAAAAAAAAATAAATACTCTTGTGCCATATGTTTAATAAACTCTTTCTCTTTGTAATTAAGAAGAATTTCGCTTTACATGTTATTAGTAAACTTTTATGAGATACATTTATGATCATGCAATTTTCTCTAAAATTTCATACTTTTCGCAATAATTTGGCAACGCGGTAAAATTTTGTCGAAAAAATCTAGTGACTTATGTACACCGTTATACTGATTGCGATAATGTAAAAATATAGCTACCATGCCATTTAAAAAAATATTTCGGTTAAATGCCTCGACTAACCTGAACATCCTGTATTTCCAATTTCCAATTATTTTACAAATATGCAGTGTTGCATTTGCTACAACTTCTATTTGAAACATTTTTTGATATGTGTTGTAATATACGAAATATTGGACTTCCTCGCACTAATGGGCCACCCTGTATAAACAGGAGTGGTTGGTTTTTCATTGTACACTCAATATTTTCGTTGAGAGTATCATATTTTAAATAAATCAAAACGTATCTGATACTATTTTTTGCCCTCTTTCTGATCCTGTGAAATAGAGTGCTATCGCTTGAAAAACAAAAGATGATCTAATGATTTTTTTTTAATTGAACACCCTATACCGTGTGCAAACGAGGTAAGAAAACGACACAGGTGCGCGAGACGCGTCCCCGCCGCTTTACTTCTCCGATATGTTTATTGAATGTATAGTGTAGCATTTGATTGGATAAGTTGATTGGTGTGGTATACACATACATATTATTGGATAAGCAATGATAAGTCAGAAGTAGGTGTGGTATACACATACGTATTTTTTTATGATCTGACAATCACATTCATAGATCTGTAACTTTGAAACAAATAAAAATGGATAGACAAGTTTTGAGTTTTTGTTACTTGAAAGAAAGTCTACTTTACACTCCTAAAAGTTTGTATAATGCATACATGCTTAAACATTTTTTACTTAAAAAGTTATTGCATCCTTCATGTGGATTTAAAAAAATGCAAAAAGGTAAGCTATCCGGTACATCGCTAAGTATCGATACTTAGAGAGTACTGGAATCGGTAAAGTATCGATGCTTTGGAATCGATACCAGTTTTGGTATCGGGTATTGGACGATGTATCGATACTTCGCCCAGCCCTAGTAGTATTGTCTTTACGTTACTTACGTTCTCGATTCTCCTTTATTTTTCAGCAAATATAAACTATGACTTCCTTAAATACGTGTGCTACAAAATCATTATGGGAAATTTGTGTTGTGGTCCTGAAGGAGTAAAAACACCTCCTCAAATAGTACATCAGCATTTTAAAGGTAAACGTTACCAAAATAATATGTGAAAGCACATTTAAAGTACATATCGTTTTCATCTTGGATTTTCAACGTATTTCGTGTTTGTATCGAATTCATTTAGAGAATGGCTTTAGGGCAGTAACGCGCCAAGTATCTTCGGCGCCGTCGTGCGAAATACTGATAGGCGCCTTTACCCTATATGTATTGAGCAAATCAGGACTTACTACATACATATATTTGGTACGCTCATACGGCTCACGCGCCTACGACAACGATAAGTTAATAAACCTGCACCGACTGCGAAAGCGTTTAAATACACCCAAAATTTTGCAAGTTTAAACCTGCAGCCAGATTCTGTAAGCTCGATATCGACAATATACATAATACCTACTAATACACGGCGCACTTGTTATATATGGAATGGTTCTTGAATGAAGACGAAAAAAGTCTGTATTCATTTAATAAAATTATTACAGTATGATTATTAGCTTCTATTAAAATGCTTAAGATACCCCTTTCACCTTTTTTAATTATTAAATAATATTAATTAAGTTAAATTTATACAAAAAACAGTGTAGATGCAAATATCAAGTACACTCTTTGAAGTAACAATAAAATTATTGCTGTCAATGCTAAAATAATTGTAATAATTGTTTTATGTAAATTTGTTGATTTGTTGTAAACTTTCAAAAAATGTTTTTAATATTTTTTAAATTTAACTTATCACAAGTGGCCGTAGGCGCCTTTAAAGCCTTGGCGCCGTTGGGCGCTGCACGACCTTGCCCATATGGACGGCGCGTCACTGCTTTAGGGTATATAAATTTTTAACTTATAATTAGAGATAAGCACTTAGATCGGTCAGCATTGACGTCACTGCGTAGGGTTTATCCGCGTTAATTAGGAAAAAAAAATTTTCGCACACCATTAGTAAATACCTACGTAGCGTCCTCGGACTTGAAAGTTTCCACGTAGGATTGTATTTGTTCCAAAACTGACGAAATATTCTTCGTCCGATTTTTTCAACCGGTATATTACATGCAATTAACATCATACTTAAATCACAAAGAAATTCATTATCTCGTCTCCTTTTTTTTTAGATTTGTGTGTTGTACTATTCACATGTTTTCTGTACAAATGTGGATTCCAGCATAATAAACGTTTCTCACAAATTAAGCACCTCACTACTTTACCATTATATCTTAAGCCTGGGAATTGCTATAAAAATCTCCTTACCCTGTTAGCAAACAGGCGAGTTGATGCATTTCTATGAACTTTCGACATTTTCAATCAGTGGCGGCTCTTTAATGAGAGCAATTGCACCCCCTGGAACTATGAAACAAAACAAACCAAGCGGCGACTAACTGTGAAAGTATTTATTTATTATGTATATTATGTATTCATAGTTATTGACGAGGAACGTGGCACGCTAACAACGTACATACACCGAGCGTCGTCACAGATATACTGAGGAGCAAAGCCCTACTCTTGCTCTGTTAAGGCATTAACAATACATTGATGGTGGGGAGAACTGTATTTTGCCGTACTTCAATGTCGTATAATACATAGCGTTGGAGCAACTAAACCAGACTGCTCTCGGGCGTTATTGCGATGAATAAAACAACGCGTTTTCGCGTTTAACGTATAATGAAAAAATTGCAGTAAAAAAATCTTAAACGGCCGATGCCTCAATTATGTTTAGAAAATAAACAATCTGTTAAAGGTAAAGACGTTATAAGAAAATTCAAAATGCATATTTATCAGAAAAATTACTGGATTTGTGGGTGTGAAATTAAAAATACTTTCTTTTGTTTTCCGTGTCTTTTGTTTGGTGGTGAACCGTCTTGGTCAAAGAACAGAATAAGAGACTTAATTCATCTTAGTGCTAAAATTAGTAAACATGAAAATTCCGAAGGGCATTTGAAAAATATATTTAGTCTAAGAATGTTAGGAAAAAATTACATTCAGAATGTTTTAGATTCGTCATATAGAAAAGCAATTCAACAACACAATGAAAAGGTAACAAAAAATAGGCATGTGTTAAATTTAATAATAAATTGCATTAGATTTTGTGGCGCGTTTGAACTGGCACTTCGGGGTCATGATGAACAGCAAACGTCGAATAACAAGGGCATTTTTCGGGAATTGATAAATTTTACGGCAGAATTGGATAAATCGCTCAGAGATCACATCGAAGCAGCACCGGTTTTTAAGGGATTATCAAAAACGATACAGAATGAGCTGCTTGATGCAATGTTGAACGTGTATCATGAACAAGTTGCCAGTGAAATTAAAGCAACCGACTTCATATCTGTGATAGCTGATGAAACCACAGATGTGTCCAATCAGTTTCAGTTGGTGGTTGTTTTAAGATATATTGTGAACGCGAGACCGGTGGAAAGATTTTGGAAATTTCTTCTGCCTAGTGGACATGATGCTAATTCTTTATCTGCCTCCATCCTTAACGAAATTAGTTTGCTTGTTGATGACCCAGAAAAACTGATTGCACAGAGCTATGATGGGGCAGCAGTCATGAGTGGTGCTATTAACGACGTGCAAAGACATGTCCAAGACCAGTATCCAAGGGCTAATTTTGTACATTGTCATGCACATCAGATAAATCTAATTATGTCACATGCTACATCGAGCAGTAGTAATTGCAGAATTTTTTTTGCCAATCTGACGGGATTATGTACATTTTTCTCCACTTCACCACAACGAGCTGCAAGATTGGAAGAATTCCTTCAGAGAAAAAGCTTACCTCGTTCTTCAAAAATAAGATGGAACTTCAATATTCTAGGACAGTGAATACAATATATGAGCACCGAGAAGAAATAATTGAAGCTCTAGAACAAATCGAGGGAGAAGCTAGTTTACAAACTACCATTCATCAAGCTAGTGCCAATTTGCGAATTTTAGAGGAGGAAAATTTTATCTATTGGTTAACTTACTTTCATAAAATTATGCCACATGTGGACATATTGTTTAATCAATTACAAAATGTCAGTACAGATGCATTAAAAATCAAGAATAATTTAGATAATTTTGAACGTGCTATTGGAAAAATTCGAACCGAAATCGCTGACACAGATAATCAGTTGGTTAAACAAAATGACCCAGAACTGACTCCTCGACCATCAAAGCGGCGAAGAGTAACTGATGGTAGCCAAAGAAGGAGGGAAACTATTGAAGTGTGCGATATTATTTTGCTAGAAATAAAAACTGGATTTCGGTATACAGGGCACTTAATATTAGCAAACTTAATTTCTTTTAAACAGTTCTCCTCTTTTCAAAAAAAATTTCCGGAAGATTGCCTTAAAGAAGCAGTAAAATTTTATCCATGCCTCAATGAAAGCAGACTACGAACTGAATTAAGCGTTCTATATTCTAGAGAAGAATTTAGGCAAAATATAGAAGTCGGTGCTGTAGGTCTGCTAGCTAGGTCTTCTGCTGGATGGATTAAGCGACACCTTTAATGAAGTTGTTACGCTTTTAAAAATTGTCATTACAATCCCAATGACAACGTCCGAAGCGGAACGCCAGTTTTCACGGTTGAAGAGAATAAAAACTTTCCTGAGAAATACAATGAAAGAAGAGAGATTAAATTCCCTTACTATGTTATCTTGTGAAAAAGAATGTATAAATGATTTCCCAAACTTTAATGAAAAAGTGATAGAACTGTTCTGCAAGTCAAAGACATGTAAAATGGACTTCGTTTATCGTCAGATGTAATTAAACTGTGTAGTGTAATATTTACTATTCCCTCAAAACAAACTCTACAATGAACAGTACCTATCTGGAACAGTACGTCGGTGAAATTTATAAGGATTGGGTAAGCGTTTTTGTATTACACTTTTTAATTTTGAAATTATGCACTCCCTATGTGAACCACCCCGAGCCACCACTGTTTTCAATGCTTTGCGTTCGAATTACACAAACACGTACATATTCGTAAATACATCTACGCATTATGATACCTGTTCACATACCAAAGCGGGATGTGCGGGACGCACAACTGAGCTGACAGTAGGTATGAATCACTCAAACCCCTCGCTCTGCTCCGCTAGTGTAATCCGACCAATGCCTGTCTCCACAGAGTAAACAAGGTAAACAGACAGGTCTGCCTTTGAAACAGACAGGTCTATCTAAAATGTTCTTCACAGACTTGTGTGTTTACCTTCCCCACCATAAGGGAAAATATTGTAGGAGTTGGGGTTGGCGCATGCGCAGTGACGTTTCACCTTCAAAAATGCAAAATGAACCTCTATAACAAAATACATGGGATTTTGCGCTCGAACTCCCAAAGCTTATCTACTTGTTCGTATTGCTCAAAGTGCGTATCGTGAATTGTACTTTATCTCTTTCTAACACACATAAATACGAGCTTTACTACACACATTAGTCATTTGAAAGTATTCTTATGCCTTAAATTTGCCCTTGAATTGCAAAGCAATACTTTATGATCTATACTATTGCATCTCTTATTGTATCTTAAGGTTGGAACGGGCTATAGTCAAATTTAAATCAAATCTTTGTTGATGTCTAAATATTTGTACATATATGATACGTGAATAATTAACTACAAAATATTTTAAGGCAGAGCTTCCGTTATTTCGACAGTAAGTAATGCATTAGCGGATTCGTCGAGAAAGATAGTTATTTGTCTGTACGACTACAAAGATGCCACTTCCGGCAAAAGATTTAGAAAAGGAGATGCTTTACAAGTATATTCAGAAATAGACGATGAGTGGTTGAAAGTTCTGAATTTGTCAACAAAAGATATAGGTTGTATTCCGAAGAACTTCACAATCGAAGATTCGAAAACTGAAATAGAAGAGTAAGATAGTCCAGAAATTTTTTATTAATTTATCAAATAAACACATTGATATATTTCAGTTGGTTCCTTGGTCATGTTACCAGACGTGAAGCCGAGAGGATGTTGATGAATCCAGAACTTGTAAGTCCAGGTTTATTCCTTGTCCGTTATTCCGAGAATAAAGAAAACTCTTATATACTATCTTTGGTGGATTATGATGACAAAGAAGATTTCCAAGTTGTACATTTTAAAATTACGGCGAAGCAACAAGGCTTTGCTATAGATTCTGATACGCATTCCAGTTTGTCTGATATAATTGAAGCTTATAAAAGTAAGTTCCAATATGCAGCATTCCTTTCGGAAAAGAAAATTTTTTTTTTGTCATTACAGGGAAAAAGAAAATATCTAAACCATGTCCAAAGCCACAACCACATTTATGGGACTTGGACGTCGCTCATAAAAAGAAATGGGAACTATCCCGTGACGACATAAGACTTGGTGCGGTTCTTGGAGAAGGCCACTTTGCAAAAGTTCACTTGGCGCTCTGGAAGAATAGCACTAAAGTAGCGGTAAAAGTATTAAAGGAAGAATCTTTATCTAAAGATGAGCTCTTAAAAGAAGCGTCGATAATGAAGAAATTTAGACACCCTGGCTTACTGACTCTTTATGGTATTTGCAGTAAAATGGAACCTGTTTATCTCGTCTTAGAATACATGAAAAATGGAGATTTATTGACGTTTCTAAGAAACGAAAGTGGAAATAAACTGAAATTTTTAGATCTTATTGATATAGCCACTCAAATTGCATCTGCAATGCAACATTTGGAAACTAAAAATCTCGTTCATCGAGATTTGGCAGCTAGAAACGTTCTTGTTGGCAATAACAACATCGTAAAAGTTAGTGATTTTGGACTAGCACGACTACTTAACGATAACATCTACAAAGATAATGATGGTTCGAATATAGCATTCAAATGGACCGCTCCGGAAGCAATTTTATCTCGTGAATTCAGCACAAAATCTGATATTTGGTCGTACGGAATATTACTTACAGAACTATTTACATTTGGTAAAATTCCTTATCCAGGTTTGAATGCTCAAGAAGTCCTCAGGCGACTAGTCTCTGGATACAGAATGGAGAAACCTAGCGAACAATTACCAGACAAAATTTACGAGATTATGTTGCAGTGTTGGGAAACGAAACCAGATGATAGAACAACATTTAGATTTCTGACTAACTTCTTTAGTGAATTTCTTGTTTACTCAGACATATCATATGACAATAATAATCAATAACATCTTCCAAAAAAGAAATAAATATTTATTAAATTTATATATAACTAGTAAACCTCTTTTACCTGAAGCTAGCATGGTATCATGTATGCTTCAACAAGTTTAGGACACTCAATTTTACTCGTCAATACATTTTAACAGTTTCCCAATAATTAATTTTGTGAACATAAAATAGTGTAAAATGATTCTCAGCCATTTAAATATGAAAAATAAAAAGTTTTCAGCCAGTATATTGTGAACAAGTTTACACCAAAGATAAATATTATTCATCTAATAATCTAGACTAGATTCGTTAATAAATTCAACCTACCTCAATTAAAAATATAATTTATTTTGTAATTTACATGGAAATATTATCGTCATCTAATATAGGGAATAATAAAAATAATTATTACATATCCAGGATCTATGATAATAACTCTAGAAAATTATAAGTAAACGAGTTCATAAAAGTTGTTTTACAACAAACGTACAATAACTGGAAGTTATTACAATTGGCCCTTTCTGCAATCATCTTGAACTTACTCATTTCATTTACTTTAATCATTGTCATATATCAAAAAAAATTATCCTTTTACGAACTAAAACCTGGAGAATACAGTTAGGGTTGGTGGATCATCGCGTCCTGATGCTTGGCCAAAAATTGTGTGGTAATTGTAGCAGTATGTGCAGGTTTATTTTTGTGAAAGAGCAACCAATTACCAGAAGTACTCAAATCTTTTCCGTTATATGACATTTGCTTTGTCATTTCAAAATCTCCGAATTGAATTAACTGTTTGGCCTAGAGGTACCGAGGTTATATCAAATTAATTCTCAGGAATCAGAAAATGAGATGAGAGGACTTATGGAAGCTACCTTTCAAGTCATTTTAAATTTTCTTGTTTGCAACATTTGAACAGATCATTTTTTATATATTTTTTAAGATTTATGTCAGATTTATTTTTTAGAAGTTATATAACTAACACACTCAAAGCTAGTCATTGTATTTTTTACATTAAACTTTCTAATTATATTTTTCATTTCTGCTAAAACTCCTTTAACTATCATTATTTATGATGATATGTGTATCTGATAAAATGTCACCTCCATAAATCAACCTCATTATCTTTATTTATATGTGTATCTGATACAATATGCCACCTTCATAAATCAATAGTTATTACCTGATAAATCAAATTCTTCATATTGAACAATCACAATTAATTGGCTCTTTTTTTTAATATCCAGCATGTCCATCATTCGCTCACAAAAATAAGTTCTTCTATCAAAATCGTCTTCCATAAGCTCCTGAGTAGATATCATTTTATAGGGATGCATTTTATTTTCTTTTAATATGTTTACTATCGATGTATGGCTAACATTTAATGTAGTGGATGCATGTCTACTCGATGTATGTGGGTTTTCCATAAACTCAAGCATCACATCTACTTTGATTTCATCACTCAGTGCATTGGCAGCTGGTTTTTTATCTGCCTTACATGACCAAACTCTCGAGACTGCTCTCTATCTTACTTATTGTTCCTTGAGCTATAGGCGGTAAATCAGGAAATTTCTCATGAAATAGGCGGGTTACTTCTTGTTGTGTTCGGGTTCTATCTCCGTAACCAATCATTTGTATGACTGTTATTTTATGCATTTCCGTTAATCTAACCATTTTCCAGAATTGTATTTTACGAAATTCAAACTAAAATTATCAAACTGTCAATTTAAATGACAACTTTTAAATACAAAACAATTTACTAAGGCGTTTTAAACAAACTAATGTTGCCACGGAAACTTTTTAAAGTATTTTTAATGGATACCATCTAAAAAGCACATTGGTATAGTTTTTACTCACTTTCTTATTATGAAGACCTAAACGGGAAGTAAGTAATGCAATGATGCCTTTGATGTATGTATTAAATCTTTATAAACGCAAATGAGCATCTACTTCAATGACATTCATATTTTTTCTGCATTTCTACATTTTGCATTAAATTTTATTTTTTGAGTATATTGTAGCGAATTTCGATAACAACATGATTTTACTTTATTCTATCTTAATAGTTGCAACAAACATGAAAATTATAACATTTTTGAATAGAGAATAAAGAGACCTTTACAACGATATATCACAAGCCTATACTTCCCATTTAAAAAAATGGGGGTTGTACCTGTCATTCGAAGGGGGTTGAAGGTAGGGATCGCATTTTCACGTTGAAGAATGTTAATTTATAAATTAAATATGACATGTTTCGGGATTTTTTATAAATATGTACAGTAACCGAAATAATGAATTTATTCCATTTGGCTTATACACACTGTATGTACTTTGCTGTCTTATAATACAATTTGTAATCAATACCATCTTCCAGTACGACTTTTGTACCCAAACAAGTTAAAAGTAATTTAAATTTGTAATCACTTGTGGAATTACATTAAACACCAAGGAGGAGTGAGTTATGCGCCATCTATAAATACCTACTAGGTATTATTTCGTTGCAAAATCATTATTATTTTTTATTCTTTGGAGAGTTACAGTAAATTTAAAAAAATTGGTTTGTTAATGTGCTCTCAAATATGATTAGGTTTACAATATTACTACTATTGCCTGCTAAAAATTATTAATAAATTTAATTCTAATAACGGGTGTTCAGAAACATTCGAAGTCAAAGTAGTCCTTGAAAATATGAAGTCATGTCTGAGATAGATTGATACATTTACTTAATACAATTTTATATGTTATCAAATTAGTATCAGATACTTAAGTAAAGATATACGATTTTTTATTCAGAGCCCACTTGACTTCGAACGTTTCTGACTTAGAAAAGAAGAAAGAAACCTATTATAATTTTGAAATAACGGGTGTTCAGAAACATTCAAAGTCAAGTGGGCTCTGAACAAAAAATCGTATATCGTTACTTAAGTATCAGATTTGTAATAATTATTAAATGTCAACTGTTGTCTGTCAAAAATTGTCAGAATCTAATATTGAAGATACTAATTTGATAACCTATAAAATTGTATTAAGTAAATGTATCAATCTATCTCAGACATGACTTCATATTTTCAAGGACTACTTTGACTTCGAATGTTTCTGAACACCCGTTATGAATTGAATTGAGTTTATAGTTTTTGACGATAGATGTTACTGTATGTACTATTTTTATCAATTTAAAATTGTGAGGTTCAAAGGCGGGAAAACATTATAACCTTTTTTTATAAACTTCCTTATTTTAGAATATTAAAGACTATTTATGTGCCTTCTACAATAAGATGTTTTGTGAGAAAGCATATATGTTAGTTAAAGAATTAGATCGAAATCAAGATGTATTATCTCCTTACAATGTAATGTACAAAAACTGTTATTTATGTATTTTTATTCATTTAATTACTTTTTAGAATGATTTGCTGAGTGAAATAGGAAAGGAGATTACTACATTAATAGAACAAAATCAAGTAGATGCGTAAGTATTCCAAAATTATGTGAATAAATACAAACATTTATATTTTAAAGGCAAGCAAATGAAAGCCGTAATACTGAAAGTGTATCATACATTCCAACTGTAAGAGTAAGACATATTGCTATCCATCGGAATTTACGATGTATTTTAGCTTACCATTACAATAGACTAAATTCTTTACGTACGATGCGCTGGGAATTTGGCAGTATATTACCAGCAGAGATTAAAGTAAATTTGAGTCCCGCTGAATCAAATTGGTTTGCTAAATATTCCAGTATGCTAGCTAAGTATATGAGATCTTTAGGTGAAGATGGTGGTGTTAATTTAGGTGTTGATATGAAACCACCTAAGTCATTATATATTGAAGTACGATGCACTGTTGATTATGGACGGTTTGAGTTAAGCGATGGTTCTGTTTTGCTACTAAAGAAAAATGGTATACATTATTTACCAAGAAGTGAATGCGAAGAGTTAATAAGACAAGGTGTATTTCAACATATTGTTAATTAATAATTATTGCATGTATATTTTTTTAATATTTATATTTAACGATTATATTTATTTAAAAGCACAAGAAATCTCTTTTTATAAGAATTTTGAAGTATATTGAGTAATAAAAATAAATTTCTCCATAATTATATGTTTTTTTTTTTCTTCATATTCTGCAGATGATTAAAAGAATGTATTAAATAAAATCAAAAATATTCTAATAGATATGTAAATATCCTTTAAGAACTTAATAATTATTACGACACTATTATTTCTTTTCTTACTTATTTACGTTTTCGCGGCTGTATAAGAAGTTGCATTACCATGATGTAATAAAAGGGCAGATGTTTGTGTAAAATGATGGACGATCTAATGTCTAATTCTTCTTCTTGATCCTCTATAGGTGATAATTTTTCTTATTAGCTTTTCTATTGCAATAATATTTTCATCACAAGCTGCTGTCACTCGTCCAGATCTTGGTCAATAAGATATTTCTTAATTTGTTTAAACTAGTTATTTCATGGTCACATTGATCACACGTTTTCTTGCTTGAATGATAGAAATGACTCATGATTCATTATCATTTTATCATCACTATATCGGAGATTTTTACTTTCGTTATTTAAAGTAATGTGACCTGGCCTTTAAAGTGTTTACTAATAAATCAATATCATACATTTTATATTTTTTTGTTCCCAAATATTTTTTTTTTGAAAAAGAAACTGAAATATTTTTATTGTAATATGTTATAAGTTAATTCAGATTTAAATTCTGACTAACGAATTATCAGATTATTCTTCTTGCGGAGGATGTTCTAAAAGTCATTGTTCTGGTTCAGATATTTCACAGAATTTTACTATCTTGGTCAAAGAAGGTTTAAAATATTTCTACTTTTTTTTAGAAATAGGCACTCCTGCATATATATTTTATTAGACTTAGTTAGTGCGTGACCGTTTCCCTCTTTTGAAAGTACATTTTACAATCAATATTAAAACCCTTTGTTATCAGATTCTGTGTCATTAAAATTCCCGGTGACTTTTAAAGCGCACTAAAATGAAACGGATGTCGCCAGATGCGGGGTATCTAATTAGTGAATGCCAATAAAATTTTTTTTTGTTTTCGCTTTTATCTTCCCGCAAAACTTTTCTACGTATAATTGACACATTATAATATTGCTGCAATTACGTACAATTATGTTATGTCAGTAGGTAGGCGTTTATGTAGTTTCAAACATTCGTTAACGTATTAATTTGACGCTGATGTTAATGTATTAATGTGTTGTCATTGATCTACCTACTATTTTTTATTGCTACGGCAACGCAAACTTTCGCGAAATTTTCCTTCTCTTCAGAAAAATTTCGGGTTTTCGACCAGACATTTTATTTGTGGACAGTTATAGGTCCCACATGTCGTTGTACCTCAGTAAATGGTGTGAAGAAAATGGAATTGTTGTATTCCTGTTAATGCAACCCATATCATGCAGCTTGTCGATATCAGTGTTTTCAAACCTCTTAAGAGGCAATGAAAAAAAACTGTAAGAGAATGGCTTTAAAGCCGGAAAATGTTAATAAGATTTGGCAAAAAATAAATTCTGTCCTCTACTTGCCGAAGTCTTAAAAATGCATTTGCTACCAAGCGCCATAATCTATGGATTTAGAAAATGTCGACTATTCCATTTTAATTCTGATGCTGTAGACTATATCTACTATTTTTGATTACAACAGCAAAGCAATCTTTCGCAAAATTTTCGTTTTTTTTTTACAAAAGTTTCGATTTTTCGAACATAACTTAAAAATTGAGCGCCGTAACAGATTGTCGCGTCAATACAGGTCCAACAGTGTTGCGAAGGTCTTTAGTTTTCGAGATGCTGGCTTTTAAATTCACGAAAGTTGAGTCGATTCTTGAGACGATTCTAGAAACGATTGACTTTGACCATATTTTCAATGGTCGAGGTCAATGAGGAGGTTATAGAATCGGTTGAAACTGAGGGAGCATCCTTAAGGTCGCTTCAAGGTCAATGTCATTGGGGAAGGCTCTAAAATCGACCAAGATTGATGAGGTTTTAGAATCGGTTCAGACTGGGGAAGGTCCTTCAATGTCAAGGTCACTATTTAGTTAAGAGGTTCTAGAATAGTATAAAAAGATGGTTATGTGTATCGATGTAGGTATATAAACGTAAATGGTGGAGTTATAAAAACGTTATTCGTTTCGAAAGTTACTATTAATGTGAGAGAACAAATTGTTGACTGTTCTCAGAAGATTGAAGACGGTAAATTGAGGAATGTTAGTAATGAGGACAGTAGTTTCACGAAGGAGATTGAGAATTATGCAATACTAGTTGTGTATAGTGACAAACAAAAAAAGGGCTGAAAAGTATATGTAAGTAAAATCCCTGTCCAATGTTTACCTAGTAACGAGAAAATGATTTTTTTTATGCCCTGTCTCAGGTAAATAACGGGTGTCCGTTTAATATTGAAGCTGATAGTTTGTGTAAAATTTTGGTCAAGTTAGCAGTACTGCACTTAAGTTCGACGTTAACAATTAACATTAGCGTCATATGCGGTAATGGCTTTTGGCGTAAATATAAAAATTGATAAAACCAAACACGATAACCTTACTTTCCGAAATGTTTATTGCCATTATTTGCTAATCACTAGGGAACGGACATTCTTACCACATGACTCGGCGTAATTCAATGAAGTATTTGTTAGACTTACCCGGCCATCTGGTCCGCAGCGTTAACAATGCACAAGCCCGCTATTGTATTCGGAGAATATATTCCATTAGACGCAATCGGCAATTGGAAATGTTTATAAACTTCTTGGAAATGTTTATAAACTTCGGTCAGAACATCCCGGCGTAATACAATGAAGATTTTGTGTTTGACTTACTTGGACACCTGCTCTCGCAGCGATAACAATAACAATATAGTCATGTGGTAAGAATGTCCGTTCTCTACTAATCACAATTATTTAAGGAAACGGGGTAAATCGTGATGCGTTCCAAACAAAAAATATGAGTAATAAAAGCTAACGGAAAACACTTACGACAAGAGTTGTTAAACACCAATTGACAATAACGATAATTCTCAGTGTGGTAAATACAAAGAAAAGAAATTTCTAAAATTTGACAAACGTCAGCTTCAGTATTAAACGGACACCTGATATAGGGGCTTCTGTCCCTAATTCATCAGTAATTCTTTTTACAGTTTAATTATATTGTTTTAGCTGTATTTGTCAGTACTTCCACAAATTTAAAGATAAAAAAATTATATGTATCAAGACGTGCACGTCACCAACAGTATTTTCGGAATCACCATCACAAAAACAATAAAATAATATTTATATATCAACATCATTGCAAATGCATATTTATGTTGGTGCGAATGTTCAGTGTTGTCACATATTGTTCTGTCATATTTTACGTGTGTTTGTTTACTCTTGGTTTGAAATGCCGAAAGAGTTTTGCTGCTAATGTAAGCGACTTGTTGACTTATTGTTTGATTACTTTGTAAGATAAATAATAAATTCGGTTATTTATAAATTATATCCTAAATATTGCAAGTTTGACATAAGCGTTTACTGCCCTAACCTAAAATGTGAACAAATCGATTTTTCCAATGGATTTTGCAAATGATTTCGCAACATTGTTTTGACACAATTGTTGACGTGCATGTTTTCGAATCGTGAACGGCGTTTAAATATGTAATTCCATACAAATAATTGAAAATCAGGTATCTATTCCATTTGGCACTCCATGGACATAGAGCTTTTTGTTTTATTATAAACATAATAATTTTACGTTTAAAAGAACGTTCAAACTTTAATTTTAAGTACATTTCAATTAACGCGACATAGGACATATTCGACGTAAAGGCTTATTATTGATATCCACAAAAAAGAACATCGTAATAAAAGCACCATATGTGTTCAAATATTTGTGCATAAATGTTTTGATATCCCAATATGAATATTTACTATTTTATGAATAGAGACTTATTTATGTTAAACGTATCGCCTAGTCAATGTATAGGAATTTTATCGTCCTTTTTTGCAGGTCAATGAACCTGAATTACAGTTGTATTTTCCTAAATAAAGAATAAATAAAAATATGGACCGACTTCAACTACATTTTGTCCGTAAAAATTTGGAAATTTTTAGTTTTTTGATTTTCAGTTAGACATTTATACGAATTCTTCAGATTCGCATAGTTGGGGCGCTATTCAGCGATAACTCTGTATAGTGAAGCATCTTGGACACATCCTGGAAACAAACCTGAGTGCAATAAATCTGTTTAATTTGTATTCACGCAGTTCCACTAAACTATCGCAAATTGCAATCAAATTCGCAGTTTCCCGTTCCAAAAGTATGAAATTTCTGAAAAAGTTTATATTTACAGGGCACGAAGCTTAATTGCCCAGCAATAGCCATAATAATCAAACTTAGAATTAAAGATAGTTTTAAACCTCACTTTTTGCCAAATATTTTTTTTTTCGCGCGCACGTCTTACCCGAAATTTCGCATTTAATAGAATACCCCCTGATATAGACGTAGCTCACACCATCTAGCGCTAAAGAGCTGTTCTAGAGTAAAATTACTTTCGGATGAGACTGGCGCAGAAACACATTTTAGTAATTAGAAAGAGAGCCACCGCATAAATGAGAGAAACAGCTGGTAGTATAAATCCGTGTACTATACGAGCCACAAACGTTTATCGATTATTTGTCAGTCGATACCAGGCATTTGATCTGTGTGTTTCGTAGTGGTCTTGTACGTACATTGTTCCCGCTGCCGACTGCTGCGACTGCTCAATGTTTTTAAGGTGTTCAGTATTTTTGTAATGTCATCGCTCGCGCATCTTCAGGCTCATCCGAAAGTAATTTTACTCTACCATTTCTTCGCGCGCCACAATTAAATTCCGGGAATTTATGGGTAGCACTTCTATTACCTGAAATTTTATGACTATGTTTATGTTATTACCTTGAGGGAAGAAAATTTCTAGAATATTTTGTATTTAATAATTAGAGAACGGACATGCTTACCACATGACGCAAAGCCCAGTGCAGTACTGGCGAAAGGCTGTATTTCTAAAATATTTAATTTTATTTATATAATTGGAAAACGAACGGGTGTGGTGATCTATAAAATTACGAAATACATATTTATTTGTTGAAAAGTTGTATTTATAAAGTTTTTAATTTTATTTATATAATTGGAAAACATACGGATTGTGATATATCTATCTAAAATTACGAAATACATATTTATTAATTAATTTTATTTATATAATTGGAAAACAAACGGGTGGTGATCTATAAAATTACGAAATACATATGTATTTGTTGAAAAGTTGTATTTTTAAAGTTTTTAATTTTATTTCTATAATTGGAACATTTTTATTTGTTCATTTTGTCGTTCAAG
This sequence comes from Melolontha melolontha, assembly GCA_935421215.2. Classification (NCBI taxonomy): domain Eukaryota; kingdom Metazoa; phylum Arthropoda; class Insecta; order Coleoptera; family Scarabaeidae; genus Melolontha; species Melolontha melolontha. The sequence goes on along the minus strand of OW285239.1, from coordinate 2,094,116 downwards.
TTGAGTTAAGGAGTATTAATATTGACTAGCAATAGTTTCTCAAGGTTTTCTTCTGTCAATTGTGTTCTCTTTGAATTAAGTACATCCTTATAAATAGAAAACGTCCTTTCTACATCGCAACTGGTTATAGGTGCATACTGGAAATATTCTTTTATTTCTTCATATTTAGCCGTTAGATTTTGTAGAATTGTCTCCATACATAATTGCTGCAATGTAATTAAATCTGGATTTCTATTAAGAATTGTTTCAAACTTTTGCCGAAGGCCACATTCGAAGTCACTAGGAATACTTTTCAAATTATTAACAGCCACATCTAATGTCGTTAATCCGTCATTTAATTTGAGATTTCGATTTTCAAAATAAGTGATTAGTTTTGGCAATTTTCCAAAGTGTTCGTGAAGAAAGTACAACTGATTTTTTAAATTTGGGATTTGTGTGAGCGAGCTCCTTGCATTCACCAATACTTCTAGCATCCTCCTTTAGCAGTGTTACGAAATGTTTTAGACTATCGAAATTCTCAGCATAATAACTAGTAGCTTCCAGCCATGTTCCCCATCTAGTTATTACTGGAGTGGGAGGCAGTGCCAGAGATGGAAATTTTTCCCTGAAAAGAGCTACTCTCAATGGTGCTTTTCTGAAAACTTTTTTAAAAGCTGATACAAGTCTATCAACTTCCGCAAAAGTGTCTCTGATATATTCACAGATTCTGTGGAGAGCATGTGCTACACAAGTAATATGCAGCATATTAGGATATGTTTTCTTCAATAGTCTGCCTGTTTTTAACATATACGCAGCACTATCACTGACAAATAAAAGTATTTTTTCTTTGTACGTGGCGTCCGAATGAAGCATTTTTTGCATATTCTCCTTAATGGTTTCAGCAACTGTTTCCGCATCAACTCTATTTATAACACTTGTTGCTATTACATATGAGTTATAGGGAATAGTTGGATGTAGTAAACCAGCTACAACATTTACCACACAGTGTCCTAACATATCCACCGTTTCGTCGGCGCTTATCCATGTGCATTGATTTAAAAGATGGCTTCTAATGCGTTCTACTGTTCTCGTATAGCACCTAGAAACATAATATTTGCGTAAAGTTGATTCATCAGGAACATTTCGACCAGTATATTTTTCATAAATGTCTTCAAAATTGGATTGTTCAATTTAAATAATGGAATATTAGCTGCCATAAAAGTTTCACAGAGTTCTTCGTTAAAATTGTCAGATTCCAACGGGTTCAATTTTTTTTCGTGCTTTAACGATCCTACGTGATGATTTACGGTTGATTTATTGCAATTTTTCAATAACGTTTCACACACTTCACAATAAATTTCGGAATCACTGGCAATGTACATACAATCAGTATGGCCCTCAATCCAACTCGCCATTGTTTCACGATGCCATTCTCGACGCTCTTCTATTGTCTGAAAAAGTAAGAATATTCTGGATCCAAATAAACGAAATTAAATAACGAAATTTTATGCACACTTACGTGAAAATAATTGGAAGATGTTGCTTAAATGAAAAGAAAAGGAATGTACGTGCTATTTCTCTTACGAAATACGATAAACCTATTTATTTTATCTACGTACACGACATCACTGAAAACACTATATTCTCCGAATACAATAGCTGGGTTGTCCATTGTTATTGCTGCGAGACCAGGTGGCCGAGTAAGTCAAACAAATACTTCATCGAATTACGCCGGGATGTACTGAGCGACGTTATACACAATTCCAATTGCCGATTGCGTTTTATGGAAATTGCATCCGTTCTCTATTAATAATATATTCGGATATTTTTTAATTCACTTTTTTAAGAATATAACATAATAGTAAAGGATAACCTTATATTTACAACTTAAAAACTTATTAGATTTATTGCCACATGATACATGATGTTGATTTACTATTGAATTTGGTGCATTGGTATCTCAACGCATATCCGGTTTTGATTTAAATTAAAACAAACAACCGATTAAGAGGTTTCTTCTTAGAGTCATTTACGTTGAACTCGAGCAACCGTAATGTGTCGATAAAAATAAATTCGTAAGAAATATCGAACTAATTTCGGTTAAACTATTTTTACACTCGCTTGTCGTTTGAAAATCACAAGAAACAAACAATAGCGAGAAACGACCGGGCATGCTCGGGCACACACCGATCCATTTGGTAAGAGTGCATTCTCAGAAATTCGACATCCTTTGATCTCCAATATGGATTTTTAAACCGCAAAATACGGTGTCGCTTCGTCGTTATAAATTCTGGCATTTCCACCATGTGTTTTCCCCATGGATCAGCTGAGTACGTGCCTTTGCGTTTTACATGGCATTTGTCATTCCGATTGTTAATAATAAAAGAAAGTGCTCTCTCGTGAAATTGGTGGCAATGCCCTAGATTACATGAAATTCCCCAGGTAAACAAAATGCACATGTCACAATAATTTGTACATCTAACTAATTCTTTGGTATTTCTAATTAATAATGACATCTACATGCATATATTATAACTGGCGCCATGTAGGAATTCTTTGAATAGAAAACTGAAAATGAAATTGATAATTTTTGAAAACACCTACCACACGTGTGATTCATTGTGGTATATTTTTTATACATATATTACTATAATACTACGCTTTACATCTACTTACGACATGTTTTAATAAACATACACTTGTAAATAGGTTAGCTAGTATTCCACGTTTCATTATTACTATTACTCTGATGATCATGATTAGGGACCGGACAGGAGAGGCCGATGACTCATCGCCCACCGGCGCACTATTGAAAATTTGTATTTTTAAAGAGTTTTTAATTTTATTTATACAGGCTCCGGCAACGAAGCGGGGACGGAAGATTACACGCGTATTTGAAAGTTAGTCAAATATTTAGTCATCGGATATCCTTCCGTACCATCAAGCGCACGTTTTAAAAATATTTTGTTTTATACAGGCTGTACCAGATGGAAATGCCAGACTAAAGTTGCATTTTTTTAAATGGAACGACCTGTATATTAATAGATAAAATGATCCGCGCTTGAAAGCTGGTTACATCGATATAATGTTGTATGGGTCTAAAGTTGATAGTTTATGTGTAAATAATTATTTTACTTGATAAATTGATACATTTCAGTAGGCTATTCTGCATAAGGAAAATCAAAAGATCCGAAACCAATAGAATAGAATATTTTCTACTAGTATGCACTTTCGTTGCTACGTGAAATAAATTCTGCAACTGCTCGCGTTATACAGGGTGTTCACAATTTCGCAAAATCGAAGAAATCTCGTAATTTTTAAGTGGAACACCCTGTATATTTTTCGCTCAATGAAAAGCCCTTTTACTACGCTTTCTATTGATACCTCATATTGATACCCAGGATGGATCATTTGCTAATTATTTCTTTTAAGAGTTGAATTAATAAAAAATGCTTGTATTTTTAGTAGCTAATTTGCGCTTTTAAACCTTCTGTAAGATCGGATATTCAACAAATTATCCATAAATGGTCTATAACAAGAAGAAACCCCATTAAGTACGAGAAACAGTTGATTTTCACTCAGCGGTGAAAGCAAACATTAAATTAATTCTATTCTATTGGTTTCGGATCTTTTGATTTTCCTTATGCAGAATAGCCTACTGAAATGTATCAATTTATCAAGTAAAATAATTATTTACACATAAACTATCAACTTTAGACCCATACAACATTATATCGATGTAACCAGCTTTTAAGCGCGGATTATTTTATCTATTAATATACTGGGTGTTCCATTTAAAAAAATGCAACTTTAGCCTGGCATTTCCTTCTGGAACACCCTGTATAAAACAAAATATTTTTAAAACGTGCGCTTGATGGTACGGAAGGATATCCGATGACTAAATATTTGACTAACTTTCAAATACGCGTGTAATCTTCGGTCCCCGCTTCGTTGCCGGACCCTGTATAATGAAAACAAACGGGTGGTGATCTATAAAATACGAAATATATTTTTATTTGTTCATTTTGTTGTTCAAGTTGAGTAAAGGAGTATTAATATTAACTAGCAATACTTTCTCAAGGTTCTCTTCTGTAAAATTTGTTCTCTTTGAATGAAATATATCCTTGTAGATAGAAAACGGTTTTTCTACATCGCAGCTGGTTATAGGTGCATACTGGAAATATTTCTTTATTTCAGCGTATTTAGCAGTTAGATTTTGAGGCATTATCCCCATACAATATTGCCGCGATGTTATTAAATCTGGATTTCTATTAAAAACTGCGTCTAACTTTTGCCGAAGTCACTTGGAATATTTTTCAAATTATTAATAGCCAACATCTAATGTGGTTAATCCATCTTTTAATTTGAGATTTTGATTTTCAAAATAAGCAATTGGTTTTGTCAAATTTCCAAAGTGTTCCTGAAGAAAGTACAACTGATTTTTTAAATTTGGAATTTGTATTAGTTCCTTGCACTCAGAAATACTTAGAGCATCGTCATTTAAACATGCAACGAAATTTTGTAAAAAATCGAAATTCTCTGCATAAAAGCTAGTAGCTTCCAACCATGTTCCCTATCTAGTTATTACTGGAGAGAGAGGCAGTGACAAATATGGAAGGTTTTCCTTGTAAAGAGCTACTCTCAATGGTGCTTTTCTGAAAACTTTTTTAAAAACTTCCCGAAAGGTCTCTCTGATATATTCACAGATTCTGTGGAGAGCATGTGTTACACAAGTAATATGCAGCATATTAGGATATGTTTCCTTTAATAGTTTGCCTGTTTTTACAATATATGCAGCACTGTTACTGACAAATAAAAGTATTTTTTCTTTGTACCTGTTGTCCGAATGAAGCATTTGGTGCACATTCTTGTAAATGGTTTTAGCTTCTGTTTCCGCATCAACTGTATTTATAACGTTTGTTGCTATTACATATGCGTTATATAGAATAATTGGATGTAGTACACCAGCTACAACATTTACAACATAGCGTCCTAATATAACGACAGTTTCGTCGGCACTTATCCATAGGTACTGATTTGAAAAATGGCTTCTAATGCGTTCTACTGCTTTCGTGTAGCACTTAGAAACATAATATTTGCGTAGGGTGGATTCATCAGGAACATTTCGACCAGTATACTTTTGGAGAAATGTTTTGAAGGTGGGATTGTTCAGTTTATTTAAAGAAATATTTGCCCCCGTAAAAGTTTCACAGTTCTTCGTTAAAATTGTCAGATTCCAACAGGTCTAATTTCTGTGCATGTGTTTGCGATGCTAAGTGATGTTTTAGGTGCGATTTCTCGGAGTTTTTTAACGATATTTAACCGAATTTCCAATAAATTTCGGAATCACTGGCAATGGACATACAATCAGTATGACCCTTAATCCAACTCGCCATTGTTTCACTATGCCATTCTCGACGTTGTTCCATATCATATCTGAAAAAGTAACTTAAACAATCTTTTAGATCTAAATAAATGAAAATTAAAAATTTATGCGTAAGTTATTGAAAGCTAACGAAATTTACTGCGACACTTACGTATATATGTAATTAACAGTTAAAACAATGAAAAAAGGAACTAACTCACTGTACTTTATTTATCTTACGAAATATAAACTAGTAAATAAAATAAATTATGAAAACTCCTCACGCTTCTATCTACGCCCATGAAGAAAAAAATTTAAGTGTAATATCGAAGTAATTGCGTCACAATTTAACGACAAAAGACAGATGTGCAGTTAACCGAATGAATAGTGCTATTCAATAACTGTGTGTTGTTATAGACTATTTATATGATCCATTGTAATTTCGGCCTGTTGCGTCCGGTCTCTAGTAATTACAGTTTATTTATTATAGCCATAAAAATTTTGGGTATGAAGGATAATTTATTGGCATATTTAATAAAAAAGAAATCCATCTATTTCAATAAAGTTTTTATCAAATTGCGTGTTAATTAGGTAATCAATTCCTTTTAAATGTACAATTTTTTATCAAAGTGTCCCTTATCGTTATGTTCGAAACTTGCGCGTAGACTAAATTTTTCATGTACCCCCATAAATAAAAGTCAAGGGGATTAAAAGATCGGGTGGTCTAGGTGGCCATGCAACAGGACCACCTCGACCAATCCATCTTGGATAATTGACGTTAACCCAATTTCGGACAGCAATTCCGAAATGTGGTGGTGCCCCATCCATGTGAAACCACATGTCTCGTCGAACATTCAGTGGGACATCCTCTAAAAGACCTGGCAGTTCGTCAATAAGAAATTGAAGGTAAGTGTCCGCATTTAACCTTCCAGGAAGAACGACAGGATCAATCAACAAGTCATCGATTAGGGCCGCACAAACGTTAATAGAAAATTCATGTTGAAATTTAGATGGGCGTATAGCTTTGGGATTTTCTTATGACCATCTGTGCAGGTTTCTCAGATTTTAACACCACTTCTCGTGAACGTAGATTCATCTGTCCAGAGGACTGTTTTGCAGAAATTGAAATGAAGTCGTGTCTGTCTTAATATCCAGGTAGAGTAAACTAGACGAGCATAGTGGTCTGCCTCAAGCAAACCGTGTCCCCTGCGATAGTGATATGGATATAAGCCTTCACGTTTTAAAATTCGCCAAACTGTCGTTCGTGGCACTTCTAGTTGTCTAGTGATTCGACGTACACTGAGAGTTGGATCCCTTGTAACAATAGCTACTGCTTCTTCCTCTAAGGCTGCTGGCAAATTTACTCCTCGATCGAAAAGACAATCACGCAGTCCGCATTCCCGAAATTGTCTATGTATTTCCAGAAAGGTTCTGTAATGAGGAATGCGACTAGACGTGCACTGCCGTTACAGTAGCCATACACAAAATGCATGTCCGCATACTCTTGAGAAGAAAATCGGTAAGGCATTTTGAATAAAGAAAACGTGTCCACTCACTAATAAGCTGTTGTATGAACTGAATCGTAATGTAATCCTATATTAAAAAAGGCAACGTAAACAGTCATCTGAACATTTGTTTATTGTATGATATTCATGGTTCAGCACTTACGAAATAAGTAAGAACCTTCTTTATCATAAATCAATTTCCAGTACTCTTTTTTGTAGATCTCCAAGAAATTACTGTATGCACTACGACACCTGTTTATTTATTTTAGGATAACATTTTATTATGCGACGTTAACAATCACAGGCCTGTTATTGAATCGTATAACTTTTTTTAAATAAAATCAGTTTCTATTGACTTTAGGATTACATTTTTTTTTCATGATCTGGCAATAACATTCATAGATCTGTAACTTTGAAACAAATAAAAATTGATATACAAGTTTTGCGTTTTTGTTACTTGAAATGAAGTCTACTTTACACTCCTAAAATTTGAACATAACAATTGTATATTCAGAGGTGAGGAAATTGTTAAATTATATTTGATAAAAGCGAATTTGGATTTCAAATATGTATACAAATTATATGTAATTGCTTAATTATAAATAAAGCGTGAATTTACTTTCAAATTTTCGTTTAAGTGTACAAAATAACACAAAACAGCTAATTATTTTCATTACTAAAATATAAATCGTTTATACATATATTAATTTACGAATTTGTAGAAAAAGTTTAAGTATATCAATACGTTAAGCACGTATTACGCATTTGTTACAAATGAAACAGACATGCAATATACACATCTGTAACTGTACACATGGACAATACACCTCGTATTTTACAGCACTTACTTCTGCTTAAGACACGTGTTTCTGCATCTATAGGCGTCATCAGTCAATCTAGTGAAGCAATGTAATACAAACAATACAAATCTATTTAAAAAACAGATTTGTATCTGTATATACATTTAAGCTTAAATCGTCTACAAGACATAGCAAATTTCGTCCTATCAGGTAGCCCTATATAATAAGTGACATCTGACGGACGAAAGAGACTATGCCGAACAAGGCAACCCTTCCCTTGACCGACTAAGTCGGTACAGAAAGGAAGAAAATACGTATATAGGTGTAGTCCATTAACACGATGCCAGATGTCAGCAAATATATAAAAAAGTTTAAGTATATCAATACGTTAAGCACGAATTACGCATTTGTTACAAATGGAACAGACATGCAATATACACATCTGTAACTGTACACATGGATAATACACCTCGTATTTTACAGCACTTACTTCTGCTTAAGGCACGTGTTTCTGCCATTTATAGGCGTCATCAGTCAAGCTAGTGAAGCAATGTTATACAAATAATACAAATCTATTTAAATAACAGATTTGTATCTGTATAAACATTTAAGCTTAAATCGCCTACAATACATAGCAAATTTCGTCCTATCAGGTAGCCCTATATAACAAGTGACATCCGACGTATTTTCTTCCTTTCTGTACCGACTTAGTCGGTCAAGGGAAAGGTTGCCTTGTTCGGCATAGTCTCTTTCGTCCGTCAGATGTCACTTATTATATAGGGCTACCTGATAGGACGAAATTTGCTATGTCTTGTAGACGATTTAAGCTTAAATGTATATACAGATACAAATCTGTTTTTTAAATAGATTTGTATTATTTTGTATTACATTGCTTCACTAGCTTGACTGATGACGCGTATAGATGGCAGAAACACGTGTCTTAAGCAGAAGTAAGTGCTGTAAAATACGAGGTGTATTGTCCATGTGTACAGTTACAGATGTGTATATTGCATGTCTGTTTCAATTGTTAAGAATTTGTCCTTAGTTCGGTTCTTATTTATGTATTAATTAGGCTAGGTTCATATGCGTGGAGGAAGTATAAAATCTATGCACAACAATAAAATCTGGTACAGAAATATCAAAGATACCGATTACAAGTAACACACGTTTATAATCTATAGTCATAATTTGAATGCTTTTATAAAATAATTGAAGAATTGGCGTAGTGTCCCGTAAAGTTTTTGAAACCGCTATTAAACTTGGAAAAATTGCAATTACATATAAACAATTTAGGTGCTTGCATCATAAATTGCTTTAAAAACAGAATAACAGCAGCTTTCCAAAACAAATATTTCGTTAAAAAACAAATTACATGTTAAGAAACAAAGGATCGTCTATTTTTAAAGTCGAAAATTCTTATTTGATAAATGAAGCGGCATTTAATTTTATGCAGCATTTATACTGGTAGGTTTATAAAATATGTACCTACTTACTATAAAAATGTACATATTTATAATTCCCAAATTAGACTGACACGTGGTTTTTTAAAGTGAAGGCCACTACGCATAACAATATTTTTGCATGTTTATTTATCCAAATTTATGTTTGACCGCTAGGAATACCTTAAATGAATTTCGTAAATCTGAATTTCATATGTGAACTCGGTATTGTTAAATTAACAGGAGGTTAATTTTTCAAGCATTATTGGGTAAAACACATACAGTTAGTTTAAAATTCCAAGAAAAAGCTTGTTTATCTTGCAAATATTATTTACTCTTGGAAATAAAAAAAAAACATGGAAATACCGAAGGATGTATATTTCAATAACAAACCTTAACCTCAATTACCATAGAAGTATCATTTGCAAGCATTAACAAAACCAAATAATCCTTAAATATAGCTGCAAATTTTAAAAAATCTAAGCCTTCGCTGTAAATTCATCCCACAATAAGTTTACCCAAGGCTGTGCATTTATTAAGTCTTGGTAAAAGCGAAAAAAACTCGTTTAGTTTCAATTAGTAAAAGTAGGTAATTTCAAAGTGGTTAAAAAAACCGTATATACCGGGTGACGCAAAATTCCTGTGTATGTGATAACTGTTGTTACATAATAAGAAATATTTAAGTTTTTATTATGCTTAGATTAGAGTAACTAAATTGTTTTTCTTTTTAATTATATTGCTTTGTTTATGGATTCAATTTGTAATATTTTTAGAGGTATTTGAAATTTTTACTCTCTGCAGATGTTTGCGGAATTATCTATATTTTATTCTATTTACATTCGAATGTCTAAGCCATGATACGTGATCACTCAGTGTAAGCGTTTTTGCATTCTAGTTAGTTAAAACTGCATCTGTCATTCAAAATCTTCTGTATACCATACCTATTATTTCTCCTTTATTTATTTTTTACTTATAATTTCCATATGTACTTATAGTCATAATGTTTCCTTATATTTTAAACATTATCGGATACATGGGTTCATCCCTGAATACTTGAATCCTATTCAAATTAAGTGTGCATTTGTTCAAATTCTCTTCTTTGATATTATAAACTGATTCTTATTAAGTTTAATACATGAGTATGCAAACGCCAATTAAGTTGGCACGAGGAGGGGGTGCGCAGAAGCCGTTTTTAAAAACGTCTACCCCCACTACTCAAGTAATAGTCAGAATACATTTGTCATTGACGTTTGACGGAACATAATGTCTTTGCTAGGGGATCATAAAGTGATACACACTCAGAGGTTAGAATTATCTGACATTTGATGTAAAACCAAATACAAATCTCCCCACTACTTTTAATACTGCGCGAACTTACCCCTCCTCGCGCCAACTTAACTGGCGTTTGCTATACTTTGTTTAATCGTGGACAAAAAATTCCGGACACTGAAGAAAATGTCTGTTATCATAATTAAAATTTCCTTTCTTTGTTTTTTTTCAAGAGACATAAAGTATTATCTACGAAATAAGAATTGGAAATTAAAGAAGATATAAAACATTTAATTTATCAAAACAGTCAAGAGAAAAGCAAAAATAATGACGAACTCAAAAATAAAAAATGTTGGCGTGCTCTTTATTCATGTTTTATCTGTTGTGTTAAAAGGTAGTTTGAACTGTCAGCATTGTCAGTATAACGAAGATGGACGCAGTAATCGATACATTGCTGCTGTCTTGAATATTCCCAGGAGTATCGTTCATGACGCAATACAGAGACATTGTCAAACTGGGGCATCTATATCTATCTACTTGCTGTGATTATTTTATTGTTTAAGTTTGGTCAGATGTTTTGTTATACCGCGATATCATAAAGTTTCTGGGTCCAAGATGGCATTGAAATAGAAAATATATGTCTGAACTTTATCCATATTATCATACTGGTAACTTAACCTTAATTTTTGAAAATTATTTTGATAGTGTCATCGTGACATCAATAAATATGTCATTTGATTTAATAAAGATACAATAAAACAACAAGCTCAGCTTGTATTCAAAATTTTATTAATAAAAAAAGGCAAAATTAAAGCAAATGTTGAAATTGTTGTCCGTTATTTTCAATTCCAAATGTGACACGCCTTTTCATGCTGTTAAAGGCATTTTGCAGCATTGCGGGCGTTATTAATGCACATTCGTCAATAATTCTTTGTTGCATATCTTGCAAATTAACAACAGGAGTTTTAAATATTCTATTCTTTAGGCGAGGAAACACGAAAAAGTCCATAATTGTCAAACAAGGTGATCGTGGTTGAAACTCAACTTCCGTATGTATACTTATGATCCGATCGTCAAAAAACTCACGAAGAAAAGCAATATTTTCTCGTGTTGTGTGTGCCGTTGCACCATCTTGTTGAAAGTATCCATATTGCAATTCATCATCATGCAACTGTTCAATAAATTCATTCAGAATGTTTCTATACCTCTCAGCATTAATTGTGAAATTAAAAAAAATAGGGCCAACAACTCTGCGGCGAGAAACTGCTAGCCAAACACCAAGTTTCGCATTATGGAGAAACGATTCAATAAAAATATGAGGATTTTCACTACTCCACATTCGAGTATTTTGGGAATTGACATACCCCGAAAGATGAAACCATGCTTCATCAGAGAAAAATGACAAATTTAGCAGGTCATCATCTTCTATTAAGTTATTTGCAAACCACTGGCAGTACGCACGACGTCTAGGGTAGTCTACCGGCAAAATAGCCTGATGTGATTGCATCTTATACGGATGCATGTGTAAGTTTTTCTTTACAATTTTCTGACATGTTCCATAAGAAAGTCCAATCTCTTGAGAAAGACGTTTCAAAGGTTTTGTGGGTTCATTTACCATACGTTGACGAACATCATTTATAACTTGTTCCGAACGAACAGTTGGTCTACCAGTACGTGATTTATGACCCACAGAACCAGTCTCACGAAACACACCAACACAATTGGAAAGGCAATTATAAAAATCTTTGGGAATTACAGCTAACTCTGGAAAGTGCTCTCTAAAATCATCCAAACATGCACGTTGACTGTACACCCAAATTCCATCAATTCGCACTCCACTCCGAAAATAGGCTTCAATCATGTACGCTTTTTGCACTATATTGTAAACCATATTTGAATTTACTCGAATGTGCTATGTTTCAAACTCGACGTTCAAACTTGCTTTCAGCAATTCTAACACATTAATGGATGACAGATAATGTCACTGTCAAAATAATTTACAAAACAGAGTTATAGTTCCTAACTTAAGTTCAGACAAACAATTTATATTACAAAGCCATCTTCGTCCTAGAAACTTTATGATATCACGGTATATGGTATATCACGGTAACATCTAATTTGAAAATTAGCACATAGAAGTACCCCAAGTCTACGTAATTCAATTTTGTTTTGTCTGTAGCCTTTATTAATAAATTTTTAATGATACCTGTACATAATTTTAATTATAGGAAACGAAATTGCACTTAATTCATCGGAAACGAATTTTATAAACGTTGAATGCTGTCCTGAATTTGTAGGAAGTTTTATTTGGGGAGCTTTTCAACTTACAAATATTACATTTTAAATATATTTGTTAAACAAAGTTTACAGATAAAAGGTACATTTCCAAGTTAATGCATTCACACAACAATATATATATGTAGATTGTGTAATGGTTTAGTGCTGGGAATTCTGTTTATGACTAACCTACTTTTCCAATCTATAAAACAATGGAACCAGTAAATAGAAAATTTTAAAAGATATCGGTTTTAAAAGCAAACTATTTATGGGAGAATATTTCATCATTTTCAAGCCTATAATGTAACAAGCTCTAGTTTTTAGACAATGTTAGATTTTTTATGTCACAAAATAGACAAACAAGATTATCCGGAACCAAGTAATCATAATTAACCTTAAATTCATGAAATAACTACTTATTCATTAAAAGTTTCGATTTATTGTCTGACTTGACTAATGAACCTATGTATGTTTGTATTTACTTAAATAAAACTACATATTGATTATCAAAAAAATGTTAGATTTATAAACACACTCTCATAGGTCACTATATCTATGCAATTAATTTTTCTCTACACCTTTAGATAGATTTAATAACATATTAAATATGTCTTTCTATTTCTTTTTTTGCGTTCCAGTAAATAATATCTATTGAGTTACAGCTTTATACTGAAAAATGAGATGAAACAAACTATTTTTTTCTTACGATTGGTGTTTCCTTAAACTGTTGGATTCTCTCCAATAGGACTTCTTGTTTAACGTTTATTGAGCTCAGAGGAGTAGGCAATGAAACACTGTTTTTAATACACTATTGATTTATTCACAAATAAACGGAAGTCTACAAGTTTAAGTACAAAACTATACCGGGTGCGGCAATAGTGTGTCGGCGGAGCTTAGCATGAAAACTAATAAAGTTGTAGCAATGAAATTTTACGTACACATGTAGTACAGTGCATTTTCTATTTTTATTTATATATTTACAGGGTGTTCCAAATTTCCGCAACTACTTTCAATTTTTTTTTAAATAGATTGCTATACTTTCCTGTTATTATGATGATAGTCATATTTTAAGTAGATATTTGACGTTTGGTTACACAGCAAATTTTGTTTAATATCATTTCATGGCCAACCAACCAACTATTAGATGCAGCACCGCATATTGAATTATAAACATAGGTATATCCCATTAAAGGGTTTTTACTTCGAAAATACTAGAAATAAGTACTATGTTATTGGTACCATTTTAACGGCAATTTTACAAGGAATTTGCTAACTAATAAAAAAATTATAGGTTCAATTTAAAAAAAAAAGAGAAAATAGCCTTTAAACTTCGATAACTTTGGCACGACATATTTAACACCCTGTATATGGTGTCACGTTGTTGACTCTCAAAACATATAACGTGTTAGTTCATAAATTGGTAACAAAAGAGTTACGTGAGGCACTGCACCCGTTTTCAGGCTAAGACTTAAAATGTTAAACGCTACAACTGTCAAGATTTTAACAAAATTTGCAATAAAGCCAAAACTAACAGTTGTAAGTGCACATTGTCATATATCATTACAAAGATAATTTGGGTGGCTATCATCATAATAACAAGAAAGTATAGCAATCTATTTAAACAAAAAATTGAAAGTGGTTGCGGAAATTTGGAACACCCTGTAAATATATAAATAAAAATATAAAATGCACTGTAGCATACTACATGTGTACGTAAAATTTCATTGCTACAACTTTATTAGTTTTCATGCTAAGCTCCGACGACACACTATTGCCGCACCCGGTATACTTAAATACAGTAGTCGCTCGATTATGTGAACTAATTAAAACCTTACCTGTTCGCAGAAGCTAAATGTTCACTCAATCGAATGTGCAGTTTAAATCGTTTATTTATATATTCAGTAACAAGAACTTATATTTATTTAACTTTATTTTTAGCAAAGTTAGTAGCTAATTTAGCATCTTTTGTTCCGCCCAAGAAATCACTATATCAAGACCTTGTAAATCTTTTTTGGTGGGAATGTTAGTTGGATTGGCTCATCATCCATTATTTCTTCCACATCTTCAAATTCAATTACATCCTCTTCAAGTTCTTCTATGACATCCTTATTCTAGATTTCTATGTCTTCATGGATGTATGTTATGTCTTTGTTCACTTCCTGCAGTAATGCTACAGTTTCTTGAATGGTCACTGCCTCTTGTATTTTTCTTGTAGAACTACTAGTGGAACATCCTATTCTGAATCAGAATCGCTATTGAAAGAATCTAATAAAATATTTTTTCAATACTTAGCAATTATTTCTTCTTTCATATTCTTCCATGCTAATGCAAGACCTAGTAACAGCATCTTTTAGATTCAAATTTTTAATGACAGCTGAAATATCAATGCTATCAGAAGCAACTATCGTGGACAAAAGGTTTCTCCTATAAAACAGTTTCATTAATCTAATGACATTCTGGTTCATGGGCTGTAGTAAAGCTGTTACATTAGGGGGCATGTAATCAGCAAAAATTTTCCCACCACCAGAAACCAAGTTTTCTGCTAATGAATGGCTTGGAGCGTTATCCAAAAGTAAAAGGGCTTTTGCGATAATCTATTTTGTTTTAAAAATCTTCGAACCTGCGAGACAAATCAATGATGAAAACAATTTTCAAATATCCCCGACGTCAGCCAGCATTTTTCGAATTTGCATATTCCACAGGAAGTGAAAAGTTCTTAAAACGCCTTCGATTTTTGGTACGTCCAATCAGAAACAGTTTGATTTTATGTCTAGTTGAATTGGTGCATGCAAGAATAGTGACTTTACTTTTTTCCATTTTTCGAGCAAGAATCGATCTTTCTTCAGGCGTAACCAAGCTCTTTTCTGGGAGTAATTTCCAAATCAAGCCTGTTTCGTAGGCATTGTACAAAGAATTCAAATAAATTTTACCTCAAAGTAGCCCTTGGAAATTATGATTATGTCTTAGCTTGTTACTAATTTTAATAGGAATTTTGTTGGTTATGAGATGAGATATTTGATTGAAATGACAAATGTCAAAATAATAAAACGAACATTTTTAAGTGAATGAAATATGTTTATTTCCAACAAACAAGCAAAATTTTATAAAAATTGTTCAAAGTGTCCACCACCTTGTTCGAAACATTTCTCACATCTTCTTCTAATGGAGGAAAAAGTGTTTTGTAGTATCGCATTGTCAATTCCATTAATTCTTTCAGCAATTCTGATTTGAAGGCCTGCAAGATCAGGTATCTGTACTTGATAAATTGAGTTCTTTAAGAATGGCCATAAAAAGAAATCACATGGGGTAATGTCACAAGATCTTGGTGGAAATTCATGTTCAGTGTTTAAACTTATCAACCGATTTTGAAAAAATTGCTGCAGAATATCAATTGTTTCACCTGCTGTGTGTGCTCTAGCTCCGTCTTGTTGAAAGTAATCCTGTGTTATTTCTTCGTCGTCAAGCTGTTCGATAAATGGCATAATAATTTCTTGTCGATACCTTTCTCCTGTTAAGGTTCCGTTAAAAAAAATAGGGCCAATAATTCTCCTTCGACTAATCGCACACCATACACCAATTTTCTGCGGATGAAGTGCGGTTTCAACAAAAAAATTATGTGGTTTCTCATTAGTCCACATCCTCATATTTTGTGAGTTCACATATCCATTCAGATAAAACCATGACTCATCAGAAAAAAAGGTTTTGTCAAGAAGGTCATTATCAAAATTATTTAAGAACCACTGACTAAACGTTATTCTTCTGGGATAGTCGATTTCCTTGATTTCTTGATAACAGGTCATGTGATATGGAAATAAATGTAAGTCCTTTTTCAAAATTGTATGACATGTGCCAATTGACACACCCACTTGTTGTGATAATGCTCGTACGGAAGTTCTTGGTGCATTATTTATAATTTCTCTTACATTATTAACTAGCTCTTCTGTACGCTTTTTCGCCCGACCTGCGCCTTCTTTCTGTTTAACACTCCCTGTTTCTCTGAAAACCATAACGGAATGTGTCACTGTGTGCCGAAAACTGTCATAATCAAAGATGACGTTAGGGAACTCATTTCTAAATTCCATGTTAAATCAATTTTAAATTACAAAGCAATTTTTGTCAACTATGCATCTGTCTAATTGACAACTAATGCAAATTTAAATTATTAATAATCATACGTTTTTAAAGGAATGGCCTACTAGAGGCAAAGCTTATTTGAACGCTTTTTATAATTGATTATGTGTTAATTGTAGTTCCTGTATTTTCTCTAGAAGATAAATCTTGAAGGGATCTACATGCTGCAAAACAGCTTTTCTCTCGAAATTTTTAAATGTCAAAATCTTCATCCGTCATTAGCATTAAAATTTGGGTTTCCATTGAAAGTTTCATTTGATAGCTTTTGTTTTTAAAAGTTTAATCGAAACAGATACATTTTTAAGTCTTGCACAGTCTGTGCACAAAACCATGAATGTATTTTTTTCCATTCGTGGCATACTAGAGGATTTTGAAGTTTTTCTTTTCTGTATTTCACTACACTTTAATGCGAGTTCTAAAATATCTCGTTTTTATTTTTGATTGCACATACGGTGCCGTACTTTTTAGACAAATATGTTACACAGCTTCCATTGTCCAGACTTTTAAAATTTGACATTTTTCGCACAAACTTAGCATTTTCCGCTTCATTTTTATGGTAAACTGTACACTTGTAACTTCAACTGATCTAAAAATATCGAAACTAAAATTGTCTGTTTTTGTAAATTAGGTACTCTGAGTCTTACAAGGCAAATCATCAAAATGATGCATAAGCCGGGAATTTATCATGTTCACTGAATCAAATGTATTATTGTTCACTCTTTCGAGCTTTAATATAAAATTTTAGTTGTTCTTATAAACGAGTTGTTCACTGAATAGAGTATTCACTCCACCGAGCGGCTACTGTAATTTAAAAATAAAACCTCGTAGAACATTGTGTCTCGTTCCCGGAAACCAAACTTTTATAATAGCTTAATAATCAATAAATTTCGAACACTCTGTAAGAGATTTATTAAATGTTTAGACATTACTCCGAATCTTATACCTTTCGCTCCAGTAGAAATATGACGTAGTTCAAATCAAATACAAATCAGATATGTGATTTTAAAAAGTATATTGAAAAAACAGCAAAATTCAGAAAAATCAAAATAACTCTTAATTTCTTAATATAAAGTGTTATAGCACTTTACAGGGAATCCAAAGAAAGCAATAGAAAATATAACATTCCATTTAAAATATCAGTTAGTTGTAACTAGAGAACGGATGCAATTTCCATAAAACGCAATCGGCAATTAGAATTGTGTATAACGTCGCACAGTACATTCCGGCGTAATTCAATGAAGTATTTGTTTGACTTACTCGGCCACCTGGTCTCGCACGATAACAATGGACTACACAGCTATTGTATTCGGAATATATATTTCTTTTTAAAGTGTTTTTATGAGCGTAGATAGAAGCCGGGTTTTTAAAATGTATTTTATTTATTAGTTTATATTTCGTAAGATAAATAAAGTGCTGTGAGTAAGTTTCTTGTTTTCATAGTTTTAACTGTTAATAACATCGTAATTTTTGTGATAGATCCTGTTTAATATCGTTTGATTAAATATATTTCTACCAATTATTTCCACGTAAGAGTGTGCATTGAATTTCGTTCAGTTTCAATAACTTACGCATACATTTTTAGTTTTCATTTATTTAGATCTAGAGCATTGTTTAAGTTACTTTTTCAGACATGATATGGAATAATGTCGAGAACGGCATTGTAAAACAATGGCGAGTTGGATTGACGGTCATACTGATTGTATGTCCATTGTCAGTGATTCCGAAATTTATTACAACCGTAAAATATCGTCAAAAATTCGTCACTTAGGATCGCAAACACATCTGAACTCTGTAAAACTTTTATGGCGGCTAATATTCCATTAAATAAACTTAGCAATCCCACTTTAAAAATATTTCTTCAAAAATATACTGGTAGAAATGTTCCTGATGAATCAACTTTACGCAAATATTATGTTTCTAGGTGCTATACGAGAACAGTAGAACGCATTAGAAGCCATCTTTTAAATCAATACATATGGATAAGCGCCGACGAAACGGTGGATATGTTAGGACGCTGTGTGGTAAATGTTGTAGCTGGTGTACTACATCCAACTATTCCCTATAACTCATATGTAATAGCAACAAGTGTTATAAATAGAGTTGATGCGGAAACAGTTGCTGAAACCATTAAGGAGAATATGCAAAAATGCTTCATTCGGACGCCACGTACAAAGAAAAAATACTTTTATTTGTCAGCGTATATGTTAAAAACAGGCAGACTATTGAAGAAAACATACCCTAATATGCGGCATATTACTTGTGTAGCACATGCTCTCCACAGAATCTGTGAATATATCAGAGACACTTTTCCGGAAGTTGATAGACTTGTATCAGCTTTTAAAAAAGTTTTCAGAGAAGCACCATTGAGAGTAGGTCTTTTCAGGGAAAAATTTCCATCTCTGTCACTGCCTCCCACTCCAGTAATAACTAAATGGGGAACATGGCTGGAAGCTACTAGTTATTATGCTGAGAATTTCGATAGTCTAAAACATTTCGTAACACTGCTAAAGGAGGATGCTAGAAGTATTGGTGAGTGCAAGGAGCTCACACAAATCCCAAATTTAAAAAATCAGTTGTACTTTCTTCACGAACACTTTGGAAAATTGCCAAAACTAATCACTTATTTTGAAAATCGAAATCTCAAATTAAATGACGGATTAACCACATTAGATGTGGCTGTTAATAATTTGAAAAGTATTCCAAGTGACTTCGGATGTGGCCTTCGGCAAAAGTTTGAAGCAATTCTTAATAGAAATCCAGATTTAATTGCATTGCAGCAATTATGTATGGAGACAATTCCACAAAATCTAACGGCTAAATATGAAAAAATAAAAGAATATTTCCAGTATGCACCTATAACCAGTTGCGATGTAGAAAGGACGTTTTCTATTTATATGGATGTACTTAATTCAAAGAGAACAAAATTGACAGAAGAAAACCTTGAGAAACTATTGCTAGTCAATATTAATAGTCCTTTACTCAACTTGAACGACGAAATGAACAAATAAAAATGTTCCAATTATAGAAATAAAATTAAAAACTTTAAAAATACAACTTTTCACCAAATACATATGTATTTCGTAATTTTATAGATCACCACCCGTTTGTTTTCCAATTATATAAATAAAATTAATTAATAGATGTGTATTTCGTAATTTTAGATAGATGGATCACCACCCGTATGTTTTCCAATTATATAAATAAAATTAAATACTTTATAAATACAACTTTTCAACAAATAAATATATATTTCGTAATTTTATAAATCACCACCCGTTCGTTTTCCAATTATATAAATAAAATTAAATATTTTAGAAATACAGCATTTCGCCAGTACTGCACTGGGCTTTGCGTCATGTGGTAAGCGTGTCCGTTCTCTAGGTTATAACTTCCGGTATAACCGAAAGTGGTAATTGATAATGATGCTCTTTCCAAAGAGATATTAAAAAATATATATATTCTTTGATATATTATGTAGTTAAAACACTAATAATAAGTTAAACAAGCTTTTACGTTAGAACATCTTAAATAACAGAAGTAAATTCTGAATTTTCCTCGAAAAATATTTATTTTTGTACCTGTACTGGTTATTAATGGTTTCATTACAAAGCTCCCACACCGTACATGCGACATTAAAAATAAAACGTGTGTCTGCAGACTATACAAGCAAAATAAGAAAAAAAAAAGACCAAAAGAAAGATCCATAAGTGGCATATTGAAGATAAAGGCGGTTGAATACATTCCTCGGACCTGGAAATCCCCATTTAATTTGCCTTGTACATCTGCTGTGTGGTGGCCAGACATTGGCTTTAAATCTGCGAAGACCATCTTGAATGTATTAAGTTTTTATTTTTTTGCTCTGAAGTTACGACGGATTTAACAAATCATTTTTATAACCATTTATTTTTTAATAATCTGTTTATTTGATTACAATTTATTTAAAACGAGTTTGTAGGATACGATAGCTTGGCAAATACAAAATCTCATTTTTAAATCGATCGACGGTTACGAGGGCAGTTTGAGGGAATAGTAACTTTTTTAAAGGTTAGCCACACTTTCGCTACGGTCATTATGTTGGTAACTTCCGTCATGATTCTGATGTCTCCTGTCAAAATTTCAAACAAATCTGACAGATAGTAAATTGTATTTTATGCTAATTTAACGAAAAATGTATTCCTAATATGCTGCATATTACTTGTGTAGCACATGCTCTCCACAGAATCTGTGAATATATCAGAGACACTTTTCCGGAAGTTGATAGACTTGTATCAGCTTTTAAAAAAGTTTTCAGAAAAGCACCATTGAGAGTAGCTCTTTTCAGGGAAAAATTTCCATCTCTGTCACTGCCTCCCACTCCAGTAATAACTAGATGGGGAGCATGGTTGGAAGCTACTAGTTATTATGCTGAGAATTTTGATAGTCTAAAACATTTCGTAACACTGTTAAAGGAGGATGCTAGAAGTATTGGTGAGTGCAAGGAGCTCACAAAAATCCCAAATTTAAAAAATCAGTTGTACTTTCTTCACGAACACTTTGGAAAATTGCCAAAACTAATCACTTATTTTGAAAATCGAAATCTCAAATTAAGTGACGAATTAACCACATTAGATGTGGCTGTTAATAATTTGAAAAGTATTCCAAGTGACTTCGGATGTGGACTTCGGCAAAAGTTTGAAGCAATTCTTAATAGAAATCCAGATTTAATTACATTGCAGCAATTATGTATGGAGACGATTCCACAAAATCTAACGGCTAAATATGAAGAAATAAAAGAATATTTCCAGTATGCACCTATAACCAGTTGCGATGTAGAAAGGACGTTTTCTATTTATAAGGATGTACTTAATTCAAAGAGAACAAAATTGACAGAAGAAAACCTTGAGAAACTATTGCTAGTCAATATTAATACTCCATTACTCAACTTGAACGACAAAATGAACAAATAAAAATGTTCCAATTATAGAAATAAAATTAAAAACTTTAAAAATACAACTTTTCAACAAATACATATGTATTTCATAATTTTATAGATCACCACCCGTTTTTTTTCCAATTATATAAATAAAATTAATTAATAAATATGTATTTCGTAATTTTATATAGATAGATCACCACCCGTATGTTTTCCAATTATATAAATAAAATTAAAAACTTTATAAATACAACTTTTCAACAAATAAATATGTATTTCGTAATTTTATAGATCACCACGCGTTCGTTTTCCAATTATATAAATAAAATTAAATATTTTAGAAATACAGCCTTTCGCCAGTACTGCACTGAGTGGTAAGCGTGTCCGTTCTCTAGTTATACCTTGTATTTTGTTGAATTTTTCGAAATCCACCTGAGATCTCTCGATAATTTTTATAGTGTGTGAAAGTTGTTACGTTAACGTAAGTAAATTTTCTATCATTTCATTTGTAATTTTCTTTGTAATTTTGAGGATTTAATTTAATCGATTTATATCTATTTTTGATATATTAGTTTATAGATGAATAGTGAAGAAAATTTTCAAATTTTTTGCAAGGGAGTTTTTTACTGTCATGTTCTGGAACTTATTTCAAATTCAGGTTGTTGGAGGGAGTTTATACTCATGTTATTTGCGCATGAGCAAGTCATTGCCGCGTGTGTAACAGAATGTTCTGTTGACGTTTTATTTTGTGTGGGGTTAACGTAATTTTTAGAAATTGAAAATTTTCTAATCTATTTTTTAGTTTAACTTAGTTCGCGTTAATTGGAGTTTTTTCATTACGTGCGTGTCATTATCACGTAATCTTTTTGCTCCTGCTTTTTGTATAGTGATGCAATAAGCTGTCTTTATATTTAATAGAGACATTTTTTTTTTGTTTTTTTTAATAAAATTTTAAATGAAATTGCTTGTATTAATGCATATAAATTTCCCATTTTCTTAAATGAACCCTGGATCAAGAGGACTCTATTAAAAGTAATTAACCGACCGAGGAGCAGTCTGGACAAATTGTGGTGTATAGTGGTGCATCTTCAATTTAATACCACTATACATAGCAATATGTATATTTTCGACTCTAAATAAATTCTGCAATTTATCCTTGAAATATTGCCGCTACGTTTTGGAATACCATATATTCCTGATTAGTTCATGTTTTTTGTTTGTTAAAAAAATTAAACAATTTTGAATTCAATAAAAGCACTTCGAACTTCAGTACCGACCCTATAGTTGGTGTGTAGTAATTTTTTCCAACTCCCATTATTCCAGTAACTAAAATGAGGTTAATTTTAGAATATCCATTGCATCATGGAAAGTTGCAAATATTTGCAATATTGTTGCGTAACTTTGCTTTTATTAACCATATAAATAAAGTAACTGCATATTACAAACGCATTTTATCGTATGATATTTTGAACTTGATCTATATATAATATCTTGTTACATAAATTTTTTTTTTTGTTTCATGATTTTTGTCGGCTGTGTGTATTTGTACATGTTTGACTTTTAAAAGCCGTAATGTTTTATCACTATATCCACAGTACTAAATATAAGTCTGGGTTTTCCGGAGAGCAAACACGCAGCTGATTGCGTTGGCTATATATTAATTAAGAATGTAACTACATATATAAGTATATAACTTATTTAGATATCCGAGTATAACTGTAATAAGTATTGACTTAGGAACTTATGCGAACGAAATAAAAAAAATACACATTCTGTTTGTTAATTTTTAAATTGTATTTGCTAATTAAATAATGTACTTGCAAATTGGCAGTTATGATTAGAGAACGGACACGCTTACCACATGACGCGAAGCCCAGTGCAGTACTGGCGAAAGGCTGTACATATTTCTAAAATATTTAATTTTATTTATATAATTGGAAAACGAACGGGTGGTGATCTATAAAATTACGAAATACATATTTATTTGTTGAAAAGTTGTATTTATAAAGTTTTTAATTTTATTTATATAATTGGAAAACATACGGGTGGTGATCTATCTATATAAAATTACGAAATACATATTTATTAATTAATTTTATTTAAATAATTGGAAAACAAACGGGTGGTGATCTATAAAATTACGAAATACATATTGCTATGTATTGTGGAGTTGATAACTTATTTAAATTGGCCCACAATACACACTAGCTTGCCCAGTTTCACTCTAGTCAGTACAACCTTCCAGGAGCTCTTGTATCTTCAGGGTTACCCTCAAAGGGTATGTGTTAAATAAAACAAAAGGTATTAGCAAAGAAAACAAACATTAACAAAACAAACATGTAATAAAAATAAAAAAAAAAGAAAAATCGACTTTATAGAGTATAAAGAAGTGCTGAAGCAACAAATAATGCAACAGCGTGAGGAAAACTTGTATAAATATTGACTGATATACAAGAAAAAACCTCACGTGACCGCGAGCTAAATTAAAACTAATCATATAGTTGGAAAAACTTTCAAACTTTAAATTACGTTATCCCACAACTCCAAACGTCAAACAGAAAATTATCTGTCAGCGCGCAACTCAAACAAAATGACAAAAATCATGCGCTCTAATAACATGATCAAACTCCCACCAAATTTCCCTGACCTTCAATACAACTACAGCCAGCTAAAAGCAAAAGCTAGCTAAAAAATAAAATGTTGAAAATTTTTCTGACTATAAAATATTATAATCTAAAATTTTTACTGAATTTACGAGCTCAATCAATATACAGATAACATAGCTAAATTAATATATATAAATATACTTGCAACTATACACGTACATTAATTAATGTAGTCGTCACACTTCACAAAAAATATATTAAACGAGAGATTTCAGATAGGTCGCACAAATCAAAAATTACAAGTATCAGAAACTCGTAATCAATCGAGAATTACTTTAACACATCAGAATAACACATCTAAAAACATAAACCGAAATTAACTATAATATACTGAATAAAAAGGAAGTCTTTATTCAGAAAAAATAAACTCAACCTATCTGTTTAACGGATGGAAAATCTCTAATGCTCCCCTACGGAAATGAACATCTCCAAACCTATAACATAAATCAAAGAAGCGACTACGACAATATACTTCCGCAGTAGCGGGAACCTCAAACATCAGGACCACGCTCGAACATTCTACAGACGTGGACAAAAACACACTTTATAATCGAAATTTAAATAAAATATAAAATATAAAATTTTCCTGGAATAAAATGTACATAAATATATAGTCTTTTACTGTTTCTTTAATTTTCTCTTCGGGGAAAAATTCATGACAATATGTATTTGTTGAAAAGTTGTATTTTCAAAGTTTTTATTTTATTTCTATAATTGGAACATTTCTATTTGTTCATTTTGTCGTTCAAGTTGAGTAAAGGAGTATTAATATTGACTAGCAATAGTTTCTCAAGGTTTTCTTCTGTCAATTTTGTTCTCTTTGAATTAAGTACATCCTTATAAATAGAAAACGTCCTTTCTACATCGCAACTGGTTATAGGTGCATACTGGAAATATTCTTTTATTTCTTCATATTTAGCCGTTAGATTTTGTGGAATTGTCTCCATACATAATTGCTGCAATGTAATTAAATCTGGATTTCTATTAAGAATTGCTTCAAATTTTTGCCGAAGGCCACATCCGAAGTCACTTGGAATACTTTTCAAATTATTAACAGCCACATCTAATGTCGTTAATCCGTCATTTAATTTGAGATTTCGATTTTCAAAATAAGTGATTAGTTTTGGCAATTTTCCAAAGTGTTCGTGAAGAAAGTACAACTGATTTTTTAATTTGGAATTTGTGTGAGCTCCTTGCACTCACCAATACTTCTAGCATCCTCCTTTAACAGTGTTACGAAATGTTTTAGACTATCGAAATTCTCAGCATAATAACTAGTAGCTTCCAGACATGTTCCCCATCTAGTTATTACTGAAGTGGGAGGCAGTGACAGAGATGGAAATTTTTCCCTGAAAAGAGCTACTCTTAATGGTGCTTTTCTGAAAACTTTTTTAAAAGCTGATACAAGTCTATCAACTTCCGGAAAAGTGTCTCTGATATATTCATAGATTCTGTGGAGAGCATGTGCTACACAAGTAATATGCAGCTTATTAGAATATGTTTTCTTCAATAGTCTGCCTGTTTTTAACATATACGCAGCACTATCACTGACAAATAAAAGTATTTTTTCTTTGTACGTGGCGTCCGAATGAAGCATTTTTTGCATATTCTCCTTAATGGTTTCAGCAACTGTTTCCGCATCAACTCTATTTATAACACTTGTTGCTATTACATATGAGTTATAGGGAATAGTTGGATGTAGTTCACCAGCTACAACATTTACCACACAGCGTGCTAACATATCCACCGTTTCGTCGGCGCCTATCCATATGTATTGATTTAAAAGATGGCTTCTAATGCGTTCTACTGTTCTCGTATAGCACCTAGAAACATAATATTTGCGTAAAGTTGATTCATCAGGAACATTTCGACCAGTATATTTTTTCAGAAATGTCTTCAAAATTGGATTGTTCAATTTAAATAATGGAATATTAGCTGCCATAAAAGTTTCACAGAGTTCGTCGTTAAAATTGTCAGATTCCAACGGGTTCAATTTTTTTTCGTGCTTTAACGATCCTACGTGACGTTTTACGGTTGATTTATTGCAATTTTTCAATAACGTTTCACACACTTCCCAATAAATTTCGGAATCACTGGCAATGTACATACAATCAGTATGGCCCTCAATCCAACTCGCCATTGTTTCGCGATGCCATTCTCGACGCTCTTCCATTGTCTGAAAAAGTAAGAATATTCTAGATCCAAATAAACGAAATTAAATAACAAAATTTAATGCATACTTACGTGAAAATAATTGGAAGATGTTGCTTAAATGAAAGGATAGGAATGTATGTGCTATTTCTCTTACGAAATACGATAAACTAATTTATTTGACAATTTACTTAATCAAGCGATTACCTTTTACCTAATACCTAAGATTAAAATTTTAGTTCTACCTCAAATCTGTTGCAGAACCTCACAATAAAATTACACACATACATTATATTACCTAAGCAAAACTAAAATGATATTAAAAAGTATTAAAGTTAACAGAAATGACATTTATCAGAATCTTCTCGCACGCCTTAGGTTGCATGGTGACAAAACAATGCAATGTGTATCTACGATGTTTTACAAAATTGCCGTTAAATTACTCACATGTACGAAATAAACTAAAATAACCATTTATTTAAATTCAAAATTATTTTAAAAATAAATTTTATGATAAAAACACACACAATGTTGTATTAGATTTACACTTTATTAGAAAGTGTAAATCTAATACAACATTGTGTGTGTTTTTATCATTTGATATGGATTTACATTAAGTAAAGGCAGAATCGATTCAATAAATTTTATATCGAAATATATACATTAATTAATTTTATAATTTTATAATGAACAATTATTTTCTTTTAATAATACGTGAGTTATGTTATAGATTACCGAAGTTCCAAGTACATATACAAATATAACTATAGATTATCTGCCGATGTAATTAACATCAAATAATGGCATTCGTTGTTAATACCAAAATACGAGAAAAGTAAGAGAATAATTTGTCCGAGATTCAATTTCACAAAAACAAAATCTATGCCGAAATATCTCGATCTGCTATATGGGTGCGTCAGAAAAGGATGGAACCACAGTTTGTACATGTCTTGTGACCAGGTGTTCGGTCAAATCTTTGGTTGCTTGCTTTTCTATATGTATACCGATAGGTCCAACTCGCAACGGGCCATAGGGAACAATATACGTATGGAACGTAATGCGATTTGGCAACGTGTGTACGATGCCTATATTGAGTGACTTTCTTAAAATTTAAATTTATTTTGCAGAATTATTGATTTTTTTACTTTTATCTTTTAGAAAACGTTATTGTTTTTTTATTACTTAAAATTACTTTATATGAAAAATAGTATACCATAAAAGTGTAAACAAAGACAGTATACATTGAAACGAATATTCATTCAATTGTATTGTCATGAAATTGAATTTGTCAATCGTTGTTAAATTTGTTAGAATGAATAGATATTTATATTTATCCGAAAATACTAATACTTAAAGCAAACAAATTCCATTTCTTTCTGCATATTGATTATGCAGCTGATGCTTTCGTAATATGCTCATATTTGTATTATTTCAACTTATACTTCGGTCGATACATATCGACTTCCTTCAAACCAGGAGGAAGCTACAGTTGTAATTAAACTATATTTCCTTTTTTTTTATTACCTACGGATATTCACAATTCCAAAATACGTTACAATGTTGCTTATTTTAGATTGTAATTAGCTGAATGCTGTCGCAAAACTGATCTCTGCATTTTTAAAAATGCCAGAATAAAATTAACCCCTGCCCTTATTATAATTTTACAAAGGAACAGACACGTACTTCAATTTCTAAGAAAAACTAAGCCTACAGTTCATGTATAATACAGTGATAATGAAGACTGGAGCGTTTGTCGACCTACGAAGTTGTACTTTACTTGTTTATTGTTAATAAAAGGCTGATGGAAATATTACGTGAGATTTTGGTATCTGTATTATAATAACATCACGA
This sequence comes from Melolontha melolontha, assembly GCA_935421215.2. Taxonomy (NCBI): domain Eukaryota; kingdom Metazoa; phylum Arthropoda; class Insecta; order Coleoptera; family Scarabaeidae; genus Melolontha; species Melolontha melolontha. The sequence continues at coordinate 2,065,771 of OW285239.1, read as the reverse complement.
TAATAGTAGAAATACAAATATGAGCATATTACGAAAGCATCAGCTGCATAATCAATATGCAGGAAGAAATGGAATTTGTTTGCTTTAAGTATTAGTATTTTCCGATAAATATAAATATCTATTCATTCTAACAAATTTAACAACGATTGACAAATTCAATTTCATGACAATACAATTGAATGAATATTCGTTTCAATGTATACTGTCTTTGTTTACACTTTTATGGTATACTATTTTTCATATAAAGTAATTTTAAGTAATAAAAAAACAATAACGTTTTCTAAAAGATAAAAGTAAAAAATCAATAATTCTGCAAAATAAATTTAAATTTTAAGAAAGTCACTCCAATATAGGCATCGTACAGACGTTGCCACATCCCATTACGTTCCATACGTATATTGTTGCCTATGGCCCGTTGCGAGTTGGACCTATCGGTATATATACAGGGCAATCCAAATTAAGTGTTCACCATTGGTAACTTTGTTATTATTAAAGATACAAGATTGTTTAAATTAGCAAACTAGTAGTACTTTTAACGCTCTTTAAGATGGAAGAATTAAAAAAACAAATGAGCAGCGCGTTTTCGAGTTTTCCCGAAAAATATGTTTTTTTCAAATGGAAACCCCTGTATATTATATCATTTTCTGTTAGAAATTCAATTTTTAAACAAAAAATCTTATAAGAACTTTTTTACTGGGATTAAAAACACTTGAGTTATAATGTATAAACAAAAACAGCTAAATAATTATTATAAACTTTATTTTATACATAAACATATCATTAAAAGAAAATAAAAATCACTGATTTTTTCATAGAAGATGTTCAAAAATACCACCTTGTTGTTCAATACATTTTTGAACACGTTTCTGAACTTGTCGAACTGCTTTTAGTATGGTCCTACCATCTATTTGGTTTATCTTTTCACTAACTGCAATTTTTAGGGCGCTTACGTTTTCGTACCTTTGCTTATAAATCTCTGTCTTTAAATAACCCCATTAAAAAAAACAAGCGGTGTTAAATCTGGCGATCGGGGAGGCCACTGAATAGGACCATTTGTTCCTATCCATGAATTGTTAAAAATAGTATTTAAAATTTGATGAGTACCTCTGTAGTTGTGCGCAGGTGCACCATCCTGCTGAAAATGCAGATTCTGTCTACTTATGAGATCAATATCGTCTAAGAAATTATTCAAAATTTCAGTCAAAAATTCTATGTACCTTTCACCAGTTAGAGTGCCCTCATAAAAGAAAGGACCAACAATCCTTGAACCAATTAAACCGCACCAAACATTAAAACTGTAACGGACTTGCGGGCGTCTTGGATGTACTAAAAGAAGATTTTCCTTTGACCAGTAATGATGATTTTTTGTATTGTACATTCCAGAATTTGAGAAATTTGATTCATCGGTCCATAAAATATAACGAAAGTTGTTTACATTTTGGCGACAAAAGTTAAGATACCAGTGGCAAAAAAACATTCTTCTCTCTGGATCCCCTGGCAAGAAAACTTGAACTGGTTTGTACTTATAAGGAATGAATTTGTGTTTCTTCAGAATCCTATGCACAGTACCGTGACTCAAATCAGATTCCTTGATAATATCTAGTATGGAATTCTCACGGTTGGCCTCAAAATATGCAAGAACTAGAATTTCCGTGGCCTCGCTTATTATAAAAGTCCTTCTTGTTCTTGTTTTGGCAAAAACACTCTCATTGCCTCTAAATTTTCGGCACAGTCTCAGAAAAAATTGCTCATTTGGTTGTGTTCGGAGTGGATATAATTCAGCGTAGTGTTCTTTTGCCCTCGTAGAGGATTTTCTGCACACTAAATAAGATTCTAACACATCACATTTTTCTGCATGGGTAAAAATCATTTTTTTGTCAAATTAATAACTAGCAAAATGAAATTTATGAGTGAAAGACTAATAAAACTGTACTAATATTTGACGTTTACTAGAAAGAACTAACGTCGTTATCATAGAAACATAGAAATGCAAAAAATTCTTTCAATGGAGACTGTGGTTAAATAATAATTTAAAAAGGTATATAACCCCTTACCACAAATTGATAGTCGTATCCTAAATACGTATTTCGACAACTAAGTTGTCATCATCAGTAGGTAAAAACTACTAATTAAAGTCACACGGGGCACAATAAAGTAAGATAAACGCTTACGCACAACTACTATACACTGCAACCCTGTAAAGACTAAATTTACCATGCACATTTCAAACTACGAGATAAAACACTTGTCTCTTTGGAAAAAGGTTCTTAAACATCTGTTAACATATCGAACAAAGGGACGGCAAAAATTCTTCTCTAAATACGGCGCCAACTAAAAACGATTTTAAAGCTACGGTGACTTACTAATAAACTAAATGAAATACCTATATTTCCACAAAACACTAGTATAATTAAATGTATGAGCATTTCATGTGCAATGTACAAATTAATTGTTATTATTTAAACGTGTTATATTCCAATACGCAGGTAATGACAAAATCTATATTGGGTCCGAATGTAGAAACACTTTCCATTAACAAAAGGTTAAGAAGTCGTATCGTAAAGGCCGAACTCTCATGACAATTCTGAGAAAGACAAAATTAAGAAGAGGCGTTATATGTGAAAAACTAGACATCCGGCTTGTTGTATTATACTAAATGAGAATAACAATCCTCGTGAAAAGGGTCAATAAATAATTAGATATTGTAGGTGTATGATTTAGAATTTAATTATAAATAAGTGACAATGTGTTATATTAAATGAGAAACCATTTCGGTGAACAGGAGGTTTATGAATAATTAAATATTGTAGGTATATAAATTTAAAAGTTAATTATAAATAGGTGACAATGTTAAGGGGTTAAGCAATTTAATATAATAAAAGTTAATTTTATGAACAGAAACAAGGCACAACTATGGGTAACTGCTTATCTCCTTTCATAGCCAATTTATTCATGAGTCAATTTGAAGTAGAATTCAAAAACAACACTAAATATTTCCCTAGAGTCTGGATTAGGTATGTAGATGACATTCTTGCGATTTTTGACACACGGAAATGCGAATTAGACATGTTTGTTAATCAATTAAATTTGAAATATCCGACTATTAAATTTACGGTAGAAAAGGAACAATACGGCAAGATATCATTTTTAGATACTTTACTGATTAGAAATAAACATAAAATAGAAATCGATATTTTCCGGAAAGAAACCAACGTTAATAGATTCATCACCGCGGATTCAAATCATAGTTATCAACATAAGACTGCTTCCTTTAACTTTTTAGTCAATCGGTTACTAAATTTTCCGTTAACAAAGGAGAGATATGAAACAGAACTAGATTTCATTAAAAATATTGCGACATACAATGGCTTTGACATAGAAATAATCAATAAATTAATTAGAAAAACTAAAATAAAAAATACGATCCGCGAATCCACGAGTTTGATACCCCAAAATAACCAAGAGAAAAAGTACATATGTCTACCATACCACCCTGTCACGAAAAACATTAATAGAATTGTGAAAGAAAGAGGTCTCCAGGTAGCATTTCGGTCTGAAAACACTATCAAAAGTCTGCTAGGGAATACTAAAGATAAAATCAATTCCAATTCGAAATCAGGGATCTATGAAATTAGTTGCGCGGATTGTAATTTGAAATATATAGGCCAAACTAAACGACCCATAATAACACGTTTTAAAGAACACATAGCACATATCAAATACAATAGACCGGATAAATCAAATGTCGCAAATCACGCTTTGAGCACACTACACAATGTACCGATTACAGGTTTGAAATTGATAAAAGGAATTAATAAACCCCATGAACTTGATGCTTACGAAAGTATATTTATCGCGAAAAATAAACATACCTCCTTGAATAGCGATAAATCTCCAATACCGTTCAGCAGTCTATTCACATTTTTATAAGTGGGTGGGGGATGTAACATCAGTAATTATAGACATGTGGGAATCCATACACGTGAAATAATACAATTACCTCCTAAACTATGGTTTTTGAATGAGGCATTCGGCTTGTTTCACGAAATGTAAATCTTGTTTCGCGTTTTGGGGAACAGATGTACCGGATGTTTTTGTTTATAAAATTTATTTATCATGTTTCACCTAGAGCCTACCGTGAATTCTATACATTATTTTATTTTGCTTAACTCCTTAACCAGGACATGCCACCTATTTATAATTAACTTTTATTATATTAAATTGCTTAACCCCTTAACATTGTCACCTATTTATAATTAACTTTTAAATTTATATACCTACAATATTTAATTATTCATAAACCTCCTGTTCACCGAAATGGTTTCTCATTTAATATAACACATTGTCACTTATTTATAATTAAATTCTAAATCATACACCTACAATATCTAATTATTTATTGACCCTTTTCACGAGGATTGTTATTCTCATTTAGTATAATACAACAAGCCGGATGTCTAGTTTTTCACATATAACGCCTCTTCTTAATTTTGTCTTTCTCAGAATTGTCATGAGAGTTCGGCCTTTACGATACGACTTCTTAACCTTTTGTTAATGGAAAGTGTTTCTACATTCGGACCCAATATAGATTTTGTCATTACCTGCGTATTGGAATATAACACGTTTAAATAATAACAATTAATTTGTACATTGCACATGAAATGCTCATACATTTAATTATACTAGTGTTTTGTGGAAATATAGGTATTTCATTTAGTTTATTAGTAAGTCACCGTAGCTTTAAAATCGTTTTTAGTTGGCGCCGTATTTAGAGAAGAATTTTTGCCGTCCCTTTGTTCGATATGTTAACAGATGTTTAAGAACCTTTTTCCAAAGAGACAAGTGTTTTATCTCGTAGTTTGAAATGTGCATGGTAAATTTAGTCTTTACAGGGTTGCAGTGTATAGTAGTTGTGCGTAAGCGTTTATCTTACTTTATTGTGCCCCGTGTGACTTTAATTAGTAGTTTTTACCTACTGATGATGACAACTTAGTTGTCGAAATACGTATTTAGGATACGACTATCAATTTGTGGTAAGGGGTTATATACCTTTTTAAATAGAAATGCACTTGACTTTTTTGACTGTTTTTGTTTATTCACTATAACTCAAGTATTTTTAATCCCAGTAAAAAATTTCTTATAAGATTTTTTGTTTAAAAATTGAATTTCTAACAGAAAATGATATAATATACAAGGGTTTCCATTTGAAAAAAACATATTTTTCGGGAAAATTCGAAAACGCGCTGCTCTTTTTTTTTTTAAATTCTTCCATCTTAAAGAGCGTTAAAAGTACTACTAGTTTGCTAATTTAAACAATCTTGTATCTTTAATAATAACAAAGTTACCAATGGTGAACACTTAATTTGGATTGCGCTGGATTGCCCTGTATACTTGTAAGTATTATAATTATCAACCGTACTTGTATATAATGAATAATTAATTAATCGGGTAAGCGGTCTGTCTAAATCTATCTGTTAAATCTATTTTAACATGTTTAGTGACGTCCATTGCTAAGTTTTAGATCTGTTTTCTTAGTCTCCTGAGGAAGTAGCAAATGGCTGCGAAATATAGAGGTTAAAATAAATGAGTTTTTTAGTTGACAGACCGCTTACCCGATCAATTAATTATTCATTACATATATATATATGTATGTATATATCCCGTTGCCGGACAAAGAAAGCCAGAACCCATTACGTCTAATTACTTCGCAATAAGATGCCCAATTTCACTAACGGTAGTAATCTTTTTTGTAGCTATTACACACATCCTCTAGCCTTTTATCTCGCGTTACGGACGCACACCAAGGAACAACACAACTTTCGCCCGTCTAACAGAAGAAATTCCGTAAAATCGTACCTCCCGAATCGGTGTTAAATACAGTGCACACCATCCATTCTAGATGGCACAGCTAAAAGATCACAAAGAAAATAACGAATTTAATGTACTAAATTTGATAAATATCATAATCCACAGGGCGGTAAAAACTTAGCGTGAACAATAAATGTAACAGTGTATAAATAATAAATATAAGTTACACACATACGCATAAGCTACAGCGTATGGTTACATACGTAACAACTGTCGATGTTATAAAAACTATAAGATCGTTGCACGCTAAGGTCAATAACCTCATACAAAATCAGCTGTTTATACATTTATTACACAATGATTAAAACTTAAGATGTGAAATAAATTAATTTACAAATCCATTTTAAAAATCATACTAAAAATAATTTGTGGACTTTTAGAACTGACATCATTTCATGTGTATTACGTGAAACCTTTTTTTTGTTACGAGAAGTGAGAAATATAAAATATTAATATCGATTTATGAAATTTTTAGGTTAGACATAGTTTTTTAAATAAAAATGGCTTCTGGGGCTAGTTGACTAACGTCGTTTGGGGTTGGATGACTTGGTAGTCAACCAACCCCAGTGTACGACCAGTTCGTTATATAGTTTCCTGTATTTTTATACTAATTAAATAAAAATAAATGTTAGGGCTTAATTATTCTTATTGTTACAGAACAATGAGAACATATAAAAGAAAGACAGACCGAGCTAAAACACCTAAAGATATAAAGAAAAAGCATGTCAAGATGTGATATATGACGAAAAAAGTATTCATTCGGCGGCTAGAGAGCATGATATACCTTATAAAACACTACATCGATATGTTGTTAAAATGCAACAAACATTACAGACTAATCCCAACATCGTAAGGTCACAGTTACTGTTAGACCATGTTGCATATCGGAAAAACAGACAAATTTTTACTGACGAAGAAGAACGAGCTTTATTTCTGGATTCCTGGAAACCCAAAATGATCGCCGGAGAAGATTGGTTCCGACATTTTCTTAAACGTAATTCAACGTTATCAATTCGAACACCGCAAGCAACCAGTTTGTCTAGAGCCACATCGTTTAATAAAAATAATGTGAATCTGTTTTTTACCAATCTAAAAACTGTTTATACTCGCTTAAACCTAAGCCCTGGTGACATTTGGAACATAGATGAGACAGGGCTTACGACCGTTCACGTTCCTAACAGAGTTCTTGCGCGACGTGGTATGAAAGGATTAGGAAAAATGACTTCAGCTGAACGAGGAACCTTGGCAACCCTTGCGTTTGCAATTTCAGCCCTTGGGAATACAGTTCCTCCATTTTTTATTTTGCCAAAGGTTAATTATAAAGATCACTTTGTTAACAATGGGCCTATAGGAACAGATGGCTCTGCCAACCCTTCAGGATGGATGAAGGAGGACAATTTTTTAAAATATGCCAAACATTTTGTTAAATACGCAAAAACTTCGAAAGAAAGACCACTTCCTTTTATTGTTAGATAACCATGACTCACATTTATCTATAGGGGTTTTGGACTATTTTAAATATAATGGCGTTACTATCTTATCTTTCCCTCCACACTGTAGCCATAAGCTTCAGCCGTTGGACAGATTCGTTTATGGGCCCCTAAAGAAATACTTTAATACAGCGTCCGATAAATGGTTAGCCAGTCACCCAGGCAAGACTTTAACTATTTATGGCATTCCGGAGTTAGTCAAAACAGCACTTCCATTAGCAGCAACTAGCGAAAATATACAAGGCAAAGTTACCGGAATTTCTCCTTTGAATGAGAATATTTTCCCAGAATCAGAATTTATGGGAGCTTACGTGACAGATAGACTATCTCCTGAACACACAGAAAATTTCATTCCATCAGCTAGTCGAGTAAGTGAACCTGTTGCTACTGTTACAGTACCGGATGGAGTTACAATACCAGAATTATTGTTAATCGATACAGAGACAGAACCCAACACTGAAAGACTTGAGACATTACTTTTAACTGATTTGACTAACATACCATCAACTTCTTATATAAGACCCGAAGATATACGCCCGTTTCCCAAAGCCGGACCACGGCAAGAAAACAAAAGAAATTTTCGAAAAAGACCTAGCACAATATACACTGACACACCCGAAAAGCAAAATATTTTGGAACAAAAACAGGAGCGAGACCGTAAACAAGGTTTGAAGAAAATGAAATTAAACAAAAGCATACAACTAAAAAAGAAAATCCAAAAGAATAAAGAAAAAGGAAAGAGAAATGTAAATAGAAAGGTACAAAAAAAAATGGAGAATAGATACGATGCAGGTTGCTCTTCTGATGAAACTGATAATGAGACTATATGTTTAGAATGCACTGAATCTTTTTCTTTTAGCACGCCTGGAGAAGAATGGGTTCAGTGCATTACCTGCAAGATGTGGGTTTATTCGAATTGCGCCAAAGGAAATTTACTATTCTACCAATGTAAAAATTGCAACTCCGATGATGGTGAAGATTATGATTGATTACCAAAGTGTTTTTAATTCTAACAGAAGTAAATAATTGTTGCATTATTATTACTTCCAAAGATATTTTTAATTATAAATAGAACTTAAGATTATTTTTTTCTTCCAAAGCTATTTTTAATTTCAAGTAGAATTTTTACGTGGCTAGTAATTATTTTGAAGATACTTCTGATTCTCTTTGATTTAAGAATTGTTGCATGATTATTTAATTTAGAATACTTACAGATAAATTCGTAGCTTATGTTTATTTTTTTACAGCATTGCAAAACCTTTTTTGTAAAACAAATTACTTTTTAATAAAACAATAATTATACAAGTATTTTTACTTTTATGCTGATATTTTCCTAACTTTATAGCCTTAGGTCTAGTTGCCCCATACTGTTAGTCAACCCACCCCTATTCTGGGGCTGGTTGACCAGCGTGTAGGGGTTTGGAAATACATTGGAAAATATATGAAATATTTATTATAATCTACATTTAAGAATTAAGTTACATAGTGTAATATGTATATTACTGCATGTAACTATTTTTGTAATTATATTCTGTATAACTATTTAATTAAAAATCAAAGACTGAAAAACTGGCCTACTAGCCCCGGTCTCCCCTAATTGTTTCATGTGAGGAGTCACTCTGAAATTAGAGAATCAGGTTTCCTGATGTGAAAGTTTCTTGCAAATAAGAGACTTTGTCAATTGTGAAATTTTATTTAAGTAAATCTTTGCTGGAGAATTTAAGCACATCGAATTCTATAAACAAGTTATATGATTGATATTCTTTAATATCTGTACATCGTACTTGTTTTTCAAAATTGCTTGTCGTGGTATATTAAAGTTTCGTCAAAGTGTTTTTATTTTAAATGTTTTCTTTATCTTGCTATTTTGTGGCACCTTGAAAAAACAATAACTTATTATATTTACTACCATAAATAACTAACAGCGCATTTACACTGGGATTTTCCCTCATAAGCATTCGTTTACGAAGTATGTAATTACAGCATTATAATTACAATTTAAGAGTTTTACAAATACATATTCTATGTTATACCATTGCACAATAAACACAATTACAAAATCAGAAAATCCTATCGATTACATTAATTCTATATGAATAAGATTTATTTAGAGAATTAATTATGATTAAAGTTTACTTTGTTACCTGAACCATTTCATATTTAAATACTTTAGAGGTAGGTAATGTAAGTTTCCTCCTTAAAAAAGTATTTAATATTGACATAAATATATTTATAATTAAACAATTAATAGAAATTAATTAAACAAAAGTTGTTGAAAAAACTAAAAGTAATTTATATTTTGTACTGAAACAGTTGTCCTTCGTATGTTAAACAAAAAACCCAAATGATCATTAGATCGACGACCTTCTCAGGACTAATTTGGGGGAATATTTTGTTAATTTTGTTTACTAAGTTTCGTAAACTTGTAGGTTGTACACATACACGGTATTATTTAAGTTTGCTTATAAAATAATCATGTAGTGTTATGCATGATGAATTGTGCCATTCGTCTTGGCGAAAACATGATTCAATTTTTCTTATAAGAATTTTTCTCAATAAGAACTTGAAATTTAAATCACGTAGCACCTCAGTCTGTTAAATGTTTAGTCTGCCATAGTTGGTAATTGTCATAAGTAAAGGCCGGATTATATCAAAAAAAAAAAAAACTGAAAATATGCGCATAAATATGCAGATGCTTTAGCCTAAATATGCACTTCCTTATGAAAAATATGCAGTAAAAAAATACGAGGAATGTTAGAAAATGGAATACTGTAGAAAAATATATTCTGTTATGTTTACTACAAGTTTATTTAGAACATTTCACAACATAATTACCTATAAAAACAATTTACAGTCACATATTTCTCAAAGTTTTCAACAGAAAAATTGGGACGCTTGTTTGAAAACATGTGCGAGGTTCAAACTCGATTAAGCTATGTGAACCGGTCTTAATTTTGACAGGTTTAGTGACAGCACCGAAAAGTATGGCATTTTAGAAATTAGACTTCAGTAGAATTTTCACCATGTCTCAGTACACACTAACCGAGCGTTCTGATATCGTAGAATTATACATTGAAAATCAGAAGTCAATTATTTTGACTCAACGTAAATTTCGTATAAAATTTCCTGGAAAAAAAGCACCTAATCCGAATACAATTCGAGCATTATATTCAAAATTCAAGTCCAGTGGTGTGCTAAGTAATGTGTTGCGTGGCACTATACAGCGCAGAGCACGGTCGAACACAAACATCGCCATCGCACAGGATCTTTTAGCTGAGAGCCGAAATGTGTCGACTTCGCGCCATGCTCAGACTTTGGGCATCAGTAAATCGTCAATGCGACGCATCTTACGGTATGATTTAAAGTTGTTCCCGTACAAAATACACAAATGGTGCACGAACTGAAGCCGGGAGACTACCCCAGACGATTGGAATACGCTAAAACGATGCGAAATTTGGAGAGAAGTGAAGATGATTTTTGGAACAAAATCATCATGAGCGACGAAGCACATTTTGACTTGAATGGCAACGTAAACAAACAGAATTGTCGTATTTGGGGCGACACAAATCCAGAACAATATCGTGAGCAGCCTCTCCATGACAAACGAGTGACAGTTTGGTGCGGAATGTGCTCGGATTACATCATTGGGCCGTTCTTTTTCGAAGATGACGATGGCGAAGCAATTTCGGTGAATGGTGCCCGTTATCGGGCTATGGTGAACGATTTGTTGCGTCCAGAGATCGAGAACAACGGCCTGGAAGACCACTGGTTCGAGCAGGATGGTGCTATGGCTCATACATCTCGTCTAACCATCGAATTGTTGAACGAAATGTTCCCAGGCCGTTTAGTGTCAAAAAATGGTGATTTCTTCTGGCCGCCGCGTTCACCTGACCTGACGCCACTGGACTTTTTTTGTGGGGATATTTGAAGGGAAAGGTGTATGCTGACCAGCCAAAGACTCTCGAAGCGCTCAATCGTAATATTCGACGAGAAATCGCTACCATATTGACCGAAACATTGAAAAAAGTCATGGAAAATTCCAAAAAACGAGCCCAACTTTGCATCAAAGAAAAAGGCAAATATTTGCGCGATATCATATTCCACTGATGATGTAAACAAATTGTATTGAGCCCAACTTTATAATAAAACCGGTCATACTTAAATTTATTGCGTATTTTTTTATTTACCGATAAAAAAACATTGCTTAATCGAGTTTGAACCTCGCTTTATTAATATATTGAAAAGATTCGTTCTACGACGACGCTTGTTATAGGAGCATATTTCAAATTAGAAATCTTATCTATTGTCGACTCAATATTTTCTACTGAATCACCACACAAGATTTTAGTAATGTCCTTTAGCTTTTTAAAACACTCATTTTTCCTATTACACTTAAAAATTTTTCATACACGGACTTTCCCACTTCTCTTTTAACACCAAAACATGACTTTTCAAATTTGTTTATTGTTTCAACTCTCTCGATTAGTGACATAAATTGTTTTTCCCACTGCAATATAGAAGTGGAAATAAAACTGTAATTGGCTTTAATAAACGCCAACTGTTGAGGTATTTCTTTACTCGAATACACCTTTTTGGCGTCTATCACAGATTGTGCATACCTATCAAATCCATAGTAAATGTCTCTATTTCTTCATAATGATTTCCATGAAAAATAGCAGCCTCCAACTACATTCCCCATCGTGTGATTACTGGTTGAGGAGGAAGCGGAACACCGGGTAGATTTTGTTTGTAAAATTGTAATGTAATTGTAACTTGTAATGGGGCCTTTAAAAATACTTTCTTAGCACTATTAATTAAAGTATTTACTAAGGGAAAATGGTCTCTGACTTCTTCTACAACACGATTTAGTCCGTGCGCTAAGCAAATTGTGTAAATTAAATTTGGGTAAAAAATTTTCTAGTTGAAAGCTGCCTTCACCATGTATAATGCAGCATCCGCCAAAAACAATAGAATTTTCTCTGTTAGAATCGATTCCGGTAAGAAGAAAGTATAAACCTTGTTATTGTCAAATTATTTGCCTTTTCCAACTGTTTGGATGAAATTAAATAATATTTTGCTGGAATCGATACGTTAAGAATACCAATCATTAAATGAACTATGTATCGCCCCACACTATCAGTAGTTTGATCTACGCATATATAAAGATAGTTGTTTGCAACAACCTTCTTAATGCTATTCAATGTTTAGCATAGATACAGCGAATACAATTTTTATGTAAATGGGACTTAAGTAAAACACTTATACTAATTTCCAGTATATATTACACTTTATTATATGTATTAATAAATTGACGACATGTTTCGCTACGATGTAGCTTCTTCAGATCTTATATTACTACTAGTAATAATATAAGTCAATTTATTAATACATATAATAAAGTGTAATATATACTGGAAATTAGTATAAGTATTTTACTTAAATCCCATTTACATATTATGGATTTCCAGCAAGTATCGGCCGATTCAATTAAATATAAATACAATTTCTTCTTAACGTGCTCTCGTCGGAAATGTTATATTTGCTGATGTACTTTTGCAAAAATAACTTGACATTTAAATTGTTTAATTTATGTAGTGGAATATCTGCCGACACAAACATTTGACACAAATCTTCATTAAATTGTTCTTGTTCCGAATTTTTGGAAGTTGATGGCAAACATTGCGGTAATGTTTGCTGACTCTTCTTCGCCAATTTCATCTTTGTTAGTGTTGCAGCTTGAGATGGAGTTTTCATATGTTGGTCGACTTGGAACTTTCTCTCACTTGTAATCTGCAAAGAAAATATCCCATCGTCGGTTGTTTTCTTATAAAATAAATGTTAGTAAAAGATAAAGGAATAATTAAAAACTTAATTAATTAATTAATTAATTAGTAAGAGGAAATAAACTTAAAATTTTACTGCATGCTACTCAAAACACTTTTTCTCCATCCATACGCAGGTCTGAATAAGGTGCAATCCATCCAGGCACAGTCGCTATTTTCGGCATTTTTGCTATTATATATCACAACTCAGAAGTTTACACTTCGAAAAGCCAACGCAAAATGACATTTACAATAAAATTACTTTAGAATATGGGAATAAATTTCTCCGAATAGCAAAGAAACACATATACTCCTAATTTTCTGGTAAAATCTATTTTTGTATTTATTTAGAAGTTTTAAGGTATTAGCTTTTCCTGGAATTTTGTCTCGGCCTGGATGTATGGGAAGAGCATTAATAAATTCTTGATGACGCTTGTCGGAAAAATAACGGGAAGAGGCTTAATAAAATACTATTTTTAATTTGTAGAGGGCTGTTTAATTTTTGTTTGCTTGTTACATCCATGACATGTTTTTAGTAATGCCTATAATAAATTTGATTTAGTAAATAAATAAAACTCAGATAATTAAAATATGTAAAAATGCCGAATTACTACAAAATATGCAAATAATATACAAAATGCATAAATTTGCATAAATATGCAAATTTATGCAAACTGCATATAATCCGGCCTATAATGATAACAAATAACTATACGTATACTAGAGATCTTGGGTATACGTTCACAAGCAAAATACAACCTCATGTACGAAATTTGCTACTACATAAAATGCGACGTTAAATAAAATATGATCAAAAAGTCTTTGGATCGCGATAGCCATGAAGTGTAAAAACCATCTATAGAATTATTTACTTCTGTACTTTGAAGTACACATAAGTCGCAAATAAAATAGATTTTAGGTTATGGTAATTAGTTGCACTTTATGTATATTTTATAACCAGCTGACTTGAAAGTTGTCAAGTAAATGTCAAAACTAATTGAAATAAGTAATTTCATAGATATCTCGTAAATTCCACGGCGATAGCGATCCAAAGACTTTTTGATCATACGATATTTATACAACTAAAGACAACGACGCACAGATTCAATGCGCAATAATAAATGTAAAAGAAACCGGTATCGCAATATGATAACAAATTTCTTATGGCCAGAATTGGACGCCATAAATGTAGACAACAACTGGTTTCAACAGGACGGTGCCGCGTGCCACACAGCCGCTGCGACGATTGAATTGCTGCTTGGACATGTAATTTCCAGATATGGAGACATCAATTGGCTACCAAGATCTTGTGATCTAACGCCATTAGACTTCGTTTTGTTGGTGTCTTTGAAAGAGAAGATGATGCGTAGAATGCACAAACAATTGCAGATCTAAAAAATAATATTATCTATGAGATTGGACCATAGAAGCTGGATTATGTGAAAAAGTTATTGCCCATATGAAGACTTGCAGGGCATCCCGTGGCGGTCATTGGTCGGATATTATTTTCCATATCTAGTAACCTTCACGTGTCTATTTTAATCACTATAAAAATATTTTAACATTCCATACAGTTTCTGTGCTTTATTAAAATTTTAAAAAACAACCTCAAATTTTAACACCCTTTATATCAACGTTTACTAGGTATTCATTTATTTATGGCGAGCAGTATATTTATTATATTATTCATATATTATGTTAGTTTAAGTTAATCTAATCATATAATTTGATACCCTTGCCTGGCAGTTTATATTTATAAAAGTAATTACAGCTTGTCATTAACGTTTACCTATTTTAACCATCTGCCACAATCAATATTTCATCTGAATGTCGACATGTTACAGATGTCTATATGTACAAAGATAAGCTGCAGTTTCTGCACGTTTACCAATCATTTTATGGTCTGGAAATACCCTCCATAATCCAGTAAATTCAATGCTAAAGTGTGGTTGGTTAACAATGTATGCCGGTCGTTGCTTTTGTCGTTGTTCTTGTTTTATGCTCCGCAAATATGCAAGCATCTCATGGGTAATTACATAATGATAAACTTTAAATGAATGTTGCGGATTATGTCTCGTGATGTTCAGTGTAATTTAAAAGTAATAAAAGCCATTAGTATTTGTCTCATTTTTTAAAAATATAGATAGGAAGCCTAACATGGATTTTATACAGGGGTTTTAAATATACACTCACTTGCAAAAATAATTTCGCAGCAATCTATACTTCTCATAAACGTTCTATTAGAACCCATGTAACCTCTTTTGAATACGCAATAGATATTACAAATTTGTAATATCTATTTGACAAATTTAATTATATATTTTGGAATTATGTAAACTTAATATAATAAAAACTATATATAGTTAGACGTTAGACGGAACGCTAAATTTTTTAGACTTAAAATTAACAAGAATGGATAAACGATTCGAGTTTGATATATTTAGAAAACCCACTACAACGGATACAGTAATCCCGGCAAATTCTAGTCAATCATGGAATATAAAAATGGCAGCGTTTCATAGTTTTATACATAGACTGATTAATTTCCCCTTAAATAATGAGAATTACGAAAAAGAAGTAACCACCATAAAAACAATAGCTAGAAACAACGGATATAAAACAGAATTTATAGATAAAATGATTATCAAAAAACAACGTACTATCCTTATGAAGAATTTTTACTACGGGCACACATATACAAAAACGAATAAAACATTTCACACACTCAACTATATACCAGGGGTTAGCAATAAAGTTTCTAATAAACTGAATAAATTAGGGTTAAATGTCATCCAAGTGAATAAAGTCAATCTCGGAAATATTTTAGTTAAAAATAAAGAAAAAACAGAATTGTGTGATAAGTCAGGTGTGTACGAATTAAGTTGCAGTGATTGTGATGCGATATACATCGGCCAATCAGGACGCTCAATAAAATAACGGATAAAAGAGCATAGAAGTTCTATTCTTTATGGTAAAATGAATACGGGATTCTCCGAACATTGCATTGAAAATACACATTTGTTCAATACCAGTAATTTTAAACTTTTACATACTTGCAATAAAGGAAAGAGACTTGACTTCCTCGAAATATTAGAAATTAAAAAAGCCATAAATCTTAATAGACATGTAACAAACACGCAGCTGGATTTTTTCAACACCTCGACTATTGATGCCATAATAAAGTCCCTTAAAAACTCATAAATAGTGGTGGAAGTGTACTTTTTATTTTAGTTTTTAAAAACTCTTTGATAATGACTGAAAAGTCGAAACATATGTTAGAGATTAAATAAATATATTTTGTGAAACAAACATACCGAGTGTTTTCTTTAGTAAATTATTCATTATGTTTCACCAAGAGCCAACCGTGGATTCTATACATTATAATAAAAATTAATATTTCAATATTTTTCTCCCTAAATATATCTATTATATTCAACTACTTAATATGTGGGACAGAACAAGAAAACATAAGGCTTTTTGCAAAAAATTATTTTACTATTCTTCTTGTAACTCATTACTAGAGCAGACCAATTTCCGCGGCGCGCCAAGAGCGCCGGTACGGGAGTGTAATTCGTAATATATTAGAATATGCGATAGAATAAGGACGCAACACGAGCTTGTTACCAATATAAGTATAGAAGTAGAGACATTTATTCTATCAGAAATAATTAAATATGCATTTGGTTTTCTGCTATTAAAGTAATATGCATAAACACGCGAAAAATAAGAATAGTACATATTATAGCAGGGTTGTATGTACCTATAAATAAAATAAAAAATGTATGAAATCAGTGATTGTGTGCACGACAGAGGATTTAAAAAAACACTTACCGTTTTAAGCGTCTTCCAAGGATTGACAAACTGGAGAAACTCGATTGTATATTTTCAACATCAGGTGCGTTTCTAAGGTTATTTCTGAAAAACATGTCCGCCGTGAGGAAAAATATGTTTATATTCGGAAAACGAGCGTTCTACATCTAGTGATGTTATATTCGCATAATCAAAATACTTTTTAAGCATCTAACGCATCTGTAGACGTTCCCTCACAAATACGTGTTAAGGTGTCAAAATCTGCATTTCTGTCTAAAACACTTTCAAATTTAATTAGAACACTTTCACTTTTTGCGCCTTCTACAGCACACAGTTGTGCGTGAACATCTTTAATGATTTGCAGTGATTCCTCTAACGACAGCGACGAATTTTCTAATTTTGTTATTGCTTCTTCTAGTTCCAAGTAATTCCCACGAATACTTTGTAAATCCATTTTAATCTGGGCATCTTGAAATTTTTTCTGGCTTGAATTGATAGCTGCACTTTCTTTCGGATCGAATGATAAAACCATGTCCTTAATTTTTCAAAATGTTCATGATAGTAAAACCCCGCCCGTAACCATGTACCCCAACGTGTCAGAATCGGCTGTGGTGGCTCAGGGGTATGGGGACACAATTCGTAAAATTTCCAATTACGTTTTGGAGATTTCAGGAATACTGCTTTTGTAATCGATATTAAAGCATCTACCTCTGGATAACATCTACGAACCTGTTCTGCCACGAGGTGTAGAACATGGAGTTTACAAGTAATATGTAACAAGTTAGGACAATATTTTCTAAGAGATCGGCCTACAGAACACATGGTTGCGGCACCATCGGTCATAAACATTAATACTTGGTCTTTCGAAAGTTTAAATTTTTCCAAAGTATCTAATAGCACCTCTGAAATTTTTTCGGCATTACATTGTTCTAGTCGTCTGGATGCTAATAAAATTGAAGACGTTTGTTGATGTGGTTCCATATTACGCGCCATCACATTAACTACAGATTGTTTTTTGCTGTCAGTTGTTTCGTCCACACATACCACAGTTTTTTATTTTTTAGTTCGGCTTTGATTTTATTTTCAACCTGTTTACGCACCGATGGTAAATTCCTTCGTAACGTTGTCGTGCTCAGTAATGTTTGATTCGCGAATTTATTCTAAAATGAAATAAATGAATCATTACTTAACAAGGTAAACGGCAGTGTACACGCAATCATAGTTACACATAGTTCATGTATAAACTGTTGTCGATTAATTTTGTTATTATTGTGCTTCGAACTGCTTACGTGTTCTTTACAATGTGTTTTTGACTAACACATTAGATATGTATTGTACACTAAACATTTAATTTTTGAGCCATGGTATATTAAGTCCGGGAAATCCATAATAAACTTATTCACTTCGTCTGACAACGGTCGTTTTCTCGATTTATGTGTCGACGACATTTTATTACGTATGCTTACACTTGCATGCAGTCTAGGCAAGTACCAAACATATACTGAATGCTTTTTATTAGTTCTGATGCAATACAATCATCCTCACATCGGCGCACATGACGCGCACGGAAATTGGTCCGCTCTACTCATTACTTTTTAGTGCAAGTCTTGGATGAGGGACAATCCATCGAAGCTATTACAAAATCGTATTTAACTAACAGAAAACAATATGTAGAATTTTAGGAGAGAATATCTGTTATCAAGATAATGTGCAAGGAGTACCTCAAGCGCCGATACTGAGCCCACTTCTGTTTATAATCTGCATAAACGATTTGTTTAAAAACAAAAACGATTGCATAAATAATTTTCATAAAAAGTCTCAAAATTATCACCGAAGTTAAATCATTTTCTAGATTCAATTGTAAGAGAGAAATACGAATTAATTAGAACCTTGAAGTAATCAAATGAAAAAATTACTAAATTTGCTCGACGAACGTCAATATCGGGACTGTCCCGATAAACTGGTAAAATTTAATTGATGGTTTCTTGACTTTTTTGTATCACAAGGCAATAAAGGCGAAACTGTGTACATTTTGCTAGTTTCTTTTGTATTTTACTTCTTTCGAAAAATCATTTTCAAATAGCAATAATGTTTAATAAATGTAATTATAAAGTTAATAATTTATTTTTACCATTTTTAACATCGATTATTCACATCGGTAATAATTACATTACGCAGTTTAATTTACCTGTATTATTAGCACAAATAAAAAAATCGAGTTAAAAATGGTAATAATAGTTGTGTAAAGAAAAATAATTAGTGTAAACATTGCAAGCTATAAAAACATCTTAAACAAAAGTCATTTTTACCTTGTATCTCACACTTAACACAAATATTCGCTCACATCATCGAACGGCAACGAACCTGAAAGTATCTGGAAAGTCCTATGATGTTATCCGCCGACATGGACAAACTCTTACCTTGTAATTAATGTTACATTTTTCTCTTAATAGATACCGTTTGGATATTTGTGGGAATAAATTTGTTAATATTAAACGAACTAATGGTGTGGGTATTCAGATATAAAAGTAATGTAGCAAAAGCAATAAAATTAAGATGTTTTTAATTGAGGTCAAGATTAATACTAACATTTTCGTCAATTATTTGACTTTATTTGAAGATTAACTGTACTTTTCGGTGTTTGCTTGCCACATTTTTCCTGAAGAGGTTTAGCAGACATGTATACAGGATGTTTCTAAATTAGTTATACAAAAGTATATTTCTACAACTGTGAAACCGGCTGTAGTAGTTTTAATAATTTACTAAAGAAAACACTCGGTATATTTGTTTCACAAAATATATTTATTTATTAAATCTCTAACATATGTTTCGACTTTTCAGTCATTGTCAAAGGGTCTTTAAAAACTAAAATATAAAGTACACTTCTACCACTATTTATGGGTTTTTAAATGACTTTATTACGGCATCTATCGTAGGGGTGTTATCGTAGGGGTTTTTTTTTTCAACACCCATACGATAGATGCCGTAATAAAGTCATTTAAAAACTCATAAATAGTGGTAGAAGTGTACCTTATATTTTAGTTTTTGAAGACTCTTTGACAATGACTGAAAAGTCGAAACATATGTTAGAGATTTAATAAATAAATATATTTTGTGAAACAAATATACCGAGTGTTTTCTTTAGTAAATTATTCATTATGTTTCACCAAGAGCCAACCGTGGATTCTATACATTATAGTAGTAGTTTTAGATGTAGTGAGTTTTAATAATTCCGGAAAAACTTTAAGTTCACTGTACGCCCGCTAGAGTACGCGTACATCACGCGACTACGACATCATTTGGCTAGTCATCATGGAGTCGCATTCAAGTGCGTAGCGCCCTCTTTGTTGTTTCGTGAATTGCGGTCAGCCATTTAAATTCAACGGAAATTCAGCACCAAATATCACAAGCAACCGTTACAACGACCGATAATTTTTGCATGGTATAATCAGTTCATTGAAAATGATTGTTAGAATACAGGAAACGATCTTGGAAAAGTAAGAAACGGTGGGTTAAGCTACCCAGCAGGCGCCTAGGTAGCTTAACCCACCGTTTCCTACTTTTCCGAGCTACCCACGCGCCTGCTGGGTAGCTCAACACTCATGGAAGAGGTTCACAGTACCTGTTAAAGCTCCTTATTTTGTTAAAACAAAATTATTATCTTCTGTTTTTTAAGGAAACGTGAACAAAATTTGTCATCGTCCAATTCCATCCACCATATAATTCGTTCGATATTTGATTGTATTTATATATACAGGGTGCGGCAGGGAAACTTGCTGATTTGAATTGGACGCCAATGAGCGAGGCGTGGTCAGAAAGGGGTGGGGAGGGTCTCATTAGAAAGAGGGGGTTCTGAAGTTTTGTTACCCCACAAGCCAGTTGTCGTCATGCGTTGGACAAAGGAACAGCGTGCGTTCGCCGTCGA
This sequence comes from Melolontha melolontha, assembly GCA_935421215.2. Lineage (NCBI taxonomy): Eukaryota > Metazoa > Arthropoda > Insecta > Coleoptera > Scarabaeidae > Melolontha > Melolontha melolontha. The sequence goes on along the minus strand of OW285239.1, from coordinate 2,044,856 downwards.
GGCCTACTTTTCCAACGGTCATTCGGTGGTCGCCACCCAACGTGCCTTCCGAACTCGATTCAATATTCATCCCGAGGGTCCCGTTCCTGGCCGGCAATCGATTGTTTCGTGGGTGGACACATTCAGGGAAAGTGGGAGTGTTGCAAAAAAAGGCCCAGGAGGTCAACGGACATCCACAACTCCAGAAAACGTCGAAAGGGTGAGGGAGTCGTTTTTGCGCTCTCCCCGGCGTTCGGCGCGTAAACACGCTGCTGCTCTGGGGATTTCTGATCGCACAGTGAGACGAATTCTTCACAACGAACTCCAGTTTCATCCCTACAAACTTGCTGTGGTCCAACAGTTGAGTGAACGCGATTTCGCGTCTCGCCAAACTGCATGTGAAGCGCTCAGCAACTTGTCAGACGACGCTCTCGTGTTTTTTAGTGATGAGGCCCATTTTCACCTTTCCGGCTGTGTTAACAAACAAAACATGCGGTATTGGAGTGATGTCAACCCCCGCCAACTTCATGAGATGCCACTTCATTGTGAACGTGTTACTGTGTGGTGTGCATTGTCGAGAGTTGCAATAATTGGGCTTCATTTTTTCGAGGAAGATGAACGCGCTGTTACTGTGAATGCAGTTCGCTACAGAGAAATGATTGAGACATTTTTTCTTCCACAACTTGATGAAATGGAACTTGGGGACGTTTGGTTCCAGCAGCACGGAGCCACGGCGCACACAGCGAGAACTTCTATGGAGCTTTTGAGCGAACACTTCCACGAGCGCCTTATATCCTTGAGAGGTGACGTACCGTGGCCGCCGCGCTCCCCCGATTTGGCACCCAGCGATTTTTTTTATGGGGATATCTTAAATCCATCGTTTACAACGACAAACCCCGGACCCTGCAACACCTGAAGGACAACATCCGCCAAGCCATCGCCAACATTCCCGTCGATATGCTCGAAAGAGTGGAGCGCAACTTCAAATCAAGGGTAGATCAGTGTATCACTAATGAGGGCTGCCATTTGCCCGATGTCATTTTCAAAACTGCTTAAAACAAAAATTCAGAATGTGTACTATACGATACAAAAAGAATTAAATCGATATATGAAGTACTCTTTTATTGACTTTTCAAATCAGCAAGTTTCCCTGCCGCATCCTGTACAAACCATATCTATTATGAAGGAATAATTTTGTCAGAACGAATTAATATGAACACACTTGACTGAGGCCACGTGTGTCAAAGTGACACACGCTTGAGCGAAACTAGTATTTTCTTCATTATTATTATTTCGTTAGATGACATTTGACTTTTGAATGAACAAAATTTATAATTTCTTTAGTCCTGCCTTTGAAACATGCTGTTTCACCACTGGTTGCTAAGCTGAAACCGTCTATTTTGCTCACGCGAAGTGAGGTATATTATTCAACGAGTGAGAAAGTTGGTCATTTCCATAAGAATGAAATTTGCGATACGAGTCGAAGACGAGTGAAGTAATTCATTCGAGTGGAAATAACCATTTTTCATGAGTTTAATACTATACTTTTTCTAATCATATTAAAGAATTAAGTAAGAATAAGTACGGTATTTTTTTGTATCTCAAAATATATTTAATTTGGAGCTTTACATAAAAATTCATCAATTTCTTTGGCAATGAATATTTTTCATTTCTTTAGCTTGATAGTCCTCGGATCTTCTTTCCAAATATGCATGTAATTTGGGATAGATTTCAATATTAATATTATTGTGAATGCTCAGAGTAGATCTCAGCATAGAATATTGAGACCATAATGAGGAGGATTTGTATTTCTCTGTTAGTCCGGAGAAATAAACTAAGAGAACATTTTCGGAAAATGAATTCGTGTTCTTGGTGGAGGGCCAATGCATAAAAGTTTTGTAAAATACTGATACTGATACATACTTCTTTTGCGACTTTTGTGGCAAGAGGCCAAGTGTTATAAGTTTAGCAGCCTCTTGCATGTCGATATCATCTTCAATTTCCATTTTTTCGCGATATTTTGTACATCAAAAACAGATTAAATGACAAAATCAACTTAAATTAATTTTCGAAAAATCAATACAGTTGTATTACAGTCATAGTAACGATAAATATTGCTCGTAGAGAAAAGTAAAATCTCGTCGTCTCATTGGTCGGTACCCATGGAGAAGGAGCCTAAAACTGCGTACGATAACAACCGACCAAACAAAACTGAATATGTATTGCGTAAAATATCCCAGGAATTGGAAACGAACCACCTGCACGAACAAAAAATATTATCAATTAAAATCAGCGATACAAAGAAACATTATTTTTAGGGGAATTACTGATGTTTGATTTAGAGCAGGGATGCACAGACTTATGGGGAACAGGGGCCAGTCGGGAAAATTATAAGCCAAGGACGGGCCACTACAAAGAATACTTATTAACACAAATATTCTTATTTTTAAATAGTATGAATTACTACAAATGACACTGAAAAATATTTGTTGTAATTATGTAATCGTAATGTAACCTAATCATTACAATGGTTCATGTTTTATTATTTTGATGCATGAAATTGCATTGACCTAACAATTTTATTTATGTTTGACTCCACATTACTTGTCGCCACACGTAAAATTGCTTCCAGATTTTCATTTGCCAGACGGTTTCGATTTTTTGTTTTGTTAAGTTTCATCACTGAAAACGTTTGCTCAAAATATACGTCGATCCAAATAAGCTTGCACATTTAAATGGATTTATTCGCAACTCTTTATAAGCGGTTTTGTCAACGCAACGGTAAAAGTTGAGGAAATTACCTTCATTAAACTTGTTTCGTAAATTATCATCATTTTGCATGTCTATCAATTTCAGCTGTATTGAATCCGGTGCATTTTCTGATGAAATGTTGAAAGGATTGCTGAAAATGTCTAATAGAGGTTTAACTTTTTTAAAGTCTAGAAAACGATCATGAAAAGCTTGTATTAAAGTATCAATTTTTTCAACATAAGCGAAATTGACATCAGTTTTATTGAATTTCTCCATAATTTTTTTGTAGTTCGGAAAATGGCTGTAATTTGCTGAATTGATTTGTGTCCTGAAAAGACTCAATTTGCATTGAAAGGACGAAACATGAGAGTATAACTGCGAAATCAATTGATCTTTGTCTTGGAGTCGCGTATTTAGCACATTCAAGTGATTTATAATGTCTACAAGAAACGCTAAGTCACACAACCAATCAGGGTTGTCGAGAAAAAGGACGGAGACGTCCTTTTTCTTTTCCGCCAGAAATATTTTGATTACTTCAATCAAGTTAAGAAACCGCTCTAGTGACAACCCACGACTTAGCCACCTTACTTCAGTGTAAAACAGGAGATCACCATATTCGCTTTCAATATCCTCAAGAAATTGTGTGAATTGTCGGTGATTGAGACCACGTGATTTTATAAAGTTTACAGTAGGTACTACAACTTTCATCACATTTTCAAATCCCAATGCAATGAAACTGCATTAATTCCTTGGTATCTATGTTTTTAGTTTGTAAATACTCTTTTAACATAGTTATTATCCCAGATTTACTTCCAACTCTTGAATTCCAGATAATTTCGTTTGAGCATGTCACTCCCCTTGGTTTGACTTGTCAAAGAACTCATACCAATCAGTTCTTCACTCACTTCAAAATTTTGCGTTACACCTCGTAAAAATATTAAGAGTCGAGCAGTGGAACTTCTATCTGTAGATTCGTCGAGTGCTATAGAAAAATACTCAAAACTTTTTGATTTCGTAGCTAATTGCTCTTCTATATTAGCTGCTAATGTGGTAAGTCTTCTTTGAACAGTCATCCGATTTAGTTGAATTTTCTCAAACCTCTTTGCATCTTTCGGACACATTTTTTTTGCGGCGATATCTAAAAACTGCTTAACAAGCAGTGAATTGGTTTTGTAAACATAGCTTGCTGGCCTATTAGTTCCCTTTGTAAAGTGGAAATTTTTTGCGTTCGATTTTCGCCGGTTAATTTGGTAAAAGTATGATACTGGGTTTCATAATGCGTTTTCACATTATATTCTTTCGGAATAGAAAAACTACTCTTGCATATTAAACAGACACTTTTGTTATGCGATAAAATAAAAAAGTATTTTTCGGTCCAAATATCTTGAAACTGTCGATTTTCATCTTCAACCTTACGACTACGTTTTTTACTGGGGCCTGGTTTATCCATATCAAAATTGATATTATATTGTTACGTAGATAGATGCCAAGTTCGAACGACGAAATATTTATTCTTCACAGATTACAATTCAAACAATATACTGTTCGCTTGTCCGTAGTTAAAATTTAACTGCCCCGATAACGGGCGATGCGTTGTATTTATACGAGTTACCTAACATCGAGAACCTACCACATTGTTCGGGGATAATACCGACGTGTTTCGCGAATCTTCGAGTAATCTAGTTGGTTCGACAGATTTCTAGTATCGTAACAATATGCTTGGAACGACGAGGAGCATACCTGTCCTGCGTAGTAAACCTGAAGAAGAAAGTAGTAGGTACTTAAAGATACATATCTTACTAACAATTACAAAAGTTAGAATAAAATAAAAAGTTAAGAAATATTGATTTCAATGGATTTTTACCTACTTTTGTAGTTTTTCGAACAATTTTTAAAATTCGTTGGCGGGCCGCATAAATATCGACAGTGGGCCGCATGCGGCCCGCGGGTCGCGGTATGTGCATCGCTGATTTAGAGAGTGGAAAACTGGCTTAAAATTTTCAAGAAATGTCGGAATTTTTGATTCAATTAAAGAAGAGTTCGAATTTAAGAATTCTAATTAGAGAATAGCGTTTACAAATGAATTTCCTTTCAATTGGACATACAATATCACGAATTCGATTTAGAGAAAAATTCAAATTCAAAAGAGGTTGATTTAGGAAGAGTCGACTGTATTTTGCTTGAAAAAATTCGAAAAGCGTTTCTAAAAAAATTACAAATTGTGAAAATAAATGTAAATACATGCTCAGTTTATTATTCTACGTTGGTTAAACGTAAATAAATTACCGTTTTTTTCCCAAAAGAAACAAATTCGCGCATCGTTTATTCACAATCGCACAAGTCTATTCACACAAACAGACACTGAATGGAATTGACATCACGATTGCCATAATTAATTGGGAACGAAAAACCCAAGAACAGACGATAAAAAAAAAAGAAAACAACAACATTATCAATGATTCACAAACCGACAATAAATTTAAAATTAATATAACAACTACCACAGTTTGTGCTGTGAATTTATGTGAATAATTCTGCAATAACATTAGTTTTATTCGTATCGTATCAAACACGTGTCTCGTGTAACATTTAAATACGTATAAGTGCGGGGATTCCCGACTATTCAACAAAACTCCGGTGCGTTCTTTGCTAGGGAACGCATGTACCGGACTCAGGGAGTACTGTCTCCCCTATACGCGCCGGTCATTGTTCGTGACGGCTGCCTTCGGTTTTTATTTTCGTTGCAAGCGTGGTAGTATCACCGGAAAGTTAGTCATTTACGGACAAAATCTTGGGCTATTCGTTCGTCTAGTTAGCGGCAACGCACTGGTGTGGAACAACGGATATCGGGATAACGTTTCAAACATAGAGAATGCGCGTTTTTGTGAGAATTACGTAAATAATAATACAAGGCAATCGTACAAATGTCTAATCTGAATTTATACCGTTTTGTACTTGGACAATATTTTCGGAGTGAGTATAGATTTATTTTTGTTTATATCAGTTACGTTTGTATAAATGTGTGTGTGTGCCTGAGAAAAATATATTACAATACATGTGCCTATTCATATTAATATAAACTTCGCGAATGTAAGTAATCGAATTTTATTTACAATATTAAGTTTAGCCTCTAAAAGTATTCAATTTTCCCAGAACGTATTCGACTTACAATTGTTTCGTATTTACTTTATTTATCATAATTGTTACATACTCGATCGGTGAATTTTATAATTTTTTTAATCATCACTCAAATTATTTCGTTGATTATTAACCAAAGTAGTATTAATTCCATTCATTTAATAGTATACCATTTCTAAAAAACATTAATTTGTATTGCGAAAAAGCTTCCATTTTCACGTTTTTTTTTTTTCGGAAAAATAGCAGAAAATTCGACGAAGCATGACAACTATTTGCAATAGAATTAATTTCGGAATACAACAGAATTTTCAAATATGAATGGTGACGCTTTAAATTCATTTGAATTTTATCAATAACTCTTTTGATGCTGTACATATTCTCTCAAGAATATTCTGATATTTGTTTTTAACTTGATAATTAAGAGTATTAAACTAGATATATGTATATTCATTACTATTATATGTATTACAGTAGAATCTCACAAATTAGAACCACTTTGTGCACCGGGCAGTTCGAATTTCTGAAAAGTTCGAATTTCTGGACATTTTTTTTTTACAGAAAATGATAAAATTATAATACGTAAAACTAGTTATGTAAGCTTTATTTTAACACAAAACAGTTTTTATTTTGTATTAACATTTAATTAATTGAACATATGTATTAAATTCATAGAAAAACTTTTAAAAAGTTTTTTAATTATTAGGTTATTTAAGTGGTTTTTAACATAAAATCAGTTATACTTGTTTGTTTTTTTGATATATTTAAACTGGATACAACGATATCGTTACGGACGTCCAAAAGGTTAGACATGTGTTTACTGGAAAATATATCACTGGTTTTGCACCATTTTATAACATTATTGATGCCTTCAGGGACTTTTAAATGAGGAATAGCTGGCGTTATGTCGATAATATCGACGTCGCTGCTATCTGAAGCCTCCTCATCGCTATTCTCTGCATCAGATCCGTCAGTAAACACATTTTCATTCCATTCCTCGATTTCATTTACATTTACGGAATTGTTTGGCATAATTTCATTCAAAAGATCAAGATTTATTTGAGGAACTTCATTGCAATCCTGATTTCGTTGAGCCAATTGTGCTAGTGGCAAATCATCCCAATTTAATAATTTGGACAAAGAATTTTTTAACACTGTCTGTTGTACCTCATCCCATGCTTGTCTCAACAATATTATTGCATCTCGGATTGAATGCCGTTTCAAAAGCTTATCAATATCACCACCATCACCAATTAATTGAGATAGGAACTTACTTCTGTAAATAAGTTTTGTCATTTTAATAGGATTTTGATCCATTGGCTGCACAGCTGCTGTTACATTTGGCGGCAAGAAATATGCAATTATATTACCACCCTCACTTTGAAGTTTATCAATTGGTGCATGAGCGGAACAGTTATCTACAAGCAGAAGAGCTTTTTGGGCCAAATTATTGTCTTCAGAAAATCGGATGACCTGTAGAACAAAAAAAAAAAAATTAAAAAATATGGAACTTAAAATATGCATTGGTTAAACATACTTCTTTGATAAATATCTTGTGAGACCAATCATGAAAAATCCGGGAAGTCATCCACGCATTTTTCGAAAAGTATAATGAAGTGGGTTATCAAATCCTCTGAAGCTTCTTGGCTTTTTAGCTTTTCCAATAACCAATGGTTTTAATTTGTGTGAGCCATCAGAATTTGCGCCTAGTAAAATTGAAACGCGTTCTTTTTGCATTTTAAATCCTTGGGCACTTTTTCACAAGCAGCGACAAATGTTTTATCTGGACGGCAACGGCAAAATAATCCTCTTTCATCAGCATTATAGGTTTGTGTTTCCAATAACCCCATTTCCGCGACCGTTGCATGAAATCTGTGTAGAAATGGAGTGACCTCACCAACATCACTCGAAAGTATTTTACCACCAATTTTTAAAAACCGTATTCCATGAAGGGTTTTAAATTTGGAAAACCATCCATCACTTGCAGTAAATGCGTTTTCATCTTTATCGGGGTACACTTCACTAAAAATTGACTTAGCTGTTGCTTTTAATACGGGTCCTGTCACTGTGTTCTTCTTTTCACGTTGATTTAAAATCCACTTATAAAGGCGCTTTTCCATTTCCTCATATTCTGCCTTATGTAAAGATTTCTTTTTGCTTCCTGATAGGTGCTGGTAACTGCATCCATTATTTCTTGTTTTTTTGATTTTATGTAGCTGATGGAAGATTTTGTCACATTAAAATCTTGAGCTAAACGAAACACTTCACTTTGACCTTCAGTCATCAACTGACCCAAATTTGTACAAGCATATCAAATTTCACACGCATATGACCGAATTGTACACACCACGAATAACTCGGTGATTCCCCGTTTTATTTTTATTTTAATTAGCGAAAAAAAATAATTTGTAGTGAAAATACAAAAAAAATAAAAAAGCTTCCAGAAATTAGAACCCCCTGTTCTAATTTTAGAGCGTTTGATTTGGTTTTTCGCCTATTTAGTTCAAAATCATAAAAAAAAAATATTTTCTAGTGGAAATAAAAACAAAAAAAAACACTTCCAGAAATTAGAACCACAGGTTCTAATTTCAGAGCGTCCAATACATTGAAATGGCTGGTTCTAATTTCTGGACGGTTCGAATTTGTGACGGTTCGAATTTATGAGATTCTACTGTATATGTAAAAAATAAATTAAAAATATGCGCATAAATATGTAGATGTTTTTGTCTAAATATGCACTCCCAAATATGTATGTAAAAAAATACGAGTAATGTTAGAAAATGGAATACTGTAGAAAAAATATTCTATTATGCTTACTACAAGATTATTTAGAACCTTTTTTCAACATAATTAACTATGAAAACAATTTACAATTATTTCTCAAAGTGTTCAACAGAAAAATTGCGACGATTGTCTGAAAACATGTATTTATATATTGAAAACGTTCGTTCTACGTCGACGCTTGTTATAGGAGCATATTTCGAATTAGAAATATCATCTACTGTCAACTCAATATTTTCTACTGAATCACCACACAAGATTTTAGCAATATCCTTTAGATTTTTAAAACCCTCATTTTTTCTTATTACACTTAAAAATTTTTCATACACGGACTGTCCCACTTCTCCTTTAACACCAAAACATGACTCTTCAAATTTGTTTATTATTCCAACGTTTTCGATTAGCGACATAAATTGTTTTTCCAACTGCAATATAGAAGTCGAAATAAAACTATAATTGGCTTTAATAAACGCCAACTGTTGAGGTATTTTTTTACTCGAATACACTCAGGTCTCGTTTTATGCGGATTTTTTTAATGCGAATTCAAATTTATGCGATTTTTAAATTAACGTTCTTTTTTAGAATTTTAACAGATTTTGAAATTTTAGATGTTTTTTAAGCTTTTTTACCGTTTTTAAATTAAACCAAGTTTGCATCACTGATATAATCGTTATAATTTGTTTTATTTTGTGTTTTTTCTATGCATAGGCGATACGTATGTATGAGTGTTGTGTGTGTATGTTATTATTGAAAGAACAAACTGGGGATTTCCCTTCTTAATAACTGGTGTTTTTTTAAATTACGGTGCAGTGTTTTTTCTGTGCATAGAAGATATGCCCTTTTTATTAGCTGGTTCATTTGTTTAATTACGGTGCAGTGAGTAAGTGATTCGAGTGCTTTAACATTTAAATTGAAATCAGTTTTAAACCTCAATTAACATTTCACTTTGGGAAAAAGTAAGTGTAAAAATCATAAATTTTGGTGGCTTTTTTATTTGCTGAATGTTTGTTTATCATTTAGGATATAACAATGGAAAAAAATAAAAAAAAGAGACAAACGATATCCCTGGAAACAAAAATTGAAATTTTAGATCGCATTTCAAAAGGAGCAAAATATACCGCACTTGGAAAGGAGAGATTTCAATAAGAAAATCCGTAATTTCAGGCACAAAACTAAGCACTAAATATTCTTCTTACTCAAGAGACACGTTAATTGAAAAAGTGGAAAAAGCTCTCGTTATATGGATTGAAGACTTAACGAAAAAGAAAATTCCTGTTAGCGGATACATGATCACAGAAAAAGCTTTAACATTTTATGAGACAATTAAAGATTCTGAACCGTCAATTTCTAGGCCAAAGGATTTTACAGCAAGTAAAGGATGGATGACAAGATTTATTAAAAGAAATAACCTCCATATCATTCAAATTAGAGGTGAGGCAGCTTCAGCAATTGAGAGCGCTTGCGCAGCTTACCCAGAAAAATTAAAAAAAATTATTGAAGATGGAGGATATTGCCCCGATCAGGTATTTAATGCTGATGAAACTGGTCTGTTTTGGAAAAAGATGCCAAGTCGAACCTACATTGCGAAATCAGAAAAACGAGCCAGTGGATTTAAAGCTTGCAAGGAAAGATTAACGTTTTTACTATGCAGTAATGCTTCAGGAGATAAAATGTTAAAGCCACTAGTAGTAAATAGGTTTTTAAAGCCACGAGCTCTTAAAGGTAAGGATTTGACTCGTTTGCCAGTTCATTGGATGGCAAATTCTAAAGCATGGGTGACAACTTCAGTGTTTACTGAATGGTTTCAAAAATGCTTTGTACCAGAAGTTGAATCTTATATGAAGAAAAAAGGTCTTGAATTTAAAGTTTTGCTGATTGTAGACAATGCACCCGGCCATCCTCATTTGGAACATCCAAACATTAAAGTCGATTTTTTTCCACCCAACACAACTAGCATTCTTCAGCCTTTAGATCAAGGAATAATTTCCACTTTAAAAAAATACTACATAAAAAGCACTTATCAATTCATTTTAAACAAACTTGAAAATGAATCACTTACGTTAAATGAAGTTTGGAAAAAATTTACAATTTTGGATTGCATTATTCTGGCAGCATCAACGATCTCTAAACTGCGACCGCAAACATTAAATGCATGCTGGAAAACTACATGGCCAGATTGTGTTGCTAGAAGTACTGGTGGGGAAATATCGACACTGACTAATGAAATTATAGATTTAGCTCATCAAATTGGAGGAGATGGATTTGACTCGCTAAACCACGATGATTTAGAAGAACTTTTAGCTGAAGAACCATTAACCGATAACGACGTTATTAGTTTAGTTATTGGAACTGAGAAAAACGTGGATAGTGAAGACAGTGATTCCGAAGAAATTGTTGAACACTTCACTTCAAAAAAAATTGGTGATATCCTCAGCACAGTTAATGCTTTACAAAATCAAATTCTTAATATGGATCCAGATACGGAAAGAGCATTAAAGATTCAACGCGGACTGACTGATCTGTTTTCCGGATATCAAGAGTTGCATAAGCAACTTAAAAATTCAAAATCGCAAAGTTCGATGACAAATTATTTTGCAAGAAAAGAAACAATTGAAGCCCCTAAAAATTCTTTGATCTCGTCCCCTATTCACGAGATAAATTCTAGTGATGAAAATGATATTTTACCATATGATGACAATATGATTAATATCATCTAGTGATGAAAGTGACGTTGAACCAATTCCAAAACGATGCAGACAATTATTCAGTGATTCAGATTAATCATACATATTTACAGAATTTCCCTAAAAAATGTTTTAGCTTATTTTTTGGATCATTTTCTGTTTTTTCTGTAATTAATGAATTAATATTATATTTTTGTTTATTTTTTTTTAAACGTGTTTTGTTTTTATTGTTTAAGTAAATGAAATAAATATATTTTTGTTGATTTTTTTATGCGATTTTGTTTTGATTTTTTAATTAAAATTTGAATTTATGCGGTTTTTCAGAATTTTGGAACGAATCATTAGTTTTTATATGAAGCTAGAGTATCGTTTTATGCGAATTCAATTTATGCGATTTTTTTTGGGACGCATCTATCGCATAAAACGAGACCTGAGTGTACACATTTTGGGCATCTATCACAGATTGTGCATCCCTATCAAGATCCATAGTAATAGTCTTTATTCCTTCATAATGATTTTCATGCAAAATAGCAGCATCCAACCACGTTCCCCATCGTGTGATTACTGGTTGAGGACGAAGCGGAACACCGGGAAAATGTAAAACTGAACTCGTAATGGAGCCTTTAAAAATACTTTCATAATACTACTAATTAAAGTATTTACTAAGAGAAAATGGTTTCTGACTTCTTTTGCAACACGATTTAGTCCATGCGGTAAGCAAGTTGTGTGAATTAATTTTTGGTAAAAAATTTTCACGTTGAAAGCTGCCTTCACCATGTATGGTGCAGCATCGGTCCAAAACAATAGAATTTTCTCTGTTGGAATCGATTTCGCTAAGAAGAAAATTGCCAGTTCTTCCTGCATAAACCTTGTTATTGCAAAATTATTTGCCTTTTTCAACTGTTTGGATGAAATTAAATAAGATTTTGCTGGAACCGATACTTTAAGGATACCAATCATGAAATGAACTATGTATCGGCCCACACTATCAGTAGTTTCATCTACGCATATATAAAGATAATTGTTTGCAATAACCTTCTTAATGCTATTCAATGTTTCTGCATAGATACAGCGAATATATTTTTTTCTTAACGTGCTCTCGTCGGGAATGTTATATTTGCTGATGTACTTTTGCGTAAATAACTTGACATTTAAATTGTTTAATTTATGTAGTGGAATATCTGCTGACACAAACATTTGACACAAATCTTCATTAAATTTTTCTTCTTCCAATTTTTTGGAAGTTGATGGCAAACATTGCGGTAATGTTTACTGACTCTTCTTCGCCAATTTAATATTTTTTAGTTTTGCAGCATGAGATGGAGTTTTCATATGTTGGTCGACCTGAAACTTTCTCTTACTTGTAATCTGCAAAAAAAATAATACATCATCGGTTGTTTTCTTATAAAATAAATGTTAGTAAAAGATAAAGGAATAATTAAAAACTTAATTAATTAATAAGAGGAAATATACTTAAAATTTTACTCACAATCTTGCAGCATGCTACGCAAATCACTTTTTCTCCATCCATACGCAATTCTGAGTAAGGTGCAATCTATCCAGGCACAGTTGTTATTTTCGGCATTTTTACTATTATATATGACAACTAACAAATTTACATTTCGAAAAGCCAAGGTAAAATGACTTTTAAAATAAAATTTCTTTCAAATATGGGAATAAATTTCTCCAAATAGCAAAGAAACACATATATGTACTCCTAATTTTCTGGTAAAATGTATCTTTGTATTTATTTAGAAGTTTGAAGGTATTACCTTTTCCTGGAATTTTGTCTCGGCCTGGATGTATGGGAAGAGCATTAATGATTTCTTGGAGACGCTTATCGGAAAAGTAACAGGAAGAGGCTTAATAAAATACTATTTTTAATTTAAGGAGGGCTGTTTAATTTTTGTTTGTTTGTTACATGGGCGACATATTGCAGTGGATTGTGCTTTTGAATTGTTATCTTAATTTTTCTTAATGACTTATCTTCACAATGCACAGCAATATCCCCGAACTTCACTCAGTCAGGTGGGCACCTTCCTTGAACTCCTTCCTCGTCAGGGTTTTTTCTTTCGAAAGTCGTGTTTTAAACGAAGAAATAATACAAATTAAACTCAAGAAATAAAACTACCATTAACAACATAAACATATAATTTTCTTTAAAAAAAAAACAACAAAAAAAAATCTACTTTATCAAATATAAAGCAGAATTCGTGACTAAATAGCGTCTTAATGAACGAGAAAAAACTCTTATAAATAATGACTCGAATAAGAGTAAAAAAAAAACTCAAGGTGAAACCCGAACAATAATTCAAAACACAATATAAACAAACTTTATTAGCTGTCATATACTACTTTATTCCCACTAAATATCAAACGTCAAAATAGAACTTTCTATTTTTCGCACGCAACTCAAATTACCCAAGCACAAATATCAGCTTGTCACAAAATAATTTTCCCGCCAAACTAATATACTAATATCCATTAAATGAACATAAAAAACTAACTTCAAAAACAGTCTAATACGTTTCGTAAATATTTCTAATGATTACAATACAATTACAAATTAAATTTATCAATTTAAGAAGCTTCAAATATCAATCGAATAATAATTATAACTATATCTATCAATATATCAGATTAGAATACATACATTTTTAGTTTTTTTCACGTACGTTGCAAAAACTATTTCACGAGAGATTCTGATAGACAAAATATCAAATTTAACACATCAAAATATACGTAATGAACTTAAAGAACAACAACTCTATCAAAACACACCGTAGCTATCAAAAGAATTAAATAAAATTAAGTTTTATTTAATTTATCAAAAACACAACCAAACTTGAACACCTCTATCGAATCTCTCCAGATGAATTTCCTAGAAACAGCCAGCTTCTCCCACCTAATAAAATATAAATCAAACCGGCGACCTAAGAATAAAATATATAACTATATACATTTGATCATATCTTCGATTTGGCGCGTACAACAAACATCAATCCACACTCGTTCAACCTACAAACGTGTACAAAAATTATACATTACAATAAAATTATAATTAAATTTAAATTTATCGTTCCCCGTCTGAAATACAATATAAACACCAAAATAAAGTATATATATTTATAAATGTTCTACACAAAAAAGTTTAATATATAATTCAATTATTTTCCTTTCTTGTCCAAGGAAAAATCCATGACAATATGTTTAGTAATGTGTATAATAAAGTTGATTTAGTAAATAAATAAAACTCAGATACTTAAAATATGCAAAATGCTGAATTACTACAAAATATGCAAATAAATGCTGAATTACTACAAAATATGCAAATATATGCAAACTGCATATAATCCGTCCTTTATTCATTGCATATGTTTTTTACCTTAATTTTTTCAGTTGCTATATAATCTTTCCCACTATTTTACTATTACAAAATACACAATTATAGTTTGAAATATGTAGAAATGTATTTTAAAATCGAATTAATCCATCATTTAAAATAGAAATAAAACTAACAGTTAAAATGTTTACTTTATTAATATTTGCTTGTAAAACGACAATTGTTTCGACAGCACAGTGACTTCGTCAATTACTTACTAGAGGAAGTTACAAACTAACATCGTTATACATAAACATAGAAAGGTTAACATTATTTTAATGTCTTTAAAATATGAAAATTTACAGTAAAAATGTGGTAAGCCCTTACGAGAAAAAGGACGGAGACGTGCTTTTTCTTTTCCGCCAGAAATATTTTGATTTCTTCAATCAAGTTAAGAAACCGCTAGTGACAACCCACGACTTAGCCACCTTACTTCAGTGTAAAACAGGAGATCACCATACTCGCTTTCAATATCCTCGAGAAATTGTGTGAATTGTCGGTGATTGAGACTTCGTGATTTTATAAAGTTTACAGTAGGTACTACAACTTTCATCACATTTTCAAATCCCAATAATTTTGAACAGAGGGCCCCTTGATGTATAATGCAATGAAACTGCATTAATTCCTTGGTATCTATGTTTTTAGTTTGTAAATACACTTTTAACATTATTTAGTTATTATCCCAGATTTACTTCCAACCAGTCGTAATTCCAGATAATTTCGTTAAATCCAAATCCATTATAGAACATTTTTCCAGAAGAGCTTTGAGCATGTCACTCCCCTTGGTTTGATTGTCAAAGAACTCATACCAATCAGGTCTTCACTCACTTCAAAATTTTACGTTAGACCTCGTAAAAATATTAAGAGTTGAGCGGTGGAACTTATATCTGTAGATTCGTCGAGTGCTATAGAAAAATACTCAAAACTTTTTGATTTCATAGCTAATTGCTCTTCTATATTAGCTACTAATGTGGTAAGTCTTCTTTGAACAGTCATCCGATTTAGTTGAATTTCCTGAAACCTTTTTGCATCTTTCGGACACATTTCTTTTGCGGCGATATCTAAACACTGCTTAACAAACTCACCATCTTTAAAAGGCCGACAAGTTTTCACTATTATTCGAGATATTTCAAAGCTAACTTCAGTAGCTGTTTAAGTATGTTGAATTGGTTTTGTATAAACATAGGTTGCTGGCCTATTAGTTCCCTTTGTAAAGTGGAAATTTTTTGCGTTCGATTTTCGCCGGTTAATTTAGTAAAAGTATGATGCTGGGTTTCATAATGCCTTTTCACATTATATTCCTTCGGAATAGGAACACTACTTTTGCATATTAAACACACACTTTTGTTATGCGATGAAATAAAAAAGTATTTTTCGATTCAAATATCTTGAAACTGTCGATTTTCATCTTCAACCTTACGACTACGGTTTTTACTGGGGCCTGGTTTATCCATATCAAAATTGATATTATATTGTTACGTAGATAGATGCCAAGTTCGAACGACGAAATATTTATTCTTCACAGATTACAATTCAAACAATATAACGCTCGCTTGTTGGTAGTTAAAACTTAACTGCCCCGATAGCGGACGATGCGTTGTATTTATACGAGTTACCTAACATCGAGAACCTACCACATTGTTCGGGGATAATACCGACGTATTTCGCGAATCTTCGAGTAATCTAGTTGATTCGACAGATTTCTAGTATCGTAACTGCTTGGAACGACGAGGGGCATACCCGTCCTACGTAGTAAACCTGAACAAGAAAGTATTATGTACTTAAAGGTACATATCTTACTAACAATTACAAAAGTTAGAATAAAATAAAAAGTTAAGAAATATTGATTTGAATGGATTTTTACCTACTTTTGTAGTTTTTCGAACAATTTTTAAAATTCGTTGGCTGGCCGCATAAATATCGACAGTGGGCCGCATGCGGCCCGGCCGGGTACGTGCATTGCTGATCTAGAGGATAATTTTATCCGCTAGATATCTAGAGGTAAGAAAACGGGCATTAGTTGACAAACCAAAATAGTTTAGCATTGGCTATTTGCTTGTTGCTATTCACAGAAATTTGATGAATTGATATACCGAACTATTTTGAAAATCCTGTCCGTACAAAAACGTTAATTCTGACAATTTAATTCGCGGATATTTGCCAATACTTTAAAAAGAAATTTAGAAAATGTTACTTGGAAAAAAATTTAATAGCTCCTCTCCATATTTAACGTTAGGTATTGTACTATTGTACCAGCGCTCATTAAAATTTAAAATGACACCGGTTTATTGTTTTTGCTTCCAAGTACTACTTTTGAACGTAGTATTTACGTGGGTACTCTGGAAATATCCTGGATTATTATCTTCTCGTTCGTTTTTTCTTATTAAGCGACTCTTTCTCTTAAAAATACGTAATGATGAAATAAGGAACGTAACTATCAATAGACTACAGTATTAAGAAATAATTAACCGTAAATTGTTAAATGGATGGGCTTTCCATTTTACACACCAGACACTTGTGCACAAGAAATTAAGTATTGTTAGCCTGCGGATGTTTACATGCCTTAATTTTTTTTTCGAATTTATAAATATAAGTTATGTATTTCTTCCTTCTAATTACGACGTAATTTAAAAACTAAAAACGTTAATTTACGGATATACATTTGTTTTCACTCACTTCATTAGGGAATTATTTAAATTATTTTTTTTTGTTATATGAATGTCGCTCAATTAAAAGATTTAAGCTATTTCGTTTTTTTCCTTTAGTTTAATGAGTTTCGGCATCAAAAAACTGGTTGATGTGAATAAATTATAGTCATTACCTCTTGATTTGATCAGGTTTTTGGGAAAACAATTTTTTTTTTAAGTAAACCTTAATGTAAAAATAAAATTACACAAGACTTAAAAACTTTTAGATTTTGAATAAGTCAACATTGCGTTAATCAATTATTGTTGGGTATACAGCATATACGCAGGCGGATTGATATACACTACCGTTCAAAAGTATTTGGGTACCCTTGTTTTTTGGCACTATTTGTATTATATTGAAGAAATACATTTTATTTCGAATAAATAGTTCTCCGATACCCACTTTAAAACTAATGAAATAATTAGCAAGTTATTTACCCTATTTACCGCAATAATCCGATAATCCTTTTTTCTTCGTAAAAGCACAGTAGAATTTCCGGGTTTAGAAATACCTGAAATCTAGGTTATGATCATCAGAGATAGGACATACGCAAAAAATAAGCATTAATATCGTATCCTAGTTGATATGGAGCGTTTGTAGAATATACATGTTCGTATTAAAGAAAGTATTAATATTATTATACAAATACAATTGCCGCATTATTAAAATGACTTCATTACTACTGAACGGGAAAAAGTGATGTAATCGACACAGCAACTGCATTGTATAAAGTTGATCAAATAACCTTTGATATGCATCACAAAGTGTAAACGTAAATATCCCACTGGTCGATTACCAGCAACAAAATTTGTTTATATAAAAATTCGAATCTATATTTTCGGTAACGTCATTGGCCGTCCAAAATGGAAAAATATTTCTACTTCATATACAAGTGTCCCGTATCGCTATGTTCAAATTTTAGGAGTGTAAAGTAGACTTCATTTCAAGTAACAAAAACGCAAAACTTGTATATCCATTTTTATTTGGTTCAAAGTTACAGATCTATGAATGTGATTGTCAGATCATGAAAAAAAATGTAATCCTAAAGTCAATATAAACTGATTTTATTTAAAAAAAGTTATACGATTCAATAACAGGCCTGTGATTGTTAACGTCGCATAATAAAATGTTATCATAAAATAAATAAACACGTGTCGTAGTGCATACAGTAATTTCTTGGAGATCTACAGAAAAGAGTACTGGAAATTGATTTATGATAAAGAAGGTTCTTACTTATTTCGTAAGTGGTGGACCATGAATATCATACAATAAACAAATGTTCAGATGACTGTAAACGTTGCATTTTTTAATAAAGGATTACATTGCGTTTCAGTTCATACAACAGCTTATTAGTGAGTGGACAAGCTTTCTTTATTCAAAATGCCTTACCGATTTTCTTCTCAAGAGTATGCGGACATGCATTTTGTGTATGGCTTCTGTAACGGCAATGCACGCCAAGCAATTATTGAATACCGACATCGGTTTCCCGATATGCGCATTCCTCATTACAGAACGTTTCTGGAAGTACACAGACAATTTCGGGAATGCGGACTGCGTGATTATCTTTTCGACCGAGGAGTAAATTTGCCAGCAGACTTAGAGGAAGAAGCAGTAGCTATTGTTACAAGGGATCTAACTCTCAGTGTACGTCGAATCGCTAGACAACTAGGAGTGCCACGAACGACAGTTTGGCGAATTTTAAAACGTGAGGGCTTATATCCATATCACTATCGCAGGGGACACGGTTTCCTTGAGGCAGACCACTATGCTCGTCTAGTTTATTCTACCTGTATATTAAGACAGTCACGGCTTCATTTTAATTTCTGCAGAACAGTCCTCTAGACAGATGAATCTGCGTTCACGAGAAGTGGTGTTACAAATCTGAGAAACCTGCACAGGTGGTCATCAGAAAATCCCAAAGCTATACGTCCATCTAAATTTCAACATGAATTTTCTGTTAACGTTTGGGGGGCCCTAATCGATGACTTGCTGGTTGGTCCGGTCATTCTTCCTGGGAGATTAAATGCGGACAATTACCTTCAATTTCTTATTGACGAACTGCCAGATCTTTTAGAGGATGTCCCACTTAATGTTCGGCGAGGCATGTGGTTTCATATGGATGGGGACACCACCACATTTCTGAATTACTGTCCGAAATTTGGTTAACGTCATTATCCAAGATGGATTAGTCGAGGTGGTCCTATTGCATGGCCATCCAGATCACCCGATCTTAATCCTCTTGACTTTTATTTATGGGGTACATGAAAAATTTAGTCTACGCGCAAGTTTCGAACACAAAAGAAGAGTTGTTGGATCGTATTCAGCTGGCTGCCGAGCAAATCCGACAAAACAAGTGTGAAATTCGGATAAGTACTTTTTCTGTTGGCTTACGGGCACAAGCCTGCATTCCACAAGGAGGTGGACATTTCGAAAATATTATTAATTGAACTTTTTTAAATAAAATCAGTTTTTATTGACTTTAGGATTACATTTTTTTTCATAATCTGACAATCACATTCGTAGATCTGTAACTTTGAAACAAATAAAAAAGGATATGCAAATTTTGCGTTTTTGTTACTTGAAATGAAGTCTACTTTACACTCCTAAAATTTGAAAATTTGAAAAATTTTTTATATAATTAGAAGTATTTTTAGATTTGCCTTATTCAGTGAATTCATACTATCTATTCTATCTACAATAAAATAATTATGAGAAAATGAAATGATAGTTATGCGTTTCAGACATGTTTTGATGCTTATATTCGTCACATTGAATTCATTGTCGTAAAAGTAGGAAAGTCACTTGTTCTCAAAATAATAAGATGTATGTATAAACATGTACATTTAGTAACTGGATAAAATAAATATTTAATAGTAAATGGATTAACAAATTGTAAATAACCAAAATAATTTATTAACTATATACACAATATAATAATGCAAAAATAATTTTTAATTAAACAATTCTCTGTTGTAATATACAACCAAATATTTTTCAATATTTTCCGTAGTAAGACGTATTCTATTAACTGCACAAATATCTTAAAATAAAGAAAATGACCGTTCGACATCACAACTCGTAACGGGTGCAAAACGAAAATCTTCAAATTCTGCTGATAGATTTGAATATTCAAAATTTACTGAATTTTTCTGTAATGCATTAACTATCTCGTTTAATTTCTCATATCCAGGATATCTCGCTTTAACCCTTTGAATATATTGTAGAGCTTTCTTCTAATTTCTTTGGGAGTTTTTTGTAATACTGTCATTTTGTTGTTAAATGTAGTTATTGCTTCTATATATATATATATATAGAAGTTAAGTGATACTTCCTCAGAGTGGATTCATTGAGAACGTGATGTCTACAGTACTTTACCAGAAATTGCCAAAATTTGTGAGGCTTTAATAAATATCTCGTGGTGGTCGGTTTTTTTGCCGGCCAGTGTATAATTCGGTTATGTTGATTTCAATTATTTTTTTAATCTTCTCTTTTTCTTGTAATTATATATACGAATTGTATTTAATATATTTTTTTAGGCGATCCTGTTATTAAGTATTACATACTTGTTGGCAGGCATTAAAGTACATATATTTACTTATTATTATTTATTAAAATTAAAAAAAGAATAATCTAAGAAGGTGTAAATTAGAATTTCGATAATAACATTGGGAAATTTAATATTCCAGTGGTTGATAGAGTTATTAAAAATACAATTACGCATCCATCATGGGATCTAAAAAAGTACGCGACACATTATTTAATATTTGCATGGATTGACGTACCTAAATTTTCCGCTCAAAATATGTCGTCAAAATTTCTAGTGATCTTACGTTAACAATTGTCACTCGTATCAGATAAACTAGTGTCGTGTACGTCGTATAAAGTCATCAAGTTGTGGTCACGTCATTATCACGATCTTATATACAATTCACACACCGCGATAAAATATTGCGAAGAAAATTAGCACGTTTCTGAAATGTGCCAGTAATTACATCATTATAGTAAAATGCGTTTATCTATTATGTGTGTTTAGCGTAACTAGATATCCTGGGTTCGGATAAATGTGTCTATCGTAAATATACTTTCGCGATAATAGATTGGATGTTTACTAAACAGAGTAAAAATTAGACTTTTTGTACACATTTTTTTTTTATTGATAGAGGATTGAAATAATAAAGTTGATCAAAGACAACCAATTCTTTTTTCTTAATTCCAAATTATTGTAATACAGAGAAGAAATATCTCCCTCCACATGCATTTGATTATTCCTTCATTAATAACTACAGAAATCTTCGCTGCTAGCAAATTATAATGCCCATTTTCCTCACCACTAGATAAAGCCTTGATAGTTACACTCAAGATAATAGTTATTTATTGTACAAGTCTGTTATGTTACAAATAAGTCACGCGAGAAAATGTTTAGCTCACGAGTCCGCTAGGACGAGTGAGCTACTTTTCTCAAGTGACTTATTTGTAATTAACACACGTGTGCAATACAAAACTTTATCCAGCACCTCTTAAGATCCGTTCAAAATGGCTTTTAATGTTTTATAAATTTGACGTTCCATGTCAAATTTAAATTATAAACGACTAATGCAAAAAGTTCATATACAGTAATGCAGTTACTATGGAGAATAAATAATGCAAATCAACAAGCAAACAAAATTAGTGATTGATTAATAATACTGCAGTTAAAAGTTGATGGTAATGGAAGAGTTGCAAGAGGCTGTTTTCATTCCGCTAGAAGTTAAGAAAGAAGCTCAAGCAGCATGTTATAAATTACTGCCAAAAAAATCGAAGGAAATTACGACAAAGAATTTCGTCATTTTGAAGAATGGAGAAAACAGCAAAGTATCACTGGAATTAACGAAGAAGTTATGCTGGCGTATTTCCATATTTATAGAAGGAAAATAGCACCTTCTTCATTGTGGACGAAGTATTCCATGTTAAGAAGTACTTTGAAAGTGTATATGAATAGTGACATATCGAAATACGGAAAACTGATTTTCTATTTGAAGAGTGAGGCAAGAACCCACAAGTCCAAAAAGGCGAAAATCTTGGAGAGGCTACATATAGAGAAGTTTCCGAATGAGGCTCCTAACAATAAATATTTGATGATGAAGGTATTATTTATTTTCTTATATTTAATTCAAAGTATTTATTCATTATTCGTTCGTGTATTCTATGCAGGTTGCCTTAATAATGGGTATATCAGGTGCGTGTCGTTGTGATGAAATAACTAAGCTGAAAGTTAACGATATAGAAGATAAAGGAGGATACTTGTATGTTTCGATACCTGACACAAAGACAAACGTATATAGAAGTTTCACTGTTATGGCAGAAGGATTTACAACAGATATTCTTGACCTCTACAGAAAATATGTCTGTATGAGACCAAAAGGTATTTCACATGGCGATTCTTCCTAAATTACAAGAAAGAAAAATGCACTATCCAGCCAGTTGGAATTAACACCATTTCTAAGATACCTCAGAAAGTTGCCTCTTTCCTGAACCTACCAGAAGCTCAATTATATACAGGACATAGTCTGAGACGTTCGTCAGCATCTCTTCTGGCAGACGCAGGAGCTGATATTACAACAATTAAACGACATGGTTGATGGAAATCGTCCGCTGTGGCAGAAGGTTATATACAAGATTCAGTATCCAAAAAGATTGATATAGCCAGAAAGATACAAGGTCCAGACAGTCTAACGTTCTCGACTTCTGGTCATAAAATTTCTGTTCAGGATACTTCAAATACGTCTTCTAGTATAACTCTAAATTCGAATAACCTGAATGCAGAGTCAGATACAAAGAGGATTTCCTTCAACTTTAATATTAATGTAAATGTTAATTAGTTGCTATTGTTTACACTTTAGAATTAATATAAATGTGTTAATACTATAGCAGTTTGGATGTCTCTATGCAATCTAAATTTCACCTTGTTTTATCTCACTAGTGAGATAAATTATGTTTTTAACTCACTAGTGAGTTACAAGCTACATAATTGATTTAAAATCGCCATAGTTATAGGTCTATTATTAGGAGGTGTTGGATAAATATATTTAATAGACAAAATACATATAAATTCCTTTCTGCCAAAAAGGAATTTATATGTATTTTGTCTATTAAATAGTTATAGTTCTTTAACCGGTAGATAAGTATCTAGTTAGCAAAGAGCGGACTCGAGCGATTCATAATTCATAGCACATAGGCGTCTGCCTTGTATTCGCAATGGGCTTATTTCTGTAAGCGATCCGTGAGTTTCGAACAATTTGATACGTGTGGCTACTGCATAAGTGGCACATATCTACATATGCAGTTAATATGATCTGTCAATGCACAACAGAGCGAATGCAATAAACGGTTTGGTAATCGACAGCAACTACTGCTGAAACAAAAGTAATGCTGACAAGCGAATTGCGTATCGAATTTTGAATAAAAATAATTTACAAAGAACAAAACTCAGAACTATGTATTTTCTGTGAAACATTGAAAGTGTAAAACATTACTATCAACAACTAAAATTTTTTCAAGGTGTTCCTGTTTTAAATTAGTCCTTTTAGTAAAGTGTTAAAGTGTGATTAAAATGTTGCAAAAGTGCACCATACTTCGAATGTATAGATTTTTCAATCGGCTCTGTGCAGAATTGATATAATATATTCAAACCTGGATTTCTGCTAAATATGGCATCAACTTTTTGTCTCAGCTTGTTTCCAAATTCAGAAGGCATACTTTTTATTCGATCGATAATGGTTTCTAAGTTAATTATCGTCTGTTTTAGGATAATATCTTGATTTTGCATGTAAGTAATCGTATCTGTAAGACACTGGAAATTAGCTTTAATAAAGTTTAGCTGCTTTCGTAAATTTTCAATTTGTATCAGGTGTTTATAATTAGAAATGCTTTGCGTATCATAATCTTGAAGATGAAAAAAAAAATTTTTAATTTATCCAAGTGTTGTGAATAGAAAAATGCTCCTTCTAGCCATGTTCCCCACCTAGTTAATACAGGAACTGGGGAAAGAAATTTGGAAGTATTTCCCTATATAATGCCACTCGTGAAGGTACTTTGAGAAATATCTTTTTAAATGATGAAACTAACTTATCAAAATTTGGAAAATGACCCATGATGTATTCACATACTCTGTGTAGTGCATGTGTTGCATAGGTAACGTATAACATATTGGGATAAGATTGCTTTAATAATTTCCCTGTTTTTAACATATAAGCTGCCGCATCAGTTAAAAATGATGACAGAATATTATGAATACGCTGATCAATTACTTCTGCAAACTACTACTACTTCACCATTTACGACTAGCAATATTTTAGTTGCAATTAAGTATGGTTGGTATGAAGTTGTCGGATAAAGAATACCAACAACTACATTTAACACATATCATCCCATTATATCCATTGTTTCGTTTGCACTTACCCAAAGATAATGACCAGATAGGCTGGTTCGTATTTTTTCAATGGTTCTCGAATAACATTTGGGTAAGTGGTATTTATGTAAAGTAGATTCATCTGGTATATGAGGATCAGTATATTTTGTAAGAAATCTCTTGAGGATTGGATTGTTAAGTTTTTTGAATGGGATATTGGCCGTCATGAAAGCTTCACACAGTTCTTCGTTAAAAATGTAAGGTGCAGATGGACATATTGCTATGAATTGTGATTTTGAAATTTGCTTATTCACAATTCACCACTAATCTATCCAGCTAGCATACTCAGTCGGCTTATTTCCAAATTGGACTGCTTTCCTCTCAGGGTTCCAATCGGAAAAGTGGAAAATTATTGAATTAGTACAATAGTTTTTTATTGGACCCCAATCAAAACTTGTTTGAGAAAAGTTATGATAATGTCTTTAAGTTACTTATTGAAATGTGTAGAAAGGATTATTAAATTAAAGAACACAATATAAAATTTAAATTCTAAAAATAACGCATGGAAATGACCGCAGCGTACGTTTAAAAAACCTTAATGACAGCCGATCAAAATTAAAAATAATAAATTACAAAGAAACTTTTTAATTTCTCCCAAGAGAACAAAATCAAAATAAACAAACTAACTTGACAGCCCGAAGCAAGCTCTAACGCATGTGCAACCACATGTAACAAAAAAGTGCCCTTGATATTCCCAACGTATAAAATTTTTACAGTTACGGAATTTTTTTACTAGAAATTTTAAAAACCTTCTTTGTTATTTATATCATATAACTAAGACTAAATCTCAATACGATAATAATAATACAATAGAAAAATACAATATTCAATTCATTCAATATAAAAAGATATCTTTTAATAATATATTTTACTTACGTAAAAAAAATATATATATATATTCGAGAAACGTGAGTAAGAAAGTGTAAAATATAACAATTACGAGATTAACAAATTCGTATAAATATCGGTAATGAATTAAAACAGCACCAACCACACATGAAATCAAAAATAACCCGAAGTTACTTTAAAAAGATAAAGATTTATCTTTAAATAAACACGACTTTCTTATCTCACCTAACACTTGTGTCCTAAGTATACAGCTAGCATGCAGGCTTCGCATAAAAAAATACAGTAGTCAAAATTGTACACATCTATACAAACGGCCTGCACCAACTGCGCAAGTCAAATATACATTTGCTTTCAAAATAATTGTACATTCATAAATAATTAATTTTTTTAAAATATTTATTGGGAAAAGTCCACAGCAATATGTTATCTAGATGAGTTTTCGAAGAAACATGTCTCTGCACATTACACTTTTGTGGAAGCCTTAAACTTAATGAACAGGCACTGCAATATATCTCGGTATCATTACGAATATGCAACCAATCTGTATGGCCTCTAATCCATCTTACCGTGGTTGCCCTACGAGAATTCTCTATAGTTAACAAAAATAAAGAGCAATACTAAGAACAGAAAGAAAAGGACTAAAAAGAAGAAACGAAAACTACTCCAAAAATAAGGTAGTAAATTAAACTTAATATTTGTAAAAAATTATAGGATAAATATACAATATAACAATATAAAACGGATTTTTTTAAATACTAAACGTTTTAACCAAATAACACTGAAAGAAACGAAACCAGAAACAATCCCTTATAGAAGAGAATAGAAAATATACTATCTCAAGAACAATATATACATATAACAAGTGTTCATTTGAAAAGTCAATCTAGTAGCATGTGATTTACTGAGAACATTTTGAAGTATGTCGTAAATTAAAATTTACTACTTAACCTACGAAGTCGTATATTTTGACAGTTTCATACATACAAATAAATAACAAATAATAGGTATACAAAAAGGTTTAAGTATATCAATACGTTATGCACGTATTACGCATTTGTTACAAATGAAACAGACATGCAATATACATATCTATAACTGTACACATGGACAATACACCTCGTATTTTCAGCATTTACTTCTGCTTAAGACACGTGTTTCTGCCATCTATAGGCGTCATCAGTCAAGCTAGTGAAGCAATGTAATACAAATGATACAAATCTTTTTAAGAACAGATTTGTATCTGTATATACATTTACGCTGAAATCGCCTACAAGATATAGCAAATTTCGTCCTATAAGTTGGCACTATTTAATAAGTGACATCTGATGGCTGAATTAATCATTTTACTTTCTTCGAGAAAATCGACGTAAATTAGTCCAATCGCGTCTCAGAATACAGTCACCACTTTACCAGCTGATAGTTATGCTTAGAATTTTTTAGACGAAAGTGAGCTTGAGTGACAGCTTTCCATGCTACAATTCTTGTTTTCCGGAATATTATGGTGTGTCCAAGTCTCATGAGTTGTTATGATACATGACGACAGGTCACCGCCTTCATACTCGTAGCGAAGCCGGAATTCTCTGCAAACCTGAAGTCATTTTCTGGTGTGGTTTCGCGGAAAGTTGTTTTAGAATTCACGTGGCGTTAACTTTACTAAAGCTTAAGGCTAAAACTTACTAAAGCTTAATTAAGCTTGCTGTGGGCCATAATGTGAATACTACCAACACTAATGTTTACAATTCTAGCAATTTTCTACACAAAGATTCGCCTCTTGCTTCGGATCATCTGGTCAGCTTTTTGAATGCTTGCAAAATTCACAGCAGACGCTGGACGGAAAGCATGCGGCAAATTCGGCGGACGTTTATGACCATCCTGGAGTAATAAACACTCTTTTCCAAACTGTTTATGAAGTCTGGATATCAGCCACTTTTACACCTTCATTGAAAAGAAATTTAATAATTATACATTGTGCAACAGAATTTTACATATTGTTGCGCAAAATTGATAATACAACTTACAGTATTAACACAATCAAATTGCACTAATTTATGGCGTTAGCTAACATGCTTAGTTCGATTAAAATGGAAGCACTTTGCAGTATCTCTTTGTGATCAGAAAAAAAATAAAATGCAGGTTAAATTTGAATTGCCTTCCTATCATTAAAAACTTTAATTTTTAATTTTTTTTTAATGTATTTATAACGCTATTGATTTTTAGATATATAAAAAAAAACTTGATGGTTACGGTTAAAAAACAATGGAATATCCAGAGCAGGTGTTAATTATATTTTACTTGAAGCTACTTTGATATTAAGTAGATTAAATTGAAAAAGTAATGTGTCTTAAGTTCTTATCGTGGGGAACTTTGTAGATAAATACAGGTAATTAATATTAATCTAGCGATAATATAAAATGCAAATGAAAGTAACTTTTTAAATACAAAGATAAAGCTGCTCACACCACTTATCTACAATTTAATCGAAATAATGACAAAATTTCCAATTACTACATTGGAAATTCAGAGAACGGAGATAATCAAGCATGTTTTCTTTACATTTTTTTTTGCTGATAACACCTTAAGTATTTACGATTAGTATTAACATGCTGTAAGGACACGATGATTAATAAATATATGGAATATTATTCATTTTAAAAATATGTATTTAATTAAGATTAATTTATTTAACTTATCTAGTTCTATTTATACTAACAATACATTGAATTACATACAAAAATATTTCTAAAATATGAAGTACCGAAGAATTTTTCTCAAAATAAAATTGCTAATTCACACTATATATAGGTAAGTATAATTCTAGATTACACACTATATACTTTGTATAGTTCAACTTACCTTTTGTATACGCTTTCGCAGTTGTTGCATGGAATTTCAAGCAACGACTGCTGTGAAGGCGCATACATCGCCCAAACAATACAATTTCTACAAGAACGTTTAAATGGACACAAATTTTCAAGGAATAATATAGTCCTTAAAAACATATCAAATAAACAAAACACACCTTCAATTTCGATAAAACCGCAATAACTACATCTGAAAAAAAAAATAGAGTAATAAATAACTGAACAGATTTAAATAACCTGTCTGCAATATACCTGCCAATTATATAAACACCCCCGTCCCCGTATAATGACAATATAAACATTAAAATAAAATATAAAACACATGTCCGAGAATAGTTAAACTAACCCCCTCTGCAAAGTGTTGATACAGTCGATATTTCTTTCACCCGTCCAAATAAACACCTGGCCGAAATCGGTTTACCTGCTAATGCAAACGTTTAGTTTTAGTTAGAAATGTGTGACAAATTCATCATAATATATTAACACCACAACAATTTAATGTAACTAGATTTATTATAATATCGTTCTCTTACCATTTTTAACATTTAAATAAATTTTTACAATTTTGAAAAATGTACTATATATAGTGAGTGCCAAAATGTCAAATTAAATATGTATTGTTTTAATTACCCGGCCGCTACTCTCAAAAAATATTACTTTTATCTCGTATTATTATTACGACCAATAAAATAAGAAATTCCTTCTAACATTGAATCTAAATAAATAAAAATTATATGTTTATATGTTATCGATCCAACAAGCAAATAGGCAATTATCTGTTCAAGTTCATCAAAAAATTCTCTCCACATTTCAGGTAATATTAAATTTTCTTATGCATCAGCTGTTGTCTTGTTATTTATATGTACGTCAATGGCCTGACTTTGTAATATTCCGAAAAAAACTACAATATCCAATTTCTTTAAAAATTTTAAACGGTATAAAAGTTTTGTGGTGATATGGAATTTTTAATTTAGTTTAGCCTTAGTATTAAATTCACGAAAAATAACAAATTACATTTGTAATTTTAATTGAATGTTCATCATTTTTGTTCTAATAGGCCTCTCTCTTTAATGACATTTTTTTTCTCCCTAAAAAGGACAAATTTGTGTGAAACAAGTGGAATGCTTAAAGGAGATATTCAGTGTGGCAGTCATTTGCGTAAATAACGTTTGTTCATTTGAAAAGTCAATCTAGGTTACTTTGAAATTTTGATAGAATAAGACGCATATATATATATTAGTATGTGTTTGTTGTTCCGTAAACGTAAATCCAAATGACATTTGATAATCCAATCACATTAACTATTCAATCACATTTGTTATTTATTTGTATGTATGAAACTGTCAAAATATACGACTTCGTAGGTTAAGTAGTAAATTTTAATTTGCGACATAATTTAAAATGTTCTCAGTAAATCACATGCTACTAGATTGACTTTTCAAATGAACACCCGTTATATATATATATATATATATATATATATATATATATATATATAAATTGAAAATATATTGGTATTTTAAATATATTATACAATTACATAAATTGAAATGTGTGTCTAGTACCTACGTGATGGTTAGACTTTATATTTTGAGGTATTTCTAGGAAGATTGCGGTAGTTCTTTTTATACGGTCTTTGGTCTATTGTCAACAAGTTTATAACAGAAGTATGTATTGTACATATAACAATAAATTGACGTCAAACGGATTTGTAAAATATTTGAATCACCTCCGAGAAAAATTTTACTTATTGGGCTCCCAAACAAAACAGTCGTAATTCAAATAAAGCCGTCGCCAATCCAATATTGTAAATTGACTCATTGATTTGTTTATATTACTTCAAACAGATTCCTTCTGAGACGATGACGTGCACGTCACAATTACTGTATCGTATTTTTTTTCGTTCGGAGATTTTTACACCATAACAGGGCTTGTAAATCATAGGTATGATAAAGATATATTATGGAAACTACACTCAAACGATTTCCTTGAATGCGATGATACACATGGATGTAATAAATATATTAAACTCGGAAATGTATTCGATATTGAAAAAAAACAAAGGTCACTGAGCAGGAAAAAGTAGTTACTACCGACTGACGTATTATAAATATTCGCCATGATTTATGTAATATTCATACATTACATATTCAAGTGCACAGAACTTATTTAAATACTCGGCGAAATCGTAAAAGAATTATATAGAAAATACCTTGTGATTCATTGACATTCACTTTCATTATATCATTCGGATGCGCGTGTATTAAAATCGTCACGTTTTTCTTTTGTCTTAAGATATATTATAATTATTGCTAAATATGTATATAATTTCTACCTCATCGCATAGTTTACGCATTCGGTCAGAAGTAACAAACTGCAAAGATTAATAATATAAGTCATTCTTTATTTTAAACTATTATTTAACTGCGACCTTTTTAATTAGATTTTAAAATGAAATAAAACATAGAAATTGTTTTGCGCCACAAAATGTTTTGTCTTACTTGAAAGAGCTCCTTCAATTATGTCCTGAAGATAATGTCATTCATATATGCACCACCATTGGAAAGCCATGAGTTATTATTATGTCCGCTTGCCAATGCTCCATGTTATTGGCATCAAGCTGTTGGGGAATGCTAAGGCATTAATTATTATTAAACTTGAATATAATTTAAATAATGCAATTTTTTATCCATGACAACTTCAGATATATCAATATGTCATTAATATACTGTCATTTAGAATTTAAAAAATTCTTTGAAACATGCAGTAATTTCCGAAACATGTAAGAGATTATTTTAAATATATACATATTAAATTAAAACGGACCTTAAATTGCCAACTATCTAAATCTGCTATAATATGCAAAGATCAAGAAATAATTATCTATCTATATACAGGGTGAGTTTTTTTGAATGTTTAGCATTGGGATCTCAGAAACTACTGGAGATAGAAAAACGCTTAAATGGGGAAAGATGCGCAGTTTTACGAGTTTGATTTAAAACTGCTTTTGTTTCTCCGATAACTTTCATGGCTTATTAGATATTCAAAGAAAACTAAATTTTACGATTTTCTTTAAACATGCTTAGCATCGTTAATAGTAATTTTAGAGAAAAAGTGTTCAGACAAAAGTTTTAGATAATTTTACGCCAAATAAAACTATGTAGCTTTTTTTTTTTTCGTTCACCATTATCGAGTTATGACACAAATTTGTGTTTTTTTAAATGGAAACCATAGTTGATCTTGACATCATTAAAAAGCTTAATTTTTGCTGATTACAATGATATAAGGTTTGATATGGTTATTTTAAAAAATAAAGAGGATATAGACATTTCTATGATTGTTCACTTTATAAGATAAAAACTTAAAAAAAAATGTTTGGTGTTTTGTAATTCAAAAAACGAAAAATCTGAGTTACAATAGTGTTCGTTGGAGCAGTCGAGATAAATATACTAACATTGCTTTCACGTTGAGTCACAGAAGTGAGAGCTGTTAATTTTTACTTTTAAGTCAAGTTGATTAATTTAATTGTAACTTAACTATAAGCGGTGCAAACGGCCGTTAATCATAAGTTTGCATTGGCTATGGAATTTTCTAACGTAGAAAGGCGTGATATGGTTGAATGTTACATGCAGTGCCAGAAAAATTCTACTAGAGCTGCTTGAAGTTTATTTTGAAAATTATTTTGATCGACGTCAGCCGTCGCTACCTACTTTTAAGAGATTATGGGATAATTTAGCAGATTATGGTTCGTTCGTTAAACCAAAATCAAAAAAAGGGATGGATGAAGATAGAGAAACAAATATATTAGCAAGTGTCGCTCAGAATCCATCTACATCGACCCGACAAATTTCAACAGAAATGGGCTCTTCTCAACGCACTATTGTCAGAGTGTTGAAGAAGCATAAATTTCGTCCCTACAAATTATCAGTATCACAAACTTTACATGAAGGTGATAACATCAGACGAATAGCTTTTTGTAGATGGTTTAAAGATCAGTGTCAAAACGATCCACACTTTTCAATGAAAATATTATGGACTGATGAATCTCGTTTCACAAATTGTGGAATGTTTAATAGGCACAATGAGCACATATGGTCTCAAACAAATCCAGTTCACGTTGAACATAGGAGACCACAAATTAAATTTGGATTTAATATTTGGTGTGGTGTTATAGGATCAACTGTTCTTCCTCCTTTTATTTTTGATGGATCACTAACTGGCAATCGTTATGTTAATTTTTTACAACAAGATTTCGAGGAAATGTTAGATAATTTAAATTTAAGAACCCGAGCAATGCTGCAATGGTTTCAACATGACGGAGCGCCTCCGCACAATCAACTGAATGTTAGAAATTATTTAAATTTGAACTTCCCTAATCAATGGATAGGACGAAATGCACCCATTGAATGGCCGGCTAGATCCCCTGATTTATCAGTTTTGGATTTTTTCTTGTGGGGTGTAGTAAAGGACACAGTATACAAAAGAACATATGAAACAATCGACGATTTAAGAGAAGCTGTCTTAGTTGCTTTTAATAACATCGATAGGCGTAAAGTCCGCAATGCTACAAATTCTGTTGTGAAGAGATGCAATTTGTGTATTAATAATAATGGAGGTATCTTTGAACATTAATAATGTTGTGTTCCCTTAATAAAAGTTCTTATAGTTTTCATTTTATTACTACATAAGATTTCAAAATAAGTTTTCGTTTGGTTTGTATTTTATCAGTTCGAAATTAAATTATTTTCCATAAAAACCATAAAAATGTCTATATCCTCTTTATTTTTTAAAATAACCATATCAAACCTTATATCATTGTAATCAGAAAAAAATAAGCTTTTTAATTATGTCAAAACCAACTATGGTTTCCATTTAAAAAAACACAAGCTTGTGTCATAATTCGATAATGGTGAACGAAAAAAAAAAGCTACATAGTTTTATTTGGCGTAAAATTATCTAAAACTTTTGTCTGAACACTTTTTCTCTAAAATTACTATTAACGATGCTAAGCATGTTTAAAGAAAATCGTAAAATTTAGTTTTCTTTGAATATCTAATAAGCCATGAAAGTTATCGGAGAAACAAAAGCAGTTTTAAATCAAACTCGCAAAACTGCGCATCTTTCCCCATTTAAGCGTTTTTCTATCTCCAGTAGTTTCTGAGATCCCAATGCTAAACATTAAAAAAAACTCACCCTGTATATATATATATATATATATATATATATATAAGTAAAAATAAATTAACGGGTGAGCGATCTGTCAAGTAAAAATGAAACTCCTTTATTCCACTCTATATTTCATAACGGATTTGTTACTTCATCAGGAGTGTAATGAGAGTTAAAATTTAGTAAACAACGGCACTAAACATGTTAAAATTCATCAAATTCAAAACATCAAATCAATATGCTCAAATCGGCATATTGATTTAATATATATATATATATATATATATATATATATATATATATATATATATATTTAGTGTTTATAAGAATTTTATTTTTCTTATTTATTTTATTGGCCGTGTCTTAATATTAAAAATAATAGACTTTTTATTGGTTTAGCGACCTTTTATTGAATTATGATGTTTTATTCTACGACGTTACGTTCTAGATACTTGAAAAAGACTGAAAAATAATAAAAGTCGAAACGTCGTAGAATAAAACATCATAATTCAATAAAAGGTCGCTAAACCAATAAAAAGTCTATTATTTTTAATATATATATATATATATATATATATATATATATATATATATATATATATATATATATATATAGATCTATTATGAAGGAGTAATATTTCCACAACGCATAAATATTAACAAATATAATAATATAAAAACACTTACCTAACCTTTCTTATTCTAGGATTATGTTTATCAAGAACTTCTACTTCTAGACAAATTTGTTATGTACATAAAGTCTATCTAGAAGTGAATAAACAAACCCAGTTATTTATTTCTCTTATAGTTATCTAGAAGATAACTTTATGTGATAGATATCTAAAGGTGAAGAAAACGGGCATAAAAATCTGTAAATATCTGCTGTAAATGAAATCATTTTTTAAATGAGGTTCTAATAAAATATGTGGCAACACTGTAGTTATCAGATGTTTGGCATAAAAATGTTGATACTTGAGGGTACCGACATTTTACATGTATTTCTTTTGTTTCCGTAATTGTTTGTTTAATATTTTAATTAAATCTGTTACCTTTTTTCGAAACCTTATTGTGCACATGCGTTATTTTATGTTCTTTATAATTTACTTTTAACTCTCTGCGTATTTCCGAAAATAAAATTATTGTACATGTGATTTTCACACAAAATTTAACAGATCTTCTAGTCAATGATCTCTAATTGATTCTCCGGAGGAAGAAGATAAACATTTTAGAAAGATTGAGTATTAATAAGTGGGCTATTTTTCTGTTTAGAAAAAAATCCGCAGTTACTTGCCAAACCATGTCATGGGAAGAAAAAAATTAAGACAAAACCGAATTCTCCAATTATTTATTAGAACTTCTCTAACTATTTATCCGGCCGATTAAAACGTACATACATATAGGTATATGTACACTTGTAATAATAAATCATCAAAGAATCCGGGGAATTATAAAAATAAAAACGTTCATTAATTAAAAAATTCTATAAAACAAGTTTAAAATCGAAATGTATGTTATATATTCTTTATTATTAAAAGTATTGAAATGCGTCAATTTTGATATCATTGTGGATGTATTTATATTCTTTCTAAAAACCAACTTCTGGAAAATATCCATTTCTAAGAGAACAACAAATGAATTCTTTACGTAATTTCAAACTAAAACTACGCATTTAGATTCAAATTTAATATCTGAATTAGTTTTTTTTTACTTTATTTATTATTATTAGATACTGTACGATACAGTACATTCAAAATTAAATATTACACATAAATAGAATTCAAAACGGGTAAACCAAAACTTTTAAAATATAGTTTATGACTAGAGTGGACCAATTCGGAGCGAAAGCAGAGGCGTGACTAACGAATTGGTTCCCGCATGCGAACATTATTAATATCTAGAGATATACTATCACGAACGGTGCTGTTATTATGATAGATAAAAAAAAATGTAAGACGGTTTTTCTAGATTATGAAACGTTCTCGATGATAAGTATAAAAAATAAAATCTAAAATGTATGTAATTAGATGATTAAAAAAAAACTTACCGTCTTATGCGTTTTCCGTGACTTGAAAATCTGGAGAAACGCGATGAAATATTGTTAACATAAGGTGCGTCTCCAAAGTTATTTCTCGAAAACGCGTCTGCCGTGAGGAAAATATGTGCTTGTATAAAGAAAACGATCGCTCCACATCTAGTGATGTGATGTTTGCATAATTAAAATAATCTTTGAAACAACTTAACACATCTGTAGACGAACCTTCACAAATTTGTCTAAGTCTGGCAAAATCTAAATCTTTATCTAAAACACTTTCAAACTTACTTAAAATACACTCATTTCTTGCGTCTTCTATCGAACATAGCTGTGCGTGTGTATCTTTCACAACTAGCACTGATTCCTGTAACGATAGCGAAGAATTTTGTAGGTTTTCTAATGCTTGCACTATTCCGAAGTAATTGTTGTGAATAGTTTGTAAATCACTTTTAACCTGACTATTTTGAAATTTTTTCCGACTTTCTTCGATAGCGGCACTATCTTTCGGATTTAATAATAAAACCACTTTTTTTACATCCTCAAAATATTTATGATAGTAAAATGCCACTCGTAGCCATGTTCCCCATCGTGTCAGAATCGGCTGTGGTGGCTCAGGGGTATGGGGACACAATTCGTGAAATTTCCGAATACGTTTTGGAGATTTCAGGAATACTGCCTTTGTAAGTTTGTACTCGATATTAACGCATCTACATTTGGGTAACATTTACGGATCCATTCTGCTACAAGATGTAGGGCCTGGATTTTACATGTAATATGTAAAACGTTACCACACTGTTCCTTAAGTGACCGACCTACAGAAAGCATGGTTGCGGCACCATCTGTCACAAACATTAGGATTTGATCTCTGGAAATTTCAAATTTTTCCAATGTACTTAACACCATTTTTGAAATTACCCGCGCAGTACATTCTTCTATTTGTCTCCTAGCTAATAAAATTGAGGATGGCGATTGATTTGGTTCCATTTTACGCACCATAACATTAAGTACAGATCTTTTTTTGCTATCCACACTCAACCACACGTTTTTATTTTTCAGATCAGCCTTAATTTTATTTTCTAAATGTACAAGAACAGATTTTAAATAACGTCGTAAGTGGGTGCCGTTCGGTAATTCTACATTGCCATATTTTTCACGAAATGAAACAAACGAATCATTGCGTAACAAAGTAAACGGCAAATTACACACAACCATCATTGTACACAAATCAAATAAGAACACTTCGTATTTTGTATCGGCACCAGTGTCTCTATCTTTATGTCTTGCGCTATGCACGTGGCGTTGCAAATTTGATTTTGTTAAATGGTGTATTTATATATTGCACACTAAACATTTTACATTTACCCCATTGTAAGATAAACTAGGATGGTTCTCAATAAACCTATTGACTAACTGTGATGATAGCGGTTTTTTTACTGTACGCTCCTTCAAACATTATTAAATACACAGAATACGCTTTCCTGCTGCTATTATACGTGTACACACGATGACCGTGAACAACATACTAAGTAATCGTATGTGCGATGGGGCACGCGGGAACTAATTCGTTAGTCACGCCTCTGCTTTCGCTCCGAATTGGTCCACTCTATTTATGACTATAGAAGCGAAAGGGGTATATTTCTTGTAATCTTATATGTGTATGTACATTTATAATGGATTCATTTTATATTTCTGCATTTATGTAGTTAAAATATTGAGAACTCATATTTATATAAATTTGTGTTTAATTAATATGTATACCGGGTGTTCCACCAATATTTTGCAAGTTTATAATGTCTTTATTTTTTATCTTATCTTATATTATATTTATATCATATTATATATTATATTTATTTTACTTATTATTAATACCTATAAAATATGAATTTTGAATATTTAACGGACATGCTACAAGTTTATTTAGAATGTGGTAAAAGACTGTTCCACGCTATTAGAATTTATCATCATAAGAAATTTGCGCAATTGGAAGCTAATTTGAAGATGTTTGGATCTTTTAAAAAGCTAAAGAAAGAAGTACAGACCGTAGGTGAAAATTTAAGTTTAACCGTTTTATTCAGCGTACAATAAAATCCCAGGACATCCGTTAGAGACACAAAACTAAACACAAACTAAAACCGTACATACCTCGAACGCTCCATCATTTGCTGGAAGACGATTATCCGCGGAGAATGCAATTTTGCAATTTTTATTTAAATAAATTGCGGGAAGATGCACTATTTTATTCCAAAATTCTGTGATCATTGTATGAATTATAAATTAATCTTGCAACACAACTACAATAAATAAAAAGATTATTAAATAAAGAAAGGGAAATTGATACAAATACCAATATATGTATATGTACCAATATACCAATATGATGTAAAAGTTGCTTGTAGAAGTTTAACCGATTCCAAAATAAAGCCATACCGGCAGTATCATCCTTTTTTAGTATCGATGCTTTGGACTCCATGCTTGGAGTCGATACTTTGGAATGAATACTTCGGTATACATTGAGATCGATTCCAGTCGTTTCTATAGTTAGCATCGATTTCTTGGTATCGATATACCTTGTATCGGTTCCTTGGTATCGATACTCTGGTACTGGTTTCTTGGTATCGATACCCAGGTATCAATTCCTAGGTATCGATACCGTAGAATCAATACCTTCGTTATCTGGGGCATCGGAGAATCGATATCAGCTATGGTATCGGTTATTGGACGATGTATCGATACTTCGCCTAGCCCTAGTATGTGCTATTATTAATTACTAACATTTTATTTTGTAAAAATTTAAAAAAATTCAATTTGAAAGGGGAGAAATTATTCACGTTTCTGGCAAATTATATGTAATAAAAAGATAATTCACATTGCTGTATGTAGTCTTTCCGAAACCGTTCAATTTGATGTATAGATCATTAAAATCAGATAATAAATAAAGACGTTATAGCCTTTGGAAATTTTTGTGGAACACCCGGTATATATATGTACAAGGTGGCGCAAAATTAATCATCCAATTTTGTTTCTGAATAACTTTTTTAGTAAATAAAAAAAAATTTGTTTGAGTGGTGAAAATCTTTATATGGACCTTTACAATTTTTTCTGTTAATTGTAAAATATTGTTACTGTAGAAAATCACTCTGCGTTCTGCTAGTATATTCTTAATCCATCTACTTTTATTCTAAGCTCTTCAAGTCAACTTGGTCCGCTTATTTTTCAATATGTACAATTTATTCTATTTTATATTATTAGTTTATTAATTATCATGCCTTTTAAGCTTTTCAAAACGTTAATTCCTCCAAATTTTTATTTCGGGTTCGATTATTTTGACCGACCCTATATTTCTGTCATATAATTTTTGATCTATGTTTAGTTTGCACCATCTACTTAGGTTCCAGATATTTCTTTAGTTGTA
Source organism: Melolontha melolontha (assembly GCA_935421215.2). Lineage (NCBI taxonomy): Eukaryota > Metazoa > Arthropoda > Insecta > Coleoptera > Scarabaeidae > Melolontha > Melolontha melolontha. The sequence continues at coordinate 2,005,689 of OW285239.1, read as the reverse complement.
TTATTTAACGCAGCGCGCTTCTTTAAACATATAATTTTCCCGCTTAGTCATTCACGTCGTAATTCGCTTATCTCGTATTTTGTAATTCCGTTACCCACTCTCTTGTTGTGTTTATTTTTGTTTTGAATTGTAAGACCGACTTGATGCATTTACTTTTAGTCTTGAGTTACTGATTTATATTCCTATTTGATAATTCTTTCGTTAGAGCGCCCTCTGTTCGGCAATTTGGTTTCTTTCAATTACAGAGTTCTGTAAATGAGAGGTTAATTGTTTTATAATGTAATTGCTGATTTCTGCTAATTAATTAATTGACGAAATGTGTTCTGTCGGACTCTTAAGACGTTCTTCAATCGTTTGGGAGATTTTGAGCTTTATTTTCCTTCGTTTATGTTTCCGAATATTTTGGGTGACGTACGACGGCCATTGATTGTAACACGAGGTATTCTTCGGACACTTCTTCTTTAGACATCCATGCGCTAACTTGTCTTCTTTGGTGCAAAGAAGCATATTCTGCGGTAAGAAATATTTTTACTTTATTGAGTTTTACTTATTTCGTATTTTCTCCTTTAGGATTGTTCTGTATTAGTGCTAATTTCCGAAGGAATAGCAACTATTATTTCATTTGACATATACTGTCAGGAAGTTACTTTCCACGTGGCTAGCTAAGGCCATTTTGGGACCAAGAATCCCTGGTGGAGAAACAGACTCTTCCGTGCAGCTCTCTGGAAGTATTGACCAGGAGGACAGGCTCCAGAGGAACTAGACTTCCGTATTTTCGGTGCAAGCTAAGTGTGCTTTATTATAGGGGATCTTCGAGACAAGAATTACTCTGAAATTTCGAATCGTCGTTAGTGTGTTTCTATATTCATTTTCAATCTTTTGAGAACTTCAGAGAGGGGCTTCACCTTTCTCTGAGAAATTCTTGTATAAAACCTTTTACTTGTAGTAGACAGATTAAGGGCTTCACCCACCAACTTTGTAAGGAAGGTGAAAATACGTTATACTCATTTTATTTTTAATAACTAAAAGGTTGTCTGTTAAATCTAGCAACTGTAGCATTTTTCTATAATATTCACGAGGCTCGAACCATCAGTAGAGCTTCTGTTTTATAATTGGGGTTACGTCAAACCTTACTTTAGTTTAATTTATCTGTATTCGTTTCTGTAAGGAACTACTGTTTGAATTCACACTGGTGTTCTAATTTATTTCATAATTGTTAATTTGACGTAATAGTTTTAGAGTTCATTTTTTAATAACCTGTGTATACAGGGTGACGCTATCGTAACAGGTGTACCTGTGCTTTGTTAATTAACGTTCACTATAGTTTTTTTTAATTAAAGCTTTACCTTTGTAATTTTTTTTTAATTTATATAGATATATTCATTTTGAAAATATACCCGGTGGCTATCTAAATTGTGGGTATATACTTTTGTTTTAAGCCACTTTGTTGCCTCTTGATTTATTTGTCACTTTATACAGAGAGGCTTAACCTCGTCTGAATAACGTATTAATATACGGCTTAACCTTTCTTATAATATTTCGATTTGTAGATTTAAATTTTAATCCATCTTTACTATACTGTATGTCACGATCTCAAGTTGGTTTTGTTTTACTTGATTACTGTTGATAGATTCCTTAGTTATATTGATATCTGATTTGACCTGTAGGATTGTTAATAATTTTTGATTTGTTTAAATTAAAGTTATTTGTTGAATTTGACTTGCGTGTTTGATTTCTTTCCCTGCGGGTGTTGAGGAGAACACAGTTTCACGTTTTTGGCAGCAACAAGGTGGGGGGGGAATACATCTCTCTCTTGCGACTGAGGCCACCTAAGTTCCACCCGCAGCCGTGTATACGGGGTGCGCCTGCCGTGGACTTGTATGCGGTGGCGCTTTTTTTTTTACACCGAGCGATCTTGGATCCCACACGCTCTCCATACGTTTGAGCTAGTCGGCAGGGGTATTTCTTCGGAGCGTCCACCTTCAGGTGGGTCAGCCCGAGAGGGAGAGGTATTCGCTGAACATCGAGCGTCAGCCTTGTTGAAAGCGTGCCTGCTACTATTTTGATCGCGTAGGTAGCAATATGATATCCGCCAAGTGGCTGCCGCCAGTATTGATACACATTTGTGCCCGTTTTATCGCATCTTCCACAACTTTCCGCACGATTTCTGGTGATAACTGTTCGCATTCCTGTCGAATATTCTCCTTAAGGGCTGCGATTGTCTGAGGCTTGTCGGCATAAATCCGCGACTTCAAGAAGCCCCAAAGAAAGAAGTCTGGGATGGTTAAATCGGGCGATCTTGCTGGCCATGCCAAATCGCCAAAACGGGAGATTACGCGACCAGGAAATGCTTCCTTCACAATATCCATTGTGGCTCTTGCTGTGTGTGCGGTTGCACCGTCTTGTTGAAATCACATGTTCACCAAGCCCCGCTCATTCAATTCTGGCAGTAAGAAGTCGTTTATCATGGCCCTGTAGCGTTCGCCATTAACAGTAACCGTATTGCCGATGGCGTCCTCAAAAAAATACGGTCCAATCACTCCTCCCGCGTGAACACCGCACCACACAGTAGCCTTGAGTGGATGTAACGGCTTTTCGTGCATCACACGCGGATTTTGAGTGCCCCAGAAACGAAGATTTTGCATATTGACGTAACCGCTTAAATGAAAATGCGCCTCGTCGCTCATGATGATTTTCGACTGAAAATCGTTCACTTCGTTGTTGAGATTGAGGATGGCTCTACAGTAATTCACACGCGACTGAAGGTCAGCAGGCATTAACTGATGCACTGTTTGCACTTTGTATGGGAACATGTGTAAGTCTTTCACTAAAATTCGCTGTAGGGTCCGTCTACTGACGCCCAATTGCGTGGAACGTCGTCTGGTTGATGTTTCTTCGTTCTCAGCAACATCAGCAGCCACAGCCGCGATATTTTCGACAGAACGACCAGTCCGGTGGCAGCCACGCCCTGGAAAATCTCTTGTGGTTCCAGTCTGTTCGAGTCGAGCAGCTAAGCGGCGTAATGTTTGTCCAGTTGGCGCGACACGATTAGGAAATCAACGACGAAATTCACGCTGCGCTAACACCACCGACCGATTATAATTGGTAAAAAAAATCGACACAATTATTCCACGCTCTTGCGGAGTATAGCGCTCCATTGTTTGTCTGTTTGTATTCTGCAGCTGTCTAGTTCACAAATGTGAAATATGATTGCCGTACGACGCCATTTGCAAAAGTTATAACATCTTCCGACAGGGTGATTAATTTTGCACCACCTAGTATATATATATATATATATATATATATATATATATATAAATTATTGTACGAATATTACAAAACGCCAAGGGTACCTGAATTACATTTACATTATCATTAGCTTATCGCAATCTTACACCAGGGGATGCTATGAAGGTATATACATACTTTCTATTTAGTAAATCCAAATAAGTTGAAACGAACTATAGAGGGACGTAAAGATTGATGCACTGGTATATAACAGTTCAGTGTTATTAAGGCCATAGTATTAATTTCTGTACTGTAGTTTTGATTCAATGTCAACAGTAATTTTTTATTTATAATTATTGTTTCATTAAGCATATGCTTTGAATTTCCAAAATTAAAAACATACAGACGTCTATGTGCCACTAAACATGTAATTAACATTGCGCAAATTATTTGAACAAATAAAATCTCGCCTGGTAAATCAACACAATTCGTCAATACTTTCGTAAGTGGAAAACAATTTATGTTTACCTTCCATATTATTAATACGACAAATCGTTTTTCACACAGACGCAAATTACTGGTTCGCGCGGTATTTCCGGATTTTATTATTCGGTGATAATTTCTTTTCTATTATGAAGAATACAGGCTATATTTTTCCGAAGATAGTGACGCTAAAAAGTAACAAATTTAGTAAATTTTTCGTAGTTGCTTTCAGTGAAAAAACCACTATAAAATACACTTCTGTGATGACTACTCAAAAAGCATGATTAATTATGTGAATTCAATATACTTACACATAATAATTTTTATTGCCTCTAGACATTAGGTATAATCTAAAATTTTCCACGAAAAGAATTATTTCATATTTAAGTTGCCATAATTTATCCGCAAAGTGCTTTTACATAAAATGGTGCTAATACAAAATTTATCTAGTTTCTTTCCATCAATATATTCCATTAACAAATGTCTATAATGTTTACTATTTAAATTAAATGCTTTTCCACGCTATATATTTTGAACTATTTACAAATATTACAACCTTAATGCAAGATTTTCTATATAAAGTTGTTTATGCACATAGTATTACGTTTTTGTGAACAGTGCTTTATTAGATTTACAAGTTTAAAGTCTAAACTTAAACGTTTGATAACATTTGTTGCAAACCACTTTATTATTATTTTTTACTACCAGTGTTATCCATTAATAAGCAAAGCAACATTATTGTAAAATCTATTATTGATTACAATGTCTTTTAGTGGTAGAATAAAACGTTCTTAACCTCAAACATAGATGGCGGTTATAGTATCAAATAAAGTATAGATTGTAGATAGAAAAGTCCATTAAAATCAGGTGAAAATTGCAAAATAGTTCGACTAAGGTCTCCAAGAGCGTTAGTCGTAGTAGGAGCGGGATATTTAAATTGAATTTTTAGTTTTCCCTTCGAATATTCTTTTTATGGGCAATATCAAACAATTTGATGTGAATTTATTTATAAAAACTGTTGGGTTCGGTTTTCTCATTAAATATTTTCAATTTTTATATAGTATATAATGTAATCAAGCATAAACAGTTTTTAGAAATAAATTCACAACATAGCTTTTGATGTTCATTATAATTTCAATTTATTATTAAAAATTTTCAATATCTTACACGAATTATTATAATAAACATTTTTTATTGGTAAATATATTTTACAATAAAAATAGAATAATACATCACTTACGCTTCATCACCAAATACAGAAATTAAACATTTTATGCAGTGGTACCGCAATAGAACCACAATAAACCACAATAAAAATCATAATAAATCATAGGGAGTACATTTTCACGACTAAACTTCATTTTCAAATTCGATTAACAAATTTTGAAGCTGCACTCAAACAAAGCGGCTTATATTTTGACAATCGGACAAAAACGTCGTATTTTTGACACATTGCGGTATGTCAGTGCACATACGAGGGATGTTTCTAAAGTTTCCAGAACTTATAGGCAGTGTTATCGGTGATAGACAAGTCTTGACATGTTTATGCAGCTATCTAGTGCAATATCGTGCAGTCTGATTCAGGTGTTCGACTGATATATATGCATTTTTAAAGCACTTTTTGTGTAACCATGAAAGACGAGACTAAATCTCAAAGAGCAATAATTTTCTTTTTGTTGAAAGAGGGTGCCAACACTTCAAAAAATATTAAACGTCTGCAAGGAGTGTTTGGTGTGTCGGCAGAGTTTAAAAGTTACTGTATATCGGTGTATATCGATCGTCTTAAAAGCGGTAGAATATTATTAGAAGACAATCCACGCAGTGGTCGCTCGAGCACGTTGGTAAATAAAAAAACATTACTGCCGTGGAAGATCTATTGAAAAAGGACAGACGAATGATTATTTCTCAAATTAGTGTACGCTTAGTAATAGGTACATGACAAGTTCATGAGATCTTACATGATTGTTTGGGCGAAAGCAAGGTTTCAGCCCTCTGGGTGCCAAAGCTGTTAGGACCGGAACAGAAACTCAATAGGTCTAACACTTGTCGTCAACTTCAAGAGCTGTTAGCCAGTTACGGTGATGATTTTTGGCAACGGATAATAACCACTGACGAAACGTGGATTCCTTATTTCAATTCTAAGACCAAAAGTCAATCCAAATTTTGGCGTAAACCCGAAGTGTAGTTCCGTCTGTTGGAAAGATAATGCTTACTGTATTCTGAAATTGCGAAGAGATTATATTAATGGATTATCTGGCCAAAGGTACTACAATTAACGCAGAATACGATAGAAACTTATTATCCGGACCACTGCGGCAGGCGCTTACCAGAAAACGACCTGAGAAGTTGCATAAGCGTCCGTTATTGCAACAGAATAATGCAAAACATCACACCGCAAGAAAACAGGATGTTTTGAACGATTTACGATGGTAATTGCTTCAGCATCCACCTTTTCATATGTTCCCAGATTTGAAAAACCTTTTCTTTTATTTTGAAAGTTTTACTGGCAGAAAACGTGCCATAACTTGGTGGATTGAAGTCACACCAAAAAAGTTCTTTGAGGATGGCTTAAAAAAATTAATTTATCTTTGAAATAAATGTATTCAATTAAATGGCGATTATGTTGAAATACTATCTTGTAATATTGATAAAAATTGACAAAATAGAGCTAAATTCCTAGAACTATGGAAACATCTCTCGTACATCATTTATTAAACTAAACAGCGTTGCTAGATTCCCGAAATTTCTCGACTTTCTCTCCTAAAATTTAATGTTATATGAAATATTGACACTTGCAAAACCTGTTCAAAAATCTTGGAAAAGTTAGTTAATATGGCTGTTGGTCTGTAGTTCACAACTAAGATGAAACGCCTTTTTTAAAAACAAGAATGATCCAGGCTATTTTACAAGAAGAGGGGAAAATGGTATACAAAGAGCTTACCCGCGACATTCATAAACAAATGTTCTCCGATAAATTAATTCTAATGAAGTGTTATGAAAAAAAAATATCAAAGTAATGGTCGTTTAACTTAATAACTCGATCGCACGTCAATTCCCCCACAGCAGTTCTGATTATATTGACGTTATCTCAAGGTTAATTTTATAGTACGTAGCGCAATCGATTTAAAAAAAAATAAGTTTTTCGACAAATATGCTTTGTTTCGTGCATAATCGCTTCACTTAATTACAACCACGATGAACTTGTACAAATTACAAAAGAATCAGCAGACTGGCAAATACACTATTAAATACAGCCGTAGATTGACCTTTTACTTCAAAGTCATTTCATTGACTGTGTTTCGTTAAATGCGCATATTCTCCTCGTGCACTTGTAGACGAAAAATTGTACGTTCATGTTTCGCTGACGTAGGCTGCGGAAAATCCTCCTAATTTTCGCAATAACCGATCGTTTGGATATTTATTTATTGTTTCGAATTAAAAAGTTTCAAGTCCCCCATTCGAAAAAAAAAACTGATGGTTGAATGTAATTCGTTAACAAACGATACGATGACAACTTACTTTTTACTAAGTTAAATTTGCAGAATTATGCGATTTGTAAAGTATGTATACAACCGAAAAAGTTGAAAACCCTAAAAAAGGACAATAAAAGCCAATTATTTAATTTATTGTAAAGACTACGCTGGATTTAATTTAAAATGAAACACGGTAAAATTACATTGGACAACAAATTTTAGTTTCAAAAACAAATTAGCATGTCGATGCGAGAGCTCGCATCAAGCGTTGTTACAAATAATACAAATCTGCATAAAGCAAATATGTATCTGTACACATGGACATACAGTACGTATTTACTAGCGTTAACTTCTTCCACAGACGCATACGTTTCTGTCTAACGACTTTATCAATGCGGCTTTATGAAATAACGACTGAAGTTCGCTTTCTGGTCAAGTAGTAAATTTTGTGCTATCAAATGATATCAGATAACCTCGTGCCATCTGACTATTGACTATTCGACTTTCATCGGCGTAGTCCGTTTTGTCCGTCAGATGGCACCAGGTTATCTGTTGTCACTTGATCGGACAAAATTCACTACTTGACCAGAAAGCGAACTTCAGTCGTTTTTTTTCAATCTTTTTTCGGCAAACAGAAATGCTAGAATATAGATGGGAAAAATGTGTTAATCTTAACGGACATTATGTTGAAAAATAAAAGTAAGATATTTGACATTTTTTTATTGTGAGTGGGTCAGGGGTGAAGCAAAGGGATCTACCCTCGTATACAGAGTAATATAGTGGCAAACGTAAAACAGTGTGTCCTGCGGCCATGACAATACTATCTACACCAAGTCACAGTTATCGCTATTTATTTCATATTGCTCACCGTCTCTATTTTTGTCACAACATTTTCTTATATATTTTTTTTATTTAACTTCTGTTATTTAGAAATCAACATAAAAGTAATAATCTACTCGTTTGATACAATAACAAAGTGACTTTAGTAGACTGTTGCCAATGAAACAATCTACATGCTACTAAGACTAAATACTTTTTGTCCATTTGGTGATATATAACTACATATTTACGAATTATAACACCGCTATATAAGTTCAGTCCCTAGATCAGAGGGTGTGATCTTCTTCATCCATTTTTAACTAAATAGCCGTTTGGCTAGCACCTTTGGGTGATGCGTTACTCTGTCACTCTGGTGCTTGTCATTGTGGTGTGCAATAGCGTCTTGAACGGTGGCAAACGAGAGGTTGCGTTGGATGATGTAGTTGGATACATATCTAGGGGCGTCAAGTATGGCACGTATCACTTTATTTTGGAACCTCTGTAGAATCTCGATGTTCGAATTACTGGCGGTCCCCGAGAGCTAGATACCGTAAGTTTATATTGGTTTTAGAACGGGTTTGTACAGTAACAGCTTATTTTCGAGAGATAGCTGTGATCTACGACCGATTAGCCAATATAGTCAAGTGCCTCGTATCGTTATGTTCAAATTTTAGGCGTGTAAAGTAGACTTCATTTCAAGTAACAAAAACGCAAAACTTGTATATCCATTTTTATTTGTTTCAAAGTTACAGATCTATGAATGTGATTGTCAGATCATGAAAAAAAATGTAATCCTAAAGTCAATAAAAACTGATTTTATTTAAAAAAGTTCAATTAATAATATTTTCGAAATGTCCACCTCCTTGTGGAATGCAGGCTTGTGCCCGTAAGCCAACAGAAAAAGTACTTATCTGAATTTCACACTTGTTTTGTCGGATTTGCTCGGCAGCCAGCTGAATACGATCCAACAACTCTTCTTTTGTGTTCGAAACTTGCGCGTAGACTAAATTTTTCATGTACTCCATAAATAAAAATCAAGAGGATTAAGATCGGGTGCTCTGGATGGCCATGCAGTAGGACCACCTCGACTAATTCATCTTGGATAATTGACGTTAACCAAATTTCGGACAATAATTCCGAAATGTGGTGGTGTCCCCATCCATGTGAAACCACATGTCTCGCCGAACATTAAGTGGGACATCCTCTAAAAGATCTGGCAGTTCGTCAATAAGAAATTGAAGGTAATTGTCCGCATTTAATCTCCCAGGAAGAATGACCGGACCAACCAGCAAGTCATCGATTAGGGCCGCCCAAACGTTAACAGAAAATTCATGTTGAAATTTAGATGGACGTATAGCTTAGGGATTTTCTGATGACCACCTGTGCAGGTTTCTCAGATTTGTAACACCACTTCTCGTGAACGTAGATTCATCTGTCCAGAGGACTGTTCTGCAGAAATTAAAATGAAGACGTGACTGTTTTAATATCCAGGTAGATTAAACTAGACGAGCATAGTGGTCTGCCTCAAGCAAACCATGTTCCCTGCGACAGTGATATGGATATAAGCCCTCACGTTTTAAAATTCGCCAAACTGCCGTGGCACTCCTACTTGTCTAGCGATTCGATGTACACTGAGAGTTGGATCCCTTGTAACAATAGCTACTGCTTCTTCCTCTAAGTCTGCTGGCAAATTTACTCCTCGGTGGAAAAGATAATCACGCAGTCCGCATTCTCGAAATTGTCTGTGTACTTCCAGAAACGTTCTGTAATGAGGAATGCGCCTATTAGGAAACCGATGTCGGCATTCAATAACTGCTTGACGTGCACTGCCGTTACAGTAGCCATACACAAAATGCATGTCCGCATACTCTTGAGAAGAAAATCAGTAAGGCATTTTGAATAAAGAAAGCGTGTCCACTCACTAATAAGCTGTTGTATGAACTGACACGTAATGTAATCCTTTATTAAAAAATGCAACGTTAACAGTCATCTGAACCTTTGTTAATTGTGTGATATTCATGGTTCAACACTTACGAAATAAGTAAGAACCTTCTTTATCATAAATCAATTTCCAGTACTCTTTTTTGTAGATCTCCAAGAAATTACTGTATGCACTACGACACGTGCTTATTTATTTTAGGATAACATTTTATTATGCTACGTTAACAATCACAGGCCTGTTATTGAATCGATAACATTTTTTAAATAAAATCAGTTCGTATTGATTTTAGGATTAAATTTTTTTCATGATCTGACAATCACATTCATAGAACTGAAACTTTGAAACAAATAAAAATTGATATACAAGTTTTGCGTTTTTGTTACTTGAAATGAAGTCTACTTTACACTCCTAAAATTTGAACATAACGATACAGGACACTTGTATTTGATATAGTTTAATGCCTAACCGCTTGCGTTTGGTAAAGCTATGTGTCTCCCATGTGAGACGCTTATCGAGATGCATTCCTAGGTATTTCGCGGTATCAGCTTGTGGGAGTTCACAATCGTTGATTCTGACGGGTGAACAAGTTTCGCGTCGCAATGTAAAAGTGACATGTAAAGATTTGAATTCATATGCCATTCCGTAATCTAGTTTTGAATTTTACCTATGTTTTCCTGAAGATTTATTGAGGCCATAATAGGATCAACATGAGATGAGAGAATTGCTGTATCGTCAGCATATGTTGCTACTGTTGTCCGCTTTGTATGTTAGTATGTCAGCCGTATATAATAAAAACAAGATTGGGCTTAATAATTTTCCTATAATAAAATACATGCTTTCTCACTTTACAATTTATATTTTGCTACTAACGAAAATTTATGTCGACTATATTACTTAAATATAAGAAATGTTAAGCTGTAATGCCATATTAATTATACTATGTTAAGTAATGACTATTAAATTTAATTTCCAGAACTAATATACAGTGTGGTTGGTTTTTCATTGTCCAGCCTATATCAGCTTTGTTATCAAAAATACAAAAAAAAATGTTTTAAGGAAAATGTTTTTTTATCTCGAAATGTTCTATCATATTGCATCGTTAGTAATCTTTCATAGCCTACTGATTTTTTGCAGCGATAATCAACTTTATTTTTTTATTTCTTCTATATTTTCTGTAAAAACGAATCCTTATTAAATTCTGTTTATTATGATATGTCACAAGTTGGCATATGTGTAGCAATTATCTACGGAAACGAAATTTTCTATTTCTAGCAATTATGAGAATATAATTTTAATTATTTGCTATGATTAACAACATTATAACATCTATTATAAATTAAAAAAATTAAATACTAGAGAGTAAGTAGTGTGTCTTATAATAATTGTTCAAATTGTCCACCATTACATTCTAAACATTTGTAGCGTTTTGCAGCATTGCAGGTGTAATTAGCAAGCAAGCTGTAGTAATTTTATTCTTCAGTTCCTGAAGATTTTGAGAAGGAGTATCATAAACTTTTTCAAGAAATCCCATACAAAAAAAATCAAGAATTGATAAATCAGGCGATCTGGCAGGCCACAAAATTGGTCCTCTGTTGCCGATCCAGTTTTGACCAAACTCATTTTGTAGATAATTTGTTACTGCAACTTCATTATGAGGTGGGGCGCCGTCATATTGGAACCACAAGTTTCGTCTTAAAGCTAATGGGAGATTAACTATGTAGTCTTGAAATTCATTTTGTAAAAATAATAAATATCGGTTCTGAGAAAAAGTTCCATCGTAAAAATATGGCTCCAAAATTTCATTGGCGAGTATGCCTACCCATACATTTATTGAAAAACGCATTTGCGCACGAGTTTCAACAATTACGCGAGGATTTACATCGTTCCATTAATGCGTATTCTTTTTATTAAAAATTCCGTTTCTATGAAAATTAGATTCGTCTATCTAAATGATGTTATTTAAATATTGTCTTCCCACATTCACGAGCCATTCACAAAATATAGGTCTGTTGTTGGGATCATTAGCATGTAATGTTTGGATAAATGTAATTTAAAAGGCTTTAGTTTGTGCAATTTTAAAACATTCATAATTTCGTGTCTTGGAATATTCAAATCAAACGCTGCTTGTTTTGTAGAAGTTCTTGGATTGGCTCTAAAGTAAGCTAAAATAACAACTTCATTACCGTGGTTGTTTTCTCGTCCATTTTGAACATTATTTATACGCCTTGAAAAGGTGCCAGTTAACTGTAGAGAATTTTCTAAATTTTGAAAAGTATTTATGTGAGGTTGTCTTCTGTCAGGATATAAATTTTGATATAAGATAGCAGCCTGACGTTTATTGTTGTTTGATCTGTGAAAACAATACAGTATATCAACTTTTTCACTGTTTTTCATTTTTCTTATACAAAACACGAACGTTTTCTTAGTTAAATAAGAACCGCAATACCTTTATCACTATTAAACACATCTAACTGATTTATGTCAAATATTTACAGGTATAAACAATAGAATATCACAATCGACTACTATAATTTTGTTTTTTCCATTATTAGGCATAATTTAAAGGCAGTTCCAAACTTGTTATACATCGTTATAATTAGAAATTTATTTAGAATCATATCCCGTAAAAATATACAGCGTGTTCCATTTAAAGAAATAAAGTTAATTATCGTTGCAAAAAATCAGTAGGCTATGAAAGATTACTAATGATACAATATGATTTCGAGTTAAAAATCATATTCCTTTAACATTTTTTTGTATTTTTGATAATAAAGCTGCAATAAAAAACCAACCACAGTGTATATAAGCAAATCAAGTTAACTTACTTAGGCATAATTTATTTAATACCACTCTGCCTATTAAAGTAAGGAATAGCTCACTCTTAAATGTGTTTACGTGTCATTAAGCCCTCGCCGCAGGGGGTGCTATCAAAGTAATGAGGCATCGAAAAAATTCATAATTGGAGTAGACTGTGAAATTGGGTTGGTACTTTAGCCACTTCCACATAATGACATTTATTATTTGACATTGAAACTATAAGTTTGTGTCAAATTTTTCAAAACTCTTATTAAGAAAATTAAATTTATTTAAAAAATGGTATTCAACATAGAACAAAAAGCAAAAATTATGGAATGTTACTTCCGTACAGGTGTGAAAGTAAATGGCGAGTGGCAGTATTCAATTACGGAATGCATGGCTGATTTTAGTGAAGAATATCCTGAATTAGCGTTTGAGTACAATGATTTTTACAATGTTTTGACAAATTGTGTAAAGTTATTCAGAGAGACTGGTAGCGTCGGTCGAAAAACTGGAAGTGGACGGCCATCTAAACGTACAGCTGATAATATTGAAGCCCTTCAGCATATTATTGATGAAAATCCAAAAACATCCATTTCAGTGGTGACCCAACAAACAAATTTATCTTATGGTACGTGCCAATTCATTCTTAAAAAAGTCTTACATTATCATCCATACAAGCTGGAATGTTTTCATGAACTTTATCCAGTGGATTATTTAAGACGAGTGGAATTTTGTCAATGGTTTCAAAATAATCTACACAATCAGGATATCCTTAACACAGTTTTTTCACGGATGAGGCCTGGTTTTATTTTTCTGGATATGTTAATTCACAGAATATGAGGTGTTGGTCCTCCGAAAATCCTCATTTTTTTGTTGAAAAAACATTGCATCCCCAAAAAGTTGGTGTTTTGGTTGGAATATGTCGAAGAAGATTGGTGGGTCCCATTTTTTTTAAGGTACACTTACTGCTGCACGATATCGCAATGAGATACTCGACTCATTCATAAATCAACTGGATGATGAAGAATTACAAAATGGGTATTTCCAACAAGATGGTGCAACAGCACATACGACCAGAGAAACACTTCAATATCTTAGAGAATTTTTTGATAACATAATAATAAGCAGGAACACTGAAATCCTATATCCAACTAGGTCTTGCGATTTAAACATATGTGATTTTATCGTATGGCCATACATCAAAAATTCGATTTATTCAACGCCAATTGATAATCTGGAACAACTGAGAATTAGCATAACATAAAAGTGTGAAGAGATCAACATCTCACCGCAAATGCTGCATAAAGTTTTTGCTGGATTGCGGAGACGAGTTGGTTTGTGTTTAGATGTAAATGGACAACATTTTCAACAACTTCTGTAGCTTTATGTAAATTTTGATTCTGATTTCGATATTAAATCAATTATTTGTTTTCTTTTTTGTTGTAGTATCATTTCAATGCCATAACCTTTTTTTTTACAATGAAACCAAATGAAACTGTCAAGCATGAAGTAATGTGACTAATGTGTCATTATGTGTAAGTGGCTAAAGTACCAACCCAATTTCACAGTCTACTCCAATTATGAATTTTTTCGATGGCTCGTTACGTATCTGTTATTTAGTCAATTAAAATAAGTTGAAACGAACTATTCAAAATTTTTATAGGTATTCAGGAAATTGTTTTAGTATCGTTACGTGTAAAAGTGCCCCGTAATATTACAAGTATATATTCGCAAGCTTCTAAAAGTGCAAAGTAAATTGTATTTAGATAAAAATGATTAATATCGCAAGCTTTAGAGATAGAGTTCGGACAGTTACGCATGTAATAAAGTGGAGATTGAAGATTTTTTTTTGCAAGAAGTGCAGATGAATCAATTTGATTATGATAAGTGTCACGTACTGTTTAAATAGATGTTTACAGCCACAGAATTGCTAACTTATTCAAAGTTAGTGGTCATGGCTTACTGAGTAAAGCATATTGGCGCTTGTACAGCATTTGTTTAAATATTTTCCTATTTATGTAAATGTCAGATAAGATTACAAAAAGTTGTGCTCGCGTATATCAAATATTAGTTCACGTAAGCATAATTACAAGAAGGTTAAACGATTGCATTGTCATTTTGGCGCCTGGATGGGAATTCCGCAAACTACTTGCACTTGCATCATTGAAACAGCCTTCTGATAACAAACGCCAAATGTAGGAAATTCCATTATTTCAAAGATAAACACAAAAGCTTAAACACAATCTTGTAAATCCAAATATTTAATATTACTTTAGTTTTGTTTGTTGAGATTAAGTCATTAACTTGTCAATTGAAAAAAGAATTATATTTAGTCCTTTCAATATGGAGGACATTCTCTTTAGTATATGCTTTCAGTTCTTTGGAGAATGATACAATGATTTATTTTAAAATGTAATTAATTACTTGCTCTGCATCTCAAATTCCATATTTGAAGATTAGGAATTTAGAGTTAAGTGCGTCTAGATGAATACTCGTGATTTGTACAAACTAATTGGGACCAAAAACATTTTTTTACTTATCTCTTCGTGAAGGTTTCTTTGATACTTTTCATCTAACTCTCGACTCCCAAAAGTTTCGTTTGATTCCTTTCATGTGCGTAATATATAATGAAGTAAAATAAAAAATGGATTGTTTTTTTCTTTTTAAATCATTGTTTGTTGCCTTTTAGTTTTTAGATTTTATTTTCTTAAAAAAATTTTTATTTCATACTTTTTATTGTTTCGTTTCCATTCATATATATCGACCAGTATAGTTTTGAAGGTGGGATTTTTAAGTTTATTAAATGGAATATTTGCCGCCATTAAAATTTCACAGAGTTCTTCGTTAAAATTGTCAGATTCCAACGGGTCTAATATCTATTTGTTTGCGATGCTAAGTGACGGCTTACGTGCGATTTCTTGCAATTTTTTGACGATATTTTAAGATATTGCAATAAATTTCGGAATCACTGGCAATGGACATACAATCAGTATGACCCTTAATCCAACTCGCCATTGTTTCACGATGCCATTCTCGACGTTGTTCCATATCATATCTGAAAAAGTACCTTAAACAACATTCTGGACCTAAATAAATGAAAATTAAAAATGTATGCGTAAGTTATTGAAACTTAACGAAATTCACTGGACACTTCCGTCAAAATAATTGGGAGAAGTAGATTCGATGAAACGATATTAAACAGGATCTATTAAAAAAGTTACGAAGTATGTAATTAACAGTGGTGTAGTGATGCGGGAACGCGTGGGAACGGCGTTCCCACACTGGTTTTTCACAGTGAAAAAATTATAAATTTATTGATAAATACTGATTTTATATGAAATGATTGTTGTATATAATAAAACAATACTTAAGAAACATTTGAAAACTCGATTGATGTTGATCTTAAATAATAATATGAATTTGCATTGTAATCTGAATTAAATATAACCTTGCTTGCATTTTGTACTGTGCACAGGATATTGTAGACAGCGATTCGGGAGTTCACCGGGCTGGTGACTGCCCCACCCCAGTCTTGCATCCGGCATTCGTGTGGTGACATGTCCGTCTTCAATATCTTGTCATTGTGCGTTACGCTAGTTCAGTTCGGTTACGCTTTACATTGTTTTGTCTCTAGCCGCTGTTAATTGTTAATAATAAATAATCAGACGAACTGGAGGGTAAACGCAGTTAGTCAGTGTCAGTGAAATTATTCAGAGCATTATGGAATCGTCGAAGATAAATCAAAAAACATTTCTGTCGTTTTTCACTAAACAACATTTAAACGAGGATCCAGATGCATCTGCTTCAGGTTCAGGGACGAATTATATTCCTCTCTCCGTGACTTCAGATGATAAAAGTGGTTTACCGGCAACAGCTGTAAGTTCTTCTTCTGTAAGTTCATCTTCAGCAACACCTGACATTGAAAATGTATCAAAATGGCCTTCTATATGGTCTGGCGATATGTGGGAACGCAAAAAAGAAGCGTTTCCTTGGTTAGATTGCAAAAATGGTTCATTAGGCTGTGTATTATGTAGCAACGTTTCTCATCTAGGTGCTTTCAAGAAGGAACGTACTTCAATTTCTAAAGAATGGAGTACATTTCCAATCACATTCAGTGGGTCAAATAAGTCTGCCCAACTTACTTCTTTAAGAAAAAAGATTTTCCTACACAAACAATCAGCAGGCCACTTGACAGCTGAGACCATATCTGCTAAGGCGGATAAGGAAACTATTGAAAATGTTTGTGATAAAATGAACATGTCCAACCTCGAATCTACCATAAAAATATTTAGATCAGCTTACTACTTGGCAAGAAATGATAGACCTTTTTCTGACCATTCCGAACTTTTGGAACTTCAGAAAATGAATGGTGTGGACATTGGTGTAGGATTACACTCTAGATTTAGTGCAACTGAAATCATTAACCACATTTCTGATGAGATGAAAAAACGAATTACTCATCAGATTAAAAGCATTTCAGGTAAAATTTTGATTGACGAATCTACAAGCTTGAGTGATAAATCTACTTTGATCGTTTATTTAAAATGTGAAACTTAGACCTGATTAAATTGCCTAATCAAACTGCTGATTCTATTTTTGAAGCCCTTTTAGGTTGTTTGAAAAAGTATGGGTTTGATCATGAGTACCTAAAAGAGAATTTAGTTGCACTTGCCTGTGATGGTGCTAGTGTCATGTTAGGGAAAAAATCTGGCGTCGTAGAAAAGCTACTACGGGAATTTCCAAACAGTGTTCCTTGGCAATGTATGAACCATAGGATAGAGTTAGCTGTAAGTGATTCGATCAGTGATGTGGGAGCTGTTAACCACTTTCAAATTTTTATGGATAAGCTATACACTCTTTATAGAAAATCACCTACAAACCAACGAGAACTACCTGAGTGTGCTAGTGAACTTGATTTGGAGCTAAACAAAATTGGTCGTATTTTGGGTACGAGATGGGTATCCAGTTCCTTCAAAACAGTTACGGCCGTTTGGTATAGCTATCAAGCTTTGCACTCTCACTTTAAGAAGGCCCAAGAAGACGTCAAGAACAGAACTACAACAGAACGAGCGATGTACAGAGGATTGATTAAACGTCTGACATCAACTCAATTTCTGTCAGATTTGGCGATCATGTATGACATATTAGCAGAATTGTCGATGGTTTCAGAATGTCTTCAAAACAGACAAACAAGTGTAGTTTATGCAGACAAACTCATAAGAAGGTCAATTGCTTTTTTCGAGCGCCTTAAAGAGAAACCTGGCACTAAGAGCCTTGGGGCCAAAAGAGCTGCAATCGAGGGTAACTTTTGTGGTGTCCCCTTAACAAGTAGTAGCAAAATAACTGCTATTAATGACCAACAGTTGCTATCAAGTGCCATTAACAACCTTAATACAAGGCTTTTCACCACTAGAAGCAGCAACGAACCATCAACAGGGACTAGCAATCACGAAAAAGAATATATTTCACTTCTTTCAGAATTGCAAGTGCTTGAAAGCAAAAGCTAACCACCGGAAAAATCCGTTGGATATGGAGAAAAATAAGTCGAAAAGCTCTGTGCTAGATTCAGGTTGAATTTAAACAAAACTAAAAACAGTTTTAGAGATTATTTAGAAAATAGCATGGTCATTCCAAAGGACTTAAACCCATTGATGAATTGCTACAAACTCATTCACACTTCATCAGAGTGTGAACGGGGTTTTAGCCATATGAATCTGATAATATCGCCAACTAGAACAAGACTGACCATCGAGCACATATCAGCTCTAATGTTCATCAAGTTGAATGGCCCAAATATCCGGACATGGAAACCAGAGCATTACGTCAGGACATGGTTACGACGACACCGCACAGCTGATGACACAAGAACTCGAAGAGGTAAACACCAACCTGGCAAAGAAGAAGAAGACGCATTTGCGGATTATTTGTAAATGGTTGATTATACTTTCTTGGAATATGTTAAATTTAAAAATGAAGTTATGATAGTAAGGTTAGTTTTATCTATATAAAAATAGTTGAATTAAACTATTTAATGATGTATTGTAAAATAATAAATTAAGTCTATAAAAATAAGGTTAATATTTCTTTATTTTATTTTTCCTATGATTATCTATATTATTTAATAAATTCGTGAAGACTCGGCGTTATTCAGCGTGCTCAGATACATTCTATGTTCTTAGCTATTATAGGCATTCTACGAAAACATATAAATACGAATTTCTTTATAATTTGACAAATATATTTATTTAGCCTTCCCACACTGGAAAATTTGCCACTACACCACTGGTAATTAAGACAACAATGAAAAAAAGAAACTAACTCACCGCACTTTATTTATCTTACGAAATATAAACTAATATAATATAAATAAATAAATTTTTAAAAACTCCTCACGCTATCTACGCCTATGAAGAAAGGAATTTTACTGCAAAAATTGAAGTTATTGCGTGGCAATTCAACGATAAAAAAATAGATGTGCGGTTAGCCGAATGAATAGTGCTATTTAATAACTGCGTCCTGTATTTAGCGATATTATAGATTATTTATATGGTCCATCGTAATTTCGGCCTCTCGTGTCCGGTCCCTAGTAATTACTAAGCCGTTTAGGTTTACAAGCAAAATTTCCAAAGTTGCATCTCCTGCTGTGTTTATAATTTCAAATTTAATCCTCTTATTTTCAACCTTTCTAAGACACATAGGTGTTTGGAAATTTGGAAATTCCTCATGCAATTAACCAGGGATTATGTCAGGGGGTGGTTAGTTATTGTTATTACTTATTATACGTCAAGTATTGTCAGTTCAATCACATGAATCATATAGTATAGTTCTACAAGCGTCTTCTGTTACATATACAGGCTGGCCCAAAATGACCGAAGGGGTTTGAGTTCATTATAACTTCTTATTTAAGACATAATTATTAATTTTTTTAAATTTTAAATACAGTATATTAATGGAGAATATTTTTAATTTAATTATGAAAAATTATATCTCGCAATGACCGAAGGGGTTTGAGTTCATTATAACTTCTTATTTAAGACATAATTATAAATTTTTTTAATTTTAAATACAGTATATTAATGGAGAATATTTTTAAAAAAATTATATCTCGCAATGGATCGTTGATTTGAGAAATAAAGGCCAACGATTTTGGCACGTTGTTCAATTGTGTACTGTTCCATTTTAAATTCCCCAAGTCTTCTTTACAAAATACTAGAAACAAAAAAAAAAAATTATAATAAAAAAGTTATAAGGAATTAAAACCCCTTTAGTCATTTTGGGCCATCCTGTACTTAAAAAACGTGTGAGTGAATACAAAATTCTTCAAACGTAACCACGTATCCACGGATTAATAACCTGTGGATCGCTTATGGCCGATTTCTTATTTATCTAGTTGTATTTATTTTAGAAAAACAACGACGTAGTATGTTTAATTTAATCTGCATGTCGTTTCCCTTTTTTATATCGCATGTTGTTATCATTTTTCCTTACACTTAAACTTCTTCGAATAACTCCTATAATATGTTAGGGTGATATTGAGCTTACGTTCTTAGTTCGCAACCGGTTTATTAAATAAATAAAACGTATACATTTGAAGACGTAAAATATCATAAACAAACACGAAGAAATACACACCAGGCATTTCCAAATAACAATAACAACATAAGTTACACATTTATTTTTTTAAATTTATTTATTAATGATTGGCTCATCATTTGATACGGATCTTCTTACAATGTTGACGAATTGAAAATCCAGTTGCGACATTATTCGTTTGTAACTTGTTTCGTAGAAATTCTGCGAATAGGAAAAACAAGAATATTTTTGCAATAATAGCAGTTACCATACCTCACCTAACCTGTAAATATCGAAACCCGTTAGTGGAAATTACTGAAAAATACGCAAGTTTCGATTAAGAAAAAAGACAACATGGCATAATGAGAATAGCTTGTAAATTTTGTAAATATTTATAAATGGACGTACCTAAACTCGTCCCCAGAAATAAAATTAAATAATTAGTTAAACTTATACCTGAAGAAATATACATAAATTTGTCCCCGAGAAGAGTAGATCCACAAAATAGCTTCATGAATTCGTCACCGACTTTATCGCAGTATGAATACTTATTTATACTTATTTAAAATCTATAAATAACATATTTATTTATGCGAGAAACAAAAAACTCAATAAGTGCCACAAAAAATATTTTATTAATTAAAAATGGAATAGAAATGCCTGCCTGTGTTTTATACAAGCACTAATACATATTAACATTTCAGGAACTGAAACCGAACCCGAACCTGAACCCAAACTGGTTCAGGTTCGCTGTTTATAAAGACTTTGAACCCGCACCCGTTGAACCCAAAAATTCAGCAAGGTTCGGGTTCAAAAATATAAAAAAATAGAGAAATATTTAATAGAAGAATAATAAAAAAACATTACATTTCTTGCATGCAAAAAAAAAATTAAAATCAAAATCAAAATAAAATAACGACTATTTGTAGCGAACAAGAACCAGTATCCTTCACACAAACTAGACTAAAATGGGAAATCGCCTTTTTCTGTTTGGGCTATGTACAAACATAATATTTGTGTTAAACAAATCAGTAGGCAAACATTTTCTTGTAACCAATGCAAATAGTAGCAACGCAAACCGTGTATTAGTATATTTAAACTTTCAGTAAACGTGGGTTGTTAAAATCAACTCTTAAATTGTTTTTAGGAAAGTGAGTGCTCACATTCAAATTTAAAAATTTATATAAATTTTTTGATTTTTCTAACCCAGAGATGTCTACGAAATTTACGAAAAATTTATTTGTTTATGATGCAGGAAAAGATGTATCTATATGCTCAGAATGCAAATATGAAATGAAAGGTAAACATACGGCAAATCTTGGGCGGCATATACAACGGAAGCATCCTGAACTATTCAAGAAAACTCAAAATGAATCGTCAACATCTAAATTGAGTCAGATCACCAATAAAAGAGCAAGAGCGGAGGAAAATACCCTTGAACAGTATTTAAATATTATCAAGATAAAAACCTGCAAACAAAGTTTCATTGATGCGTAAAATTAGTAACCGTTAATGGCCGTCCTTTCACAATCTTCGAAGATTCTGGCATAAAAGAAATAATCGATCCGATTATGAATGCACTAAAAGTATCAGTAAATAGTCATAATATAAGTGATCTTGTTAACAACAAAGCAACGGAAATAAAAAACAAAATTAAATTGGAAATATCCAAAAAAATTATTTCAATTAAAATTGATTCTGCTTCTCGTCTTGGTAGATGTATTGTAGGGATAAATATTCAATATATTTTTGACGGAAAAATAAAACTACGAACTTTGGACATGCATGAGGCTCAAAATCGTCAGACAGGAGCCTACATAAAAAATCTTATCATCAGCGTTCTTGATTGTTACGACATAAAACTGCAGCAAGTATATTCAATTACATCAGATAACGGAAAAAATATGATCAAAGCTGCTGAATTATTAAAAGACGAGTATGAAAACTTTGACATGGAAGATGAATTTGATGCAGCTGAAGCAAATGCGCTTTCTTATATTGAACTGGAAGGAGCAGAAACATTAGCACATTCACACCCAAATATTATTCATTTCAGATGTGTTGCTCATTGTTTACAGTTGGCAGTGCTCGACACAATATCTAGTCCTCCTTTTAAGAAAATTCTTGATCAATGCAGAGCCATTTGCAAAAAATTGCGAACACCAAATATTTCTTCTTTAGCTAAGAAGCTAAACTTGAAAAAAGGAATTCCAGTTATGACATGGTTCAAGCCTTATTGGAATTCAGAAGTTTTTGTTCGGAATTGCTGGATGCTGAATTAACTATGACTGATAGTACTTGGAATATTTGTGAAGAATTCGTAGAAGCTTTTGCACCTGTTAAAAAAATAACGCTGAAACTACAAGAAGAACAGATGAATTTAGGCAATTTTTATAAAATCTAGCTTATTTTTAAATTTGAGCTAACAAAAGATGACAAAACAAAATCATTTTCAAAAGAATTATATTTAAATATTATAAAAAGAGAAAACAACTTTATTAACAATCCACTTTTGATTGCAGCAGTATATCTAGATAGCAGATTTAAGGTCATTCTAAGTCCCCGAGATGTTGAAAATGCTAAAAAACATATTTTGAAAACAATAAAAATTTTGAAAAATTTACAAATGGAAAGAGAAAAAGAGAATTTTGTGAGAGAATCAATATCTTTTTCTTCAGAAGATGATGAAGATATGTTCGAACAAGTTCTAAAAAAGAAGGAAAGGTTTTATAAATCAAATTCTTCAAATGTAAATGTCACCGCTTCGATTGATAATTTAGTTAAAAATGAATTTGATATACATGAAAAATATCCAAGACTGGGAAAAGAAAAAAACATTTTACTATTTTGGGAGCAACATAAAATGGAAACGCCATTATTGTATCAAGCGGCTCAGATTATATTCGCAGTACCTGCTACGCAAGTAAGCGTCGAGAGGGCCTTTTCAGCCTTGAAATTCATTTTATCCCCACAAAGAACAAATTTAAAAGAAGAAAACTTGAAAAATATATTAATTGTAAAATTAAACGAAAATTTCTTTGAAAAATAAATTTTATACTAATTAAACACATGTAGTGTTTTTTTAAACTTTGAACCCGAACCCTAAACCGAACCCGAACCTGAACTTTTTATTTTGATTAACCTGAACCCGAACCTGAACCCATTTTTTTCAAGGTTTCAGTCCCTGTAACATTTACATTTAACGTTTATAAAAATAAGCTATACATTTAACAAAATCAAATCTCGAAACAGATCCATTTTTATACTCATCGATTCACTGCTTACGTCTACGCACGACTGGATCTCGTATTCTTGCACGTTTAGATAATCTTTGAATT
This sequence comes from Melolontha melolontha, assembly GCA_935421215.2. Classification (NCBI taxonomy): domain Eukaryota; kingdom Metazoa; phylum Arthropoda; class Insecta; order Coleoptera; family Scarabaeidae; genus Melolontha; species Melolontha melolontha. The sequence goes on along the minus strand of OW285239.1, from coordinate 1,982,035 downwards.
TTTATATGTCTGTTTGAAACTGCTTCAAAATTTCAATAAAATTAAAAATTGATGGATGCGTAGAATAAAAACTGGCATTCAATTTAGCATGGAAAGATTCGCAAGCGTTTGTGCTTCTTTCTATGCTATCGCTGAGTTCTGCCCACAAATTAAGTGGAAAAACGGATTCTTCTGAAATATAATTGTCAACCAAATAATCGGAAAAGCGTGAATAAACGTTCATCTTGAGGTTGTATTTCCGAAAAATCAAAAGCATAGCAATCGCCTACTTCCGATTGATTTAAAAATCGTAAACGAAATACATATATAGCGCAGCCACTTTCCAATTTTACTGGTTTCGTTCTTATAATAAGGCACAAGCCCAGATTTTGAATTTTGCGGAACCATGCTTGTTCTAAATGGAATCTGCAGCCTATAACTTTGGAATCTGGAAACTTCGCTTTTATGGTATTGCGGATTGCAATTTCAAAATCCGCTACGATGACTTTTGGGCTCAGATTTGAACCCAAACTATGATACTTTTTTCGCAACAGGTTAAAAATTGTTTTGTAAGAATACTACTTCTTATTCGACAGTAAGCAAAATGCTAGTGGGATATAATACCCATTATGTAATATATGTAGTGTAAATAATAATAATAAAGGATGTATTTCATTTAGAGACAACAAATTTTATAGAAGAGAACCTTGAGAAAGTGTTGCTAGTTAATATTAATACTCCTTTACTCTACTTGAACTATAAAATGAACAAATAAAAATGTATATTTAGTATTTTATATTATCGCCACCCGTTTGTTTTCCAATGATAACGAGCGATCATTAAAATTTTCACTCGTAGCTGGCCGTGTATATAAAAATTATGTCGTAGCTTTAGTCATTAAGATGTTATTTCAAACATCTGTCAGTGTCAAATATATATTTTAAAGTTTCATTAAAAGAAAAAGTAATGGCCTTTAATGATATGCATAAAGCGTTTATGGTAGAATGTTACTTCCTGACATCTCAAAAAATTGATGGTATTTGGCAGCATTCAATCTATTACCTACGGATTATGAAAAAAGAACACAATTTTGCCAATGGTTTATTCAAACAATGACAGACAATATTTTAAATCATACTTTTTTCACCGATGAAGCTTGGTTTTATTTGAAAGGTTATGTTAATTCGCAAAATATGCATATGTGGTCCAGTGAAAATCCTTATTTCTACAGAGAAGTTCCTTTACATCCAGAAAAAATAGACGTATGGGTAGGTATGAGTCGTCACCGATTAATAGGACCAATATTCTTTGAGGGCACGATAACATCGGAGAAATATCGTAACGAAATTCTCAGTGTTTTTACTAATCAATTGACTAATGATGAACTCCAGGTCGGATATTTTCAACAGGATGGGGCTACATCTCACGTTACACTTGAAAATATTCAGTTTTTGCAACAATTTTATGGCGATAGGATAATAAGTAGAAATACAGCGATTCCATATCCACCACGATCGTGTGATTTAACAGTCATGGATTTTTTTGTGTGGCCATATATAAAGAATATTATTTATGAAACACCAATTAATAATCTACAAGAGTTAAGACATAAAATCATAGAAAAATGTGAACACATCAATAACTCACCGCAAATACTGATCAATGTTTTCAATGCTCTACGAAATAGAGTGCGATTATGCTTGGTGGAGAATGGTCAACATTTTACACATTTTTTATAATATTCTATTACTTTGTATAAAAATTATAAATATATTTAATATAAAAGTCAGCATTTCAAATTATTTTTTAACAATCATGACGTTTGAAATTATAATGACAGATCTCCTCTAATAACTTAAGTTAGGACATACTTTTTGTGTACATGGCTTACTTGAGCGAAAATTTTAATGATCACTCGTTATAAATAAAATTAAAAACTCCTTATAAATACAAATATTCAATAGTACGCCTTTGGGCGATGAGTCATCGGCCTCTCGTGTCCGGTCCATAGTAATAAATTATTATTATTATTATTATCAAACACTAACCTAAAGTATACTGACAAAGTACCGGTTATCAAAATGCGATGTGTATTTTGTTTCACGGCTATTGTATTTCACGGCTTACTCTAGGCCATCGCGCTAGTAAATCAACCCACCCCTGTATTTGTTATTTCCAATATTGTGACAAATATAATAAATCATGAAGAACAAAATATTAAGTTAGAATTTACGTATTTACACATTAAACTGAACAGTAAGTTTTCCTGGAAGTTCAAGTTTTCCGTATTAAAAATTTCCAATGTCAAATACATATTTTGTTTAGTCATCATGTGGTTTTACTTAAATAAATACTATCTATTAGATTACTAAAAGAAAAACGTACAAATTTACATAATTATTCATCACAACTTTGGACCCCTTTTATTACCTAATAATGTCTTGTGTAATAGATTTTTATAAACTATTTTTCTTAGGTATAATGTAGAATAGGTTAATTAGCTTAAAAATCCTGGATTAATGAGTAAATAATAATTTTATTAGAATTATAAATGAATAAATTTAATAATGTAATTATTATATATAATACGTCTATTTTAAAAATCCACTTTTTTTTGTCTTGTGGGAATAGAAAATACAACAAAAAGTAATTGCTAAATTAGTAATTATTTCTAGGAGACGGCAAGTAAAAATAAAAACCCCATTTGTGGTCTTAACTGTTTGTAACATGTTGAACAAAAATAGTTTACGAAAAAAAGAATCCATCCAGTTCATGTTATTTATTATATTCCTTGAGGTTTTTTGTTTTAAAACCATTTTTTTCAAGAGAAATTAACAAGTCAAGGTGGAATACAAGAAATACAAATTTGCGGACAGGAAAATCCAAAGTACTGAAAAATTAAAAATGTTTCAGTATATGTTAAATTTTCTTTCCAATATATTTAATTGCTCAAATAATAAATTATGTTTCCGCAAGGATTATTACTTAATTAAAATTAAATTAAAAATGAAATTGTTAGGAAAGGTAGCTACTGATTAGATGAATAACAGAAGAAATATTGAAATATTTAATATCTTGCCTGGGCACGGGCACGTGCCCACCTCCCCGCGATTTAATTTTTTTTATTATTATAATTTAATACAAACTAGAGAAAGATTTTAGAGAATTCTACAATTAATTATAGCTTAATTTTTAAAATATATATTTATGAAAAACTGTTTATCATAAATAAGCAATTTCAAACAATTTTTTGAACCTGTGTACGGCAATTAGACTTTTTTGTACGATTCTACGATTCCAGTAACAGTGTCTACGACTGAAGGGTCTTTTAGTACAGTGACGAACTCTTTAAAAACTTGTCCAAAATTGGCCAAGACTCTTGCCTTTTCTGACGTAATTGATCGATCATTTTAGTCAGAAGAAAACTCGGAAAACTATTATGAAGTGGTCTTATTTTGTAGCCACTGTCGATGTCTTACATAGATCCAAAGTTTTTTGTAACTATTTTTATTTTAATCTTAGTGTGTTAAATAAATATACCTGTTCAAATTTGCTGTGATCATTTTAAAGTAAAATAATTTTATAAATAAAGTTAATTTGTTACCATAATGATATCTTGTATTTTTAAGTTAAATTAAATTTTAAAAAGGGTATAAGCGAGAAATAAGGGCAGTAGGAAACTCCGCAGAAATCCTAAACAACGGGGGGTCGTGAAAGTATCGGTGCTAATCCGTATACGAAACTCCGCACAGGTGTTCGTAAAAATAAGGATTCCTTAATTTTGTTTTGTCATTGATATTAACACCTTATGGATATAAATATTAAGTAAAATGCAGGCAAATCGTAAGACCAAAACCTGTGAGTTGTTTCACTCCAATTTCAATAATTTTTTGTATCGCGCTCATCCGTCACTATTTATACAGGGTGGCCCAAAATGACCGAAGGGGTTTGAGTTCATTATAACTTCTTATTTAAGACATAACTATTAATTAATTAATAACATTAATGGAGAATATTTTTAATTTAATTATGAAAAATTATATCTCGCAAGTGGTGGCCATTTTCTGATTCGCATATTCGTGCTCTTTCCAAAACATTTTCCATAACCTTTCGCAAAACTTCAGGTGTTATGTTGTTGATTTCGTCGCGTATATTATTTTTTAATTGCTGTATGGTTCGAGGCTTATTAATATAGACTTTTCCTTTCAAATAACCCCAAAGGAAACAGTCTGAAGCGGTTAAATCCGGTGAACGCGGAGGCCAATTAAAATCGCTTGTACGGGAAATAATTCGTTCACCAAAGATGTTGCGTAAAAGAGCCATTGTGTCCCTCGCAGTGTGCGCTGTGGCTCCATCCTGTTGGAACCATACTTGCGGATGGTTTTCCACGGCTGGCCTTAAAAAATTTTCCAACATTGTCCGATATCTAACACCAGTGATGGAAACGGCGACACCGTGTTCATTTTCAAAAAAATATGGGCCAATTATCATTTCCGACGAAACACCGCACCAAACGGTACACTTAAGTGGGTGTAATTCTCGCTGTTGAACTACTCTTGGATTTTCCGTAGCCCATATTCTGCAGTTTTGCCTATTAACGAACCCATTTAATTGGAAATGGGCTTCGTCGCTCATAATTAAATTATGAATAAAATCATGATTTTCTTCTGCTTTTTGACGAAAATAAATTGCATAATCAAGTCGTTGCTGGTAATCTGTCGGTTTCAATTGTTGGACAAGCTGAATTTTGTATGGAAACATTCTTATTGTATGCAAAATTCTCTGCAGCGACCCTCTTGAGAGGCCAAGTTGTGTCGAACGTATTCTGGTTGATGTTTCTCCATCTTCCCGAATACTCTCCTGTACCCGTTCAATATTGTCATCCGTGTGCACCGTTCGTCGTCTGCCGGCACCAGGAAGGTTCCTTACTGCCCCTTGTTCTCGAAAATTTGCAACCAGACGGTTTATTGTTGACTCTGAGGGTCCAACCCGCACATTAAAATAACGACGATATGCACGCTGAGTCAAAACAATGGATCGTTGATTTGAGAAATAAAGTTCAACGATTTTGGCACGTTGTTCAATTGTGTACTGTTCCATTTTAAATTCCCCAAGTCTTCTTTACAAAATACTTAAAACAAAAAAAAAAAAATTATAATAAAAAAGTTATAAGGAATTAAAACCCCTTCGGTCATTTTGGGCCATCCTGTATTTGTTGATACGTTATTAAAAACTCAGATGCGGGTTTATATTAAAATAAACAGTGTCAATGCTCCCTACAAGTATCACAATGCTGTTTCGAAAAAACGTGAAATGTATTTAAAACAGCACATTTTGAATTACCAGAGTGGCAGTATTAGCACTCTTGAATTTGTTAAACTAGCTTCTCATTATTATTCTCACAAAATTTAAAAAGATGATAATGAATGTATATGAATGTAAATTGTACTTATTTATGTATAAATAAAGATTTTCATTTGAATAATTTACTTTTATTAAAATTAAATAAAACACTTATTTGTAGAGAATTTCGTACACCACTTTCTAAGCAAAATTCGGATACGGAGATTCGTATACATTTAATCCTTTTATCTGAGTGCGGAGTTTCGAATCGCGCAGAAATAACCATGCGATTATAATGTAGCACGCGACTGTAAAATAGGGGGGGGGGCGTTTCTGAGTCCAGAGCCCGTAATCGAATGTGGGGGCTATACATGAAATCATTGAATTATAAAATAAAATTGTTTTAAAGATTGATTTAAAGGACAATTTTGATCATCAGCTGCTTTTAGGAACTTTTCGGTCCCGTCTCAGATCACGACTTTTGGTTTTTAAGCTTTTATTCCTACAGCTATCTTTATGTAAATTCGACTAGTTATTACCAAAATGATAAGCAGTAAACTTGTTCAATTTAAAATTTCTCAATAGGTATTTACTATGAATCGGTTAATATATTTTCATTAATACATATTTCGTTCTTGTTTTTCCTAATATTAGCGAAGAAACGAGAGTTTCTTTAATTAAGATGGAGTCCATATAAGAAATGCCGCCATAAAGGAACTATACTTGCCAGAAAGAAAGTTTTCCCGTTACAACCTTCTCAAGCTTCGAAGTCGGTATACGGCAAATCTATAACTATTTCACGCTCTACGCCTGAATCCGCATAAATGACTAAAACTCACAATGTCGTAGAATTCGTGAAAAAAATTTCCTCTTATACGAATGGATACATACACTACTACCACTGTCTACTGGATTTGAAAACGGCCTCTGTACGAATGATGTTTCACCCCGGATGGTCGAGAAAGGTGGGGGTGGGGAGGGCGATACGGTTACAATACATTAACCCAAAGGGCGAAACTACGCGTTGAATGAAACATATAACTCGCAAATGAAAAATTATATACCGGGGTACGACGATAGGAATATAAGATAAAAATAAGAAATTACGAATATAACACCACAATATAAATCAATAAACTCTAGGTACGTCTTCTTTTTCTGATCCTTTGGATTGGACGTCAGTAACTCCAGGTACTTGAGCACAATGCTCTTTGTACCACCCCCAATAGATCTCTCAGTTCCACTCTGTTAGTCTTGTGTCCTCGATAAAAACCACTATCCTCCGCAGGGGAAGTTTCAGTGCCCTTGTACGAGTCAATACATCTCTTCCAAAATGTTTCTGTCTGAATCCCTTGAGTTTCTCACAAGTCTATATTACGTGAGGGCTAGTTTCCTGCTGTTCTTCACATATGCTACACCAGGGCTCGCTAACCAAGCCCATTCTGTACAGATGCTTCCTTAAACGACAATGTCCGGTTATCGAGCCGGTGATAATTTTAGTATCTTTTTTATTATTACGAATTACGTTAGTTCAAAGCCTGGCAACCAGCTTCTCTAGTAGTGTCTAATGGATTTGACCTTGCGTTAACCTCCATTTCTTTTTATGTTCTCTTTCTAGACAACTCTAAATACGTATTTCGGCAACTAAGTTGCCATATTCCGTAAAACAATCTGAAAAATAAAAGTAGTGTTCACCGTAGCGTCTTTAGCTAAGCTACAACCTTTGAAGATATGCTTTACAACAAATCGCCAACAGGATAACAATAAATTCCTAATATTAAAATAAACCCTTATATACTACTAAAACCAAGGATAAAAATTAAAGAATATAAAGAAAATAAAGAAACGTAAAAATAATCACTACAGTCACATTAAAGCATACAAATTTAACTGAAGAATTGGTCCATTAGCAGAATTCATTAAATTACTCTTGTTTCTACGTATAAACAGCTATCTAATTTTCTCTAATTATTTACCGTTTTAATTAGTCTAAAATTATTTGGAGGTATAGAGTGGCCTGTGTCCAAAATATGACGGGCGACGCTGAATTTCTCAGGTCTATTAAATCTAAAATGGGAAATATGTTCCTTGTAACGAAATGAAATTTAACGTTTAGTTTGTCCGATATATTTTTGTTTACAATCGTTACAATTTATTTCATAGATACCAAAAATAACCGATGATTATATTCTAAATTTTTGAGTGGAGGTGAGGTTGTGTGGCGCCATTCCATGCTAACGTTCTTTATGGTATATAATGATGTGCCCAGGTCGCATTAGTTGTTATGATAGGTGACAAAAAGTCACCGCCTTCATACTCGTAGCAAAGCCGAAGTTCTCTGCAAATCTGAAGTCGTTTCTTCTGTGGTTCTTGTAAAGTTGTTTTGGAACCCACCTGATGTTAACTTTACTAAATTTAAGCTTGTCGCGGACAATAATGTGAACGTTACCAACATTAGTATTTACAATTCTAGCAATTGCCTTGACAGATATTAACCTACTGCTCTGCATCAGCCGGTCAACTTTTTGAATGTTCCAACGTTGGACAGGCAGCATGCGACACGCGTTCACGACCATCCTGGAAGAATTTACCCCATTCAAAGATTGTTCTGAGTGATAAACACTCTTCACCAAACTGTTTATGAAGTCTTTGATGAATATCAGTCGGTTTTACTCCTTCATTGAAACGAAATTTAATAATTATACATTGTGCAACAGAATTTGTCACATTGTTGCCCGACATTATAAATACAACTGACAGTATTGACACAATAAAGAAAACAGTTGTTAATGGCGTTAGCTAACGTGCTTATTTAGATTAATATAAAACTGTCTTGCATTGTCTCATCAATTATGTTCAAAAAGAGTAAATTGCAGGCCAAATTTTGAATTGCCCTAGTAAATCAATCACATTTATTACAGCAATGACTGATGGATTATAGAACACAGACTATTCTAGCTTATTATAATATATTAAGCGAGAATAGCCTATATGTAAATTGAGTCATAATTTTTGAGTTAGATTTTTTCCTATTATAATTCTTGGATAAGAATTTTATTGCCAAAATGGCGATTATATAAGATCAGATGAAGTCTATTGTTATATTATAACTAGAGCAGACCAATATTCGTGCGCGCCATGAGCGCAGGTATGGGAGTGTAATTCGTAATATATTAGAATATGCGATAGAATAGGGACGCAACATGAGCTTGTTACCGATATAAGTATAGAAGTAGAGACATTTATTCTATCAGAAATAATTAAATATACATTTGGTTTTCTGCTATTAAAGTAATATGCATAAACACACGAAAAATAAGAATAGTACATATTATAGCAGCGTTGTATGTACCCATAAATAAAATGGAAAATGTATGAAATCAGTGATTGTGTGCACGACAAAGGATTTAAAAAAGACACTTACCGTTTTAAGCGTCTTCCAAGGATTGACAAACTGGAGAAACTCGATTGTATATTTTCAACATCAGGTGCGTTTCTAAGGTTATTTCTGAAAAACATGTCCGCCGTGAGGAAAAAATAAGTTTATATTCGAAAAACGAGCGTTCTACATCTAGTGATGTTATATTCGCATAATCAAAATACTTTTTTAAGCAACTTAACGCATCTGTAGACGTGCCCTCACAAATACGTGTTAAGGTGTCAAAGTCTGCATTTCTGTCTAAAATACTTTCAAATTTAATTAGAACACTTTCACTTTTTGCGTCTTCTACAGCACACAGTTGTGCGTGAACATCTTTAACGATTTGCAGTGATTCCTCTAACGACAGCGACGAATTTTCTAATTTTGTTATTGCTTCTTCTAGTCCCAAGTAATTCTCACGAATACTTTGTAAATCCATTTTAATCTGGGCATCTTGAAATTTTTTCTGGCTTGTATTGATAGCTGCACTTTCTTTCGGATCGAATGATAAAACCACATCCTTAATTTTTTCAAAATGTTCATGATAGTAAAACCCGCCCGTAACCATGTACCTCAACGTGTCAGAATCGGCTGTGGTGGCTCAAGGGTAGGGGGACACAATTCGTGAAATTTCCGAATACGTTTTGGAGATTTCAGGAATACTGCCTTTGTACTCGATATTAAAGCATCTATAGCAAGCGCCAATTATTAAGCTGGCGTGAGGAGGGGGTGCGCAGAAGCCGTTTTCAAAAACGTCCATACCCACTACTCAAGTAATTGTCAGAATACATTTGTTATTGACGTTTGACGGAACATAATGTCTTTGCTAGGGGATCATAAAGTGATACACGCTCAGAGGTTAGAATTATCTGACATTTGATGTAAAACCAAATACAAATCTCCCCACTACTTTTAATCCTGCGCGAACTTACCCCTCCTTGCGCCAACTTAATTGGCGTTTGCTATACCCCTGGATAACATCTACGAACCTGTTCCGCCACAAGGTGTAGAGCACGGAGTTTACAAGTAATATGTAACAAGTTAGGACAATATTTTCTAAAAGGCCGGCCTACAGAATACATGGTTGCGGCACCATCGGTCATAAACATTCTTACTTGGTCTTTCGAAAGTTCTAAGTTTTCCAAAGTATCTAATAGCACCTCTGAAATTTTTTCGTTCTTTTTTATTTTCAACCTGTTTACGCACCGATGGTAAATTCCTTCGTAACGTTCTCGTGCTCGGTAATGTTTGATTCGCGTATTTATTCCAAAATGAAATATATGAATCATTACTTAACAAGGTAAACGGCAGTGTACACACAATCATAGTTACACATAGTTCATGTGTAAACTGTTGTGATTAATTTTTACAATGTGTTTTTGACAAACACATTAGATATGTATTGCACACTAAACATTTAATTTTTGAGCCATCGTATATTAAGTCCGGGAAATCCATAATAAACCTATTCACTTCGTCTGACAACGGTCGTTTTCTCGATTTATGTGTCGATGACATTTTATTACGTATGCTTACACTTACATGCAGTCTAAGCAAGTACCAAACACATACTCAATGCTTTTTATTAGTTCTGATGCAATACAATCATCCTCACATCGGCGCACATGTCGCGCACGGAAATTGGTCTGCTCTAATTATAACAATAGACTTCATCTGATCTTATAATCTTCATTGCTATTTTGGGCAATAAAATTCTTATCCAAGAATTTTAAAAAGAAAGAATCTAACTCAAAAATTATGACTCATTTTATAAACTTCCTATATACTGTTAATTAATTTCCTCTGGAGTCTTCTTTATGTGTTCATGTTTAATTTCATTACGTAACAAACGAGTAATAGAAGTTTCAAAGTCACAATAAAATATTGATACAATGATATCATATACATATGTGTCTATTCTCGAATAAACATTAGCTTATGTAAAAATCAACGTTATAAAAACTAATGATACCAGATATCAAGGTCACGTACAGATCATCTTGAATTTTGGACATTGCTTTTTCATGAGGTCAGATATTATGCATCGTAATTTCATATGAAACGTATTTCCTAAAATATTTGTTGGTGGTGTTTCCTAGAAACTGGACTTTGTCTAAGTACGCTTACCTTTTTTGCATTGAACAGGTAAAAGGAACTCTTCGGACTTTTAAAAGAATGTCGTCGCCTTTCTAATTATTTGAAAAGAAGTCGTAAATATTCTGGCAATTTTCTTCATTATTCTAGATTTCTATGTTTATTGCTTTTCAACATATAGATATTTTTAAAGACGTAAAATGGACAGAAATCAATGCCGCAGGATGTAAATCAATTTATTTATCTCTTACATAGACGAAATTAATTAATTAATTTTCCTAAGCACATATTTTCTACATATACAGGCTGTTTATTAAACTTGCGGCAAAAATTCGGGTTTATTAAATTTTTCTAGAAACTTTCTGAACCGAATTCATTGTTATACCTACATATTCACTTCTCTTCACAGTAGTTAAATAAAATAAAAAAATTTTGTTAAAAAATAAAACCGTCCTCCAAACAAAAAAGTAGCAAACAATATAATCTTGCTTTAAAAAACGAAAAATTATCAATTTTTTATTTTATTTTATTATTTATTACACATAGGGCCAGTACTACGAGGGACACCTTTTATATTTTTACAATCGACCACTAGATTGTGCTTTTTACATATCTAATCACTATATTCTTAAAGTTTGACATTTGTCAATGAGAAATCCGCCTTAGTTTAGAGATTACTAGTGAAGGTTTTGTTTGGATGACTTTTTACTATTATAAAAAGAGGCCTAACTCCACAAGAATGCATTATATCGCTTCGGTCAACTTTTGGTAATGAAGCACTATCAGAGAAGACAATTGGTCATGCCTCAGTGAGTGACGAATCACGTAAAGGTCAACCAAAAACTGTTGTGATTCCAAAAAACATCGCATATAAATTTGGTATATCGTATACTGCAATTCATTCCATTTTACATGAACATTTATTTGTAAAAAAAAATATGTTCCAGATCGATTCCACAAAACTTGACTGAAACACAGCAAGCAGCTCGTGTCAATTGGTGTAAAGAGATGCGCAAAAAATTCGACGTAGGAACCGCAAAATCCGTATTCAACATCGTCACAGATGACAAAACATGGATATATGCGTATGAATCGGAAACCAAGCAACAATCTACTGTATGGGAACCGAACCCCACAAAAGTTGTTCATGCAATGAGCACTTCCAAAAAAATTATCGCTTGTTTCTTCAGCTGTACAGGACACATCGCAACAATTCCTTTAGAGAATCGAAAAACTGTTAACGCTGAATGGTATACAGTAATTTGTTTGCCAAAAGTTATAGACGAAATCAGGAAAAAACAACCGGAAACGTCGCATTATTCTACATCACGACAATGCGAGGTCCCAGCACGTCTAACAGTTGACTATTTGAAGTGCTAAAATAATGTCTCATTGTCCATATTCACCTGACTTGTCGCCGAATGATTTCCTTTTGTTCCCAACTGTGAAACCAAAAATGCGCGGACAGCGATTTTCAAAACCCAAGAAACAGTCGAAGCTTTTGAAAACCATGTTTCTGAGATACAACCTTCAGAGTGAAAAAAATGTTTTGAGAACTGGTTCGTACGCATAGACCATAAAGGCAAATATTTTGAAACACAATAAAATAGTTTGTTCCCAAAAATTTTGTTTTCTTCCCAGATTTTGTAAAAATATAAAAGGTGACCCTCATATAAACTATAAAATCTGCAGATTTTATTTAGCAAGCAAGTAAAATTAATTTACTCTTGGTACCGCATGTGTCAAATATCATTAGGCATAGGGAATACGTATGAGTACATACGATGTATATGAATATGGAAAAGCCGATCCAATGCCGGCGAAGACCGCGACGACCGGCAACGATTGTCTCCGATTGTTTCGGAAATACAAGTTAGCAGTAATCATTTGACCATCGACATAGGTACTTGTAATGCGTTCTAAAATAACATTTACGAATTGCAAGGGATTTGCTTTTCTTATTTCTTTCAGTAGATGCACGAAATTTTTAAGCTGCGGTGCGTCGCATAAACAAAAGCGTAATTCTAATAAAATTAAAGAATAATCCTAATAAAATAAATAAAAAAGAATTCTAAAAATTATAATAAATTATACAAGAGGTTCAAAAATTTCTCCTTGCACAGCAAGACATTGTCCTAGGCGGTCGTAGAAATTAGCTCTTACATTTGCTAACATGTCGGCAGTTAATGAATTCGCAGCCTCAGTTATTTTTTCTCTCAAGGCAACTAGATTTTCTGCTGTACCAGCTTCATGAGTACAAACAATATTTTTTAGATATCCCCACAAAAACAAATCATTTGGAGATAGATCAGGAGATCGCGGGGGCCATTTAATGTTTCATGTTCCAGTAATAAGACGGTCAGGAAAAGTATTTCCTAGAAATTCCTTTACCCTCACTGCATTATGTGCTCTACAGCCATCATGTCGAAACCAAACGATTTCCTGATTTATTCCAATGTTTTGAATGGCGGGACGTATTTGATTTTTCAGTAATTCGAGATACTTGTCGGCATTTAATATACCATCAATAAAATAGGGACCTATAGAATGGTCATTTAAAATGCCTGCCCAAACGTATAGTTTTTGAGGATACTGAGTGCGATTTGCAAAATGCCGGTGTTGATTTTCCGAAGCCCAATATCGAAGAACAGAGGGATTGTGCTTTCCGTGTAATGGAAAAGTTGATTCATCGGTGAAGAGAATATTTTTAACAAAATTTTCATCTCGATGTATCTTTTCCATAACGTCTTGACAAAACTCCATTCTCCGGAAATTGTCCTCGGGAAATATTTCTTGAGTTTTCGAATATTTGAAACATTTTAAACCATTACGTTTCCAAATACGTGAAATAGTTGTGTTACTTGTACCTAATTCCTCGGCAGCACTTCTAGTAGATCTTGTGTTATCAATTTGCACAATACTACAAATTAATACATCCCGCCGTTCTTTTTCCTCAATTTTTTGTGGTGATACCTCTCTTGGTTTGCATTTCGTACAATTATTGAGACAGAAACAAGTTTCAAATTTATTTATAATATTATAAATTGTTTATCTGCAAGGTACAAAACGGTCTGCAAAAGTCAGCGCAAACAAATTCATGTACTTCATTGCAGATTGGCCAGCATAAAACCATTTTACTAACTGAAGCTTTTCAGTGGGTGTATAAAGAGCCATTATACATTAATTTTATTGTACGCTTTCAAACTGTAACGGCCGCAGCTAGACTGAATGCAAAATTTCCAGTCAATCGGTACCGGAGACAATCGTCAGTCGTCGCGATCTTCGCTGGCATTGGACTGGCTTTCTCATGTACGTATACATTGTATGTACTCATACGTTGATTCTCTATGCCTAATGATATTTAACACATACGGTATAGATTGGGTATTATAAATAGCGAATAGGGAAACTAAGCAAGTAAATCTACCAATTAATTTACACCCTAGAAAATCGTGGTATTGATTGGTTAAATGCGAACAGCTGTTTGCTCCACTATGTTCGAATAAACATAACCTTATTTTTAAAAGTTTACATTTTGTGTGTGTTTGATAACTTGAATTTTGATAATGCCAGATTTATCGGTTTGTATTTTAGAAATATAAACAAAAATAAATAGTAAAGAATTAGGATTTTTTTGTATTTGTTCATTTTATTCAGTGGCTCCATTGTTTATCGAAACGCTAAACTGCTAAATACATAGCTATTCAGAGTTATTCTACGAGAATAATACCAGATTTCAATTTATTCGTTGAATAAATTTATTCGTCAAGTTGTTATTCAGATATTTATTCGCTGTTTATAACACCGGCCCAAACACTAGCGCATTACTAGTCCGATACTGGCTTAGAACAACTCGGACACCTCTATCAAACGGATTCAGAATCATTAAAATCAATAAAAAAAATTACATGGAGAAGTGATAACCTCCTCCTTTTTTGGAAATCGGTTAACAAATACTTCTTAATGATCGAGTATGTAGAAGAATATATAGAATAATATACATAGCAATAGGTACTTAATTCGCCCCTGGTAGATAGAGTTTTATAATGGATTACAAGTGTAGGCACCTTCCTTTTATGCAAATGAGAAAGGTGATTAAGTCAGGTTGTATTATTTCCAAAACTATATTCCATTAAACTAGTAAGTAGTTTAAGACGCCATATAAAGTCTTTGTTGCTCTCAGCGGGATTGACTCTGGTTGACTATAGGTACGTTGTGGGAAATATTCTTGTCGTAAAGTAGATAAATGCATTAAATCAATTCTTCTGTTTTATAACAGGAAGTAGGTGAAAATATTTGCTGTGAAAAATTTATTTTTGTTATCAATTCTAAATGAAATGAAATATTATAAGGGAATTACGTGCTAACATGACCATTTTTGGCAAAATCACCAAGCGTAATTATAAACTCGATTACATAAGTTAATTAAAAGAATGAAAAATATATCTTCTCTTTTTACAAAAAAATATAAAATACTTCAACATAATTTTTATGGGGACGCACAATACCAAAATTGGATTAATTCTGCTTATTGTACCTTCCATTAATTTATATAAAAAATGTACATAGGTACATTTTTTTTCTGAATACTTTTAACTAGTTTATTTACATTATTTTTAATTTATATAAATACGTCAAATGTTTCTATGTAGGTACTTCAGTCTATATTTTATATAAATATGAAGAAGTAATTCCTAAAATAAAAAAGTCATACTCACGAAACTATTCTCTGTGGATATGTGAAAATTATCGATGTTAAGAACAAGAACCTTCTTAAAATGGAAATGTGAATAATAACAAATTGAAATATTTTGTTTGTAATATTTAAATATCTCATACTAGGATCCACGTGTTTTGATATTATTATTCGTATACACGGTGTTACAAAAATTGGAGCTTTATTTTTAACTGAAAATAGTACACACAGCATAATGACGCATGAAAAAAGAATAAATGTGCATTAACAGATGTTCTTTTTTAAATTTTCAATTTAAAAGAAAAATGAGAAATTATAGGAAGGAAAGTTTACAAGATAGCTTACTTAGTATCAACTGGAGCTATTCGGTGGTAAATGTTGATGTTGTAGCGGATGCTTTCATTAGCAGCATAGGTGACATAATGGAGAAAATGTGTCCTATAGAGGAACTCATACTGAGGAAAATTTATTTGAAGAAGAAATGGATGAATAGCGGTATAATAGAAATGATGAAGTTAAGAGACTTGAACTATAGGCGGGCTGTGTTTACTGACCAAGACTGCGACTGGGAAAATTACAAAATAGCGCTTAACAAAGTGACACAGCTTATAAAAAAGGAAAAGGATGAATATTACATTAAGATTATAGATGAAAATAGATATAATGGTCGTAAATTGTGGAAAAACTTAAAAGCATTACTACCGAATAAAAGTGAGTAACAGTGAAATAAAATTCAGTGACGGAGCTACGGCTATCGCGAAGGAGATTGCTCATAAATTTAATAATTTTTTCGTTAACAGTATTGAAAATATTGTGAGAGATATACCTAGGTCGATGGATTATCCAAAGATACTCGACAATATTAATGCCCCCGTACAAATGGATTGCTTTACTGCTGTATCGATGGCGTCTTTAAAATCTATATTAAAATCTATGAAGTGTACTGGAGAGATAGGTGACGGAATATCAACAAACGTTTTAAGAGATTCCTGTGAAGTAGTTGCTGACAGGTTTCTCGATGTTATAAATACGTCACTTCGAACTGGTAAATTTCCTGAAGATTGGAAAACGACATATGTGACGCCAGTAAGGTTAACGCCAGTAAGGTTAACGGAACGTGTTGGCATGAGGAATTTAGACCTATTAACTTAGTAGCTCCATATGAAAAAGTTTTGGAAACGTGTGTAAAAGTCCAATTAATGGAATATTGTGAAAAAAATTCTCTAATTGAGTCGAATCAGTCGGGGTTCAGAAAATATCATTCGTGTGAAACGGTTGCGCTGAGTGTTTGCGATGCGTGGGCGAAAGTAATTGATAAAGGCAACTTTGTTTTGACTGTATTCTTAGACTTCAAGAGGGCTTTTGAGACTGATGACAGAGCCTTGTTGTTGTGTAAATTAAATAAAATGGGAATATCTGGATTAGCATTAGGATGGTTTGAATCGTACCTAAGTAATAGATATCAAGTAGTCAAATATAAAAATGATAAGATTATTACAAAATACGGAGTGCCCCAGGGAACAGTGTTAGGTCCACTATTGTTTATTCTGTACATTAATCATATAGTCGAAGCGGTTGATAATTGCGAAATATGTATGTTTGCTGACGACACCATGATCTATATAGTTGGTGATGATATTAGGGAGATGGTGGATAACATGACTGTCCAATTAAATAAATTGTATAAATGGGTATGTGAGAATAATATGGTACTGAATTTCAGTAAAACTAAGTTCATGATAATTGGTACTAAATATAAGATTTCTAAATTGAATTTTAATGATATAGATTTGTCTATGGACTCCAAGAAAATAGACAGAGTTCAGAATATGAAATATTTGGGAGTAATATTGAATACTAATTTAGATTTCAAAACTCACGTTCAATACCTATCTAATAAAATTTCCAAGAAGATATTTTTCTTAAATAGATTTAGTCATAATTTATCACTGTATGCCCGACTGTTGTTGTTTAAATCCTTAATAGCACCACATTTTGATTTTTGCTCTGCCATTTTATTTAGTATAAATGGCAATGAGATGCAGCAACTCCAAAAACTACAGAATAAGGCTTTGCGAATAGTATTAAAATGTAACAGATATACCCCAATTAATCTAATGCTGGAAACTTTAAGTTTATTAAGTGTAAAACAATACATAGTATATAAGACAATCGTTTTCATCTATAAAATTAAAATTTGAATAATGTCTCCTTACTTAAGTGGAAAATTGACAACGGTCGATCAAATTCACAACTACGGAACCAGAAATATCAACGATTATTATATTGAAAACTATAATAGGGTGCAAACAACCAAGAATGTGTTTGTGAACGGACTGAAACTGTTTAATAGTTTACCTACGCACATGAAATCCAGTGGTAGTTTGAATAGATTTAAGATCCTTGTAATTGAATTTGTTAGGGAAAACTTTTAGTTTAAGTCTTCTGTTATTGTTCTAACTTTCATAGTTTATATTTTCAAAATTTATTGTGCATGTACATAGCAGTTGCTAAATAAAGTTATATTATTATTAAAAAAGTATAACTTTAGTACGTTACATTTTTTGAACACTTTGTATATTTGAAAAATACTTCAAATGATGACTCTTCGTCCTTAACTTTCCTGTCTAAAATTTTATTACAATTTCTCTTTAATTTAACAGATTTTTACATCGTTCCATACATTTGCTTGCTCATCACTGTATACAAGGTGATAAAAAGAATGGAGCTTAATTTTTAACTGAAAATAGTACAAAAAAATAATGACAAATGAAAAAAAATTGTGATAAAATTTGTAAAATGACGGAGATATTCACACTTACAGTTTAAGAATTGTTAATGGTAGTGTTATCGGACCATTTATTTTACCACCCGTTTACATACCAAAAATTATTTAATGTTTTTACGAAACAATTTACCAGAACTTTTAGAAGAGGTGCCTTTAAACGTGCGTCAACTCATGTGCGTTTTGCATGATGGTGCTCCACCTCATAACAGTTACGAAGTGCGTGAGCATTTAAATAATACGTTTGGTGACGGATGGATAGGTAGAGGTGGGCCTATTGCATGGCCACCTAGATCACCAGACGTGAACTCGATGCACTTTTATATATGGGGATATATGAAAAATTTCGATAATGAAATTGAAAACATTAAATTATTGACCATACGTCTTCAAAATGCTGCAGACGCAATAACCAGGCAAAATATCTGAGCGTGTATTATAACTCGTGCATACGGCGAGCACAAGCCCCAAAGATGTCGAGTTACATTTGCTAATTGTCCTTTTTTCAAATTTACGCCACCCCTTGGGGTTCTTGTTTATGAGCTTCCTCTTGTCTTACAAACTTCGATGACATATTATTCATATTGTCGACGGAAGTATAGCAAACGCAAATTAAGTTGGCGCGAGGAGGGGGTGCGCAGAAGCCGTTTTTAAAATCGTCCACCCCCACTACTCAAGTAATTGTCAGAATACATTTGTCATTTACGTTTGACAGAACATATTTTGTAATGTCTTTGCTAGGGGATCATACACGCTCAGAGGTTAGAATTATCTGACATTTGATGTAAAACCTAATACAAATCTCCCCAATACTTCTAATCCTGCGCGAACTTACCCCTTCTCGCGCCAACTTAATTGGCGTTTGCTATAATTGGACCATATTTTAAATCGCTTACAATGTAAGGCTCTAATTCATTGTCATCTACAATTTCTCCTCTCAAAATATTAGAAACCTTTGATGAAAGAATTTTAAATCCTTGATTTTTTTCTAATACTGAATTTAACTTTTCAATAATTGTTTCTCCATTACAGGAAAATTCGTTGCAATAAATGTCAATTGATTTGGTGTTATATTATTTTTTAATGATTCATTCGTTTTTTATATATCATCTGAATCATCAGAGAACTCTGGTTGTGGAGGTAATTGTAAACTGGGAAATGATTCTTCCGAACCCGCAATGGTGCTTTTAAAAAGATTTTTTTACATTAGATATTAATTCATTCACAAGAGGAAATTGATTTTCGATTTCGTCGACAATTTTATTAATGCCATGAGCCAAGTAGTACGAATTAAATTAGGAAAATTTATGAGTACCTATAAAAAGCAGCATCGGAAAACATTAATATAATTTTGTCACGTGGTACCTAATACGTCTAGTAAGAAAAATTTTGCTAATCCATCGTTAATAAAACGAGTTATTGTACAGTTATTGATGTTATCTAACGGTTACAACTTATTAAATATGAATTAAAAGAATTTTCGGCCTTCAAACAACCAATTAACAAATTAGCAATATATCGACCGCAAAAGTCTGTTGTTTCATCTACTTGAAAATAAATTGTCACCTAATATAAATAATGTAATGTGCTTATCGGTAAATACTTCAGTATATAACGTGTGTTCATTTGAAAAGTCAATCTAGGTTACTTTGAAATTTTGATAGAATAAGACGCAAATATATTAGTATGTGTTGTTGTTCCGTAAACGCAAATCCAAATGACATTTGATAAATTGAATCGATTCTGCCTTTACTTGATGTAAATCCATATCAAATGATAAAAACACACAATGTTGTATTAGATTTACACTTTATTATATTATATAAAGTGTAAATCTAATACAACATTGTGTGTTTTTATCATTTGACATTTGATAATGTCAATCACAAATATCAGTTAGTGCATAAAATGATCGTGCGTCGATTCTGGTTTAAATAAATTGCTTCTCAGTTTTAAAATGGCTTTCACTTTAGAACATAAAATTTTTTTAGTCCAGGCTTATTTTCGAAATGGTAATAAAATTGATGGTTTATGGGTTTATTTAGTTCAAGATTGCATGGTAGAATTTCAAGTTGAGTTTCCACATCTTGTAATAGATTATATACAATTTAAGAATACTTTGGATAGAACATTAAAACTTTTTTCTGAAACTGATAGTCTCTTAAGAAAATCAGGCAGCGGAGCAGTTAAGAAACGTACACCTCAAGTTGTCAATCGTGTTGACGAAATAATGGAAAATGAACCACAAACATCTGTTCGACATTTGAGTCAACAAATAAACTTTTCTGTTGGTATAACTCACAAGTTATTAAAAAAAGATATGCAACTTTATCCATACCGTGTCACAGCAGTACAAGAATTGTTAGAAATTGATTACCCACGTAGACTACAGTTTTGTAATTGGTTTGTAAATATGAACAATAATGGAGAACTTTCGCAAAGAGTCATCTTAACTGATGAAGCATGGTATTATAAAACGGGATACCTAAATTCACAAAATACAAGAATTTTTAGTAGTGAAAATCCACATGTAATTAATGAAGAATCGCTACATCCAGAGAAAATTGGTGTTTGGGCAGCGATAAGCCAAAGGCGAATCATTGGACCAATATTTTTTCAGGGAACGTTAACTGCTCAAAGGTACCGTACGGAAATTTTACAACCATTTGTCAATCAGTTGCATGATGATGAACTTCAAAATGCATATTTCCAACAAGACGGAGCACCTTGTCACTGTACTGCAGAATCTTTGGATTATTTAAGAGAATTTTTTGATGAGCGTATAATTAGTCGAAATACTGAAATTGCCTGGCCTACACGTTCATGCGATTTAACACCTTGCGACTTCTTTTTGTGGCCTTATCTAAAAAATAACATATTTCGAACACCTATATTGAATTTGAATGATATGCTACAGAGAATCGAACAGAAATACATGGAAATTAATAACAATCCAGTAATGTTGCAGAATATCATCAGAAATTTTGAACGGAGGATTTTAAAGTGCATTGATCTTGAAGGACAACATTTTCAACATTTGTTATAGTTTTCAATAAATACCTATTATTTGTTATTTATTTGTATGTAAGAAACTATCAAAATATATGACTTCGGTAAATTTTAATTTACGACATACTTCAAAATGTTCTCAGTAAATCACATGTTACTAGATTGACTTTTCAAATGAACACTTGTTATTTAATCGACATAATTCTCTCTCAATTCCTGATTTCAGGAAAAGAGCGTCCAGCTAATATTTCACATTTTGAATTGGACAGTATGACTATTGTTTCCATGGTAACTTCAGAAAATTTTAGGAATACATTTGTCAATGTCAAACTAATTTCTTCAAGATATTAATTATTGTCCACATAAATAATGCCTGGGTAAACTTCAGAAGTATTAAGAGCTCGTATTATTGCCAAATTAGAAGATGGCTGGTCAATTAGAACAGTTTCTCAAGAATTTGGGCTTAATAAGCATACCGTTTTCAAAATTAAGTGACGCTGGGAATAAACGAGTATCTTGGCAAGAAGAGCTGGTTCTGGTCGTCCAAAAATTTCAAATGACGTCAAAGAGATTCGTCTAATAAGATTTTTAGAGGAAAATTCGTTTAAAACTGCGAAAAATTTGATTGTAGACACAAACTTTCCCGGGTTACTACTAACGGCATGTCGAAGTATTAAAAATTAACAATTACTCAATTGTACTGTCGCAAAGAAGATATTTCTATCGGAGGAAAACCAGAAATCCCGTGTATTGTTTGCTCTAAATTATTGTTACCGAGATATGCAGTTTTGAGAAAAAGTTGTATTTAAGATGGATTTGTTCGTGTTTATAGATCACGGGCAACAAGGTTTAGCCAGGAATATATAAGTGATCTCAAAGAAACGGGCGATTTTCAGTAAATGTGTGGACATGGTTCAGTTATAGTCTTGAAACTTGCAGGCGTATCGGAGAAAAATTTAACAATCAGAGTTACCAGCGCGTATTTTAATATACAATGTTACCTTCAGTACCTGCATCGGGAATATGATATTTGGGATATTTTTGAACAAAACATTTTAATTTTGTAATTTCGCTAGTAGAATATTTGCACTTAGTAATGCCTGGCGCAAATCCTGGCCTTGGAGTATTCTTGTTCGACGGTCTTGTTCACTATGTTTTTAAACTTGCCGCCTACTGTAATTTTTAGAAGAAAATTTGAAGAAAATATGCATAAATATACAATATTATATGAAATATGCATCAAATAGGAAAAATATGCAAAATATGCTTCTCTTAATTGCCTTATTTTATTCCGAAACATTAAAAAACCCAGAGAACTCAATAATTTTGTTGATACATCTTTTAACAACAAAAGTATGAGTTTTCTGGGTTTATTTAATGTTTTTTGAATAAAATAAGCCAAATAAGAAAAGCATGTGTTGCATATAATCCGAGCATTAGCTATACACCATTTATTTTCAATTCCCAAAATTAAATTCATGCATTTCTAGTAAACATTACTTAATAAAGCATTAGAAATTTGAATGATTAATAACGAGGTTTCAGTTATTTTATTTAAATTATTACTTAGAAAGCGGGGAAAGTACACGCTATAGTTTGGGAATTTTGGGTTTTCTAATTGTTTACAAAATATATATTGAAGTTTAGATGTCAGTGTCTCTAGTATAAAGAAAAATGAGGTTGAATATAATTGTATTTATTTTTTATTGTTTATAAGCTCATTGGTTTAAATTGGATATTCATACAGTTAGTAGTATTAATAAAACTTAAAAATGCACTCCATTTAGAAAAAAAAATGATTAATACAAGTTTTACTACGTGAAAGTTACTGCTAGATATACCACTTAAATAGTTTACTATTTGAGTGACACCTGTAATTTACCCACATTTTTATTATTTAAATAAAAACTAAAACAAAAAACCCCTGAGTAAGATTACCAATATCTACAAAATATTCATACACCCATGTTTCCTATTTAAAATAACCCAAAAAACATATTTGCAATATATACAAAATTACCATAAACGTGTAGGAAGTATATTTTAGGTTTAAAGATTTAAATATACAAATGACAACACCATTAAACGATATAATCTCCCAAATGTATACAAAAGATTATGTATTATATACTTATTGAACGAATAATTTGAGTGATGATAAATAGAATGCGAATTATTTGTTCTCTCTCGCAGATGTATTGCGAAAACGCAATTTCGAAGGATTTCTACAACATTAATTAGAAACCGCGATTATCGCCGTTGAAAAACCAATGTATAATTTTATTTGAAAGTTGCGGCAGTCACATGGATAAATATCTACTGCGCATGACCGGGGATTCCCAATTGTGATGTCGTTATGTTGCCGTAACGTGTTACTTTCAGTTGCCGAGCAAACGAGAAAGACAATACTTGTACGATACGATTGAAACATATATTTGTAACGAATAGCACGATTTAATTTCCGATTATAAATATTTTATTTAAATATTCAGAAGCCGTAATCAGTTTAGAGAAGAATAACGTTGATAATTCAACTCGTATTAAATATATTTTTTTATAAATTTATTGGTTGTGTGTGTATGTGGTGTTGTGGGGCCATTTTGTAAACAAGTGTCTGTGTTATCTTACATTATATACAACATGTCAAGGAACGAAAAAAAATCGAACATTAATATTCCAGATGCTCTTAACAACTTGTCAGGCGTGACGGAAGAGGACAAGAACAGCCTTTTTGAATGTTCTACGTCCGACAGCGGATTCATTTCATCCGGAAACCTCATTTATTCCGGAGAAATTCTATCAGAGGAGATCAAATCTGAAAGAAAAAGCCCCACCGTGGATTCCGGGGTGATCGATGTTAATTTAAAAACACCCGAAATCACCTCAGACATTTCAATGAAGTTAGATAGTGGTGTAGACCTAGCCTTATCGCAAAGTTTCTCTAATTTACATCTAGATCTTAAGAATTTAAACGATTTAAATTCAGGCTCGTGTCAATACCAGCCTAGCAGCTCTGTTACGGAGTGTAAAATATCAAATATACCTGAAAAGCAACAATGGGAACTTTACTATGAACAAGATGAAAACGGGGATACGTAAGTATTATCGTTTAGTTTACATAACCTACCTAACCTCTATATTCGATTGTGACATATTCATTCTATTGTATTTAAAATAAACTAAATTGGTTGTACATATATACTATTGATAAATTTAAACAAAATAATTGTTAATTCAAATGAAAATTATTGTATTTGCAATCTAATCAATCTTTCAGTAACCTTGATCAAAAATATTGGAGTGTACCAAATGTAATGTTCAAATCCGGGTTTATAAATTTGAATATCATTTTTATTTATAAAGTTTACTTATTTTGATCGACGGATTGATTTTTGCGTCTCAGTTTGTCATTCCCATGCCTTTCACAAACATATTTTCCTCAAGTCGATCAAACTTAAAATTAAAAATAATCATGGTTTTTGAACTTTGTGTGATACGATTTAGTTCGGTTATATTAAGTGATCAATTAATCTGGAGATTCCCAAGTCCGACTAGATCCTGTATTGCGGTAAAAAAAACTATTAACTTCTGAATAGAAGCGGTTTTTCAATAAAACGTTATGTCATTCCCATATTTATTTTATTCTGAGAAAAAGTTTGCATACTACCATTAATATATATGTTTACGCATACATATTATAAAATCTGCTATATATACTAATTCAATTTTGTATTTCCCGAGTTAAATTAGAGAGTTTATTATACTTGGGATCTTGCTGTTAAATTTGTAACGAGGTATTTATGTTGGGAATTTCCGAAACGATTAACATTTTGTTCATTATTTTAGTTATTTGTTTGAAACATATCTGTAGTATGCCATTAGTTCGTGCCTTATGGAAAATTTGTATAAGATATTTGACGCTTAATTATGTCGAAGCAAGTTAATTAGAAAGCTGGGAAAAACCAAGTCACATCATATCTGAACTTTCTGGATTTTCTAATTGTACAGACAATACTCCAGTTAAACGACACATTGTTTCCACATAACAATAGAACTATTTAACGATCATTAATTTCTGTTTCGACAAATTAAAGTTAGACTTTGGATTAAGTGCTAAAATGGCGATTGTATATGTGTGTACACTGGTGGAATGCTAAAACACTAAAATAAACAGATATGTATTAAAGTCCAAATTCGTCTTTAATACACTACAAATACTACAATACTTTGAAGTGATTCTTTATTTTCACCAATTTATATCGAATTGATATATTCTTTTGATCATTAGGATTAAGCCCAATTATCTATTCTGGCAGACTCCAAATGTATTTTCCATTTATTTATAGATACCACTTCCAAAACCTTATTATTTTTGATAATCTTGCCTTCAATATGTGTGTTCCAACTCGCTAGAAGAACCGCGCAGTGACGGTACTGGACACTGCAGAAAATCCTTTACAACTTCATTTTGGACCGTACATAGAACGATACCAAAAATGTTCCAACCAAATTTTGATTATACACAAATTAGTCGTCACTAATACAAACACATTTAAGCATTATATTTGATCTGATTTTCCTTCACTTAAATGTTATTTATTGATCTTCTAATAATCTATTTGTATTCTATATATATCGACGGCTGTATCTTTTTCTTTACCGTTGGTTCTATCGTTAATATGACGTTGCAGTCACTGTTTCATACAAAATTTAAGGATTACGCACGTTCTAAAGCCCTTGTTAACATTAACGTGAATACAGCCTTAAGCTAATCGGTAATTAATCAATAATGTTGTAACGTAAGTTTCTAAGTATCCGTTATTTACAATATAAAAGGAGTAAACAAAATAGTTAACCTTTTGATTAAAATTTATTGTTTGGATATAAGCCATTTTTATTTTAAATTTATCCCCAACTGTCAGTATAGTAATTTACTAACGGTGCATAAAAATTAAACAATTTAACATCATACAAATTTATGAACTACCGTCGAATTCAAATAGGTATGTAAAATAAAAGTGCACTGTGATGCACTTATTAATTACAACTTCCGATAGGTCTTAATCTGAACGAATATCTTGAATGACTAACGGTCAATGCGTACGCAAGGGCTCAGGTTTATTGGGAATCCCTGTTTAAAGAACATCTTGGTGCTCTTAGATCTACGCCGATCCTTCCTAAATTTTTGATCCTGACGGTAGGTAGTACCAATACTTTTAATGTGTCCCCCCCCTATGACTGATGAATAATAATTAGCTTTTATATATTAAGCAGGCGGTTTTGCATAATATGGTAGAAAAGAGCTAAAGAACTATTGATTCAATTCTATCTGCATTAAAATATAAATCAAAACAACTGTTTTATGGAAACAAAATACAAGTCTTTAACAAAGAGCCGATCATAACACAATGTAAAGATACACTAATAAATTTAAAAGTTCACAATTTTATATTTGACGTATGTACTTCTCGAAGTTCAAAAAGAAGTGTTAAAATGCATTTTGGACTTGAATTTTACTTGCAAAAACGTTGAGTATTTATTTTAAACACCTTGGCATTCTGTTCAAAATTATTTGTTTTAGTATTGGAAATTGTTTATTAGGAAATGCGTATTTTAAATAACATACGTAAAAAGATTCAGGGAGGCTGCTTAAGTAAACTTACATTCATATATTAGAGGCATTTTCAGTGAAATATATCATAAATATATGTTAATATCTCAATTATTTTGTCAATTATTAGTCAATCCTTCTTTGCCTTGGTTACTCAACAAAAAAATATTTTTTATATATTGTTTTCCATTTGAAAATATAAAAAAAAAAGAAGAAAATGCTCATTTATTATTAAAATTAAATACAATTGGACAAAATTATTTAT
Organism: Melolontha melolontha; assembly: GCA_935421215.2. Taxonomy (NCBI): domain Eukaryota; kingdom Metazoa; phylum Arthropoda; class Insecta; order Coleoptera; family Scarabaeidae; genus Melolontha; species Melolontha melolontha. Next base: position 1,954,832 of record OW285239.1, on the reverse strand, counting down.
TCATAATAATTAAATGGTACAATAATACAATGTGAGTTTTTGGTTTTGCAATTTTGAATTTAAAATAGAATTGCCGATATTTAGGCCACGAATGCTATTTTATTTTTAAATCAAAATTCTAAAATAACCTACTAAATATTTATTTTCAGCATTTCATAATAATTCTGGAGAGTCTAGGCATTATAACTAGGGAACGGACATTCTTACCACATGACTCGGCGTAATTCAATGAAGTATTTGTTAGACTTACCCGGCCATCTGGTCCGCAGCGTTAACAATGCACAAGCCCGCTATTGTATTCGGAGAAAATATTCCATTAGACGCAATCGGCAATTGGAAATGTTTATAAACTTCTTGAAAATGTTTATAAACTTCGCTCAGAACATCCCGGGGTAATACAATGAAGATTTTGTGTTTGACTTACTCGGACACCTGCTCTCGCCGCGAAAACAATAACAATATAGTCATGTGGTAAGAATGTCCGTTCTCTAATTATAACACTAAAAATATGTTAACACGTAGTTAATAAAGAAAAAATTAAAATTATAATAATTTACCTTATCATTTCTGCTATATTTATAATATTGGATAACATTAAAATGTCAACAATTGAACAATTGTGAACAATTGAATCTAAATATTAAATAAAATAGATCCTAATTTTCTATCATAACGTGCACTAATACATTTTATCTACTATCATTGTATAATGTCAAACTTTATGGCATCTCATCAAATGTCATAATAAGATACTTTACCGCACTAGTGTGGTAATGAGTTACTTTGCAGCACTAGTGCGGTAAAACGGTAAGTGCATTGAAATTATTGAAAGGAACAAAAATTAACTCATGAAAATTGTTTTTTTTAAACTTTACTTATTATAAATACATATTGATAACAAATTTCTTACAATTAGATACGTTTATTCCAGAAGAAGAAGAAATGAAATTATTGCTTTTAGCGGAATTGTCACTATTATCAATATTATTGGTTTTTCCTCCAAAAATTTGACAGGCTATATTCTTTTTTCTTTGTAAAGAGGTTTGTAGTACATAACTCTCCGCAACGCTAATCGATTTCCACCATCCATGTCTCACTAGAGTTTGTATGTCGGCACCAGCATCTGCGAGTAGCGAGGCGGAGCCCTCCGAAAGCAGTACCTGCTCCTAATTTGTTCAGAGTTTGATAATCCTGGAAATATTGCAATTTCTTTTGGTATGCGCCAAAAAGTATTAATACCAATTGGTTGAGAAGTGCATTCTCCATTTTTATAAAATATGAAAAACCGATCATGCTTTACAGTACAGTACAGTAGTGGACGAAGGCAAAAATATTTTCGAAAACAATCAAGACAGTCAAAATCAGTGATGTTTCCTTTAGTAATAGCAAATTCTCTTAAAATATTGGTTTTAGTATTTGGTATTCTAATTTTAATAAATGTTGTTTCATCCATTATATCAGGCACTTTTAATTTCATTAATTCTTCCCTACGGCACGCACCGAAAACACCAACAATTAAAGAAACCTACAAAGATATGTCATTTCAAAATAAATTGACAAAAAATGACAATAATCACTAGCTTCTATTAGAAATTTCTGCGGCCTGTAACCATCACTTTTTCTCATCAAAAACGCCAATAACTGGATATATTTACTGATGTCTATATTTTTCTTCATTGAAATGGTACTCCTCAGCATGGAATAATGTGTCCACAAAGAAGACGGCTTTTCTATTTCGGCTTTACCACTAAAGTACGCTAACAAAATTTTCTCATTTATATTAACCACTTTTTTGTCATGGCACCAATCTTCAAATTTCTTATATTCTTTTTCATATTTATCTCGCGATTTAGCAGGAATTAAAGTTTGAATTGCAGCATTTGCTGCCATTTCAATATCAAATGTATTTTCCTCATCAGAACTCATGATTGTTAACAACGTTAATTTGTAAATAATTATTTATTTGACACTGACAGCATCGTTAATGACAGGACTCGATGTGTGGTTAAATATGGTCACAGCTTACTATTTATGTAGCATTCGTTAAATTACTACGAATATTTTTAAACTTCTTTTAAGCAAATAATAAAAGTTAATGATAGTAGATAAAGTTTTGTACAATATTGGTATTGTAAATTCATATTACCCTCGATGTATTGTCAATCTCGGCGGACGCCTCGTTTGACAACTTTAACATCTTGTGTCGTAATAAGAATATTTACAATACTTATATCGTAAATAACTATAATATGCCAGTGCTTATCACTTTAAAAACAGCAATAATCTAGCAGACAGATTTTTGCAGTACACTCTTAAAAAATCACTTTGTGAATAAGTAATTTTATAATATATAGCTGAGTCTAAAGTAATAAATTAAATTTTTTCTCAAAATTATTTGTTATGTTATCATTAATTTTATATTATTAACTGATGTGGACGTTCCTTTATTTAATTTTATATGTTTTAGCGACTGTTTTGTTCAAATAAGTTGTATAATGTCAAAAAATTTAATTTATTTCTATATTTTCAAATAATATTCCACTGTATAAATAAAATATATATATAATTTATTAATTTATATAACTTATAAAGGTATTTCTCGCTAATTTAGTATATACATACATACATGTTTTATAAAAATACCATTTTTACATAATTTTTTTTTAAATATTATACAAAAATATGCACATTTGTCGATGTTTAAAGGATTCTTAGGAACAGTTTTAAAATTTAAAATATGTATATGTACTACAAGTTATTACAATATTAAATTCCCATTTCAAGTAGTTAGGAAAGTACGGAGCACAGGGAATTTTTATCATTCCGGTTATCGCTTGCTGTACCTATATCGCGTTCGAAATTTCCCAAGGAAAGTAATACTTTAAATCCGTTATCCAACATCTGTTTATGAGGGTAGGGAGATTGGAATAACAGGGAATTTCTCTGAGGCATGCACTTACGCTCGGGGAAATTCAAAATAAACAAAATTTCTGACAAAAGAGCAGAACTTCGATTTCCCGAGACAGTCTGAAGTTTGCTCTCGTGGTGTTCAGGTTTCTAAACTTTGTTCCTTAATCTGTGATACATTTTTTTTTTAAACAATATGGTGCGTTTAAGTGTAAGAATCACTATTCAATTGTACAAGACTGCTGACCTAGTACCGTAAGTGAAATTTTTCCAAATCTATTTTTAAGAATAATCATTGTCATTTCACTTTCCATTCATGATAATCGCAGTTGGGGAAAAAAGAAGCAAAGAAACAGAACGCATTCACCGGTTGCGTTAAAAATAGACGCGGGAGTTCTCGTTCGGTTTAGTTTTGGTATTAAAAGGCTTGTTCTTATTTATAGTTACTCTGTGTGTCCGTATATATAACGTCGATGATCTCATATGAAATGTATGGTGTGTTAGTATACACAATGCATACATATGTATATGTGTGTATATTTGGCATGGATTTCTTTAGAGATATTAGAGATATATTTAGTCGCTTTGCTAACTATGTAATAGTTATTAGCTTTTAATAATCGGTTATTATTCTTATACAAATTTATGATGATAAAATAATCGTTCATTCCTTGAAATATTTTTAAACTTATTATGTTCTTCGATGATAAAAAGATGGTTAAATAAATGACGCTATCGCGGTATTTTGATGAGTTATTCATATTATACCGAAACATGACTGTTTTTGGAAGGTAGCATGACGTTTACGGATTTACCTAGGGTTTTTATGTTTTTATTGCATTGAAGGATGACGTTTGGAATTTTGGTATTTACACAAGCTACGGGGTGATTTAAATTAATTAAAATTTGTTCTTGACTTGTAATGTTATCTCGTTCGTAGAGTGTTTTTCTTGTTATTTAACTGTTATCAGAAGTAAATACTAATAAACCGCAAAGATAGTCTCTTGTTTTTTTCTTTAATTCGGAGGAGTAAAGTGCAAAGCCAGAATTACAGTAGAAAATAATGTTTCGAGAATTTAGTATTTTTCTGTTCTTCTTTAATAACTAATTTTAGACATTTCTTTCATTTGTCAACGGTAACATTTTGGATTACCTGCAGTAAAAGTTATACATATACATAACCTCTGCTGCCACCTCATTTTTGACTTGCACTCGTATTAATACGAGCGGAAGAGATAATTTTTAGAAATTAATTTTTTTAAAAATTTAATGATTTTATTGTTTTCCATAATATTCCCCTTTAACAACGATACATTTTTGCATTCGATCAAACAAGTCCTTAAAGCAAGCTACTTTTTCCGAAACACTTTAGTTTTTAATGTTCCAATCCTTTATCTGATGACGTAAAAGTTATTCCATGCATTTTATCTTTAATTTTTGGAAACGAAAAGTAATCAGAAGGTGCTAGATCAGGGCTGAATGGTGAAGGAGTTTTTATGCACAATTCAATGCGTTGTTCTTTTTGATCAAGAGTCAGTTGATGTGGAATCCATCGATAACAGAGTTTTCTCACGTCTAACTGTTTTAATGTAAAATGTTTTGGATTTGGCTCATACCAACGCCCAGTTTCGCCCTAATAAATTCATATATTAATTCCGAGGATCTTTCTCAAACATTGATCGAACAGCGGAAATATTCCCATCAGTAACAGTACTTCTTCAGTATCCTTCACGAAATTCAACACTAAGAAAAAAACGATCTCTTTTGAGTTCGTCGTACCAATTATAAATTGTTACCTTAGCATGGCTTCTTTGCCAAAGGCATTTGTAAGCCAATTTTCACATTGTTTAGGTAGGCGTTAATGACGATTAAAAATCGCAAAAAATCAGCCTGGTAATGTTCTCTAATCAAATTCATTTTCAGCTGAACACAACATTTTTAAATTATGATAATTAACACACTCTTAGAGCAAATCGAACAAACAACGCACTAATCAACTCGCAAAACATTCAAAAGAAGCTGTCAAAAACAAATTAAATTTTTTTTTAGAAACATGGCCATTCTAGATTTTTTTCAATGTTGCTGTATACAATAGGATTCAATTTCGTATTTGAAAGAAGTCGTCGCAATACAATTTTATTTAATTTCATTGGTGGCTATTTATTTATTTATATTAATTTGGATTACAGGATCAAGTTTAAATTGAACTATATAAACTGATGTTTTTCGGTTTCCTCAAAGATGCTATAGCATCTTTTCTACTCTACAGCTATGACAGGTGCCTCATTCATTACAATTATTTGATTCTCTGGTAACAATTTTGCTATCTTATCAAGTCATTTTTCCAATACCTGGATGTTCGTCTCATCGTGGTAATCTGTACTCTTTTTTGCTTTCAAAAAGTAATTAACTGCCTTCAAGAAATTTAATTTCAAATCCCGTATGTCCCGTATGAAAAATTTCGTAGACCTATAGTTGTTCCTTCAGTAAATGCTTGTCATTTAATTAATATGTCCTGATATACCTAATTTCCTTCTTCTTGGTATGTTCTTCATTTAAACCAAAGGCCCCCAAACTTTTTTGTTTCCTACTCATTTTGAAAGATTAGAATTTGTAACTGTAATGTGAAAAACAAAAAAAAACATTATAAGTTTTAGACATTTATTTATTAATAGAATTCAATCTACCCCTGGGGGTCGATGTAGACCACTTTGTGAATCTACGATTTAAAAAATATGTAGGAGAAATTCTTAAAAAAAGGTATATAACCCCTTACTACAATTATTAATCGTATCCTAAATACGTATTTCGACAACTAAGTTGTCATCATCAGTAGGTAAAACCACTAATCAAAATGTCGCACATTTGGGCACAGTAAAGCTAGCACAACAGATCACGCAACAACTTTACACTTGTTTTGCCTACTGATGATGACAACTTAGTTGTCAAAATACTTATTTAGGATACGATTAATAATTGTGGTAAGGGGTTATATGCCTTTTTTAAGACAAATTCGTTGCTTATATTCCCTTATTTTTGTTAAATATCTTTGACTCCATCTACGCTCAGTTACAATACTTTTTCGTATTTCTTTCTTACCTATACCTGAAACAAAGAAATGCAACCTTAGTTAATATAACGTACTAGGAAAAAAATCCCACTTTCTTGATGTTAATTCTTTAAATACTATAAGCGCTCTTAATTATTTTTACTAATTGCTCGTGATAAAAGTCATTTTATTTTGTATATTCGATGTAGTATATTTACAGATTTTAAAAAATTAATAACAACTCTTCTTTCTTTTCATAAAAACGTCTAATGGTCATCGAAAACTTTTGTATTATTTCATAAAATATTTCTACAAAAGGTTATTCCAAATTTGCTATTATTTTATTTAATTTTATTTAATCAAATACTATTAGAATATAAGAAAATTATGTTTGCATAATTTACTTTAGAAAAACCTTTCCCATAACATAACAAGTGAGCAAAAATGTGGAATTTACATTTTTCTCATATGTATAAGATTAATATTTACATATTGATTGCGAATTTTTGTGTTAAGGAGACGAACTGGTGGCTGAAATAATTAATAGCAAAGGTCAAACTTGTTTTTTTAATTAATTCATGCTTTTGCAATTTTAAAATTAATTACCTAGACATTGATTATATAAAGACATGTTAGAAACTACGTTTTATCTAATGGAATATATCTATAACTTGTAATTCGCTTTCCTTTGAAGATACAAGTTCATTGTACCAACTTCTTTTAACCGCCAATTTAATTGAACGAATAAGAAAGACAATGTATGTCTATTTTTATCCTTTGCCTTTTGCCATCTTTCGGGTAGTGTTATAATTCCACGTTCAAAATACTTTAAGCTTATGTGGGCAAAAAACTGAACCAAATGAAATTTGATATCAATTATTGAAATTCTTACCATTTAAGAAGTTTTGCAAAAAAATGAATAGTAATCTAATGGTACGTGGTCAGGGCTATATGGACAAAAAACTGAACGAAATGCAATTTGACATCTTCATTATTGGAATTTTTATCATTTAAGAAGTTTTGCAAAAAAATAAATAGTAGTCCAATATGGTACGTGGTCAGAGCTAACATGGGGAATGTAGCAACATTTTCCTACCAAGATCAGTTACTTTAAAGAAGCAACCACAGATATGTGTGGTCTTGCATTCCCATTGTGGAGCACAATATCTTTACGATTTCCCAACATTTTTCTGGAATATCGCATTGTTCAGTTTAGTTGTATGGTAAAATTTCAAAGTAGATTATTTCTTTGTAATCCCATGGAACTAGTAATATAACCTTCTTGTGATAAACATCAGATTTCGATATTGTTTGTGCTGTCTCCTCTTGTTTACTCCACAATCTTCCTTGATTGACGTTGCTGTAAGTTTTTTAAGTTCATGAGGAATCCATAAATCTTTTTTACGTACCCAAGTTATACAACCACATGTGTTTTACGCTATAACCATCCCCGTATTATTGTTCGTCATCAATTTCAAACTCAACAGCCTGAGGCTTGTTTATCTCTCAGGATAAAAATGATCAGAAGAAATTTAGCAAATCAATTTTGACACTAAAGTTCTTTTAAGGCTTCGTTCCCATACACAGCAAGTAACTTGTGATGCGTTTTATTTTTTGCGAAACTAAAAGAGCAAAATATATCGAAAATGTGTATTTTGATTTTCCTATTGATACATTTTTTTTATTAAATGACAATCGAAGTACCTACTATAGAATAGCAATATGTATTTGACATTTTGAATGCGTAAATATTTTAAAAAATATAACCAAAATTATCTTTGTGAAATGCATAATTACTGAGCTGCCAACGCAATTATTTATTACTGATTATTTCACTCGTAAATTGTTCATAATAATTGATCGAGTTTAGCTTGGGAATCTCCAAAATTAGAAAAAAAAGTCATTTTTAACAAATTAGAATTATTTTTTTATTTAACATTTCTTTTCTACCTTTTCCACAGCTATCTTCACGAAGCTATATTGCGAGGGTTCCTAGAAGTAGCGTTAGCCCTTATCAGAGCAGCACCAGTTCCTCGTCTCTTAGATACCGCCAACGACGATGACCAAACGGCATTACACCTGGCGGTAGCGACGGGTCAATGGAAAATAGCCCGATGGCTGATAGTCGCTGGAGCTAGACCTTGTCCGAGGAATTTACAAGGTGAATCGCCTTTGCATATTGCAGCGCGCACAGGCGATATCAAATGTTGTAAAGCGATCACGGACCCCGTTCAGCAACAAGAAAGAGACATACTTAATCTTCAATATCCCGCACAACCCTACTACCCCTGCGATCTGGATCAATGGAACTATGACGGTGAGTGTTTATTTTTACATAAGATGTTCATTAACGCGGACAAATATTTATTAAAGCGTCATTAGATGGAAGTAAGACATATACTGCTAATTTATACAAATTTTTAGACATAAAAATTACGAGAACAGATAAAAAACTAGAATTTGACATGTGTAGAAAAACAACTACCACAGATACTATAATTCCCGCCAATTCTAACCAGTCATGGAATATAAAAATGTCTCTTTCACAGTCTAATACATAGATTACTTAACTTCCCGTTAAACACAGATAACTACAAAAAAGAACTAAATATCATTAAGACAATAGCTAAAAATAACGGTTATAACTAGAGAACGGACATTCTTACCACTTGACTAAGTTCTCCGAATCAATAGCCGTTGTCCATTGTTAACGCTGCGAAAAATCAGGTGGCCGAGAAAGTCAAACACAAATACTTCATTGTATTACGGCGGGATGTACTCGGCGAAGTTTATAAACGCCGAGTCATGTGGAAAGAATGTCCGTTCTCTAGTTAAACACTTCAACAAAATAACAAACGATATCTTTCCATCAATTACATACCGGATGTTAGCAACAAGGTTTCTAGCCAATTGGTTAAGTTAGGTTTGATAGGTTTAATATTATCCAAGTAAACAAAGTCAATTTAGGAAAAATGTTAGTCGATAAAGGAAAAACCAAATTGTGTGACAGGTCAGGTGTTTACGAGGTGGGTTGCAGTGATTGTGACACTATCTATATTGGTCAAACAGGCTATAACATAAAAAAGCGATTTTAAATAATAAAAATACAGGTTTTGCTGAACATTGCATAGATTGTATACATGTATTCAATACAAGCAATTACAAATTATTACGCAACAGTTTTAAAGGGAAAAGACATGTTCGAAATTTTAGAAATCAAGAAAACGAAGACAGCCAGTAGGGACGCCACAAACACACAATTATACTTCGGAAACATCCCCAATCATCGACACTGTAACTAAGTCACTAACACAGACTTATAAATAGGTATAGGTGGCTTTAGATTCTAGTTAAAACTTGTAAATTCTTAAATAATGACCGAGAGGTCGAAACACGTGTCGAATTAATTCTGATTAAAGTGAAACAATTATACAATTGTTTTTTAATTTTTAATTGTATTAATTTGTCAGATTTATTCAATATTATATTAGTTTTGTTTAACTTAACCCTTATTTATTAATTTCTTCTTCAGTCTTTATGGTTTATTTTTATATTATCAATTAAACAGTTGAATATTATTATATTTATAATACCAAGTATATTCAATAAAAGATTTTATGCTGTGAATTTGAAACTTGCACGAACCTATTTGTAAAAAATTGATTCAGTCAGTCACTTTTGTCTGTTGAGATAAAATTAAGAACTATTTTTGACGACAGCGGTTCTCCTGACGTAAATTCTTTGATCATTTTAAATTGAAAACTTCTATATTATAATACAATATTGCTGGGACATCTGTCTCATATTAAATATTCTAATAATTATATATTCTTAGTGAATTATAAAAAGCATTTTTAGTAATCTAGGAGCTCGTACATAATATGCCATCGTAATGCAAATATTAGACGATTTTTCGACCTGTTTTCTATATTAAACCCCCGGAATATTTAATACTGTATCAATTCTGTTTTAATTCTATTACAATCTTTATTATTTTACAAGAGTCACAAATTTAATTATGTATTGACCCAAACTGTATATTTTCTCGAAATTTCATTGAAACTGGTTCTAGGCTTTAGAGTTTTGTAATTTCTATCGGGATATTTCACAGATATGTAAATACAGCGTCAATGTATTTTTCATTTGTTTATATCTGTGAACTTAATTTAAACAAAGGTTATCGCATGGCGTAACTTATTTTAACATCGCGTATAATATTTTTAAAAAAAATTAAAAAGCAGTCCGATCACTTCGAGAATATAAACACATTATACAGTCAGGCAATGACTTTGGCATATAATTGAATATATTCTTTAGGTCTTTAAGAAAACTGTTCTTTTATGCATTAAGCATAATATAACATCAAATTGATACTACTAATGTGTATATTATTAAAAAAAAATACATTTTCATTCATACTATGCTAATTGTGTCTTACACAAGATACACAAGATTATTTATTGAAATACTTTTTTCTTATCAAACGAAAGCAAATATAATATTTAACTGTTATGGTTGGGAGAAAACTACCCTTAATTATATTTAAAAAAATATTATTTTGCCAGTAAAATATGGGAGAGTGTGATGGTTTGAGGATGCATGATATCATTTGGCGCCCGAGAGCCTGTGTACACTTGTGTACAAAAAAATTTATAAAACTATTTGAATATTTTATTGTAATCATTGTACCAATATTGTTTTCTTTGACTGTGTATTCTGTATAATTTAAATATTTCAACAATAAATGAATAAAAACATCATTAAATTTGGCTAAAATTTAAGATGCATCATTTGCACTACCATTGCGCTCCACACCAATAATATTCCGAGAATAACACCGTATTAAAACGATTACAACACACCGAAATAACAATGATTGTATTCCATTTATTTTCGCAATGTCCACTAATATAAATGAGCGAGCGAAGCTGCTTTTCAAATTTGCTCGTCCTTCGAAAAAAAAGAGGTGTACACAGGACGGTATACCGTCGTGATTCATCTTATTTTTCCCAAGCGACTTTTGGCATCGCATTATTAAAACTTTAAAAACCTTCGTGTGATGTACAAGATTATCAGCTTGAAATGTCAGAGATCATTGACGCAGTCGAGAAATTCACGTAGTTTTACGTCGTAACCGATGCGACAATTTCAAATCGCGAAGACAAAAATATGCGGTGTGGTATGTGTTGAAATAGAAATATTCCTGCTACGCGGTAAATATAGGGGACGTGTTTACTCGTTTGGTCGAAAAGTATTAATCGTAGTAAACGTAGGAAATAGATTTATCGCAACGTAGCGTAAATATGACGAATAATCTATTTACATACATCAATAATGCATTAACAATTATAAACTTGTTTTATACTTGCATAAAATCTATGGTGAATTACAATATCTTTCTCAATAAATGTGTCTCGTAATTTCGAAAATTATGGTTGGAATTTGCTTAATTAAATAATTGAAAAAAAAACTTTTAAATAATTCGTTTTCTATAAAAGCAGGGCATTTTATTTAAATCATAAATAGTTTATTGGCTGTGTACAGTACAACAAACTAATCATGACCGCAGGAAGTATAATATGGCGTTTAGGTCGTCGACACTAAGACTTCATAATTGTTTTCTAGGAAAACATACGTCTCCACATTACAAAACCTTTTCGAGTGGGCATATAGTGCTCGGAAATAAATATTGTGCTCTTGACGGTTATAACATGTGGTAATAGTAATTTCACATTTTATTCTTTTAAATATTAATATTTTGCTAGAAAAAAATATAAAATTTTAATAACGCTAAGAAATAAGTAATTAAACTTTTAGTTTCAAAAATTCTTTTATTGTAAATACACTACAATATTGTTCCGCCATACAATGGTTTCATCAGGTGGATGAAATACTGAAAAGTATTTCATTTTTACATATTTGCTATCATTATTTCTTATATCCGTTTGTTTCTCAATACGTTTACGGTATGTAGTACCCCCACTGTCCAATAAGACGTGATGAGGGTATACAGAATGATGGCAAACTGTACTGGCATTTAGTCATCTTGCTTCCACGGTGTATGCTAATTTACCTTAAAATCATGATTTTTTTTAAATATTAAAACTATGCAATGTGAAAAAATCGGATTTTTTTAAATTTTCAACTAAATATTTAAACAAAATTTCAAAGACCCCCATAAAAATAACTGAAAAATTTTATGCAAATCAATTGCATTTTCGCGCGAAGCAATGTAAATAAATTAAATGCTTTCTAAATTTTAGGACGCTAATTATTCGAATTTTTTACCGAAAAAAAAATCATCCTTAAGCAGGATTCGAACCTACGTCCATTGGTTTACCGGACCACTGCTCTACCATTAAGCTATTAAGGACTGAAGTTTCGAATCGTCGAGAAAGTCTTAAATCGCATTAAGAAACAGATATTACTATTGTTTGCCTGATCCGAAACTTCAATCCTTAATAGCTTAGTGGTAAAGCAGTGGTTCGGTAAACCAATGGACATAGGTTCGAATCCAAGGGCGAATTTTTTTTTCGGTAAAAAATTCGAATAATTAGCGTTGTAAAACGTAAAAGAATTTGTTAATAAACGGTTAAAAAAAATTAACGAAAAGCTTTAAATTCTTCATTATTTTTTTAACTTTGTTTTTCAATATGGGTTTTGTATAGAAGAGCTCTTAATCTTCAAGAAATATAATTTATATGCAGAATGATCAAAGGTACTAACAATATGCAGGTGTCACATTTATGCTTCAAAACAATCATAGAAAATATGAAAAATTCGAATAAAATAGCGTCGTAAAGTGTAAAAAGCATATTTACATTACTTCGCGAAAATGCAATAAATTTGTACAACTGCCGTACTACGGGCAAGATATATACCATCTGTTTCCTTGATGTAACTCAAGGCATCCCCATAAAAGTTTCGATTTCACGCCTTTAATAACTTAGTGGTAGAGCAATGGTCCGGCAAGCCAGAGGTCGTGGGTTCGAATCCTACTTCAGGGCGAATTTTTTTTTTTTTTATGAAAAATTCGAATAAAATAGCGTCGTAATGTGTAGATACTGTTTAATTAGTTTTAAATTTTACTCATAAAATCGGAACATTTCAAATACATCAACTTAATATTTGGACGGAGTCTTAATTTACGTATAATGTAAACAGATATAATAATTCCAAAAAAATTAGAATCGGGGACTTTTTCAGTTTTTATATAATAAATCTTTATTCCACTTTATATGTGCAAAAAATATGTTCTTCCTAGAAATCATCAAAATCAACTTAGTAAATTACCTTAAAAACTGGATTAAATATATTTGTTTTGATTCTAGAAAAATATTCAAACTACATACTTTACAAAACATTTCTAAAGATTAGGTAAACAAGGACGGAAGAACGGTCGCGAAAGCAAATTATTTGTAAAAGGAACCATTCGATTATGTAAATGCGTCCCCATCGAATTTTCATTGAAGAATTAAATATAGTAGACACGTATTAAAGTAAATTTGTACTATTCAAACCAGTTTTTCGAGTTTCAGAGATGGCCAATCTCTATTACGCAACTGATAAATATTAGTATTGTCTAGTATAAAGTGCGTTTACTTCAAGCACAGTTACACTACAAACTCATACTTCCACCTAAAGTTTTGATAATGTAATACATACACAATAACAAAGGAATTATAAGAGTTGAAAGTTTTGTTGTATCGACTATACATGTGTATATATGGTTCTAGTTTGGGTTTTACCCATCTAACGGAGACTCCATGATTGTGGAATAACCCTGATCACTGGCGGCGTTCTGGTTTTGAAATATTACAAACATAATAAACAACACATTTACACGTTTAAATATGAAAAGTTTCCGTTGAGATGTGATTATTTTTTTTTAACAGCTCCGACAGGCAGTAGATGAAATACATGCTGATATGTAATGCGTTAAAATAAATTTCTTTCCTTTGTTGTGCGATAAAAAATTTGATACTTTATATCGGACTCGCCAATTGTGAAGCAGAAACTGTAGAAATTGCTGCTAACCTTCCGCCTATGTTGTCGGATTTTGCATCATTGGAAAACCCAAGACAAGTCACATTGTCGTACTTTTTCGTGTGTTTACTGTGTGTGTGTTAATTTACTTTATTTAAATAATATTAATATTGTGTATATAAACATATGCGATATTTTTGTTCAAATAAATTACTTTCTACATACATATGTTTAAAAAAAAACAGGCACACCTCAGTTGTCAATTATATATATGTATATATATTATTCACATATACCGGGTGTATTATGAAAAACCTTTGGGGCTGTAGCTTCCTTATATTTTATCTGATTTTAATGAATGATATGTCAAACTAAATCGTTTTTAAAGCACTGTAACCTGATTTTTTTAAAAAAAAAATTTTGACATTTCGTTTTTGACAGACAGTAGTAAATTTTTTTTTTTAAATTGTACTACATATTTTTTTTTACTTATTCTAATAAACATTTATTTCCTGAAGACACCTCCATTAAATTGAGTGACAAATTTTTTATTATAAAAAAAAAAAAATACGAAATTTACAGAAATCAAGCTATCATATATTTTAATGAATCAAATGTTCGAAATTGGCCCCATTTTGTTCCAGACACATTTGACACCTTCTATTAACTCCAACTGCTGCGTTTAATATAAGATTTGGTGGTATTTCATGACATACTTGTACTATCCTTCTTACTAAATCATCTCTGGTATCAGGTGGAGTCAAATAGACATGATCTTGAATGTAAGACCACAGAAAGAAATCCAGTGGATTCAGATCTGGCAATCTAGCAGGCCATCGAATAGGTCCGTAAGTGCCCATCCATCTGACGCCAAAATAATTATTTAGAAAATCAGTATTCATTCGTGCATTATGGGGTGTGGCACCGTCCTGTTGGAACATCTCCCTGTTTAACTCAGCAAGTGGCAACTAATTCATTGCGTAACAAATTATTATACTTTTCTTGGTTTAGATTACCCTCCACAAAAAAAGGCCCTACTACTCTATCGCCTAAAATGCCACACCATACATTTACACTGAACCGATTTTGAAAATTGTGTTGCATCACAACATGGTTATTTTCAGTGCTCCAATGGCGATGATTATTTCTGTTGCATACACCATTTTTCCCAAAAGTGCATTCATCTGACCACAACACACGACGATAAAAAATTGGATCTTCCCTTAGTTTATTCATGAAAACCGTGCAGAATTGAACCCTTCGTTGAGGGTCGTTTTCACCGAGAGCATGCACCTTCCGTGGTTTATAAGGAAAGAACTTGTGCTTCTTCAGAATGTACTGAACTGTAGAATGTGATACCTGCATGTAGTGAGCAATTTCTCGGGTAGACGTATTAGGGTTTTCTTCCACATAGAGCAAGACACTTAATTCTAAATTTTGATCTTGAATTACACGTGCGTTTATTTTCGGTTTTTTGAATGATCCAAAATTTCGTAAATTTCGCACGGGCCTTCCAAACTTATCGGCACTTGGACGCAGTCTGTCAGGAAAACGATTTCCATAAAGTCGCAAAGCAGCTGCAGAATTTGTTCCGCATTCAAAATATGCTTGAATCGCATCCACACATTCGCCATTATCCATTTCAATAACAAAATTTAGAAATAAATCGTTGAAAATGTTATAATGAATGTGTGACTGACAGATGTCACAGCTCTCTTCGAAAATTTGGAATGCACTTTTATCGTTCAATATGACTGCTTGATTTTTAATTTTTTAAAATAAACACTGTAAATGTTGTTGTTGACCCACGGCTCACTGATAACATTGGTTTGTAATCTTTTATGGGCTATATAGTATTGAATGTAAGTGATTTTAAAAGGTACACACATTTGCTGGTAATAAAATGAAATAGAGTATTTAAAATGCATTTAAGAAATCTCTGTGTTGGAAAAATCAGAAAAAATCAAACTAAAAAAAAAACCTACAATTTCTCGTTTTTTTTCATACAAGGATATCGTTGTTTACAGTTTCATATTCAGAAAAAGTAATATATTTGAATAAGGAAAAAAAAAATATTGTGCAATTTAAAAAAACACAGTTTTCAGCTGTCTGTCAAAAACAAAGTGTAAAAAAAAATTCAAAGCAGATCACGTTACAGTGTTTTTAAAACGATTTAGCTCGACGTATAATTTATTACATTCGGATAAAAAATAAAAAAGTTACAGCACGAAAGGTTTTTCATAATACACCCGGTATATAGTTCATAGATATATTTAACAACAACTCTTGAACTAAAGTTTGATGATCAGATTTAACAGTATACCACGAAAAACTAATCTTCTGCAAAGTTACCAACATTTTCTTGTGAATGGAATTTACATGGCCAAATGATTTTGGCGACACAATCATCTTATCGTAAATGTTATTAACATATAATATCAAACTAAAGAACCTTAAGAAACTAAAGAAGATTATTTGATTCACTAATTTACTTGGACATTGTAAATGTGTGATGAAGTTCTACTTTAGCAGAAAATAAAGAAGATTTACAAACCTCACAATCGGCTAAATTAAGCTCTTTTAGGTAGAATCCACATACGTAGGTGACAGATTGATAATTCAAATCATTCTTATCATTAATCGGAATATTTAGAGAAAAATCTTCTAATTCATTCGTATCCAGTGTACTAATCTTAGCACTTTTAGGCTAAATAGAAGACATAAATTATTGCAGATTAGTTAAGATATGCTCACTATCTTCCTCACAATTGAACCCGATGGAATGAGAAGACACTAAATTATTTAGATGTTGTTCAAAATGATCCTCGCAAAAAAATATTAGTTTTCTGAATTCGAAGAAACATTAATACCTAAAAAACTTTTAATAGAGTTCAACCATACCTGTTTTCTACCATCATCAGAAGAGAGCGTGAAGAAATGTTTATTTTGATAACTCGAATCAGGAAAATTATTTGATTAATATCGATTTTCGCAACCTGGAATTTTACATTTATATTTGTGCATATTTAGAAAAGTCATTATAAAAGTAAATTTTTGTGCAAAATATTAAAATTAATTATTACTACAACAATAATAATAGTAACAAAACAATAATTAATAATAACAAAACTTGCCCAAAACTTGTTCCTCTTCAAAAATAATTTGTAAACACTACGTCATTATGATTTGCATTTTTATTGCAACTTATGTAAATGTATACATCACGAAGGTGTATTGTTTAATTATAAAATTTTAAAATTATACATAAAGTAGTGTAGGCGATACTGGACAAAACAACAAGTTAAAATTATTACTTTCTCGTTATTGGGCTATTTGAAATATAAGTATAAATCTGATTTATACGACACACTGCTTTCAAATAGAACAATAACGAGAAAGTAATAATTTTAACTTGTTTGTTTTGTTCAGTATCGTTTACACTAATTTATGTATAATTTTAAAATGCATACATATATTTTAGAAGTTTTAACTTTAACAGCAATGACACACCAAAAAAAGCAATAGACTTGTACCAGACTTGTTCCTTGAAAAAGGAAAAAATATTCCGAAGTATGTTTGGTAATGATAAATAACTACACTTATATTTTTGAAACATCAATTTGTTTTATTGGATCTATAAAAAGCCGAAAACCTACCGAAGTATTATTATAAGGTTACAAAAAATTATATTGTACTTTTAAATCCAGCTACTAATTATATAAAAGAAGCAGAAATTAACTCAACATATTCTAAAAAGTCTATCTTGACTGTGGAGACTGTGGTTAAGTAAAAACTTAGAAAAAGGTATAAAACACCTTACCACAATTAATATTCGTATCCTAAATTCATATTTCGACAACTAAGTTGTCATCCTCAGTAGGCAAAATTAATAATCACGGTGTTGAACGTGGAGTACAGAAAAGCTCACACAAATTATCACGAAACAGCTTACAAGACATCTATGTATACACAAGTTTTACAAAACTAAAATTAAGTTACTTACCCCTCTTCAGAAATGGCACATATGTGTTTTATCTCACGCTCTCGTCTTATCTCCTACTTTTCTAAGAATTCGAAAAGGCAAGTACCTGACACTGGACCTTTATCGACATTGTACGTGTTATTGTTTATAATAATATGGATACTTTCGTTTATGTCCAGCTCCCTCGGATCGTTTATATTTTTAATAAGTTTCAAACAATCTACCCTGATGTTTTATGATTAGAGTTTCTAATGTGTGACGGGCGACACTCGATTTTTCCGGTCTATTGGATTTAATATGCGATATATGGTCTTTATAACGGGTTAATATTGAGCGTTTCATATGACAGATGTATTTAAAATTACAATGGCTGCAATTAATTTCATATATATCCGATTTCTGATTCTTATCCGATTTAATAAAATAAGAATACAGATAAATTCATCATTGACATCATTAATGCGTGAATAGTTCTTGAAATTATCGGTATAGGCCACTTTGCAACTTGTAAGGGTACCAAAAAGGTCAATTATAAATAGAAGGAAGAGTAAGGCGCCTATGTTGGACCCCTGGGGCATACCAGTTGTCGCCACAAATTCGGTAGATTTATAGCCATTATATCAAACGTTGTAAATTCAGTTGCTTAGAGATAAAGAGGAA
This sequence comes from Melolontha melolontha, assembly GCA_935421215.2. Taxonomy (NCBI): domain Eukaryota; kingdom Metazoa; phylum Arthropoda; class Insecta; order Coleoptera; family Scarabaeidae; genus Melolontha; species Melolontha melolontha. Next base: position 1,936,248 of record OW285239.1, on the reverse strand, counting down.
AATTAAATGAAATCCTATTATAACACCATACGAGAAAGACACCGCGTGAATTAATATTGAAAATACTATAAAATCGATACTGAAAATTACAAACGTTTCTTCAACATTTCGCCAATGTGATTGGGTTATATTTGTGTGCAATTTTCGACGAAAATCACTTGAAAATAGTGTTTCATTCGGGAAGTTTAAGATTAAAGTACAAATTCTAGGCATTTTCAATGCAAAATATCACACATTGAATGAGTTAATTTATTATTAATTAGATTCTATGACTTCTGCTTCAATTATGCTACTGCAAACGTATGACTACTTTACTGTCATCAGTGGCTAATAGCATTACGCATTCTTACACGTTTTGCTGAATCAGTCTTAAACTTTTATATATACGCAAAATTAATAACCTTTAAATTCAGATTTATTATATGTAAGCGCCTTAGCTGATACTTCGAAAGGAATTGCATTCATAAACATTGGGAATCCCTGTTACGTATGACTAATTGGATGTGAAATGATATCACAAACTTGTATCGCAAAATTTGTATATATTAGCAACTCGGATATATTTAAAAAACCGCGAATTAAATCAGCGAAAATAATTAATGTATTTGTTGACTTTATTGTTACCTTTATTTCGCAATTTCTCATCTCAGTTTGTTTTCGCAATTTATAAACGTGTCGATTTCTAAGAATTCGACGTATATTTCCATTGAAATCGCGATACCTACTCGGCGTAACAGTTCATGAACACAATTTCTCTGATATATGTACGTATGTGTGTCTGTGAATGGAACTATGTCACTGCCAGGCTCTTTTCGAAGTTAATTTATTCAAGTGAAAAAGAAAGTTCTTCTGTTAAATTGTATGTAAAAGTATCGGGATTAATTTAAATTAAATAACTGAAAATATTTATTAAAGAAATTGTCAATCAGTGCTTTTAAAATAATGGAAACTTATCGATTGAAGTCAACATAGTTTAGAATTAAATTAATAATAATAAAGAATAAAAATAATTTAATTATATTATACATATATATATTAGAAATTAACTTTATTATTTTTATAATCGTGTAGGGAGGTGATAATTACCAAACAATAAATTAAAAAAATTTATTGATGCTAGTGAATATTCTTTCTTCTGTAGGTATTGTTTTGAAACCATAAACTTCGTTTTAAAGTAATTAACAACTTTATTTTTTTCTCTTTATACCTCTAATGTGATTTAACTCCTTATCTCGCTGATCAAAACAATATTCGTCAAGAATACTTAAAAAGTGTAGTTAGTGGCGCCATCTTTCCGATGTTAGTAACACTTCAGTAATTGACGCAAATAATAATATTTACGTCACATAAACGGATTTTCCGCGGCGGTGTTGTCACTTTTCTCTAAGAATTAGTCGTGGTTTTAGAGTTCTACATCTACTTTGGGTAGATTTTTGTTTAATTTTACGTGGGTTTTCACATCTTTTGATTACACGCTCGTTAAAATGTGAGGAAATGTGCCACGTAATTTATGCAGAACTGTTGACGTGATATAAAGTCAAACAAATCAATTTTATAAACATGTTTATACAGATTGCTTTTCCACTTTTTCAAGAAAATATCTCGACTCCACGCGGATTTGAGTGTGTGGAGATAATTCACTTTCTTTGCTGCTTTTTGGAAGCTTCTCTTCTGTTTTGTGTTTTAAGCCGTATTTCGCTTTGTTATGTCTCTTTTCAGTTCTTCCTTACTTTTTTTATTTCTTCCCATTTTACATCTCCCTTCATTTGCCGCCTTACTACTTCGCTCAATTGTTTTTTTTTCTTTCTCATTTTTGCTTAGTCCACTTTGTCCTTATTTAATTTTTCTGAGATGTCTCATTCCTTCACTTTTTATTTTATTTCTTTGGCTTCTTGTTATAATCCACCCATACAATCTATATAAAAATTGCTATAATTTGTTTCTTGCGGATTTGCACTTTTGTCTATTTTGGTATTTATTTCTTGGCTAGGATGTATTCTTGTGCTTTCATTATAAAGTCTGTTACTTTCTACTTTATTTCTTCCTCAAGTTTTCCATCATCTACTATCTTATATTCAAAGTATGGAAGTTCTTAATTTGTTCTATCTTATATCCACCTATTTTGTTTAACTCTTTCCAATTTTATTACTTATAATCTTTGTTTTAACTTTTAATTTATTTCTTTTCACGATCAATTTCAAATCTAACGAATATGTGTATTATTTCAGCGAATTTTCAAAAATTACAGCATATATTGTAATTAATCTGGACAAACGAAGGGATTTATGACACGACATTATTGTATCTGACTTCTGTACATTTAATAATTTAGATAAATATATATTTTTTCTCACAAAAATAAATTCTTACTTGTCCGAATATTAATATATCACAACACAATGGAAGCATTCAATTTAAAAGCAGCATTTTACAGCAATTTTATTTGTTAGAGCAAATATATGTCTTTCAATCTTTAGATTTACAAGTCACATGCATAATATCGTTTTTTCTTTGCTTTGTCCAGGTTTAATTATGAGATGTTGACGTGAGTAAATCGTCGTTTTAGAAATGGTAATTTTGTAGAGACACACTTGAATTTTTTTACTACACTTTTTATTATTTATAGACGAATTCATGTCGAGAACCTTTAACTGCATGAACTTTGGCTGGAGGGAGCTATATTTTTTCAACAATATGCATTCTAAATTTGAAAAATCGATTTTTAACATCAAAATTAGTACCGTCTCTAATTTATTAATTTCATAATTACACACAAAATATAACTTCATTTTTAGACATGAAATGATTTTGAAATGCCTTTCACTAATACATTGTAGTTTCGTGACCAACTGGAGTTATAACGTGCTAATCTTTCCTATAATGGAAAAGAAAAACGCAGATCGCGTGTAAATATAAAATACTTAACAAAAGAAATGACTTCACACATGACTACGTGGGCGATTTTGCACTCATTTCCAAGTAATAACATTTATAGGAACATGCGTTCTTGTACATGGCGGTGTTCTATTTCCGATTTTATTGCCTGCAGAAAATACGTTAGTAGTAACGAGTAGGAAATAAATTTGCATGCAGTATTTAATTCTTCGCTTATATCGTACCAGTGGGATCTTGAAAGTTAAACAATGACTCTAAAAAATTACTTTCTAAATATTTGTGGCAAGATCTTCTCAGAAAGTTATTATATGTATGACATATACCAATAAAAAAATATTGTAATCATTCGGAATTACCTCTGTTTGATGTGGTTTTTCGCAATAATTTAATATAATTATCGACACTAAAGTAATACTGCTGAATGTATGCATATAAATCTTTAATAGCTTAACTAAATATAAGTTAAATTTCAAACGAAAAAAAAAGAAAGCACACTTGAATAGAAAAGGAGAAAGTATTATTCTACGTCATTATTGAAGTATTCACGGTTTTTTGGTTTACACAAAACACAAATAAGCAGTGTTTACGTTGAAATTGGTTGTACGCCGCCTCTCCCGGCGTTCGACCATGTATATTAGCTCAAAAGTCACGAGGCAAATTCTAATTTTATCAAGCGTAGTTTTTTAGCGCGCTCTCGCCATTTATGGCTTGTGCTGAATCACCAGGCATTTTCTGTTTACGTTAGTTTCCGATGCAAAGAAGATTTATTGATTGTGTGCGCTTCCCTGAATATTTTTAATCACTATTTTGGCGTGTGTGTCTGAATTTAGTCGGGTTAGTTATAAATGTACACTAGGATTTTAAAAATACTTACAAAATAGCAATAAGCAACAAGTGCGTGTTTACATTTTATGTGCAGATGCACACTATTTCCCATTTAAATAAAAATCGCCTGAAACCTAATTAATAGTACTGTTTGTGGGTATATTATCCAGGTAATATTCTAATTTAGTGATTTTATCTCTATCCCATGTTAATAAGAATAAGGCACCGGTTTTTCATTTAAGAATTGAGAGATAAGTAAGATACATAAAAGCTCAGGTAGTCTACAAAGGGATTTAAATGGAATTTTATTGTGTTGGGTGTATTCTCTTCCCAAACTTTAATTTGTCACGTAGTTCCTCAATGTTCAATAGAAGATAATCTTTTCTAGCATTGCGTTATTGTTCCTTGAGTTTATTACACTTTTTTAATCTGGAGGTATTAATATCCTAATTACCTCTATAAACCGTTACATTTTACAGTTTCATTTCAATCCTTATTTACATGCGTGTTAATAAATACAGTTTTGCCAAGTCTACACACTTTTGAAACATTTTATTCTGGATGTTAGATTTATTATAGTAAACTATATGTATATTTTATGTAACCTTGAAACATATTGATTGGTATTTATCCACATAATTTGTACGTTACAAAACTAAAGGGGGCAGAAGATATGTTCCTAATATAAAACTAAATATGTGTTTACAGAGACAAAGTTTCTTTTTTTAAAGTATAATACCACTTATAACATTAATATTCGTATCCTAAATATGTATTTCGACAACTAAGTTGTCATCCTCAGTAGGAAAAATAGCAGTGTTGAATATAGGGCAAATTTAAGTCACTTAACTTTCTCAAAAAAATGGCAAATGTGTCCTTTTACACCCTCTCTCTGTACCTATTCTCAGAAGTCGTACAAGCAGGTATACCTTGCGTTATAAGAGTTATTTTTGTTTTAATAATACAAATACTTTTGTGGATGTCCAATTTCCTTGGATTGTTTATATTTTTAATTAGTTTTAAAAATCTACCCTTATATTATGATTGGTTTCTAACACATGACGGGCAACACTCGATTTTTCCGGTCTATTGAATTTAATGTGCGATATATGTACTTTATAACGGGTTACTGTTGAGCGTTTTGTTTGACCAATACATTTCGATTTAGAATCGCGGCAATTAATTTCATATACAAGGTGTGTATAAATTGTCGCAAAAGCTACACGTAGCGACATTCTTCGTTTGGTTCTGAATAAAAAATCTTAATGTTAAAATGTCGTATCATGCTTCGTAAATGTCAAAATTTGACAGTAATGATTTTGATTGAACTCACTTTGAAATACAAACTTATTGTTCTACAACGTTGCCAAATGTATTTTTCGTGGAAGTACGTTAATGAATAAATGTTAAAATCAAGCTTTAAATTCAAAAAGAAAACGTTTACGAAATAATACTAATAAAAATTTTTTCTTTAAACTAAATTGCATCTATCTCATTAACGGATATCGAAGAGCAAAGGTTAGTTACGCACTAAAAGTCTGAACTTCAAGAACCCCGTGAAAACAAACGAAGCATGATACGACATTTTAACATTAAGATTTTTTATTTAAAACCGAACGAAGAATGTCGCTGCGTGTAGCTTTTGCGACAATTTATTCCACGTTATATACCGGATTTCCGATATACGTCCATTTTAAATTTCGCGTCTCCTAGAAGAGATTTGATTGAGTTTCCGGATCGAAAAACAACTTGTAAACCCTGCTTTTTAACAACCTTATTCAGATTTTTTTTGTACGATTTCGTCGAGGTAACAGGCAAGTGAAATAATCCGCGATTTCACTTGCCTGTCTTTTTTAAGTTATTTTTTCTAATTAATTTATTATTTCTGGGTCAAAACCATTATATCTCGCAATATTTCTAATGAAAACTAATTTTTTTTCGTATTTCTGTTTTGTTAGCGGTAAGTTTAACAACTGAATCACTAGAAAATTGAACGAAGCTGTCTTGTTGGAAACTGGTTTGAATCCGCGCTGATAAATTTATTGGGCTTGGTTTCTTTCCGTAAAATGTCAATTTATATTTTATGCTTATTTCTAATTAGAAGTGTATATAAGAATGGTACCCTTATCAGCGCTTTTATATTCCACTGTGAATTTAGTAATCGGAACAAGACAAGAGCGTTACTGAAAAAAAGGCACTGAAATAGGGACGTTCAAAAGACAGATCGTGTTGCATTAGAGAAATAGGATGTATATTGCAAAATAGAATATTAAAATGCCCTATGTTTTAATTCATAAAATCAAACATACAAGCTGTATCAACAAGTGATCTACAAAATAACAACATCCGTGATGCTTTGGCCCTGAATATATAAGTTAATAATACAAAAAGTACAACACTGAGACAAAACATCACAATAAATATTTTTTGGTTTATTGGTTAAATAGTCTTCATATGCAAAACAAATTATGTTTGATTTTAATTTGCTGTTATGAAACTAAAAAGAAAACCTAAATACACCAAAAAGAAAATAATAAAATTCTGAAAAGACGATCTAATTATGAGAATACTTTTTGAAACTTAATTTAGACCCATTATTTGGAAAATGAAAATTATGAGAGATTTATCAAACGATTTTAAACATATATTTGTTGAAACCTATGCCATCCTATATTAAATTATTCGATCGAAGAACTGTCCTGTTTTATGTTCAATAAAACAGGCTGTAAAGTATATAAAATTTTCGCAGTGGTATTAAAATTACAACCACCAGTGCGTGCTGTGTTTTGCAAATCAAAAAGATGCCTGTTGATAAAATTCACTTAATCATTTTATAAAATTAATAATAATTAATTTAAATTTATTCTTTTTTTTTTGTACATATACTTTTAATTGAGGTTCATACGGCCTTCACCTTAAAACAGTTTATAATATCAATTTTTTTATTCGATTTAGGGGAACTACAAGATATTATTACTCATTAAATGCAATTCAGTAGCAATTTTAATAGCTAATGCTAATATCGTGTTTTTTAATCGAAACATCGTTGAATAATAAATGTTATTGATTATAATTCGTCTTGTAATAAGTACACCAAAAAATCGAGAAACCTATTAACGACGATTAAACAAAAAAATTCACGTTATGTAATTACAGCCATATTTACTAATAGAAAGTAATTGCCAATTAACTTAAAATATTAAACGTCATCACTTATTAGCAATTATTTTAACAATTTGACACGTAAATTAGTTACCAATATATACTAGGTGCCCTCTCAAAATATACTGTAAATGTTTGGCATAGCAACAAGTCCTATTAAGAGACGGGCCATCTACACTTTTAGATTTCTGTGGCGCGCGGCTAAAATAAAATCGACTGATGTTATTCTTGGTGCGAAAACATGCGGAATTCAGACTGGCGTGCCAGACTTGTCTGGTTTTTCCAAGCTCCGAACGTTTCCAAAGACATTCCTGGGTAGAGGAGGAGCAAAATATATAATATAATTAGCTGACATTCATTTGAATACGAGTCAGCGTTTGAGCTTGTATGTGTGTGTGTGTGTCTAGAAAAATATAGAAAAACCCAAGACCGAATTTGGGCGATAAAAGTATTATTCTTGGTCGCATTTTGTTTTGCAAGGAATATTTTTACTGTTCGGATTTTGCAATTTCATTGTAAAATAATGACTGTGTATATACGTAGTGCGATATTTATTTGATGTAGTACTGGTTTTTTCGAAGGTTATCCGAATCATTATGTACTTATTACATCGCAGTATAAAAATCAAAATTATAACATCGAATGTACATACAGCCGGTGACAAAATTACGACACACTTTGCCGATTTCTTGGGAATTATTATATTTAACTAAAAACAAATGCTGTTTAAATGATTATTTTTTAATAATTTTATTAACCAATCGTTTAGCAGTATTTGCGGACACGTGTTTAATTCTGTGCAATCAAAATATTATTATAGTGAGAATAATAATAATTAGTACATTATTCTCCCGAGAATATTTTCTAGTACTTTGCTTCTGTTTGTTGACAACGTATTTTCTAGTTTTGACACCTGTCACCAGTATTATTGGAAGCAATGAACCATAAGCGATTTAGTTCATCATCAGTGGAAGATATAAACGCACAGATTAAAGAAAAATCGTGCAAAAATACTATGGTTAGTAATAATTCAATATGGAAACAATTCCAATCATTTTGCGACGAACGGGGTTACAAATTAGAAGGAAATACACCAGTCACAAAACAGGCAAACATTTTGAAAGACTGGGGATTTAATATGAAAAGGTGCAATGGAGAAGATTACAAAGAAGCCGTTATTAAAACAATGTGGAATAAAACCGCCAAATTAATGCAAGAGTTGTACTACAACGAATTTAGTAGAAAATTAGACCCCTTTAAAGATATCGAATTTAAATCTGCGAGAGAAGCCAGAAATACAAAACGTAAGATATTACAACAGGTGCCAGAAAAAAGGAAGCAAAGTTCTGCAATTCTAACTAATGAACAAATCATGGAAATAATAAAACGCTACGACGAGGAGACACCCTTCGGTTTGCAAAAAAAGCTTTTATGACATTGCTTCATATGAGCTAGCATGGCGTGGGGGAGAAGGTTGTCAATGTTTAGTGCATTATTTTCAAGAAGAAACAGACAATGCTGGTTTGGCCACTGGAAGAGTAGAGTATAATCCGGTTTTCTCTAAAACAGCGCAAGGTGGGGCACAAAAGTTGACTGATAGTAAATGGTTAATACCAAATACTGAAAAGCCTGATGCGTGTCCTGTCCGATTGCTCAAGAAATTGCTAAGCAAGAGGAACGAACATATAATAACTGACAGACTTTTTTTAACAGTAAACATTGCTTGGGATAAACCGTCTTCTTCAGGATGGTACAAAAATATGCCGTTGGGGGTGAACATAATGTCGAAGTGGATGAAAGAATCGGCGGACATGATTGGGCTGGACACTAAAACAATAAAAATTACGAACCATTCTTCAAGGTCAAGTGCAGTGTCTCATCTAGCGAAAGCAGGTGTTAAAGAGCAGGAAATAATAAAAATTACGGGCCACAGCTCATCTAGTTCATTGAAACCGTACCTGCAGTTGAATAACGAACATCATTCAAGTTTGATTAATAACCTAAGAGGCAAGGGAGAAGTTATAACTTTTAACACAACAGAACAGAAGAATGTTGCAAAATCCACCACTCACGGACAAAACATTTACAATAATTGTGTATTTCACATACAAACTTTTAACAAACTCAAACTTGTTGCCATTCTCTCTTTTCTCAAACTTGTTGCCATTCGGGAATAGCCACTCGGGCCCTACGGGCTCTCGTGTCTATTCCCTAGCAACAAGTTTTCGAAAATCTGTCGAATTATTTTCAATATATTCTCACTCTCTTGTGATATTACTATTGAATATTTATTTATAAAATTGTGAAATTTAATATTTGGTTTGACCACCGTTTTTTATAATCAAAGCATTAATTGTTTCATTCGTGGAATTTTTTATAGATTCGTTAGACAAGTTGATGTACACGGGTTAGATAATCTTTGCCCACTCGTAAATTGTCGAATTTTTATGGTATTTAACTGAAGATAAACGTGTTTTCTTACAGACATGGTATGCTTCTAGCCAAAATTCTTGTCAACTTTGACTTCCCGTCTCAAAAGACACATTAATATCGGTTCTTAAGACATTCTTAATGCTCTATCTTTTACTCTTTGACACCAATCTTGTAGAGTCCGTTCATCTAACTATCTATTATTCCTGTTTGTTGTTTTCTGTTCTCTTCCGCGTCTTAATTTTAGATTAGATTAATTTAGGACTGTCTATGTCATCCACAAGTTTGATGGTGTTTTTATCTGCACAACATAAATATTTCAAATTGCCTGGCAATGACTGATTGAAATGATCCGAACCTGAACGCTGGAAGTTAAGGAGCATTATTTATACACGCACAACTTATAACTTAATTCCCGTCATTTCGACATTGACAAATCTTGTTTCACAGATGATTTACAGAAAGACAATTACACACAATCTGCATTCTAATTTCGAGAGTATAATTTCAATATAAAACATTACATATGCTTTATTTGGAACATTGTACCAGAAATTCCCGAATGTGAAAAATAAACAATAAATTGTTCCTACAACTTATTTGCTACCGTCCCCTTCAAAGTACTCTTCTTCCACAGCCATTTGTCCATGACTTGAAGCAGTACTAGAAGTCTTCGCATGTTAACGTGTTCAACACTGCCTGCGATTCGCTTTGGATCTCCTCAATAGTCTTAAAATGACACCCCTCGAGCTTCAATTTCAATTTCGAAAACAGTAGGAAGTCAAAAGGGGCCAGATCTGGCGACGAAGGAGGATGGTGTAGTACTGCTACTGCTGTCTTCATTGAGACTAGAAACTGACACACAACAAGTTATTTGTTGGTTGGTGCATTGTCTAACGAATTGTTGTTGTGTCAACTGTTTTCTCTTAGTCACCGAAGAACATCGCAATTGTTCTCCTACGGTCTTGCAGGATAGCATCATACACTTCTGCTACATTTTATGGCGCGTTTTCCGTTGATTGACGACCGGAACACACACATCATCATCAACCAATTGTATTTTTTTTTAAATTTAAGCAAATTAATATTCGGCGATTTAAGGTTAAATATAAATAAAAATCATCCTCTTTGAATTATTATGTTTAAAGTGTTGAAACAGGTTCTAACACGAAAAAATTATTACACAATAATTTCTTGCCGAAGTGCTGATATCACATTATCAAATTTCATTAACGGTAGCCTTAAAATTTACATTGTAAGTACATTTTTTTGTACTGAGACGGGTTCAGATGAGAATCACATTACTGACATCTTATGTAATTCTAGTTAGTTTTCATTTGGCGTTTAAACAGGTTCTAATACAAAAAAAAAAATTACTTATATTGAGACAGGTTCAGACGAGAATTATATTACTAACGCCTAATATAATTCTAGTAAGTTTTCATTTAGCATTCGTCGCGTGTGCATGTTCTTGTGAATTATTTAAAATGCGAGGTTATGTTTTGAGAGTGTTGTTAGATTATTAGGAGCCAGTCAATTGTAAAGCACACTCACCAAACGCTTGTTTATGCATTTTCAGAGTTTCCGCTGCTGTTTTACCAAGTTTGAAGCAGAATTTTATGCGCGTTCTTTGCTTTTTCACATGAGACATTGTAGTGTCACAGATTAACTCAAACACAATTCAATAAATATAAACACAAAAACTGTTTGTCACCCCCTAGCAAAGTACTGTTTCACAGACTGACCAAGTATAGTAAAGTCACTAGATAAATAAAGTACCGCAAACCTCCGCCATTTTTGGGCAAAAATTTAGCGTCAAAATTGAATTGCTGTGTTAAATAAAAAATCAATTTAGTACTGTATTCTTAAAAGAACGCAACTGTATGAACATGCGTTAATAATTAAACCGCAGATAGTAAGGCAATTAATTAAAACAAGCAAGCACTGTTTTCATTATTTATTATTGTTGGTTTACTAAAGCACGCATTTTCGCCTTTTGTGGTTGACAACCAGATCAGGGTGTGCATTTGGAGTTAGTTTTTTCATGTCATCTGCTCTTGATTGTTCAAATTGGGAATCAGAAAAATGCACCTTACATAAGTAACTAAGTGTTATAACAAGTGATCTGCTTTTACATATGTACTCACCTCACAAATCTTCGCATTTACCGGCACATTGTCTTGATTAATGTCACATAACCACACTTTTCTTCTGTCTGCATTCCTTTCACCACTGGGAAATGCAAATAAACGGAAACCTTTGGCGACACTGTTTTTGCAATTGATAATACAACAACCAGGCATAATTACACTTTATGTTGCCAACGGTGGGTTTAGATGCAACGATGCAACGACAAGTGATTTGACGTTTGGCGGCCATGTTTGGGCAAAAGTAGCGCTTTCTCTTTCGCACTCTTTGGCCTTATGGATTGCGGTACTTTATATGTATCTAGTGACTTTAAAGTATAGACTTAACTCACACCATCTAGCGTTATAAAGCTGTACTACTAGCCCTTCGCGCGCCACATTCAAATTCCGGAAATTTCGGAGTAGCACCTCGTATATTATCGTAACATTATTCTTCATTTATAATAACAAATACTTTTTATAAATAGACTTTAATGTTTGTTTATCAGTGCTTAGTTTAGAGAAATAAACAAATCGAGAGAGTGCCTCATAATTATGTAATATATCATATAATTTTGCATAATCCTCGATTCGACAATTAAATATTTAAATTCCTGTTGGTTTTGCTAGATTAATATAAAAAAACCTTGTTTTAAGAATATTCGTCCATCGTTTTTGGTCACGTAGACCACGGCCAGAATATAATTTAGGAAATTACTGGAATTTTTTTGCTTACACTATTCTAATTTGTACGGCCGACCTGGGTTTTCCAGTGCGAACGCCGACTGGCTAAGAGTACAATCAAGCGGTGTTGTGTGCGGCAGAGGTCATGCCCTTAAATTTTACGATGATAAAATCAATGCCAATGGAGGACAAAAACCTATTAACATTTGTTGTTAATGTGTTTATTTAAATTCTAAATTACCGAAACATATTTTGACACGTACTGTGTGGAATTTTTTTTCATTTTACAGTTGCGTATTTCTTTAAATCATCAATGTAAAAACGAATGACAAGAATGGTCAGTTATTTTAAACGCGAATTGACGTGTATACTTCCAGTTGATTTAGATTTAATCGCAGACATTTTTTTTTAATAATCTCTTTGACATTTTCATTGGGAATATTGTTGGTTTTGTGCTGATAATGCATGCGAAATGTCAACATACGCTATTTTTAGCACACGGTTTGTTTTATCAAAGTAATTGTTACCAGTAAAGGTTTTTAATCGCACTGGGTTTTTTATCAAATTACAGGACACCTAAAAAAGTATTTAATATTAGACTTGGTTTAATAGCTCCATAATTCTACAATTAATTTATAAAAACGATTAAATCAGCGCAACTTACAATATTGCAGATATATTTAGCTTATAGATTTCCTAATCTTTTTAAATTTTGGATTGGATTCGCGTTCCCGACATAATTTTCGCGCCGACGTTTCGTCATCAATTACATTAACATCTTCAGAGATATCGTAGTTTCCTTGGAACATTTTCACCGGAGCAATGAAAACATACGTCCCGTGCAATTGTTGACGAAACGCCAACAGTGTTGAATACGAATGGCATTTATTAAATCATGATTAAATTTGCACTAACGAAAGAATATACAACACGACATTATTGTGTCTAACTTGTGTACATATAACATTTTGAATAAATAATATGTTTTTTCTCACAAATTCTACTGCTTCTATTGTCTTGTCATATTAATATATCACAACACAATTGAAGCATTCAATTTAAAAGCGTTATTTTACAGAAATTTTATTTTTAAACAGTGCAACAATTAATAAACACTTTTTTTAGTGTAAATTCATTAATTTGCTGGAATTACGTGAATTTTGTTACTTCTTACAATAGAGTCGATGTTTCTTTCATATTGTATATTTGCAATTTTTGCGTTTTCTCAGTTCAGTCTAACTCGATAAACATAAATATTTGATAACATGTGTTATTATGTCAATTTTTAATAGCTGCTTTTGTGGCAAAGATTAAAGATTATCAAGAACTTCTTTTTTGATGCGATATTACAAACAAAAAAATAATACGTCGTTTGACGATGAAATGTTTATAAAATAAAAAATGTTTTTCACCATTTAAAAAAATTAAGTGCATATGAGCATATACATGTATCCTATCACTAAATTGATTCAAAATGCAGAAACGTCTTTTAACGCTTCCTAGCTTAATTTTTAGATTGCACTCTGAAGTATATATACATACATATATAGTTGAGTGACGTCCACTGCTAATTTTTAACTCTGGTTTTTTTCTCCTGAAGAAGTGGCAAATGACTGCGAAATATAGAGGGTGGAATATATGAGTTTTTTTAGTTGACAGACCGCTTACCCGATGAATTAGTGATAAATTATTAGAGTAGGGTCAATAATACTTAGAAGTCTATATATATATATGTATATATATATATAGTTTGATTATTAGTATTATCTAAACACATATATATATATATATATATATATATATACATACTTTGCGTAAGCAAATGTATGTACAAACGTTGTACGTTAGCTAAAGACGCTTCGTTTAACACTATTTTTCAGTTTTGTATTATCCTAACAACCAGGAAGGTGGCGTCGCGACGTGTAGCGTTTCTGCATACTAGTACAAACTTAGTGTGTCGAAATGTAGAAATTAACGCGCACATTAAGTGATATTTACATATAATGTGAGATTTAATACTCATTGGTTCTCATTTACAGCAAGATTATTATACTAGCTATATATACGCGAAGTATTGAAGTGAAAAGTCATGTCTGCCAGGGATACTGTGTGTTGACAAACTCCAAGAGCGAAATACATCCGCACATTCCAGGATAGATGTGACTTTCACGAATTTTTCATTGTTCTACCGAAGATGGGGGGTTATTAATTTATATTGCGGTTAGGATATTTCTTGTTTCTGTCTGTTTGCGTAAACAAAATTAAAATTTGTCTTTTAAGCGACCAAAAAGATGCAATAAAATTAGCAAATTACATGTATTACTTCCATTAATAACCATCGACACTTCGAAATTTCAATTCGAACGACCGTTCTAAATATCTCTTTTATCTTTTCCAGGCCAAACATGCGTGCATGTAGCAGCCCTTAATGGTCACGTTGACGTACTGAGACATCTTGTATGGTACGGTGCGGATATCAACGCCAAAGAGGGCAAAAGCGGATATACAGCCTTACACATTGCTGTCGAACGAGGAGACGAAAGATTGACCAATTTCTTACTGGCAGAATGCAAGAAGTTAGACGTCGAAATAGAAACGTACGGTGGTCGCAGCGCATTAGAACTTGGCTGTCCGGTAAAGCAATGGATAGAACACGCTTTGAGACAACGAGGCATTCCTTCACCGTACATTAGCGAAGATGAATATGACAGTAGCAGCGAGGACGAAGACGTAGGTATTATATATATATTTTGAATAGAATATATAAGTTAGTACTTGTATACGTTTAGATAAAATAATTAATATTTAATTAATATACTTTTGTTTGGAGAAACTTTTTTTTTGTTTTTCTTTAACAATCCTTGTGTTAAGAGTGTGTGTGTGTGTGTTCTTTTCTCCTAAATCAAGTTGCATAATATTTAAACGTACTCTTCTTTGTTCCAGATGTTATATGAAGCAACGAATATGTTAAACCAAAGTTTAGTTATCGGCGCTAGTGCTTAAATTCATATAAAAAATACAATAAATTTTGCTTGGATGCAAAATCAACAGATCGCGATGAAATGCAACAAACCGAAGACATATAAAGTGCCTTCAAGTATAAAGCAGAGCATACGAGATAACAGTTAAGAAAAAGAAAGTTGCCAAATATCAGCACGTATATATATATGTATAGGAAACAAAAAAACTGTGATTACAAAACTTAAAGGCATTATCTAACTTTTAAATACAAAAAGCAAAAGGAGAGATAATTCATCAAGTAGTGATTGTTAGAGACGACCACTGCTCTTGATATCATATTTAAAATATGGTATGGTATTATATGTATACATTGTAATGTCTATTTTCCTTTACGTGTGACGAAAATGAAATGTATTTAAAGTCCCTGTATATATATAAAACCCACTCCTCTTAATTCGTCAATGTAATTAAATGTAATTGTTTTTATCACATGTATGGGGAAATGTTCGATTTTTAGTGAGTTTTTATCACTTATTAGTATAAAGAGAAAGTTTTAATTTTAAAAAACTAAAGACTAGCGGTTTACGAGTAATGTGTTCTATAAATTATACTAGTTAAATAGAATTCGTTGTATTTATTACTGTTTTTAGAAAATTAATTTGCTAATTCTCCAATATTACTTCCATCTTTATGTAAATATTTATGTTATAAACATGTTTAAGTATAATTTCTTTTTATGACTTAATTTAAATATAAATTTCTATTATATATTTGTTTTATTTATTTTGTACCTGAAGTCTTATGGCAGTTAACAAGAATATTACCACGTAAAATTTTCACATCAATTCTTGACACATCTGATCTCTATTTGTAAGCATTGTTCGATACAAACATACTTAGAGGCTGTTAAGTAGCTTTTATTTCATGATTTTTAAAAAAATTTCAATTACAACACAAGTTCCTTCAATTATTTGCGAGATCGTTCTATAACAGCATACTTCTACCTCAACAACTGTTTTAATAGACCAAACATTAAGGTAAGTTGGCATTATGCAGAAGGATGACACCTTTTGGTAGGATTCCCGGCATGTTTATGCTTGACATTGTTTAAGCAGCATGTAAACAGTTTACATCATCCAACATTGTTGTTGACATTAGATTCTTAAGAAGTCTCCATTCATCATTTTTTTTGTATTTGAAGATTCTGCACACTTCCTCTGTTTATTCTGACATTTCTAATTTATAGTGGTAACAACCCCAGAAGGTGGCTGTTCTAAAATTTTCCAACATATATGAGCAAACACATCTTCAAGCACTCAGACCACATAAGGGTGAACATTCTGTAAGATTTCAGAGATGTTTATTCTTGACACTGGCACGTAAACAGTTTATATCATTCAGCATTGTTGCTGATATCAGATTCTTCAGAAGCCACCATTAAACTTTTTTTTGTCTTTGAAGATACTGCACGCTTCCTTTGGTTACTCTGATGTTTCCAGTCGTAGTGATAATATCCAGAAAGTGACTGTTATGACGTTTTCCTATATGAAGGAGCAAACACATCTTGAAGCATTCAGACCATATAAAGGCGAACATTATCATACAAAAGAATGCCTTTTGTAGAGTTTCTGAGATGTTTATTTTTGAAACTGGCACATAACAGTTTATATCGTCCGATATGGTTATTGACATCAGATTCTTAGAAATCTTCATTCAATATTTTCTTGTCTTTGTAGATACTGCAGACATTCTCTGCTTATTCTGACATTTTTAGTTTTGTAGTGATACTGATAACACCTAGACTCATCACTGTCAAAAAACATATCAAATGATATATATATATATATATATATATATATATATAATGATGAGTGAATAGAACTTCTAATTATTAGCTAGCAGTAATGGAAACCACTAAGCAACACTGTGATAGCCAAGACTGAATAATAAAATGAACAATTCCCGTATTGTCGATTTACTGCACCTATTAGCCTAGAAAGCAATTTTTAAAATTTCCTCTGATATACAAGCATATCCGGACAAAGAAATTCGTTAGTGGATTCTTAACTTTGTCGAAATATGTTACATATTAAAATAATTAAACTCATCATATATAGCTACATAAATATCTATTGATTGACGACCTTCAGTGAACAAAAATTACAACACGCAAGATTATCTTTGCATATAAATGGCACTTTCCAACTTAATCATGATGCTTCGAAAAAAGAAAACTATAAATAATTTTGACAATATCATTAGTATGTTAACAATTAAAATAAGCAACAAGCTTTATAGTCTTTGATCATCTATAATAACAAGTAAAGGTCAGGGGGGAAACAAAATTAACAAAAAGATATAAAAATAACTAAATGGTTAACAAAAATTTTAAACCCAAAAATTATATTGAGAATTGAACAGTAACAAAACGCCATAAAACAAATTAAATTACGTAAAAGTCTAGATTTAACTCTCAATGAAAATCTGTAGAAAATTATGGAGATAAATTGTCTAATACTGTAATATCACTAAAAAAATTTTAAAATAAGTAATTGTGAATTACAATCAATAATTTGTTATCAAAAGAATTCCTCAGCATTATTAAAAACTCTCAGCATTTTTAAATTTCGCGGATATTTTAAGTTTTCTGGTGAATAAAATAACTAGAATTTTCCCTGACGTCGTCATTGTGTTGATTTAACTTGTCATTTACAGGTTATGTTCGAAAAATGTCATTTATTCCATCAAAATATGATCAAACAAAACGATGGGTGCCAGATAATCTAAATATCCAAATAATTTTTCTAAATTTCGCAATTTGTTAAAAATGCACGAGTTGTTTGCAAGTAGACAATATGAATAGCGTATAATACTGATTTTACCCGTATCTTTATATCAAGGGCATTTTGATAGATTATTGTATTTATTTGTTAGACCGAAGTCTCTGTCAATAACGTGAACGCATCCTTGTCGTGAAAATCCTACATATTGAATATTAATAAAGTGATGCATATTTTATTCAAATTCATTAAATATTAATAAAGGGATACATATTTCATCAAAAAACTAAACCAAAATTTAAAATAGACAGGGTGATTGTTGAATCAATGATAATAGGCTATTCTACATCACGTTATCTGACAAATAGCAACCAAGTATTTATGCTGGACATAAAAACTTTTTTAATGATAATTAAAAAAAAAAAGCGGTAATGGTAATAGTGACACACCGGTTTCACCTTCATTCTACTAAATATTCTTGGCCAATAATACAGAAGTTACTCTTTTCTGTTTTTTATCCATTTTCTATGATCTTTACTACCATTGACAAATTTATAACCTCAAATTCGTAAAAATTTTTCAAGTTAACCTATTTAACCCGTATTTTTTCAAAGAAAGCAATCACAATCAAATACATTCTAAAATATTATCCAATATAAAATATAAAAAGTCAAATGTATCGAAAATTTTCCTCAAATATAAATATTGACATAAAACAAGCATGTGCTAGATAAGTGATTTATTTGGTTTCGACTTATTGCTTAATATCATTTAAATAAATCATTAGCATAAATCAGAAAGTATAGGATGTATCGATAACACAAATCCAGTGTAGCACGTAAATGATAGTCTTGGATTTTGGTAGAAAGAATGTAAGAAAAATTAAATATCCGTTAAATATATACAATGTTCAAATTTTCTTTAAGAAATTTTAAATCATTAAATATTCACTAAAATTCTATTACATTCTTTTAGAAAGAGGTGACATCTAGTGACAACTAGTAAATATGTCAACTCTTTGAGAAGACATGAGAAATGTCGATATTTTAGTTTGAATTCCGAAGTTTTGTTGACATTTATTATTTGGAGGGGGTTAGAATTTTCTGGAATTTTCTTAAAGAATCGTGTTAGCGCTTCCGAAGTAGTAAAAAGTGCCGGTACAATGGAACAGGTAATTTTTTAACATGCCACTTTATTCTGTTTAAATGTAAACGTTCTATTATTATGATTTTATTAGGTTAATGTATTAAAAGATAAAGGAAATGCCGCATTAAGTGCGAATAACATAGATGAAGCTATAAAGTGTTACACTGAAGCTATTAATCTAGATCCAAATAATCATGTACTATATTCAAATAGGTCTGCAGCTTATGCAAAAGCAAATAAATATGATAAAGCACTTGATGATGCAGAAAAAACAGTAACATTGAAACCAGATTGGTCAAAAGGTTATTCTAGAAAAGGTAGTGCATTAGCATATTTAAGCAGAATTGATGAATCTATTGCAACTTATGAAGCAGGCCTTCGAATAGACCCTAATAATAGACAATTGAAAGATGGTTTAGCTGAAGTACGAACTCAACAAACTCAAAGCAGAGGTAGCTTTGCGAATCCATTTGCAATGCCAGATACTATCAATAAATTGAGATCTAACCCAATTACCAGGGCATACCTTGATGATCCTGAATACATCAAATTATTGCAACAATTGCAAAGTGATCCGTCAGGTTTAGGGCAAAAATTACATGATCCACGCATTTTGAATACATTCTCTGTTCTTCTGGAAGGAATGGATGCTGGCGAACCTATGGAAACTGAACCACCATATAGATCTACTAGAAAATCTCAAGAACCAAAACCTGACCCTAAAAAGGACTCAGAACCTGAACTACCTGAAAATAAAAAACTTGCAAAAGCTGAAAAAGAAAAGGGAAATGAAGCTTACAAGAAAAAAGATTTTGAATCTGCAATAAACTTTTATAATAAAGCCAAAGAATATGATTCAATCGATATAACATACTTCAATAATTTAGCGGCAGTTTATTTTGAGCAAAAAGAATATGAAAAATGTATTAGTGAATGTGAGGCAGGTATCGAAATTGGAAGAGAAAATCGGGCTGATTTTAAATTAATTGCAAAAGCTTTTACTAGAATAGGTAATGCATATAAGAAATTGAAACATTGGAGACAGGCTAAAGTTTATTATGAGAAATCTATGTCAGAACATCGAACGCCTGAAATTAAAACATTGCTCTCTGAACTGGAGAAAATAATTAAAGAAGAAGAACGAAAAGCATACGTTGATCCTGCCAAAGCCGAGGAGGAAAAAGAAATGGGTATGTAATAATTTGCATTTATTTTTAATTTTTTTATAAAAGACTTGGAAATATGTGAGTTTTAACAAGTTTAATTACTTACAGGCAATGACTTGTTTAAAAAAGGAGACTATGCCACTGCTGTTAAACATTACACTGAAGCAATTAAACGTAATCCAGATGACGCTAAAATATATAGTAACCGTGCTGCCTGCTACACTAAATTAGCTGCATTTGATCTTGGTCTTAAAGATTGTGATAAATGTGTAGAATTAGATCCCAAATTTATTAAAGGGTGGATACGTAAAGGTCATATTTTGCAGGTAATTTTTTCTGACTTATTTCTTTATTACATACATTATTTAATAAAATTCGTCAATCTTTGGATCGAGAATTATTATTCAGGTTTTTGATCAAATTGATAAATATGTAAGTAATTATAATCTTTTAATTAAGAAATATTCGACTATGGATAATTTAACCTAAAATTTGAATGTTACATAAAAATATTTGGTTTGGAATAGAAATTGCAAACTGTTATATTTAAATTAGTTTTTTTCAGGGACTGAAACCATGAACAAAATGGGTTCAGGTTCGGGTTAATCAAAATAAAAGTTCAGGTTCGGGTTCGGTTCAGGGTTCGGGTTCGGTTCAGGGTTCGGGTTCAAAGTTTAAAAAAACTACATGTCTTTTATTAGAAAATTTATTTTTCAAAGAAATTTTCGTTTAATTTTACAATTAATATATTTTTCAAGTTTTTTGCTTTTAAATTTGTTCTTTGTGGGGGTAAAATGAATTTCAAGGCTGAAAAGACCCTCTCGACGCTTACTTGCGTAGCAGGTACTGCGAATATAATCTGAAACGCTTGATACAATAATGGCGTTTCCGTTTTATGTTGCTCCCAAAATAGTAAGATGTTTTTTTCTTTTCCCAGTCTTGGATATTTTTCATATATATCAAATTCATTTTTAACTAAATTATCAATCGAAGCGGTGACATTTACATTTGAAGGATTTGATTTATAAAACCTTTCCTTCTTTTTTAGAACTTGTTCGAGCATATCTTCATCATCTTCTGAAGAAAAAGATATTGATTCTCTCACAAAATTCTCTTTTTCTCTTTCCATTTGTAAATTTTTCAAAATTTTTATTGTTTTCAAAATATGTTTTTTTGCATTTTCAACATCTTCGGGACTTAGAATGACCTTAAATCTGCTATCTAGATATACTGCTGCAATCAAAAGTGGATTGTTAATAAAGTTGTTTTCTCTTTTTATAATATTTAAATATAATTCTTTTGAAAATGATTTTGTTTTGTCATCTTTTGTTAGCTCCAATTTAAAAGTAAGCCAGATTCTATAAAAATCGCCTAAATTCATCTGTTCTTCTTGTAGTTTCAGCGTTATTTTTTTAACAGGTGCAAAAGCTTCTACGAATTCTTCACAAATATTCCAAGTACTATCAGTCATAGTTAATTCAGCATCCAGCAATTCCGAACAAAAACTTCTGTATTCCAATAAGGCTTGAACCACGTCATAACTGGAATTCCATCTAGTTTGACAGTCTAGTACGGCTTTTTTTCAAGTTTAGCTTCTTAGCTAAAGAAGAAATATTTGGTGTTCGCAATTTTTTGCAAATGGCTCTGCATTGATCAAGAATTTTCTTAAAAGGAGGACTAGATATTGTGTCGAGCACTGCCACTGTAAACAATGAGCAACACATCTGAAATGAATAATATTTGGGTGTGAATGTGCTAATGTTTCTGCTCCTTCCAGTTCAATATAAGAAAGCGCATTTGCTTCAGCTGCATCAAATTCATCTTCCATGTCAAAGTTTTCATACTCGTCTTTTAATAATTCAGCAGCTTTGATCATATTTTTTCCGTTATCTGATGTAATTGATAATACTTGCTGCAGTTTTATGTCGTAACAATCAAGAACGCTGATGATAAGATTTTTTATGTAGGCTCCTGTCTGACGATTTTGAGCCTCATGCATGTCCAAAGTTCGTAGTTTTATTTTTCCGTCAAAAATATATTGAATATTTATCCCTACAATACATCTACCAAGACGAGAAGCAGAATCAATTTTAATTGAAATAATTTTTTTGGATATTTCCAATTTAATTTTGTTTTTTATTTCCGTTGCTTTGTTGTTAACAAGATCACTTATATTATGACTATTTACTGATACTTTTAGTGCATTCATAATCGGATCGATTATTTCTTTTATGCCAGAATCTTCGAAGATTGTGAAAGGACGGCCATTAACGGTTACTAATTTTACGCATCAATGAAACTTTGTTTGCAGGTTTTTATCTTGATAATATTTAAATACTGTTCAAGGGTATTTTCCTCCGCTCTTGCTCTTTTATTGGTGATCTGACTCAATTTAGATGTTGACGATTCATTTTGAGTTTTCTTGAATAGTTCAGTTACCTTTCATTTCATATTTGCATTCTGAGCATATAGATACATCTTTTCCTGCATCATAAACAAATAAATTTTTCGTAAATTTCGTAGACATCTCTGGGAAAAATCAAAAAATTTATATAAATTTTTAAATTTGAATGTGAGCACTCAATTTACTAAAAACAATTTAAGAGTTGATTTTAACAACCCACGTTTACTTTAAGAAAGTTAAAATATACTAATACACGGTTTGCGTCGTTACTATTTGCATTGGTTACAAGAAAATGTTTGCCTACTGATTTGTTTAACACAAATATTGTGTTTGTACATAGCTCAAACAGAAAAAGGGGATTTCCCATTTTAGTCTAGTTTGTGTGAAGTTACTGGTTACTTGTTCGCTACAAATAGTCGTTATTTTATTTTGATTTTGTTTTTAATTTTTTTTTTGCATGCAAGAAATGTAATGTTTTTTTATTATTCTTCTATTAACTATTTCTCTATTTTTTTATATTTTTGAACCCGAACCTTGCTGAATTTTTTGGTTCAACGGGTGCGGTTCAAAGTCTTTATAAACAGCGAACCTGAACCCGTTTGGGTTCGGGTTCGGTTTCAGTTCCTGGTAAAAAGTTTTAAATAACAAAAAATAAAAAAAAGCGGAATAGAAATTGCAAACTGATATATATCACCTACTGATGAAAGGAATTTGAAAGTATGTTGCTAAATTCAATCCAATAAAGTTTACCAACCTCTTTTTAAGTGTATTTTGTATTGTAGGTATGTCGAAAAATGCATAATTTTAAATTGATCTCGACTTTTCAGGTAATGCAACAATCTAGCAAGGCCATTTCCGCTTTCCAGAAAGCTTTAGAGTTAGATCCAAATAATCAAGAAGCCATTCAGGGCTACAAACAATGTACACTAGACAATGCAAGCATAGGAAAAGATCCTGAAAAAATTAGGCAAAGGGCAATGGCCGATCCCGAAGTACAATCGATTCTAAGAGATCCAGCCATGAGAATGATTTTGGAGCAGATGCAGAACGATCCAAGAGCTTTGCAGGATCACCTCAGGAATCCTGATATTGCTGCCAAAATACAAAAATTATTGGAATCTGGTCTTATCGCCATTCACTAATATGTTTCTTTTTTTAATTTTTTTATAGTTTTCTTTTGGATACATTCGTTTCAGTTTTTGATATTTATGTATCATTTCTTATATTGAAAGGATACTAATTCTACTTAATTATTGGTTAAGCAATTTACTTGTTTAGATATTTTAATTGTATACCTACTGCTAGTATAATAAAAATATATAAATTATCTGTGTGCCTTTGTCAAAAAATCTTTACCTTATAGGTCATAAATAGAGAACGGATGCAATTTCCATAAAACGCAATCGGCAATTGGAATTGTGTATAACGTCGCTCAGTACATCCCGGCGTAATTCAATGAAGTATTTGTTTGACCTACTCGGCCACCTGGTCTCGCTGCGATAACAATGGACAACTGAGCTATTGTATTCGGAGAATATAGTGTTGTTTAAAGTGTTTTCATGAGCGTAGATAGAAGCGGGGTTTTTATAATGTATTTTATTTATTAGTTTATATTTCGTAAGATAAATAAAGTGCTGTGAGTAAGTTTCTTGTTTTCATAGTTTTAACTGTTAATTACATCGTAATTTTTGTGATAGATCCTGTTTAATATCGTTTGATTGAATCTATTTCTACCAATTATTTCGACGTAAGAGTGCATTGAATTTTGTTCAGTTTCAATAATTTACGCACACATTTTTAGTTTTCATTTATTTAGATCTAGAGCATTGTTTAAGTTACTTTTTCAGACATGATATGGAAGAATGTCGAGAACGGCATTGTAAAACAATGGCGAGTTGGATTGACGGTCATACTGATTGTATGTCCATTGTCAGTGATTCCGAAATTTATTACAAAATCCGTAAAATATCGTCAAAAATTCATCACTTAGAATCGCAAACACATCTGAACTCTGTAAAACTTTTATGGCGGCTAATATTCCATTAAATAAACTTAGCAATCCCACTTTAAAAATATTTCTTCAAAAATATACTGGTCGAAATGTTCCTGAAGAATCAACTTTATGCAAATATTATGTTTCTAGGTGCTATACGAGAACAGTAGAACGCATTAGAAGCCATCTTTTAAATCAATACATATGGATAAGCGCCGATGAAACGCTGGATATGTTAGGACGCTGTGTGGTAAATGTTGTAGCTGGTGTACTACATCCAACTATTCCCTATAACTCATATGTAATAGCAACAAGTGTTATAAATAGAGTTGATGCGGAAACAGTTGCTGAAACCATTAAGGAGAATATGCAAAAAATGCTTCATTCGGACGCCACGTACAAAGAAAAAATACTTTTATTTGTCAGTGATAGTGCTGCGTATATGTTAAAAACAGGCAGACTATTGAAGAAAACATATCCTAATATACTGCATATTACTTGTGTAGCACATGCTCTCCACAGAATCTGTGAATATATCAGAGACACTTTTCCGGAAGTTGATAGACTTGTATCAGCTTTTAAAAAAGTTTTCAGAAAAGCACCATTGAGAGTAGCTCTTTTCAGGGAAAAATTTCCATCTCTGTCACTGCCTCCCACTCCAGTAATAACTAGATGGGGAACATGGCTGGAAGCTACTAGTTATTATGCTGAGAATTTCGATAGTCTAAAACATTTCGTAACACTGCTAAAGGAGGGTGCTAGAAGTATTGGTGAGTGCAAGGAGCTCACACAAATCCCAAATTAAAAAAATCAGTTGTACTTTCTTCACGAACACTTTGGAAAATTGCAAAAACTAATCACTTATTTTTAAAATCGAAATCTCAAATTAAATGACGGATTAACCACATTAGATGTGGCTGTTAATAATTTGAAAAGTATTCCAAGTGACTTCGGATGTGGCCTTCGGCAAAAGTTTGAAGCAATTCTAAATAGAAATCCAGATTTAATTACATTGCAGCAATTATGTATGGAGACAATTCCACAAAATCTAATGGCTAAATATGAAGAAATAAAAGAATATTTCCAGTATGCACCTATAACCAGTTGCGATGTAGAAAGGACGTTTTCTATTTATAAGGATGTACTTAATTCAAAGAGAACAAAATTGACAGAAGAAAACCTTGAGAAACTATTGCTAGTCAATATTAATAGTCCTTTACTCAACTTGAACGACAAAATGAACAAATAAAAATGTTCCAATTATAGAAATAAAATTAAAAACTTTAAAAATACAACTTTTCAGCAAATACATATGTATTTCGTAATTTTATAGATCACCACCCGTTTGTTTTCCAATTATATAAATAAAATTAATTAATAAATATGTATTTCGTAATTTTAGATAGATAGATCACCACCCGTATGTTTTCCAATTATATAAATAAAATTAAAAACTTTATAAATACAACTTTTCAACAAATAAATATGTATTTTGTAATTTTATAGATCACCACCCGTTCGTTTTCCCATTATATAAATAAAATTAAATATTTTAGAAATACAGCCTTTCATAGTCATAAATAAAGGCCGGATTATATGCAAAAAAAAAACTAAAAATATGCAGATGTTTTAGCCTAAATATGTATGTACTTCCTTATGAAAATATGCAGGTAAAAAATACGAGGAATGTTAGAAAATGGAATACTGTAGAAAAAAATAATCTATTATGTTTACTACAAGTTTATTTAGAACATTTTACAACATAATTAACTATGAAAACAATTTACAATCACATATTTCTCAAGGTTTTGAACAGAAAAATTGTGACGCTTGTCTGAAAATATGCATTTATATATTGAAAAGGTTCGTTCTACGTCGACGCTTGTTATAGGAGCATATTTAAATTAGAAATATCATCTATTGTCACTCAATATTTTCTACTGAATCACCACCCAAGATTTTAGCAATGTCCTTTAACTTTTTAAAACCCTCATTTTTTCCTATTACACTTAAAAAAATTTTCATACATGGACCATTCCACTCCTCCTTTAACATCAAAACTTGACTTTTCAAATTTGTTTATTATTTCAACGCTCTCCATTAGCGACATAAATAATTTTTCCAACTACAATATAGAAGTGGAAATAAAACTGTAATTGGCTTTAATAATCGCCAACTGTTGAGGTATTTCTTTACTCGAATACACCTTTTGGGCGTCTATCACAGATTGTGCATCCCTATCAAGATCCATAATAATTATCTTTATTCCCTTCATAATGATTTGCATGAAAAATAGTAGCCTCCAACCACGTTCCCCATCGTATGATTACTGGATGAAGAGGAAGTGGAACACCGGGTAGATGTTGTTTGTAAAATTGAACTCGTAATGGGGCATTTAAAAAATACTTTTTTAACACTACTAATTAAATATATAAAAAAGGTTGAAGTATATCAATACGTTAAGCACGTATTACGCATTTGTTACAAATGAAACAGACATGCAATATACATATCTGTAACTGTAAACATGGACAATACACCTCGTATTTCCAGCATTTACTTCTGCTTAAGCAGAAGAATACGAGGTGTATTGTCCATGTTTACAGTTACAGATATGTATATTGCATGTCTGTTTCATTTGTAACTACTAATTAAAGTATTTACTAAGGGAAAATGGTTTCTGATTTCTTCTGCAACACGATTTAATCCGTGCGCCAAGCAAGTTGTGTGAATTAAATTTGGTAAAAAGATTTTCAAGTTGAAAGCTGCCTTCACCATGTATGGTGCAGCATCCGTCAAAAACAATAGAATTTTCTCTGTTGGAATCGATTCCGGTAAGAAGAAAGTTCTTCTTGTATAAACCTTGTTATTGTCAAATTATTTGCCTTTTCCAATTATTTGGATTATGCTGGAACTGATACGTTAAGGATACCAATCATTAAATGAACTATGTATCGACCCACACTATCAGTAGTTTCATCTGCGCATATATAAAGATAATTGTTTGCAACAACCTTAATGCTTTTCAATGTTTCTGCATAGATACAGCAAATATATATTTTTCTTAACGTGCTCTGGTCGGGAATGATATATTTGCTGATGTACTTTTGCAAAAATAACTTGATATTTAAATAGTTTCGTTTATATAGTGGCATATTGGCCGACACAAACATTTGACACAAATCTTCATTAAATTGTTCTTGTTCAGATTTTTTGGAAGTTGATGGCAAACATTGCGTTAATGTTTGCTGACTCTTCTTTGCCAATTTCATCTTTGTTAGTTTTGCAGCATGACATGGAGTTTTCATATGTTGGTCGACTTGGAACTTTCTCTCACTTGTAATCTGAGAAAAGTATCACATAATCGATTGTTTTCTTATAAAATAAATGTTAGTAAAAGATAAAGGAATAATTAAAAACTTAATTAATTAATTATTCAGAGGAAATAAACTTAAAATTTTACTCACAATCTTGCAGCATGCTACGCAAAATACTTTTTCTCCATCCATACGCAATTCTGAATAAGGTGCAACCCATTCAGGTACGGTCGCTATTTTCGGCATTTTTGCTATTATATATCACAACTCACAATTTTACACTTCGAAAAGCCAACGTAAAATGACGTTTAAAATAAAATTACTTTCGAAAATAGGAATAAGTTTCTCCGAATGATAAAGAAACACATGTACTCTTAATTTTCTGGTAAAATGTATTTTTGTATTTATTTAGAAGTTTTAAGGTATTAGCTTTTCCTGGAATTTTGTCTCGGTCTGGATGTATGGGAAGAGCATTAATAAATGCTTGGAGACGCTTATCGGAAAAGTAACGGGACGAGGCTTAATAAAATGCTATTTTTAATTTAAAGAGGGCTCTTTAATTTTTGTTTGTTTGTTACATCCACGACATCTTTTTAGTAATGCCTATAATAAATTGGATTTAGTAAATTAATAAAACTCGGATACTTAAAATATGCAAAAATGCTGAATTAGGTACTACAAAATATGTAAAAAATATACAAAATGCATATATTATGCAAATTTATGCAAACTGCATATAATCCGGCCTTTATTTATAAGTAATAAATGTTCAAATAAGTAAATTTCGCATTAACACATTCGCTGCCGAGATGTAAGTTAGTTTTCTACTGGTTTAAAAAAAAAAACTTGTATGAGCGGCTTAACCAACAAAAAAATGCTTTTTATATCTATAATTTATTTAACTTGTTAAAACAATTATTGTTATTAACAAAAATGTCATTACCAGTACCGATTACACCAGTAACGCGCCAAGTATCTTCGGCGCCGTCGTGCGAAATACTGATAGGCGCCTTTACCCTATATGTATTGAGCCAAAATTACCAGACACTCTCCCACAGTTCAACATTGAAATTTATGACGAACTCTTTAGACTTGTTAGAACTGGTAGGTATTTTTTATTTGAGGCAAACAATAGGTTCACATACAAAAAAAATTATTAAAATTTTTATTTCACACTGAAACAACAGTAACAAAATAAAAAA
The DNA here is from genome assembly GCA_935421215.2 of Melolontha melolontha. Classification (NCBI taxonomy): domain Eukaryota; kingdom Metazoa; phylum Arthropoda; class Insecta; order Coleoptera; family Scarabaeidae; genus Melolontha; species Melolontha melolontha. The sequence goes on along the minus strand of OW285239.1, from coordinate 1,907,157 downwards.
CAGTACATATTCCAAATTATTAAAAAACAGTGCCCGTGTTTTTAAATATATAAACGTGAAGGAAAACAACGGAAATGTCTTATAGAAATTGGGCTTTTCTAGCTTTAGTTTTGGCAAATTCATTAATAAGATTTTCAATATTCAGCTGCTTTAAAAAGTCAGACTCTATAGAAATGATAGCAAGATTTTCTAGCCGCTCCTGGCCCATTGTAGATCGTAAGTAATCCTTAATTAATTTTAATTTAGAAAATGATCTTAAATTTATACAAAAAACAGTGTAGATGCAAATATCAAGTACATTCTTTGAAGTAACAATAAAATATAGCTGTCAATGCTAAAATAATTGTAATAATTGTTTTACGTAAATTTGTTGATTTGTTGTAAACTTTCAAAAAATGTTTTTAATATTTTTAAAATTTAACTTATCACAAGTGGCCGTAGGCGCCTTTAAGGCCTTGGCGCTGTTGTGCGCTGCACGACCTTGCCCATATGGACGGCGCATCACTGGATTACGGACGTATGTCAGTTCCGCCACGGCGACAAGATATGCAGGTAAAATTACTAGCCGAAGGATTAAGATGACCCTACAGTTCCACCACGAGTATTTACCACTTGTCGGTAGGGGGGCTAGTTAATGACAAGGGATCAACACGAAGCTTCAGAGACAATCGCAAGGCAAGCTATAAGCAACGCCATCAAGAGGAAAGTGCAATTTTCTAATCATTAAGATCACAGTTAATCCTTTAATCCCAAACCCTTTTAATCCGTGGTGGAACTGACCGGTAGGATTTAAGGACACCCTGCTGGCGTGGTGGAACTGACAATCTCCGTGGATTACACCTATAGGTGAGAGTTCTAGAATTTATTGCTTATAATAAACAAAAAAACATTCAACACAAAAACCAGGTGAATTACAAACGTAGATAGTTGGAGTCCTCTTCTTTTTACTTCTACAAACGTATACTCCTTTCTTACTACACGTTTCTTCTTTTTTGTTTGATCATCAGGGGTGTTTTATGAGTTGTATCTATTTTTCGTAATTCGTGGTGGGTCACAGTAGCTTTTGGTACAACTTGTGGTAAAAGTGATTCCAAAAGTGCTAATCGGAACTCATAAATACTCTTTCTTCTTTGGCCCAAGTATTTTTTGTACGGAATGTAAGAATTTATGACACTCCTTTGTGTAATATATGGGAAAATATTTTTTGTACAAGCGTAGTGTTTTGCGGACACAGGGGTAATATGCCAGCATTTGACCATGCTGATCAATACCTGACATGTGTTTGTTGTAATTCATAATTGCAACAGGTTTTAGTGTTATCTGCTTTCTTTTATTTCTGGATTCAGCCATGTCATTTCCATATTCAGTCGTTATATACAGGATATCGCGTTTAGATCCACTCTCACTATCTGTTGTATGTCCTTCATCGCTACGTATAGAAAAGTTATGGTCACTGTCGTCGTCTTCCGTCTCTAGAATACGTATCAGTTTATCTTCTGTTAACGGTCGCGTACGCTTGTATTTTGTTAATTTTCTTTTCGTACCAATGGGTTGACCAAAGGGTTGACTCTTCATTCTCAAAAGACACTGTACAATTGAAAAACTATCAACTTAACAAAAAAATTAACCAATACTTTACTTTCTTGAGGTAACTAGTCAATTATAAACACTTATGTCAAAAGATGACTTCCCGTAATACATCCCTGCTAGTGGCAATTTCGTGTATACAACCAACTATACAAGACATTAATATAAGGTCAAAGGAACATGTATTTAAAGCGCCAGTCGTACCAGAGCCAAATTAAATTGAAGATACACTTACCACCGGCACCTCTAATGACACCATGTAATATACCTATAGGTGCAATCGGCAGCGAATGTGTTAAAGATGTCCATTAATAGTAGTTTATACAACGAGTCAATAAGGACGGTTATTACTAGAGAACGGACGCAATTTCCATAAAACGCAATCGGCAATTGGAATTGTGTATAACGTCGCACAGTGCATCCCGGCGTAATTCAATGAAGTATTTGTTTGACTTACTCGGACACCTGGTCTCGCCACGATAACAATGGACAAGCCAGCTATTGTATTCCGAGAATATAGTGCTTTTTAAAGTGCTTTCATGAGCGTAGATAGAAGCGGGGTTTTTATAATGTATTTTATTTATTAGTTTATATTTCGTAAGATAAATAAAGTGCTGTGAGTAAGTTTCTTGTTTTCATAGTTTTAACTGTTAATTACATCGTAATTTTTGTGATAGATCCTGTTTAATATCGTTTGATTGAATCTATTTCTACCAATTATTTCGACGTAAGAGTGTGCATTGAATTTCGTTCAGTTTCAATAACTTACGCACACATTTTTAGTTTTCATTTATTTAGATCTAGAGCATTGTTTAAGTTACTTTTTCAGACATGATATGGAAGAATGTCGAGAACGGCATTGTAAAACAATGGCGAGTTGGATTGACGGTCATACTGATTGTATGTCCATTGTCAGTGTTTCCGAAATTTATTACAAAATCCGTAAAATATCGTCAAAAATTCGTCGCTTAGGATCGCAAACACATCTGAACTCTGTAAAACTTTTATGGCGGCTAATATTCCATTAAATAAACATGGCAATCCCACTTTAAAAATATTTCTGAAAAAATATACTGGTCGAAATGTTCCTGATGAATCAACTTTACGCAAATATTATGTTTCTAGGTGCTATACGAGAACAGTAGAACGCATTAGAAGCCATCTTTTAAGTTAATACATATGGGTGAGCGCCGACGAAACGGTGGATATGTTAGGACGCTGTCTGGTAAATGTTGTAGCTGGTGTACTACATCCAACTATTCCCTATAACTCATATGTAATAGCAACAAGTGTTATAAATAGAGTTGATGCGGAAACAGTTGCTAAACCATTAAGGAGAATATGCAAAAAATGCTTCATTCGGACGCCACGTACAAAGAAAAAATACTTTTATTTGTCAGTGATAGTGCTGCGTGTATGTTAAAAACAGGCAGACTATTGAAGAAAACATATCCTAATATGCTGCATAGTACTTGTGTAGCACATGCTCTCCACAGAATCTGTGAATATATCAGAGACACTTTTCCGGAAGTTGATAGACTTGTATCAGCTTTTAAAAATGTTTTCAGAAAAGCACCATTGAGAGTAGCTCTTTTCAGGGAAAAATTTCCATATCTGTCACTGCCACCCACTCCAGTAATAACTAGATGGGGAACATAGCTGGAAGCTACTAGTTATTATGCTGAGAATTTCGATAGTCTAAAACATTTCGTAACACTGCTAAAGGAGGATGCTAGAAGTATTGGTGAGTGCAAGAAGCTCACACAAATCCCAAATTTAAAAAATCAGTTGTACTTTCTTCACGAACACTTTGGAAAATTGCCAAAACTAATCACTTATTTTGAAAATCGAAATCTCAAATTAAATGACGGATTAACCACATTAGATGTGGCTGTTAATAATTTGAAAAGTATTCCAAGTGACTTCGGATGTGGCCTTCGGCAAAAGTTTGAAGCAATTCTTAATATAAATCCAGATTTAATTACATTGCAGCAATTATGTATGGAGACAATTCCACAAAATCTAACGGCTAAATATAAAGAAATAGAAGAATATTTCCAGTATGCACCTATAACCAGTTGCGATGTAGAAAGGACGTTTTCTATTGATAAGGATGTACTTAATTCAAAGAGAACAAAATTGACAGAAGAAAACCTTGAGAAACTATTGCTAGTCAATATTAATACTCCTTTACTCAACTTGAACGACAAAATGAACAAATAAAAATGTTCCAATTATAGAAATAAAATTAAAAACTTTAAAAATACAACTTTTCAACAAATACATATGTATTTCGTAATTTTAAAGATCACCACCCGTTCGTTTTCCAATTATATAAATAAAATTAATATTTTAGAAATACAGCCTTTCGCCAGTACTGCACTGGGTGGTAAGCGTGTCCGTTCTTTAGTTATTACTCTCGAGAGCTGAAATTACGAACCGAGCCGCGAAGCGGCAAGTGAGTAACTCAGCTCGAGGGAATAATAGTCATTATTGACGTTTTGACAGTAAAATGGCTGCGCTTGTCTGATGATTACAAAAGAATTAAATAATTTAACGATTTTGTAATAGAAAATTAGTTTTTATTTATATAAATATTAAAATGGCTACAATTAGTAATATTTATTGGGTTAGAATTAGAACCTTTAATATGTTTGGTATTATTGTAATTTATATTGTTTACTTCTTCGTTTGGCACTGAGGTTGACGTCGAAACATTAGTATTAATTTCGTTAATTATTGTTTCGGCAGTTGCCTGTTTATTTCTCAGAGATTGATCAATATAGCCTTCTGCAACTTGATTAGATTTCCACCCGCCGTGATGTTTCGAACCCGTAATGTCACCTTCCCCATCAACATACAGCGTAGCAGGTGATCTACGATAACAGTGTCCAGTGTACTTTTCCGGATTTGATAACTTCAAATACTGTGCAATTTGTTTACCGAATACGCCAAATTTGTTTTTCCCTATCCGTTGAGTTGTGCATTTAGATTTTTGGTAATTTATGAAAAATGAACTTATTTTTATGTGGGATGGGCGAAGGGCCATGTACTTTTTTACGATATCATAGTACATATCGGTTATTGTAAACGAACGCACAATTTTTTTATTCTTAGTTTTGGGTATGCTTATTAGTAACATTGTACCAATATCTTTTACGTCCTCTATATTTAAATGATATAGTTCATTGGAACGGCATGCGCCCATTATTCCAGTAATTAATACAACCTAAAAAGAATATTTTCCAAACGAACTCGGATTACAGAAGTAAATACTTACCTTATGTAAAAGATAAAGTTCATCTGGCGCTTCACAAATAAATTTTCTTATGTGATCGGGTTTTAGCATTGAAGATTTTTTTGCTTCGTATGTCTCGGATTTTCTTTTTAAAAACGAAGTTAATTTACCATACTGACTCAAATTTATATCGTGTTTTAGTTTCAATACAGATTTCAACATTGAGTAGTAAGACCATAAAGAAGATGATTTGTATTTTTCGCTTAATTCTGCAAAATATACCAATAATACATTTTCCGAAAATGAATTCTTATTTTTCCGACGACGCCAGTCCATAAAATTATTATAAGCCTTATTATAAAAATGCTTGGATTTTTCGGGCAATAAACCAAGCGTAGTTGTATCGGCCTTAAGCTTAATTTCTGGGGCTGTACATAATACAAATTCACCGGCATCACCGTCCATGATAAAACCGATAAAACCTAACACTAACACACCAAATTCAAAAAAACGCTGAAGTTTATCAGTTTATCGTATCGACGACAGGTTCGACAATCAGAATATCCGGGCTTGTTTATCGTTACTATGGTAACGCTGGTAAGACTATGTTTTACTGTCGGAACGTAGGGAATAATGAGACATAACCTATGGACATACCGTTATTATAAGTTATGACATCATTATTCTCTGCATTGCGCCGATAAGAACGGTCGCATTTCATTATTCCCTGCGGGAATCGAGTCCCATTATTAACTAATAATCACTAATATATAACACCTACTTTATTGTTTAGTCGTAGATAAAATAAGTAAACATATTTGATATTGAATTTTATTTATTAAAGACTATTTACGTAAGCCTAAAAGTGAAAACTAATGGAGAATTGAATGCATTTATATTTTTACATGTCCTGATAAACTATAATTTCAGTTCTGTCGTCTTTTCGGTTTTAAAACTCCGTTAATTACTTCACACTTGCGATTAATTTCTAAGTATAATTCCTTGTGAATATGAACAATTAAAGGAAAACAGTATGTTTAGCACTATCATTTTTTCTTTCACATTCGTGTATCTTCGGCAATTTATCTTACGCAATGATTAGCGATTTCTATGAAGTTGGATGATATTGCCAACATGCGAAGTTGCGAGACTGTCATAATTGGTAAACTAGTTAAAAAAAAATGCAATTGTAAAATTCTAAATACTTGTTCATGATAAGCTAATATATAACATTTAAGTCTCGTAATACATGTTCCGATTAAAAGTTATTGAAATAAAGGTTGCACATAAAAATCTAATTTCAAATTGGATTAAGCAGAAATTGAATCATAAAAATTAATTCAATTTAAAAAATAGTAAATTTATAGATTTAATATATAAAATAGAAAATTATAACAAATTTTTATTACTTAACATTTAGATATTTAGAATTAAAGAAAGAAGAATATTTAATAATAAAAAAACAGCTCTTCTTTGGCTGAAAAATAATATATATATATTTTTAAAGAAACTTAAGAATGGAAAATAAAGCTTGAAGCTTCCGCGGTTATTGTAAAGAATATCTTTCTGGTTTCATTAATTTAAATTTGAACCATATATAGATGCAACATGCCATGACAACTACGAGTTCTTTGTTTAATATCACTTTAGAATTTTAATAAATCAAATTAGCATTTTATAATTTATTTTCATTTTCATAACGTTAATAGTCCATACGCTATTAAGGCAAGTCAATATTTATCTTAGACACGACAGAATAATAGTTACATAAGTTTTGTCCCATTTATGAGACAAATTTTTTAAATTAGTTTCGAAAGACGCGCTAATTTTCAGTGATGATTAACATCAGCGCGCCCAGACGATGAATGCCATTACTACCTGGCGTCTGAAGTCGCCTATTTGCAAGCCGTTTTTGCAATTGGTGTTTATTTTTATTTAACAAAATCGGTCCAGCTGTTATTTAAGTAAATATTTATCACCAGTTCAAGGTAAGCACTTTTAGTTTAATCAGCATGTGGCGTAAATTGAGTGGTACGTAGAATATTCAGCGTTCAAATTGTGTTTGTGTGCTGATTTTGTATTTCCTATTTACGATATTGAAAAATGCACTGCACTTCAGCAAAACCTGATTGTAACATAAATTGTCTAGTAGCAGTTGCCGTTACGATTACGTCGGTCATTGGCTTTGTTATGGTGTTATGAATGAATAGTTGTGTACTGAAAACATCAATAAGTGTGTGACTCATAATTTCCCTTTTGTGAGTCATTTGTTCTGTGTTTTCTGCATGCACCCAAAGCAAATTAAAAAAAATAATGTGATATATTTAAATTGTAGGTTTTAAGATGGAGACTGATGAAGCTGAATCTTCAAGTAGCGGACCAATATCAACACTGAATAGTTTATTCTCTTTTACAAGTCCTGCAGTAAAGAAACTACTTGGATGGAAGCAGGGGGATGAGGAAGAGAAGTGGGCTGAAAAAGCTGTTGATAGTTTAGTTAAAAAGTTAAAAAAGCGTAAAGGTGCTATTGAAGAATTAGAGCGTGCCTTGTCATGTCCAGGACAACCAAGTAAGTGTGTTACTATACCAAGAAGTTTGGATGGACGTTTACAAGTGTCACATAGGAAAGGATTGCCACATGTAATTTACTGTAGAGTTTGGAGATGGCCTGACTTACAAAGTCATCATGAACTGAAGCCTTTAGAACATTGTCAGTTTCCGTTTTCTGCTAAACAAAAGGAGGTGTGTATTAATCCTTATCATTATAAACGGGTAGAGAGTCCTGTTTTACCACCTGTTCTTGTACCAAGGCACAATGACTTTGTGCCTGGACATTCTTTATTACCCTTTCAGCAACTTGTTGAGCCAAATATGCCTCACAATGTAAGCTACGCTTCCAATGGATTTAGTTCAAATCATTTAAGTCCTGCCTCACCTCTATCAAGTGTATCAAGTCCTGGGAGCGTAAACTCAAATCCTCAATCTCCTTATGCTAATTTAGCTGAAACTCCACCACCGGCCTACAGCCCAACGGATGAAAGTAACCCTTCAACTAACAATAATACATCACCTGATGTTGACGTACAACCAGTCCCTTATCAGGAACAACCATACTGGGCTTCTATAGCTTATTATGAATTAAACTGTCGCGTTGGTGAAGTATTTCACTGTCATTCCACATCAGTTATAGTCGACGGTTTTACAAACCCAAGTAATAATAGTGATCGTTTTTGTCTCGGACAACTAAGTAATGTGAACAGAAATTCTACAATAGAAAATACTCGCCGTCATATAGGTAAAGGTGTTCATTTGTATTATGTAAATGGTGAAGTTTATGCAGAGTGTTTATCCGATTCGGCGATTTTCGTTCAATCACGCAATTGTAATCACCATCACGGTTTTCACCCATCCACTGTATGCAAAATTCCAGCTGGTTGTTCATTGAGAATTTTTAATAACGCGGAATTCGCCCAATTACTCTCTCAATGTGTAAACCATGGGTTCGAAGCGGTATATGAACTGACAAAAATGTGCACTATTAGGATGAGTTTCGTAAAAGGTTGGGGCGCCGAATATCACAGACAAGATGTGACGAGTACACCATGCTGGATCGAGGTTCATTTACACGGGCCACTGCAGTGGTTAGATAAAGTTCTTACCCAAATGGGAGCTCCACACAATGCAATTAGTTCAGTGTCATAAGGGTTTGTTTGTATATATATTTACGCACATATATACATAGACAACTCCAATTTTAGATATAAATTATATCTCACAATGAAAAGTTCACACATTCAGAGAAATAATGGAAATAATCAAAGTTAATGTAGAAGTGCAATTTTGTAATAGTTAAAGTATTTCCGTGGCACCTAAAGAATACGATAGAGTTGTAATAGAAAGCGAATTCCATTGTTTTGAGCAGTGTAGCTTGTTTAGTTTTGATATGGTTTACGAGAAATCAATTATTGTAAAGTTGTATTTTGTTAGAATAGTTATTAAGCTGTTGCAAGTGTGATTTAGTTATCGAGTGTAACACTTCTTTGTATATCAGTATCATTTTATTCCAAAGGCTATCGTTATGATAATAAATTACTATTAGCAATTCTTTACGATAACTTTTACATAAGGCAAATGACAATCGAAAACATATACAAATTTTTTTACCAATGTTTGCTTTCGTAAAAACATTTTATAATATTTTTGTTATTCAGAGTGATTACGAATCATTCGAATATAAATCTCCATGAAGAAACTTGATATTTTCATCATTATATTAAATTAAAATTAATGTCATGAATGTCTTTTGTTGACAAGTTTATAAAGTGAACAAACAAGACATTTTCTTAGTTTTTCCGTACTCACATTTAAAAAAATTAAATAATCTCCGAATATATCCTGCAAAGCTTCACTTTAATTTAAAGAACAAGTAAGATATTTATGTACATATGTATTCAAATACCTGTTACTATAATTCATCAAATATAGGTATAAATATTAGTAACTTTAAACTTTATAGATAAACCCATGTTTGTTACGTAGACATTCATATATGTATTTGTGTATGCCCTCTTTTGTGCAATAGTTATGTAAGTAATATGTCGGGAAATTTATGTATTAAATTTTTTCTATGAAACTGCATCATTTAAAACTAGACGCAGAAGAACCTAGCATGCTAATAGGAACAAAATATTTAACGTAAAGAGAAATTCAGTAAAAATACCTTTGTGAAATTTATTAAAAATAACCACGAATCAGAACAGTGTGCTTTATTAATTGAACTGTATAATTTATAACAAAAAGCATTTTAAGACCCATATATATATAAGGATACAATTTTAACATAAAAAGAACTCGAGTGTAAATAACTTCTAGAAATAAGTTAAAATCATTTAAAATAAGCGGATACCACAATACTCCTAATACACTGCCGAGCAAAAAATTTAGTTCACTTTAAATAACTTAAAGAAATTGCAAATAATTTAAAAATAAAATGCATCAGCTTATGTCTGCATATTGTAAATTTACCTACTGCATTTTCGAAGCTTTTAAATATGGAATCTGGCAACACAATTGATTTTTTTTATGATTTATTTTAGAAAAACAGTAATTGTACATTTTAAAAGAAGTTCGACTATTGTTAACATTATTTGCAGATTAGAGAAAATGAATGAATAAAACTTAACATTATTGAAATAACGTGTATTACCCCCTCTTGCATTAATGACTGATTGCATTCGACGAGGCATACTCTGAATTAAATTAAGGATTACATTCCGATCCATGTTATTCCACGCCTGCAATAGAAACTCTCTCATCACCTGAGCAGTTCTTGGGGCTGGTGTATGCCTTCGGATACGTCGCCCTAACTCATCCCAAACATGCTCGATGGGATTCATATCTGGACTGCATGCTGTCCAATAAATCCGCGTAATTCCTACTTCATCTAGATATTCACTGACAATCGAAGCAGCGTGTGGTCTTGCATTATCATGCATGAAAATGTCTTGCTCGCCCATAGTGACCATGAAAGGCATAACATGATCTTCCAGGACTTCCGTTATGTATCTGTGAGCTGTTAGTGAGTCATTCTCTATGAAAACCAACTCTGTACGTGCTTCTGAAGTGACACCTGCCCAAACCATAACGGACCCACCACCAAATTTACGTCTCTCTTCAATACAAACAGAGGCGTATCTTTCACCGGGTCTTCTCCATACTCGCCGACGTCCGTCTGGTCCATTGAGGCAAAAACGCTACTCATCTGTAAAGTGTACTTTGCTCCAGTGATCATCGTTCCATGCCAAATGATTTCGAGCAAAATCCAATCTTGCTATTCGATGCTGGCGGTTCAATGTTGGCCCTGTAGCCATCCTTCTGCAAGACATTCCATTAGCACGAAGCCTTCTTCTAACTGTCCATTCAATAACATTAACACCTCTAACCTCTTGAAGCTGATTTTACAGCAAAACCGCAGATGTTCTATTCCGCAAGCTTGACATCAACAAAAACCTATCATCTCTTTGACTCGTGATTTTTCTTCGCCCAGATCCGGGTCGTCTGGTTATAAGACTATTCTCCTGATGGCGCTGGTACACATTTTGTACAGCACATAGGCTCATACCAACAATTCTGGCGGTTTCACGTTGTCCTCTACTATCTTGTATCAACGCTACAATTTTTGCCACAACAATAGGATCTAGAGGCATTTCGGCCTGGTAAATAAACACTAAGGACAGTAAACTCTCATTATCCGCAATAAACCATATAACGAATAGGTTTTAGAGAAAAAAAATTAACACTTAACTGGAAAATAAGCAACGAAATATGAATGTTTAATTAGGACTAATTTTTGTTGTTTAGAAAACGTTGCGAATACAGTGACAGAATGTGACAGACACCAAATATGACAGACAGTATCCATCCAACAATATAATCTTCACCCTGATTAGTTTTATTTTTAAAATTATTTGCAATTTCTAAGTTACTTTAAGTGACCTAAATTTTTTGCTCGGCAGCGTATATTATTGATGGTTCTTTACTTGGACAGTGTATTTTTTTAGCAAGAAGATATTTTCTTCTTTTTTATATGAAGTGCAAAGTTCATTCCAACAATTCTAGTTTGGCCTCATGTTGGGAAATGCCCTAAATTTATCAAATAACATGAATTATATTATCCGTAAATTATTTCATTTATAATTTAGAAGTAAGCTTAAAAACTCTTACCGATATGGTTTCCTTTTAATATATTGATATTAAATCTTCCATAAATCCTTACACATATATGTTGTTGCTTCAATTTTTCAATGGCATCGAATCCATTTATTTGCAACTTCAGGTGTTGTGCATCTTTTGATTCAATTCCGTTAAATTTAAATATATTTTGGTGTGTGATATGTTTAGTCAATTCTCTTCTGATTTTGTTTAAATCGCAATTTTTTCATGTAAAACCTGTTGATGATGAACCAAATGAGGGTATTTCTATAATTTTTCAATATTAGGTTCTAGTTTTCATCTATTATATCATTGAAATTGTAATATATTATTCGATATTAAGCCTTTTATTTAAACTATGCTGTTCTAAATTAATACCACATTTGTTCGTATTTATTTTCGCTTGATATATTTTTTAAACCAACTAGCATTTGTAGTAGCTATTAACCTGCTATTAGTATAGGTGTATGACACCCTCATGGTGATTACTTAATATATATGATACATGTAATTGGTGTGAATTTCGTAAAGTATTTTCTCCTTGAATATAATTTAATTTTGTAACTGTTCCTGTTAACATGTCTGCATCTATATATTATACTTTATTTGATTCTTAAAATAGTAAAATGTAATTATGTGTATAATGCTGAAACAACAAAGGTGGTGGTCTACGTGTTCAGATGTACATTTAAGAAGCAGCTGTATAGAATAAAAGGTTACTTTATACATCCACACTTAATTAATGCGTTTATTACTAGTACCTTCGATCCACCTGTACATGCACCCATTACTATAGAATTTTTCAATAATTTTAGCTATAATTCAGTACATAGGACAAACATGCAATGTAAATATAAATAATAGTTTTAAAATCCAATCTATTTTTGTCTTAATGCAAGTGTTCTCGTAAGCCATATCAAAAAATGTTGGTAACAAAGACTCACTTTTTAATGCTCTATTTTAAATACTAAATACTGGAGCCATGAAATGATCTTAGCGACTGTTCTTTGTTTTGTTGAATCTTAACTAATCATATGTACATAGAAGATTTTTCAATATTTATTTTTGATAACGAGAGTAATTGAAGAATCTATAATTGAGTTGATTTTTCTATTGGTATTTTTTCGTATGTCACGTTTACAAATTTTGATAAAAGTTGCGTGGGTATATATTTGTTGTACTTACGTTATTGAGCACCGAGATAGAATATATAAGTATTCTTTCAAATTTATAGAAAGTTTTTAACTTTAGCATAAGAAAGGACTGTAATATTTAATATATCTTTTTTTTCATTAATTCAGTTTGGCTGATTTATGCCATTAGAAATATCGAATGCTATACTATTTATATTGTACAATGGCTCAGTAAATTATTTTGTCACAACTGTGCATTTCATAAATGTTAAGGGAACTTTTTGGAACCTTTTTTTAGCCACTCTATTTGCGTAGTTTGTCTAAATTTGGTAATTAGTACTTGCTCTGATGATAGTCACTGATTAAAAGCCAGGAATGCCATTGTGAAGTTTTACAACGTTGCTATATTCAACCTTTCGCATTTGATCTTTTCTTACCTGCTTCTTTAGGAGGAAATTCAAAACAAGTATGGATATATAATAAATCTCAATGACAGAAAGTTAAAATTTACTGAATGATTTCGTAATTTTCTGTTGTGCAATGAAAGAAATTTGTTGTACAAATGCAAAATTTTTCAACATCTAATTATGACGACGAATTTTGAGATATCACTTAAACAAATTAAAAGACAAGAAGTTAATCTGAACATATATATATATGGCAACGTCGTGAAACACTTTCACAGATCGCCTGGTGAATTTTAAATACGTTGACACGTGAAGTAAGATTCCAGTGAGTTTTGTCCTTAGCACATACAGTCTTAACCCACGTTTACAGGTTTGAATACTATATCTGATTCATATGAGAATATATCAAGAATAGAATTAGACCATGGCTTATCATTAGGTTTAAATCCTTTTAATCGTTTGCTTTCCTCAGGACTGTGGATAAGTTTTTGCTCTGAGGTAGTTGGATGTCTTTTAATTTAATGTCGTATTTTTATATCAGTTCTTTTACAGTTGGTACGCACTCTTTGGAAATAATATTATAATCAAACAATGGGTCATCCAATTCCAGTTTCCTAGCTTTTATTAAAAAAAAATGTAACGTTATCTTCCTTTTTTTTTATTAAACGAATATTTGATATTATTCATTAATTATGGAACATTATGTCAGGCAAATGTCCGTTTCTGGATCTTCTGCAGTAGTTGATTCGTTCGAGGTCATTTTCGACAACTTTTTCGTAGATTTCGGGGATTATTTCGACCATAACTTGACGGATGTTAGTTTTATATGCTCAAACGTTGTAGGTTTGTTGGCGTAAACGCGACTCTTCAGACAACCCCACAAAAAATCCAATGGGGTTAAATCGTATGATCTTGGCGGCCAGTTGACGTAGCAGTTACGTGAAATAATGCGACCTCTGAACTTTTCATAACATCTAACATTGCTCGCGATGTGTGGCAAGTTCTTCGACATCAAGATTTTCGATTTCGTCACATAAATAATCGGGTAACATGCTCCTATAGCGCTTATCGTTGACCGTTAGTGTTTGACCTTAATCGTTTCAGAAAAAGCAAGGCCTAATTACGACACCTGATCACAATACGCACAAGACAGTTGCATTTTGGGCAAGTAATGATGTCTCGTGTATCAGTAAAGATTTTCCTCGCCCCATATGCGACAATTTCGTTTATAACATACCCAGAGAGTTGGAAATGTGCCTCGTCATAGAAGAAAATTTTCTTTGAAAAGTGTTAACTGAATTTTACACGGGTGTAGGTGCAAGTCCTTATGCAATAAGTCTGCATCGATAATTCTCGGTCTTCAGCCACACTATCACTCACAGCACAAATATTCTCGGCTGAAGGTGCCCCACGATTATACACACGGCTTATCCTATCTCCAATGCTTCCAGTTTCCTCAAATTTATTTCGCTAAGTTGCGAATTGTTCGCTTAGTAGGACGATTAAGTTGACCATAATCTTCCCGTAAACGTCGATACACAATTTGTATAAAATTATTATTGCTGAGTGGTGGTTAGGCGAACTATTTCGTAAATGTGTTGTTTCAAATTAACATTTGATGTGTCGAACACGTACCGTTAACGACAACTGTCTAATTTACAGTGTAGCCAATATTGGGAACTCGGAATTGGTCACAGTCTGCTATAAAGTTTTTAACAGTGTCCGACATTGGTCGTTTTCGCTACGTATGTAACTGCGACATTTTTAAAACAAACGTAGAACTACGAAATAGTATTTACGGCAGCACATATACACACAGAACAGATCTTGTACAGAGTCGAAGTAATATTGAAGATTACATTGTCACCCTTTACCCCACCACTTAGCCAGCTCTAATTATAACCAAAAGAGAAATAAGCAGAAGCATGTGTCATTATTTAGATCGTAGATGTAGTGGGATGTATCAGCTTCACGTTTTTTTGGATGAGGTTGTTCCCTATATGAGATTCTGCTGTTTTTATTTCGTTCAATAAAATATCATTTTAAATGAAACTCAATAGCCATAAATTGACAAAGAAAACAGTACTTTATTGAGCCATAAGTAAGTTTAGGTCTGTTAAAGTTAAAAAATCATTACTTACACATCGAATACCGAATTCGTTAAAATATTTATTAACAAAATAACATCGTGTATGTATATATACTGTAAAAATTCTTTCAATGGAGACTGTGGTTAAATAATAATTTAAAAAGGTATATAACCCCTTACCACAATTATTAGTCGTATCCTAAATACGTATTTCGACAACTAAGTTGTCATCATCAGTAGGTAAAAACTACTAATTAAAGTCACACGGGGCACAATAAAGTAAGATAAACGCTTCCGCACAACTACTATACACTGCAACCCTGTAAAGACTGCCGTCTATATATACTGTCTTTACATAAGTTTAATATTACATGTTACTGCAAATTATACTATTTTTTTTACAAATTTGACGCGAATAAAGTTCTTTAACCTAGGTAATTTATGTATTGGTTCATATTTTATGTGTTTACATCGAAGTTTATAAAGATTCTTTGTTTAAACATGTTCAATTTTTAAAATTGTATAAGCAGGTGCCATTAATGATTCAATCTTCGCCGTGTGGTCGTTCTAATAATCGACGTTTCGTTCTTCATACCCTCGTCAGATTGTATGAGCCTGATAACAGATTTTGAAATTCACATTGTGAACAGCAAAATGTTAACTACATTGCGAAATCCGAAAAAAAGGCTGTTATTATCTTTAATTTTTGTGTCTATTCTTTATTACTAAAATTTTGAGTCAATAGTACAACTCAATTGCGTAAATATGATTAGTTAAGAACAGTTTAAATTTCCTCTAACAGACAGTTTTTAAATTTTCTGCTTTGATATAGTTTTAATTCAAAATTTTTTATAATTTTTACATTCGATTCAATTTTTATTTTACGTTAAAATCGTAAAGTAAATGCAGAGATGTAAATACTGTCGCCGTAAATAAAGTAAGCCTCATGAAAAGTACATGATTGTAAATATGTCGCAAGCTACATGTGCATTATATAATAATTACCTCTTGTACAGTAAAGAAAATCAACCAACTCGATAGAATTGCGAACTGGTTTCATGCGAATGATAAAACTTGATCTTCCTGTTGCCCATCGCAAAAATTACATAGCAAGTTATTTAATAAGTGCAGTTGGTTGATTTGTTTCATCCTGTTGGAGCATGTCCGTTATGTAACAGGTCATTTCTATGGTAAAAAGATTGATGATTTTTATATATATTTTTTTGTTAATGATTCCACTCATATTATTTTTAATTTTCAATTTTAACCTATTAATAATATTCACGATTTTCGATGATATTCTTGAAGATTTTAAATTGAGCTGAAAAATGTGTTTTATAAATTATCTAAAATTATATAAAAAAAATTGTTGTATTGATAAAATTATTTTATAATAAGACATAGATATATAAAGCGAATGAAGAAATTTTGTACATTGAATATATATATAAGTATATAGTTTTGTTTGTTGACACTTTCGTAAGTCTATTTTAGAGGGGGGGATATTAGAGAAAAAGACGAATTTTTGTAGCATGTGTATAGAAAAAAAAGTGATTAACTCGATTGGTCAATGTTTTCTTTAATTTTAACGGCGTGAATTAAGATTATTTTTGATAAAAGACGCATACTTATTGATTTGTTTGTGTTTATCATTTTCTACGTTCATGGTAGATCGATCATTGAACAAAGTGGTATAATTGATCTCAAAAGAAAAAAAAATCAAACAATATTTTGTCACGATTAAAATTAACATTAGTTGAATTAATTCGCCATAATAGTTCTTTAATACTAATCCACTTGTAATTTTCGAAGACAATGTTGAATGTAAAAGAAAATCTGTTAATATTTTTCTCGATTACAAGCCACTTATACCGTTTTTAATTTTATCGTTTTCAATAATCAATTCTTTTTAAAATGCACAACAAACACTATTTTAATATTCATTTATTTTACTATAGAATATAGAATTTTAAAAAGGACTTTCTTTTTGTAATTGTAAGCAAAGTAAGTGATGTTTAATTAGAAAAATACGAAGTTGATATGGTTATGATAAGTTAGAGTGAAAATATAAACAAGGCAAATATGTTAGTAGAATGGGCCAACTTTTTAAAAAATAAGTAAACAAATACGTATACAGTGATGGGCAAAATTATTGGCACAGCACTTTGTTCACAAAATGGCTTTAACATAATATTGAATTGTCTTTCCGGGTCCTTAACTAAAACTAATGGTAATTTAAGCACACACTATATTAACAATAAAAACGAAATACACTAAATAAGAATTTAAAAAACAATAAGAACATTTATGTATTTATATAAGATCACTCCGATGATTTGTTGTGGAATGGAATAAATCCCTCTTGAGTGCTATTTATATTCAAGGGAAAATTCTCGTATGTTGATCTTCTCGATCGTTCCGCATCGACATTTTTCTAGATGGTGCCGGGCCGTGTGATACCTGACGTATCGTCGGATGATCATAATATATTTTTATTTCTACATATTTACAATAATTCAACATCTATTTGAAAAATATATAAAAGTTTATGACAAATTCAAATTGCAATCAAAAATTAATAAGAGTACATTGTTAAATGCCTTTTACGTTTAATCGCTTTTAATAGCCTCCTGGGCATAAAATGTATTAAGTCATAGTCAATTTTCCACAACTCTTCTAATATGTGTTTTAACAGCGTCTTATTGAATATGTTATGTCTTCGGGATTTTATCAAAAACTTGATTGATTTTGCGTCGGCAGATTATGGTGATGTCAGTATTTTGAATATATGTATTTAAAAAAAAACCTTTTTAGCGATTCTAAATATACAAGTCGTATGTTTCGGACCGTTGTCTCGTTGAAGATAAGAAAAAATATTAATACTTTGTTGCGTGATTTGCGTTAAATCACTTCTGAGTCTCCTGTGCGTTGAAGGGATTAAGTTGAGTCAATTTCCTACAACTCTTCTAATATGTGTTTTAACTGGGTCTTATTGGACATATCACGTCTTTTGGATTTTACCAAAGACTTGATTTAGTTTGTGTCGGCAGATTTGGTGTTGGCATCATTGTACATATGGAACATATTTACGTGGGTACAACCTTACAATTTGTATATACCAGCATCATGCACTGACGAGTTCATTAGTAGGACGAAACACGTGCCTGGCTGTCTGAATGAGAATTTCCACACAAATATGTACTTGTATTGTGTTCTCTAGATGCGATTTTTAATAATACTTTTAAAAATATTTTTATTTTATATGAAAATTAATTAAATACCACACCCTTTTTAATTGCAACGTTTGAACATATACCATCATGAACGTATATTATTATTGATGAAAATCATAATATATGTAAGGTTAATATAACATTTTTTTAACTTTTGTAAAAATTGTGAAATTATATTCTTTAATAACTCCAAATTTCTATTATTTTGAACGGAAAATAATTTTATTGATAAAATTCCTTAAAATTACAATATTAGACATTTACAAATATATATTATGTTACAAGAATTGCTTTACAATGTGTAGTGTTAAATACTATGTCTTTCATAATTACTAAATGAAATGTGATCTAAACCAAAAATATTAAATTTTTTTATATAAAAAGTTTCTTGGCTGACATTTTTTCTGGTAAAAATGTAAATGTTGTTACGCTGGGTAAATGATATTTTTACTCTAATCCTTCACCAATAAAATCCAATTTTATATTTATTCTGTATTGTCGAATGTTCTATTACCAATATTTTTCTTAATTTTCTATATTTATACTTGGTTATTTTTATTTCTCTATAATATCAACCAACGAAAAAGTAAAAATAATTAATTTTAAATATAATACGTCTTATAAATTTAAATTAGTACAAAATTTTCGAATGGCAACAATATTAGAGGAATCGAATATTTTATATAAACAAATCTCACATCTTTTACGAATTAACCAGGTTCCTATTTTAAAATTACTTTAATTTTTTACATACAGAGTGCGAACAATATCTCACGAGACCAACCCGCGTATAGATCAGTAGAAAAACCATTCGGAAATAATTAGGGATGGGCAGTATATGTTTAACGAAGACGTTGCATAAATAATTTAAGATGGAAGTTGAATGTATTATTTTGTTTTCTATAATATTTTTTTAGTTTTAACTTACTAGTTTTTATTATCAAAATACCTATATATATATATATATGTATGTATATGGTTTAAAAAAATTATAGAAAGGTTCATAAATCATTTCCGTATTTTTGGAAATATTTTTTATTTGCTTAACAACACACAAATAAAGGATTTATTAAACGTAATTTATTGTCTGAAAATGTGATATATGGCTGCCTTGATTTGAAAATTCTTCTATTTGTCAGGAATTTATTAAACACAAAATACATAATATTTCACATAACCTAATAATAATTCACAAAATGCTTCATAATACCATAGTATAAGTAACAGATAGTAAGGACACTTCCCCTATTTATGAATGAAAACCGTAGACAGATTTATGTGACCTTGATTTCAAGCGCGGTGTAAAATGCGCCAAATTCAAATCTGTAATTTCAAAATTAAGATGTTGATTTTTGATATTAGCCCAAATTTTTTCCATGGGATTTAATTTTGAATATATGACAGTCGACACACTGTGGTCACATCTTGCAAAACTTACATCAATCATATAAACGATGTAGCTACATTTGTGCATCTTAATTAAAGTATCTAGTTATGGCTTTGTTAAACCATCTTCATAATCGATGCCACGCTCATCTATACATTCCGACATTTCAGCTTTGTTGCTGGTTGTAGTAGGATGTTTGATAGCTAAAACATTATGGTAACTTGCATTATCCATAACCATGACGGATCTTGGAGGAAGATTTAGAACGAATTTCTCTTGCAGTCATCTTAAATAACTTTGAAAATTTATGTCAATCGTGGTAATCAACTCTTTTTTGTCCAAACCTACAAATCTAATCTCGTCACTTAAATGTAGTTCTTAAAATTATAGTAATTAATAAACTTTTTATACAAATCAGCGTAAACCATGTTAAGGCTTTGCTTTTAGAAATAGGTCTTAGACTCTCAGTTGCATCTTGAACCCATTCATGGATATTGCATGCATGAATGTACGTCTCATCTAAATATATTTTCAATGAAAAACATTCAATTAAATAAAATTATTTTTACTAACCTGCATAGAATATGTCGTTATTGTTGACAAAGCGTCTTCAATTCAAGCATATCACAGTTCTCGAATTTCACTACGTTCTATTATTAACGTTCATTGTCTGTTGTTTTTCTACAAAATGCAGATATTTGCTGCTAGGTTTAACATGATAAAATATACTAATTATACATACTTAAATACAATTTTTTTCCACATTTTAAAAGAGCTCTCTTTCTATGAAATTAATTAATTCAGGTTAATGTTATGAATATGTGCACTAAATATTTTTTGACAAAAATCTGCGAACCCTTTAGAGGCCCTCCAAAGGAACAACTTTACCTTATAAACTTATAGCGGGAAACGTACTGTTAATAAAATACGTTCAAAGTGACTAGTAACCTTTAACGTTATGTTTACGCCAAGTACATATGAACTAGCTATTTTTTGGCATTGAATAGTAATCTTAATTTATACAAATGCCATTTTCGTTAATGTTTTCTATATAATCACTTAAATAAGCGTACATTTTGCAAAAATTTTCTACTCAAAACGAACGAAATGTAAACAAGGATTTGCTTACAAATACGGTATGCGCCAAAATAAACAACACTGAAATTATTGAAGTATATTATTTATTACTTATACATTATTATGTCTATAGAATACATGTTCAAAATGTACGCCATGGCGTTGTAGGCACTGCTCATAACGGTTACGCAGATTGTCAAACATATTCGAGAACACAGGTTGCTGCATATTCCTGAAAAAGGAGACAATGGCACGCATTTCAGTGTTGTTTATTTTGGCGCATACCGTATTAGCAGTAAACTGTTGTGTTGAAGTTGTCAGCCTGAAAAAGTTGAAGTTATTCAGATTAGTTGCGTGAATCTAACGTAAAAAAAAATAGCAATATTTCACATCATTTTACGAATTTATTAAAATACTATTATGGTTGATGTAGCAAAAATACGTGAACGTGATGTTTAAGTTATAACTTAGTACATATAAATAACAAGAATTTCCAAAATTTGACTTGTGTTTGATTTTAAAATATGCAAAACATAATATTAAGGGCAGTTGCACCGACCATGGCTTTAATCTTGGATTTAATAACCTGAGATTAAATATTAAACTCTAGTTAAATATAATGTCATTGCTCCGTTCCAAATTAGAGGATAGTTAAGTAACTATCGGTTTTAGAAAGCTTGTTAGGGATTTTTTGTATTATATTAATAATGCTAATATCACTCGTGATTTTCGGGACCTTCTTAACCTCCGTCAAAGATTTCCGTGTTTATTATATTTAAACGGTTTAAGCTCTGTTGTGGCTGAAGTGTCATATGATACCGATTTGTTGAAGTATCCATACGAACAAAGTCTGCCACTGAATTAAGATGTCCTCCACTTGCAAAAAATCGCAAGCATGTTAGTACCTGATTTATTGGGGTGATGCTATTATTTCTATAAAATTGTATGTTATATACTTTCTTATTTAAAGCAGTTATAACATGCAAAACAAATATGTAGGTAATTACACATCCTTTGGATATTCTAATTTATATTCAATTAATGTGAGAAGGTGATATACAGTTTTTTTAAATGTAACCAACATCGTCGAAAAACAGTTAAATCATCTAGTCACTCGAAATAATTATTTCGAGTGTATATAGCCCTGGGAAATCCAAAATCTATTATTTCAAGAATAACTATGTCATCTTCAAAAATATCTTCGTCTTCGAAATCCATTTAAAAAATTAACTTGCAGTCACGGAAAACAAACGTCAACAATTTCATAAACTACTGTTAAATTCCTTAAACCGACAAAATTCAGCGCTTAATTTATGTCAGGATTAAAAATAGTTAATCCCTGTTTAAGCAACTGTACAAATCAAAAGAAGATCTTAACAAGCTGTTAATCCTAAATTCTAGTTAAATACTTCGGTGCAACTGGCCATTAATGATTTTTATTTAATTCTAGCTTAACAGTGCGTTTCCCGCTATGAGTTTATAAGGCAATGTTGTTCTTTTGGTGGTCTTCTAAAGGTTCAAACAATTTTTTTAAAAAAATATTGAGTGCACATATTCTTAATATTAGACATTAATTTTTAATTATTAATACTATTTAACTTATAAATTAGAACATTCAGACACCGTATACATTTCTATTATTTTGATTGTCTTACCTTTAGCTACGTGTAATAATTTGCGATATAGCTTTTAAAGAAAACTGAATAATAATAAAATTAATGCTCAATTAATGGAAATACACACGAAAATTCAACTCCATGTAAACAATAACATTGACCGATGACGTGACGTTTGTCAAAAACATGTTCACATGAGTCGATGTTTTTAGATTGAACTGTTCTCATCTCTATCTTTTTTGAAACATATTACATCCTGCTTGTTAAAAATACGTCTCTGTGCCGGTCTCGTGAGATTTTGGCCGTAGTCTACATACGTAATCATAACATTCATAAACTTTTCTACCTATAGAGGTGTATAAGGGTTAATTTTCTAACGAAATATAAATATCCAATACTTTATATAAATTGCACATATCTATGTGATGTTTTTTTTTTACATTCAACTTGTCTAAATGTAATTAATTATAAATTTAGTTCTCAACAATTTATTGAATCATATTTTTACATAATTATTAAAATTGTTTATTGATTATATATAATTATAATCTTATCTTATATTGCATATATGTTAGCTAATAAGAGTAGCATTTAAAAACAATATTTATAATGTATATTTTAATGAGCTTTTAATTTAGCTATATTGCAGTGTACAGTGCCTAATTGTGAATCATGGCGTCCACTCGTTAATTTTCTAATTCGATCAGAGCCTTGTGTGGCGTGCCTTATAAAATTTTATTTTAAGTTATCGGGAGAGATGTAAGGGGTTGCCAAAAGATATTGAAGCGGTCTTATTTGCGAATGGGATATTTTTTACAGAGAACTTTTTCTAAGGAATAATACTCTTTATGAAAATAATGGTATTATTTTTTCTAATTTTTTTACACTAAAATATATTTTTATATATATAATACAAATAAGGAAGAATTTTTCAATAGTGTCCATTGAGAAACAAGAAAATTATTTATATTCTCATTATAGATGATAATTATGTATATTCTATTCTGATATTATTAAAAATTATTAGAGTCAATAAAAGTTTTCAAGTTAAACATGAAATATTATTTAAAACATTGTAAAATTAATGTAAATTAACTCGAGATATGCAGTGCTTTGTTTTTTACCACAAAGATTATTATACAGTAACCGCATTTCGATAACGATGTTGTCGTCTTGAGCAGTGGCGATTGTAAAGTGGAATTTTAAATTATTATCTTTACCACACATAAATGAAAACCCTAAATACGTACATGCAAATTAGACTTTTAACATCTATTCGTATATTGACCCTTCATCAGAAGCAATCCTCTGTGATTGGACGCATTGTATATAGGGGGTACAATATTTAATCCATACATTGTAGTGTGAAGGTTGTGGAGATTATCTAATGATAAATGCATAAATAGAGGGATAAGGGAAATTCAACTAAAAAATTTTTTTTTTTTATTAACCCATTCGCTCACGAATTTTTGTCTACTGTTAGGTACTGTAGGTACATTTTTTTAAAGATTTTTCATGCCTATTTGGAAGTTATTGGCTCGGGTCGGCCACGGAAAACGATAAATAAATTACAATACCTATAAAAGTTTTATTTTTTTTATTTTTAAAGATTAATTATGGTAGTTATAAAAACAGTTTTTGTCTTTGGTTAAACACAAATGTACCTTACATTTACAACACAAAATTCGAGACTTTCCCTTGCAATTAGGGTATTTACAACGCATGGCAAATTGCTTTTCTGTATATTTTGGTAAGTGACCAATATTGTCAAGTCGAATATTTTTTGTGGTCTGATTTCAGCGCCTAGTTTTGTTCGTCGCACTACGACTTCTTTATCATCCTCTTGAGTTGACGAAGATGGTCCGCCTCTCTTTTTACATATTGTCTTATTAGCGTTTATGAGTGAATCGGCGATTGATGCTCGAAAGTATACCAAATCTAATACTTTCTTTTTTGCTATCAATAAATGCCTTGCTTGCTGTGTATATTCCGTCCACGAATTTACACAAATCAATGGCATGTGTGAACATATGTAGTGTCCATTTTCGCGATCATATAAACGTATGCCTTAATCAAAAAATCCATTTTATCTACTCCACCCATATGCTGATTGTAGGATCTAATAACTTCGGGCCGTTGAACTTCTAAATATATTTTCTCCTTATCCCATCTTTTGCAGAAGTTTTGGTTTCCAACCCCTATAAACTTGGAAGCCATAATAACCGCCTTGTTGTCGAACCATTTGGTCAAAATTATTTCGCCGTCACCACTCACAACCTCTTCAAAAGATCCGCGTCCTAAATTTTTTATATCTTTGCCAGCTGAAAATGGCGGATTTGCAAATCTATTCAGTCGTGCAGTACAAGTTGCGTATATTTGTTTTCGACGCAAAAACTGTAGTAAGTTGTAATTTGAAAAGTAATTATCAAAGAAGAGCTTTACATTTGATTCCGAAATTCTTTCCGTAAGTTTTAAGACTACTGCAGCTCCCTGGCCAAAAACAGCTAAATGTTCTTCATTTAGTTCGGTTTTAGAACCTTGGTAAATAACAAAGTCAAATATTTGACCACTGGAGCCACACAGCGCAAACATTTTTATTCCCCAAGGCTTTGGCTTGTTCTTTGCGTATTTCTTGACATTTAGTGAGCCCTTAAAAGGAATAATTTGCTTATCTACGGATAAATGTGTCTCCAGCTTCAGAGATAAAATTCGAGCACGAATTGCGTCATATAAAGGCCGAACTTTCCAAACTTTCTTTCTCATTCTGATCTTTTTGTACATTGACAAAATGTGGGTGCTTTTTCTTCTATAGATTTTACCGGTTGGGTTGGGTTAGTTTATCTTCATGTATTTTGGTCTATCTACCTGGTTTGAAAGTGTCTGCCATAAATCATAATATTGCTAAAGCCCCCATATACTACGAAATTGTCGGGATTCCTAACATGTGAAAGTAATATTCTAGCAAATTAAAAGTTTCATTTACACTAATAGAAGTTTTTGTCTTCATTTTGTCAAATTCATAATCTCAAGAAGTATCTGCATCCTTTTGAAGATTTTGTTTTTCCGTCTACATCGTCATAATTTCTATCTACATTTACCACCATATAAAATTCCTGTCCCCTATTAAGCTTCTAAACGTGTTCTTTTGGTAAAATTTATTTTGTACAATTATAAGAATTTGAAAACGATTTAATGGTGAAGTAAATATTCAAAATAATACGGCTTAACATACCCCAATAGCTTGACGCCAATTACAGGAGGCATTAGCAGGTTATGAATTATTGCATCTGTCCCGTAGAGCGACTAAAGATGTCTAACTGTCAACATTCACCTTGAACTCGAAGGAAGCCCAGCCCCTGGTAGCCCCGGCGTAATAAACTAAAGCGTTATCACAAGTCTATGAGCCTGTTTGTATTACAAGCAGATATTATGTATCTCAAAGATAGAATTATTCTTATAGTCACTCAATAACGTTCTTAATGTTGAATGGTTGGGACTTGGGAAACTTGAAAAGTGCGGAAGAAACAATATTATTGTTTTTAGTATCGAATGGAGATTCTAAGGGAATTATTTTGTGTAACAGAAGATTGCTTTTGTTTCTTTGTATACGCTACTGTTAAGTTCAAACAATCTTTTTCATTGGATTGTAGTGGAAATAAAAGGGTACATATTTATCAATCAATACATACTTAATTCTAAGTTTTTCTTAAATTTTCTTGACTATTGCAAATTTAATAGATTTTTGAAGGATACTAGATTAGATTTGGAGTTGACTCATACCTTTAAAAATGCTCAGAATTATCGTCTGTTTTAATCTGGAAACCTTTTCTTTTGACTCGAAAGTTTCAATGTATATATCGCATTAAAGTTACTATTCTGCTAGATAGCATTTGCCAACGTTATGAATACACAATTACATTACATACGCCTTTGTTTACATATGGAGAATAGGAAGTTAGGAAGTTAAATAAATATATACCTACAAGATTTGTCCATCTATTATTTATTATTAATTCCACAAATTGGTTTATTCAATTTCAAATTTGGCAATCAGAAGCGAAAGAAAAATAAACAAAATAGTTACGACGATTAGAAAAAAATTAAACAAAATAATTTTTTTTATTGAAGTTTTACACGATATCGAGAGCTTATTTAATGATAATTTTGTTAAGTAGAAGAATTACTGACGATCGGCAACGATTGGTTACAGTTTGTCAACAATATACTAAACACAATTAGTACAAGAATAATTTTTTTAATGCCACAATTAACGGTTGCCAACTGTCACTGAGCTGATGACATCGTTCATAATCAAAATTGCTTGAATGTAACCAGTATACAGTATTTTAGGTTGATAAATGTATTTAGATTTTCAAGAAAATCGGTGTAGTTAATATATTTCGTGATTGATGGTGTATTTTTTAACTTCTTTTTTTAAAATTTAGTTCGAGTTCATAATTTTAAATTTCGGGATCCAATCTAGATGACAAGATAAATTTATGAACTTTTATTTTTAGAAAACGTTTTATTAAGATTCAAGAAACATCTCCTCGCAAAATTACATTAATAATTTTGAAGCAGCACTTGTTTAATTTTATAATTAATATATTGTATTTTGCGTTCTAATTATATACCTTTTACTAATTAAATTGAAATTTTCATATATTTCTTATTGTAGTTATACAGGACGGCTCAAAAGTCACTTTATCATTAAAATATTAAACCAAACTTTCATATGCTACTCATTCATTACGTTTTTTGGTTTTGTATGTTCAAGTATATTTGCTGATTTTTTTTACGCCAAATGTGTCGTTAACACTCGCGTAATTTCAAATAGATCAGTGGTTTTCAAAATTTAGGGAGCGCCTACTCTAACACCAATGTTGCTACATATAGGGAATTTTGAGCAATTAAGGAATATAGAGAAAGATTTAAAATTTTTATTTTGTAGGGAAATTGCGAATAGGTAACAAAATAAAAAATAACAAATTTACAAATTCTTTTTATATGGTTGCCAACCTATATACAGCGTCCGCCATATTATTAGCACCATATGAGAAAAACTTCTATTTTTCTAGTTTTTTAAAAATCGTTTTCGATCAGTTGTTTGTGCATGTTTGAATACCTAAAATGGGGTACATGAAATGTTTTTTTCTTATACAGTGTCCGCAAAAAAGCCTAATCCATATGGGAAACTTTTTGATTAATTGATTTATTGAAACATTCAAAAGATGTCGCTGTCTTTCTAAACGTTTTATAATTGTCGCCTGCAATTAAAACAATTTTATCACTTTCATTTAATTTACGTTCCATTGTGAAAATGATAATGATATTGAATGCAACTGAATTAGTATTTAAACTGTCAAACATAAAACAGCTATTTGACTAACAAAACAATTTCCATGGCTGCTTACGAATTTGTGTAAAATACGAGGTGCATTCAAGTTCTAAGGCCTCCGATTTTTTTTCTAACTAACTACTCACCCGAAAACTATGGAACTGGTGTTACTTCTCGACGTAATCTCCCTGCAGACGTACACATTTTTCACAACGTCGACGCCATGATTCCATGGCCGCGGCGAAGGCTTCTTTAGAAGTCTGTTTCGACCACTGGAAAATCGCTGAAGCAATAGCAGCACGGCTGGTGAATGTGCGGCCACGGACAGTGTCTTTCATTGTTGGAAACAGCCAAAAGTCACTAGGAGCCAGGTCAAGTGAGTAGGGAGCATAAAAAATCACTTCAAAGTTGTTTTCACGAAGAAACTGTTGCGTAACGTTAGCCAGATGTGCGGGTGCGTTGTCTTGGTGAAACAGCACACGCGCAGCCTTTCCCGGACGTTTTTGTTGCAGTGCAGGAAGGAACTTGTTCTTCAAAACATTTTCGTAGGATGCACCTGTCACCGTAATGCCCTTTGGAACACAATGGGTAAGGATTACGCCCTCACTGTCCCAGAACATGGACACCATAATTTTTTCAGCACTGGCACCCGAAATTTTTTTGGTGGCGGTGAATCTGTGTGCTTCCATTGAGCCGACCGGCGCTTTGTTTCTGGATTGAAAAATGGCATCCACGTCTCATCCATTGTCACAATCGACGAAAAGAAAGTTCCATTCATGCCTTGGTTGCGCGTCAACATTGCTTGGCAACATGCCACACGAGCAGCCTTGTGGTCGTCCGTCAGCATTCGTGGCACCCACCTGGAGGACACTACGCATTTTCAGGTCGTCATGCAGGATTGTGTGCACAGAACCCACGGAAATGCTAACACTGGAGGCGATCTGTTCAATTGTCATTCGGCGATCCCCCAAAACAAGTCTCTACACTTTCTCGATCATGTCGTCAGACCTGCTTGTGCGAGCCCGATGTTGTTTCGGTTTGTTGTCACACGATGTTCTGCATTCATTAAACTGTCGCACCCACGAACGCACTTTCGACACATCCATAACTCCAACACCACATGTCTCCTTCAACTGTCGATGAATTTCTATTGGTGTCACACCACACAAATTCAGAAAACGAATGATTGCACGCTGTTCAAGTAAGGAAAACGTAGCCCTTTTAAGTATCTAAAACACTTCACATTCTCGACGCTGCCGCTAGAATTCCATCTGCCGTACAGTGCTGCCATCTCTGTGACGTATTGACAACGAACGCACGCTCATTTTAAAACAATGCACATGCTTCTATCTCTTTCCAGTCTGGAGAAAAAAAAACGGAGGCCTTAGAACTTGAATGCACCTCGTATGACGATGATATTATTATAACTTTCTAGTGCATTTGAGGGCAAATTCACTTTTTCGTTGCATTTTTTCACATCAATTGTTAAGTTACATTTATTTAGCGTAAATTATAAAACAAACTGAAACTTAAAATGAGCTTTTTCATGATAAAAAGGCTTTGCACAAAAAAATGGTGACAAAATTTCTTTTAAAATAAAAAATTTCTTTTGTAATATTAGATTGTACTAATTTAGTTCATTTTTTAAAACAAATATAAAGAAACTAACTATGCTTAGATTTAAAATAATTCAAATTCAAAATGACACGTGGAAACTAAGAGAACGTTGAAATTTGAAAAATAATTTTTTGGACATTTGTTGAAGAAACTTATCTGGTTTCATATTTGGCATCGCATTTACTGCATATCTAACTAATATTATCCAAATTTCATCAAAAATACTTTTCATTTAAAAATTAAAATTTTTTTAAATTTCGATAAATGCAATTTTCTCTAAAACAAAAAATTGCTTGCAGAATTCGAGTAGTTTATTTTGGGTTTTTTAATATGCACACATTTTTAGAGGATTAAGATTTTTCAATAAATGAAAGATACAAATTTTTCCCATATGGTGCGAACAATATGGCGGGCACTGTATATATACCGGGTGCGGCATAAGTCAGGCAACGAATTTACATTTAGCATAAATTAAGGTCACAATCAGGATCGTCTCCCGTAAGTATCTGCAATAAATCTCGGTCGATAAACTGTTCTTTCTCAATGCTTTCACCACACGACGCAAACTATATTCGGAAATGTTGAAGTTAACCGAGCAGGATTTTCTACGAAAGCTTAAGCCACTAACTGCATGTTATCTTCTGTTCTCACCTCGAGCGACCAATTTGAGATTTATCAATAAAAGATCCTGTTTTAAATTTTCTATGCAATTTGTAAACACTTTCGTCCCTTGGTACTGGTGAATTCGGATAGTTTTCTCTAAATTGCGTATAAATTTCTTCGTAATCACTTGTAATAGTCAGTTACCAAACAAATACATTCTTTCAAACTGTATTTATAACGATCCATTAGAGTTTAACAATAAGTACACGCTCGAATCCAATCACACTATAAGAATGATTACGCAAGGAAACGATGCTGTGTCGCTATCGGTTTAATGGCGATATTTGGCGGAATAATACGAATATTGAAGAGTGTGTAAGGTGTCGCCTGACTTATGCAGCGCTCATTTGGAATTTATAGAATTTGATTTTTGAATAAAACGCATAATATTTGTAATACTGATGTTTTCTATTCTTCAATATAAATTCTAAACTTTAACGGCTACAAATGGAAAACAACGTCATTCATATGACCACCTTGATTGTCCTGGCATGATCTTATTCGTTTAGCAAAATTTTCCCTAACACTGGAACATAAAACTGGCTCTATTCCTCGAATAACATTGAATATTTTCTTTGAGGTCATCGATCGTTGTTGACTTGTTGGCGAACACTTTCTCCTTTACATAATCCCAGAGAAAAAAGTCCAGTAGTGTTAAGGCACATGATCTCGCAGGCCAATAGATATCAGAATTCCGAGAGATAATGCGATCTGGAAATTGAATATGCAACAGAGTTATGATCTCACGGGTTGTATGGCACGTTACACCATCTAGGGTCTCTGAAAAGCTGGTATTTCTTCCTAAATATTGTATCTGAGTTGTGGCTTATCGATATACGCCCAATCTTTCAAATTGCATTTAAAATTACCTTGACACTCATTTAACCCACGGCTATATGGACAAATTATTTCATTCGGTTACTACCACATTTGAGGGTTTTTAGCTACAACAAGACTCGAAATTTACCAATATTTCTCGTTAACGCTCTCCAGTCATCATAAATAAATTACATACTTAAGTTCGTTCTCAAAAATAATAGGAACCGATTCAATATAATTCACTTTTAGAATTACATTTCAACTTATTGGACGTAAATGATAAAAATCTGTACAATATAGTCCATCATGTAATAAAGTTTAATTTTTCATAGATTTTCAAAAGATGATTTTATATTATTATTAAATAAAAGCATTTGTTGTTTGTCAATGTTTTTAATGAAAAATAACAGAAACAGCGCTAAGGATCTTATGTAATTGTATTCAACACACCAAACTCTGTCTACCAAATAGAATCTAGACAAACTAATGTCTACCAAGTAGAATCTAGACAAACTAAATAGAATTGGTGGTTAACATTTTTATAGATGAAGCCTTCTCTAGGCGCAGGATGATGCAGATGTAACACCACACTAAATGTTTAATCTTAAGTGACTCTAATTCATCCTTGATTGACGAAGGAGGTATTTGTTGAAAGTTCTTTTTAACTCGGTTGACATTCATCCCTCGGGCTGAATTAACGTCGACCTCGGAGCAATATAATACCCACAACGCCCTTGGTGCATAAATAACTATATTGTAGTGGTTATAATAAATATTCGAAACTATAGATTTACTCAGTATTCCAAAATATGGTATTATATTAACGATTCAATTTAGGCGAGAATTGGCTTCATATCTCCCATAATCTAGTTTCGAATGAACTCAATGTCTTGTTGCATATTCTTTTGAATTTAAACGGCATAATCTAAGTACTGTTGATAATCTGTAGGCTTAATTTCAGCGGTAACTGCACTTTATATGGATATGTGGGTAAATGTTTCGTGTATGCATTGAACGTGATCATTATTTTAGGTAAATTATTGACACGTCTCTGTTGTCGAAAGCACTGAAAGCAATTGAGCATAGTGACATGAAAACTGCGAATGTACACTCTCTCTTATATGGCGCAGAACCCAATTCGAGCCCTGGCCTCCATCAGTTTCTGGCTACACTCCTCTCTGCCCTTTGAGATCTTCCCGTTCCTGGTTCCCAACAAACTCAGCGTGTTCAACTAATCACATACTCCCCTCTCTTACTCGATCTTCCTTTTTTCCGTATCTTGCCGTTTATAGTAATTTCAAAAGTATTTGCCTTGTCATCCCAGCGACATGTCCCCATTGAAACATTTTTATTTTTATGAACTTAGATACCGGTGGTTCTTCCAGTTTCCGATATATTTCATGATTGTATCTCGCTCTGTATAGGTCATATTCATGCACTGACCCCAATTAAACAATTTTTACGTGTTCTTTGCAAATTTCTGAGGATTATATTTTCACGATCTGAAACAAAAATCAAACAAGTACAATAGAACAATATCAGGTATTTTAAAGGTAGAGTAGTGATTTATGAGTCATCCTCTGTATAACAAACAATTAATAATATTGTCAAAGAAATATATACGCGAAAACTAATTACGAAAAATAAGGTAATTGTAATTGTTATTTTAATACGTATATATTACTTTACTTCTTGCTGTAACTATCTGGAAATGCCATCTAGTGGAAAAACAATCTTACTAATGCGATGCAAATTGTACTTAGAAATTTAAGTACTATAATTTTGGCAACTCAAATTTTATATGACATTACACTAATACACACATTATTGTTATTTATTTTTATCGTTTTTTTTTCGTTTATCACATAAAAAGGTTTGCTTATATATACATAGTTGTAGAATAAATGTAGCGCGCTAGTAATATCTATATAAAACAAGAATTGGTAATAAACTTTAATAATTATGTTTGAAAGTGATTTAAAAAGTAAGTTCAATATTGAAAGTATGTAGTTTATAAAAATGGAAAGGAGAATATATAGGTCTAGTGAATATACATATATTTTTTCAGCTTTATGTTGGTATTTCATTATGCAAGATCTTTTCTTTTTAGTAAGTTGTAATTAGTTTTTAGCATTAAATTGTTGCCATTTCTTGCTTCATAGTTTATTTTAAAAGAAAGTTGCAATATCATCTTTAATGCAATCTTATTACAATTAGTGTTTGTTAAATATTAATGTTTTATATTATTTTCAATTTATCGATAATAAATATATCTATATTATATGTGGTCTTTTTATTACAACACTTCGATATTGCGTCTTATTATGATGGAGTAAAAGAATAGCCAAAGTTAGGCTTGTAGACAAGTAGATTATCCTTAGGTTTTTTCCCGATAATTTTTTGGAACATATGCTCTTTGCCTACTTAGATATTTGGCAGAATTAACTTGGATCAGTTAACAGTCCCTTAAAAAGGCAAGCCTGACGTCACATGGCGAATATTATTTGCATAGATTTTGCCTCTTTTGCTTTAATCTTCCATTTCCTAAGTCGTTTTTAACTACCATTTAAGTTCAATGTTACTTGTGGATTTGTACGCTAGAACTAAGCTACTCACCATACGTAGCACCAGTGATTAGTATAGTAGCAGTATATAACAAATATAGCATTGTTCCAAGAATATAGAAAAATCTCTTTCGTCAAGATAATGGACCGGGTCACTGGTGACAGTGGCGGCTAGCGCATAAGCGCTGCAGTGCTGCAGAGCTCCCAAAAAATTGGACGGGCGAACCTGTATTAGTTATAACTAGTTTTCTTTTACATAATTTTTCTGACATTTCTGATGTTTATAAAAGCGTAACATGTTGTGAAAATTCTCCCCCTGTATATCAAAAAATTTGCATATTTTTCTGCATCATCCTGTAGAGGACATCAAAACCTACAATTTGACACCTCAATCATCAAAATCCGACCAATAGAAGCCGAGATATTCGCTTCCGAAATTCCAACATAAAATGAAAGCAAAAACATCAAAGTCGCAAGATCGCCGGTTATTATCAAATAATATTCAATAGGCGACCAGTGGAATAACCAACCTAATTCGCGCGATCGCTCACTTGTTCCTTATCCTGGTCCACACGAACGTGCTCTCAGAGCTCTTTCAAACACCCGCGCGCACCCCGCTACTCCCGCGGCTGTTTAAAACCAATGCGTGATTTTAGCAGGCCTGTTCGCTGCATTTAGTCCAGCGCGGAGGGCGATATGATTCGGTATATTTAATATGTTCGCCACTATTCAATTCAATGACCGAAGATCGTTTAACATCTCTTTCCATGCTATCTATCGAAAAAAAGTTTATCTCCGAAATAGACAATTTTAATGACAAAGTGATAACAAAATTTGCAAATCGAAAAGAACGTAGAATATATTTAATTTATAAGAAATAATTTGTTAGTAAATTAGTGCTTAGTGACTCTTATTTTTTTGTGTGACAATTGACAATCGTTCCAAAAATCCATTACTTCAGTGCGGAAGGCGAAGAAAGCACGATAAGATCGATGGGAGACAACCTCTTACTGCCCGTGCAAGGTAAATTTTTTTGTAAAACTTGCAGAACACCTTAAAATTTTTAGCACGAGCCGCCACTGACTGGTGATCATCAAATTGGATCAAATGTGGCTCAAATCCTTTCTGATCCACCATAATCGCTAGACTTGGTACCTAATTTCTGTTTCCAGAATTAAAAATATGTTCGCAGGGCAGGAGTTTTGTATTATAACAATCATAGCCGCATTTTTTAAATAATTTGATAAAAGATGTAACCAAAGAGGTATTGGGAAATCGTTTTAACATAGACTTAGTAAACGTGTCAAGTAGGCGGATAAATTTATAGACATTCTCAAAGCGCAGAATCTACATCAAACGATATACGAAGAGTAAGACCACAATAGACAATATATTGACAAATGCAGAAAATTACACAGATTCAGTTTTAGTATCGGCGCTATCGGACCATTTTGCAACAAAGTTCCTATTGGGAAATGACCAGTTTGTCCAGGAGTTGAAAGTTGAAATGGAACTACTGTGTGCTTGTAAATTACCACATGATATACTTTGCGCAAAGTTGGGATGGCTTGGCTTTCATAGGATTAGTCTGGATTGAATACAATCGTCTTAACATAAACGACGAAAGCAGTTCCACTGGAATCTATATTGGGACCATTGCTATTTTTACTATATATAAATGACTTGCCTAAAATTACTAAACTTTAAATATATCATCGTGTGAGATGACAGAATATTTGGGAGAGTTTTAATCATTTTGAATCCTAGTTTACGGCAAACAACCTTAGAGGTGAAATACAAATATCTCATAACAATAATAGACTCGTTAGTACGTTTTCTCGCGTTGGAAATGGATTCATTTCTCACATGGAAGTCCCATGTAAATGCTCTGGCAGAGCAATTTAGTAGCTACTGTTATAATTTGAAAGCGTTTTTTCGTGGAATGAGTGGACGTCATTTTGTTTGTGTATCATGAATGTGTTGAATCTAAGTTGCGTTATGGTACCATCTTTTGGACGAAATCAGTGGTAGTGCACAGAATATTTGAAATACAGAAAGCGTGTACACTTATTCGTATAAACATGGGGATTTATTCCTCATGACAAAGAATGACTAATAGGCGAAAAAAATTGTAGTAAAAGTTTTTTAGTTTCCTA
The DNA here is from genome assembly GCA_935421215.2 of Melolontha melolontha. Lineage (NCBI taxonomy): Eukaryota > Metazoa > Arthropoda > Insecta > Coleoptera > Scarabaeidae > Melolontha > Melolontha melolontha. The sequence continues at coordinate 1,871,522 of OW285239.1, read as the reverse complement.
GATATCCATGAAATTTACTTTCAACTCAAGAATACATAGAAATTTTGTGAAATTGCGATGGCGCCAAACAATTTCAATTTTGACAACTGTTGTTTACTGCTGTTACTGATGAGAATATTTCTGCCCTTCGAGTAGTGCTCGAGGAAGATCGACGGACATATAATTTTTTTTGGGTGAAATGGGTATTGGTGTGAGTCAAATACAAAACATTCTTCATCAATATTTAGACGAGAGAAAACTTTGTTGTCGATGGATTCCACATCGTAGCATAAAGCAAAACTAACAACTGAGTGAGTATCTGAATACCCTAAATGTCAGTACCATGGACACTCTATCATACAGCACTGACCTAGTACCTTGTGATTTCTTTTTGTTTCCAAAAATTAAACATAAAATGCGTGGAGTCACTTTTACGTCATCAGATGGAGCAGTGGAACATAAAAACCTGGTTTCTGAAGTGCCTCAAGGAAGGAGTGGCATTTAAGGACTGGTTTCATCGTATGCAAAAATGCATTGATGTTAAAGGAGAATGTTTTAATTTCAGTGTACCCCTCGTATAACCATTATAATATATGCCTGATTTTATTTTTTTACTAAGTCTAGATGTATGTGTATGGCTTGACGTGTTCAATGTTTTTAACACTAGCAACTGAATGAACTATTATTATTAAAAAATACTGTCAGTATAGGAAGCCTATCTAATACCTATTAACAGTGGCGGCTCGTGCTAAAAATTTTAAGGTGTTCTGCAAGTTTTACAAAAAAATTTACCTTGCACGGGCAGTAAGAGGTTGTCTCCCATCGATCTTATCGTGCTTTCTTCGCCTTCCGCACTGAAGTAATGGATTTCTGGAACGATTGTCAATTGTCACACAAAAAAATAAGAGTCACTAAGCACTACTTTACTAACAAATTATTTCTTATAAATTAAATCTATTCTACGTTCTTTTCGATTTGCAAATTTTGTTATCACTTTGTCATTAAAATTGTCTATTTCGGAGATAAACTTTTTTTCGATAGATAGCATGGAAAGAGATGTTAAACGATCTTCGGTCATTGAATTTCTGAGAAACGTCTTAATTCGATTTAGTGTTGAAAAGCATCGTTCGGCCTCTGATGTTGTCATGGGAGTTGTTATTACAATTTCTAATAATTTTCTAGTCTCCTTCAACGTATCTCCCAGATTGTTTTTTATTAAAAATTTTAGAAGAGGTAGTGCGCCTTTTAAAGATCTACAATCAGTTCTTGAGTAAATAACAGACAATTCAGTTCGTAATCTTTCTTTATCAAGGGTGGGATAATAGGAGCATGCGGAAGTGAGTTTGTCCTCAAGAAATTTACTGCAATACTCTCCAAAGCATTCCGAAAAAAAAAGTGATGCCACTACTAGATGCTCTTTAAAATGAAATCGATCTTTTGCACAATTTAGAATAACATCACACACCTCTAAAGCCGAAATTCGATGATTAAATCTGCTGTTATTTGGACGTTTGCGTTTTTCTGGTGGTGGCTCATCGCTTATTAAATCTGTTTAGTCCATTTACTAATTTAACATAACTTATAAACAATGTAACCCGCTATTTTAATAATGTTCCTGTCACTTGGCTTTTGACACATTGTCGAAATTACTTCAAAAACGTCATCTTTCAAATATCTCAGTGTTATTTAAATTCTTTTAATAAAATTTGTATCGTATATGTTGTCTTTTCTTCGATCCTACCTTGAATAAATACAATAGTGAGTGTATTCTCTTAAATATTTAATCTTCCTTTCTTGTGATCCTTAATTTTTGGATTTTATATCACTTTATGTTTAACTTCTTTCTATAACAGCTTCTCTGTGCCTGTTTCCTATTACTTTTCATTCTCATTGAACTTGTTATTAAATTCCTTCTGCCAATACTATTCTTATTCCAGTTATAATTTTTGGATTGTCAATTTATTACAAACAAAATGAATATGGCCATCGCAATACTACTACATTATATTATAACATTATTTTCTTTAGATTGACATTTTTAAATTCGTTATATCTTTTGAATGGAATGTCCGATTTTAATAATTTAAAAAGTATTTTACTGGTATTGAAATGGTCTTTAATAAAATATCATTTAATAGGATAAGAAATAATACAGAGGTATGGATAATATGGTTTGATTATTGTCGGCACTTTTATTAACTTTTAAAATGTAAAAAAGTAGTTATAGTGGCATAACTACAGTAGATGGACATATGGTTTCGCGGACTTTCTTGTAGATATTAATACGTTCTATAATACTGTAGAACATTTTTTTGTTCTATCAACAATAGTTTCCGCAGCGTACGCGATGGCAGATTTTTGTGACTAATTTTTTCACACCTTGGGTTACATTAATGCATTTTTATTGGGGATATCTTTTTTTTTTGAAAATGTAATATAGCCTATGTCACTCAGTGAAAATGCAGCTTTCTAATGGTGAAAGAATTTTTGAAATCGGTCCAGTAGTTTTTGTGTGAAAGCATTACAAACATACATACAAAAACACAAATGTTTCTTCTTTATAATATTAGTTTAGATACCGAATCATATCGCCCTCGGCGCTGATGTAAATGCAGCGAACATGCCTGGTAAAATCACGCATTGGTTTAAGACAGCCGCGGTGGTAGCGGGGTGCGCGCGGGTGTTTGAAAGAGCTCTGAGCGCACGTACGTGTGGACCAGATAAGGAACAAGTGAGCGATCGCGCGAATTAGGTTGGTTATTCCACTGGTCGCCTATTGTATATTATTTGATAATATACTATAGGTATATAACCGGCGTTAAGTGTTGGAATTTCGGAAGCGAATATCTCGGCTTCTACTGATCGGATTTTGGTGATTGAGGTGTCAAATTGTAGGGTTTGATGTCCTCTACAGGATGATGTAGAAAAATATGCAAATTTTTTGATATACAGGGGGGGAATTTTCACAACAATATGTTACGCTTTTATAAACATCAGAAATGTCGGAAAAATTATGTAAAAGAAAACTAGTTATAACTAATACAGGTTCGCCCGCCCAATTTTTTGGGAGCTCTGCAGCGCTTATGCGCCTGACTGCGCTGACTGAATGAACTATTATTATTAAAAAATACTGTCAGTATAGGAAGCCTATCTAATACATATTAATAAAGTTATAATCAAGGAATTTTGACAACTATCCTACAAAAATTTACAATAAATTTTCTTTAACTAGCCCAGAAATTATAAATGGATAGTGGTGTAATTTTAAATATGTTAGGAACCTCCTGAAGTTAATGAATCAAATTTTTGAGCGGGTTATTTATTGATTATTTTATGTATAAATATTATCCAGAAATTTTAGATTAAAAGTTAACTCAATTATTGAAGTTTATTTACGCATATAAACAAAATATGAGAAATAAATGGTTGAAAGTTTTTCAGTCAGTTCGATCCTTTAAATAATGTGAATTTGCGTCTAAAGTATTTGAAAAAGATTGTATTTACTTCCATTATGTATTAAGTTGTCATGCATCACCACAATCCTGTCGCGGTAAACACGTTGCACCTGTATGGATAATATCATGTTTCCGAAATCCGAAACCAATCACTCTTAATCGCATTTATTGAATTCATTACATAATAGTTACGAAAAAAAAGAAGCAGTGTTTAAAACGATGTTAATTTTCTAATGCGAGTCATTGATCTGTGATCCAATTGAAACGGCTAAATACGTTTGAAACACAATGCGCGCGCACGGCTTCGGACATTTTCGGCGACTCTCGGATAGCGGGAGATATTGGTTTATACAGGCGAATATTAAGAGTATTGATCCACCTGATTCACGAATATGTTGTGTATGTGTGTAGTGTTTTTATAAAATTGACAATAATTATGTCTAAGGTAAGTGACAGCCTTTTAATTTACAATATTTGATATAGTTGTATTGTGTTATGATGGTGTTAGGTAGAATCATTCACGTATATGTATTTTATTTGTAGGACAACTAAATTAGTGAAACAATTTTTTTTTTAATGTAAAAAGAGGTTTTTTGTTCAATATTTGCTCTGGTTTGTTTGAATACTTTATGTTTTTTGGTTAAATACATTGATATAAAGGATACATAACCCAAATTGATAAACCATATTTTAACTGTAACACATCAAGTTGTTTTCTATTCATAAAAATACTTTATAATCATTCTTAAAGATATTTTTTAAAAAAATTTTCGTTTATGAAAAAGTACGAGAAATGTATTTGAGGTGTTGCTTCATGGGAATTGTTTTCGTAGCCAAACGACAGTTTTACGTTATAATTCTTAAAATTTTACGGTGTGTCTATTAGTACCTCAAAATTGAATTTGCGAAAAAGTTGCATTACATACAACAACAGTTATTTATGCATTTGTAATATCTATTGCTTCAATATAGCTTTCAATTAAATTGTTTTGGGTTTTATGTCACTTACAGTACGTTAAACAAGTGTATTGACTGTATTGTAAATATATAAAAACATGACACAAAGTCATAACCATGAATTTAGCGTTAAATTGTAAGAATCAATGTAAAATAGTAAATATACATCTATTTAAGTTAATCATTATACCGTGCATTGTTTGTCAAGTATCTGTTAATTGTGATTGTATTTTTATGTGTGAATTTTGGAATTCTCATATTTTTACTTAATATAAATTCGACAATATTTAGCTAAAGAAACTTCTAAATTGCAACCGATTACTTTTTAACGATACAGTTTTATCTATTTAAGACAATGAAAGGGGCGTTACAGTATCAAATTTTTCATGAAAATTTAAGAACGTGGAACTGATTCCCATCATCTGTTCTCTGCAGTTAGATTTTGTGTACTGTTCGACTCTACAAGTTCCTAGATTTCATTGTAGTATTTTGGGAAAGGCTTACATTTCTTATCAATGTGATTATATTTGGTACTATTTACAGATTTGATTATTTGCTTGATACTGAATTAAATTTTATTCTTGTATTCTGTGTTTGCTTAAAAACGATTGAATTAATATCAGTAAAGTGTAATTTCTAATAGTTTTTTTTTGCATTCATTTTCTTTATTAATGTTTAGAATAGTTGCACCTTTCTTTAGAGAGTTTACTTTTAACAGCTACATTCACAAAAACAGTTTAATCAACGTTTTTTTTTTTGTTAAATTAAGAAATTCTATTGTCTTGTTAATGGATGTTGCAGACGGTTTGTTGGTGAAATATTGTATTTATGGATGCTTAATAGAAATTATAAAAACACTTGATAAGTTTCATTATAATAATTGATTCGGCCTTTACTGGGTGAAGACCCATAATTTAAAATAGAAATAAAACTAATAGTTAAAATCTTCACTTTATTAATACTTATTCGTAAAACGATAATTGTTTCACCAGCACAGTGGCTTCATCAGGCACCTAGTGATAATATCATCTAAATAGACAAGACATCTTAAATTCGGCATATCCGCTAAGACGGCATTCGTGTCTTTGAAAGGTACTTGAAGTGTTGCATAGTTCAAGAGGCATACGATTAAATTCATAATGTCCTGTAGGTACTGGAAAAGCTGTCTTAGGTGCATCTGCAGTATACATTGGAATTTGATGAAATCCTGAGGTAAGGTCTATCGTAGAAAAAATATTTTGAATGACCTAATTGATCGAAAATGTCAGTTATATTTGCCAAGGGATATGAATCTTCGACGTTGATTTCTTTCAATTTGCGATAGTCGATTACGTTTTTCCATTTCTTTTGACCTGACGAATCTGATTTTTTGGGAACAATCCATACTGGGGAATTCCATGGACATGAAGAAAGTACGATTACATTTTGTTTTAACATTTTCTGTATTTGGTCCTCGACTTCTGTTTTATGAACTTCGGGGAATCTATACGTTTTCGTATTGCTAGGAACATTGGATGTTATAGGTATGCTGTGTTGTATTGAATTTGTAAACGTTAGTGAATCTCCTTCTAAATGAAATATATAATTATATTCCTTACATATTTGAATTAATGAGTTCTTTTCCTTCTTGATTTAAATGCTTTGTTCTTAGGGATTCATTTAAGATTTTTAAACGTTCTTTATAATAATTTGTTAATAGATTTCTTATAAGTGAGAAAAAAAAATAAAGATATTTAAAAAATTTTTGTCACGCTACTGTACGATTATAAAAAGTATCACAGATGATATCTTAAAGTTGACCGACAATAACAAAAACAATAATTTTGTGAGTGTGTATCTCATCCAGCTGTTACATACGCTTAACGTATGTGTGTATGAGGTATTTATTTTTATACACATTCTAAATATTTTGAATTCATAGGTGTCACGTACAATTTACTAGGGTGGTTTTAGTTTCGCTTGAGTCACAATATATTGGATTTGTATTCTATATTATTACATCTTTCCATTTATCATATGTTTTCTCTTTATTTCAAGGACAATCTGTATATGAGAATTTACATTACAATATTTATGTAAATTCTCACATTTTAAAGACATTGTAAAATAATAGTAACCTTTTTGTATTTTTATATTTATGCATACCGATGTTTGTAACATGCTCTAGTACCTGATGAAGTCACTGTGCTGGCGAAACAATTGTTTTATGATCAAATATTAATCAAATTAAGATTTTAACTATTAGTTTTATTTCTATTTTAAGGTTTTAAGGTTTTTTTTTTTATAATTTATATTTCTATTTTGAATACAGGGTGATTCAAATTAAGTGCGCACTATTGCTATCTCTGTTATTATTTATTATAGAAAGTAGGTTAAATTAGCAAAGTATTAGTGTTTTTAACATTGATTAGCATGTAGTTCATGAGAAAAAAATTGAATAACGCATTTTCGAGAAATTTTGAAATTTATAATTTTTTTAAATGGAATTATATATATTATTTATTATATATATATTATATATTTTTAAAATTTTGAATGCTAATGTTCTTTGTAATATAAAAGTTTCAATACACTATTGTCCTAAAACGAATAATAAAGTAGTTATAACAGTTTCTATTTCCTTCTAAATGTTGTCATTGCTCCGCTAACTTTTGACAAAACAGATACATATTTTGTGTTTAATGTTTATTTTAACATATTACAGCTTACAAAATTAAATTAAAAAGAAGAAAGTACATGTATAATTTATAAATACTGCTCAAAGGTGTCACCTTCCTGCTCAATACATTTTCGCGCCCGCTTCAGTACACTCTGGGTGGCTCTTAAGATTGTCCTTCTATCTAATTGGCGAAAAACTTCTCTGACCTTGTCTTGCAATTCGCGCACGTTGTCGTATCGCGTTTTGTACACCTCATTTTTTAAGTATCCCCAAAGAAAAAAATCTAAAGGTGAGAGGTCAGGGGAGCGTGCAGGCCATTGAATTGGACCATTTGTACCAATCCACTTTTCGGCAAAGATGGTGTCGAGGTAGGTTTGCAGTAGGTGATAGTTGTGTGCAGGAGCACCGTCCTGCTGAAAGTATAAATTTTGGGGCATCAGGTAATTCGCGTTATCAAAGAAATTCTCTAGAACGTTACGAATAAATTCCAGATATCTGTTTTCTGTCAACGTACCATTGTAGAACAATGGACCTACGACTACCGAACCAATTAATCCGCACCAAACGTTAAAACTAAATCGAACTTGTGCAGCAATGTGGACGAACTATTAATCAATTTTTTTGAGACCAGTAGTGACTATTTTTCTTATTAAACATGCCTGTATTTGAAAAATTTGTTTCGTCACTCCATAAAATACACTGTGCTCCATTCAAATTTTCATCACAAAAACTAACAAACCAATGACAGAAAGCTAATCTGGCGGAATCTCCTGGCTGTAATGTTTGAGAGATTCTGAACTTAAAGGGGATATACTTATGCTTTTTCAAAATTCTTTGAACTGATGAATAACTTAATGCCAATTCCTTAGTAGCATCCCTAATGGAAAATTCGCGATGGGCTTCAAAATATGCTGACACTGTAATTTCTACTTCTTCGTTGACGACGAAATTTTTCTTTGTTCTTTTCTTTCTAAATGAGCAATCATGCAGTCTAAACTGATTGTAAAGTTTTCGAAAGTAACGTCGATCTGGCTGCTGTCGTAAAGGATAGTGTTCAGCATAATATTCGCTAGTCCTTATTGAATTTTTACGACATAAAATGTATGCTTTCAACATATCGCATTTCTCCAAATGAGGAAATGCCATGTGAAATATTGTCAAACACTAAGCAACGAAAGTAAAACCAAAATGTTTAGAATAATAAATAGAGAACTAAGAACACAACACAAAATAAAAAAAAAAGTATTTTTAATAACTAAACGTGCGAAAGATTTATATTCAGTACGTTATTGACATTTACAAAGGGCATACTATTTGTTCTGTTTAAAGTGAAAGAAGCCTACTACTGATTTTACAGAATGAAAGAGTATCTTTGACATCAACTAAATTCCACCGTAAATACTTTATTATTCGTTTTAGGACAATAGTGTATTGAAACTTTTATATTACAAAGAACATTATCCTTCAGAATTTTAAAAATATACAGGCTGTTCCATTTAAAAAAATTATAAATTTCAAAATTTCTCGAAAATGCGTTATTCAATTTTTTTTTCATGAACTTCATGCTAAACAATGTTAAAAACACTAATACTTTGCTGATTTAACCTACTTTCTAGAATCAATAATAACAGAGATAGCAATGGTGCGCACTTAATTTGAATCAGTCTGTATATGAGAATGGTAGAAATTACCTCAACAATATTGTTAGAAACAATAAAATAAAACATAGTGAAACTTATCAAGTGTTTTTGTGTATAAATTGGCGGACCCACTAGACGTGACGACATTCTTGGTCAAATTTTGAGTTAAAAGTCCTAATCCTAAAACGATGTATCAGGCTTCCTTTGTCTTCAGAATGAATTTGACAGTAGTAATGTATTTGACTAGAACAACATTAGGCTGCTTACTTATTGTCTTACAACGTTGTGAGATGTGTTTTTCGTCAAAATAAGTTAATAAACAAATATTAAAAACAAACTTTAAAATAAAAAAGAAAACTTTAACGAAAGGATAATAACAACAATTCTTCTTTCTTCTAAATTGTAGCTCTTTCTGTCAACAAATATCGAGTAATTATGCTTATTTCAAGACTGAAAGTCCGAACTTTAGGAACCTCGTGTAAAGATATGGACATGGTACAACATTTTCGTATTAGTTTGGACTCCGAATTTAACGAACATCGCCGCGTGTAGTGGGTCCGCCAATTTATACACACTTGTATATATAATATATATACTCGTATATTAATTATATTCGGTGCATTTCTAATTTTTTTTCCTTTTAATTTACTTAAGACAATCCAAAATACAGTGCCATTACCTATACAAATTATAACTTTCTATAACACATCTTTACGATAAAATGTTAAAATTCACTGAACATTAATTAGAAATTGTTAAAACAGATAAATGAATGAAATTTGTTACACAAATGCAAGATATTTCCACATACAAGGCTGGAATTGTTATATTCTATCAATAAAATTAAATAAATTCTTGCTTATGGTATTAATAATAAAGCTTCATATTTGATAATACTTTATTTTCAGTTATCTTTTATACCAACTTGCTACAAGGTCGGACATTACAGTCTGTGTCCCATAGTGCTTCCTTGCCAACTTTACAATATGTACCGACAACTGTAACATTGACTTGGGAAACATAGCATATATTTGTTCTTTTACATAGTATCCTTTCAACTCTATACTCCTTATATTCTGACAGTAAGGTTGTTTGATCCCTTCAAAATAGGCATCAGTTTCAGGTATTATCCCATAATTTTAGCTAAATCTTTTTCCATCCAACAACATCAGTAGGGGTTAAATACATCCAGGGAATTGCGTGTGCGAACGAACAAATCGTAGATTTGTGCATCGTCCTAACAAAACAGTTTTTTTTTCTTTGCCAAATGTGATCATTTGCGTTTGATTCGGACACTCGAAGAGTTGGCTTTGTTTTACATTTTATTTCAGTTGGTTCTAAAACGATGTATTTAATTACTGTTCTATACTCGATTTACTCTATTTTAACAAAGGTATAAGACTTTAATTTCGAATGAAAACTTTAAACAGAAAATAAATTCTATTTGATAATGTGAGCGCCATCTATGTGTCTGGTCACGAACGTTGTACCTCACCTCTCGTAAATGATGCCAAAAGTCAAGAAATTTTTCGATTGAACATTTTCTTCTTTAGTAATGTATTCTTTTTGGTGTCCCATATAAGAATGTCTATGGTGCTTGCTAATCTTTGTTCATGTAATATCCTTTGCTATCTTTTTATTTTGTTGTTTCGTTTTCCGTTTTATAGTTTTTCGTTTTTCTTATGTAGTTATTTTCAATTACTTATCCGAAGTTCAAAATGTTACGAGAATCTATCCTCTTACTCTATTAGTTAATTAACGTTGTGCACATTTTTGTTTTCTTATTTCTCACTGATACCATTCATAGTAACAATCTTTGTTAAATGTATTTCCAATTAGAGCGGATAATGTTTTATTTTACTTATATCCATTTATGAGAAAAATAATATGGGTTCAAATAAACTTATAACTGTAATAAATTATACGTTATCTGTTTTCATTTTGTTAATGGATTATGCATGAAGCCTATCAATTATGTTTTACTACGCACATGTTACCTCGGGTCAGGTAACATTATCGTTAAGTATTTAAAAAGTTATTTGGTGCTGCGTTACTGTAAATATATAATTTAGGTCTCGTTTAACTAAATCAATCCATGCAATGATATATTACAGTGGAACCTTTATATAACGAACTTTTATTTAACTAAATTCTTGATTTTATATATTTTAAAGGACAATACATGCAATAAGAATTTGTATATATTTTTGTCTTGATTTAACGAAATAATATAAAAAAAATACTAAGCTAGTAAATAAGGCTTCATTCTAATCTCATCTCGTTACATGTATATTATACGACCATCTACGACACCTCTGTTAAGGGGATGTTAACTTCATCGCAGCATGAATTTATGCGCAAGCGATCAACTGTAACAAATTACTAACTTCGCCCTGTTTGTATCAGAAGCATTAGATAAACCAGGTAGACGTGATATATACTAACTTCCAAGATGCTTTTAACCTGTTTGATAATTATGTTCTTGAAAAACGCAAGTAGATAGTATTTTCCTCTTCTCTTATCGAACTAATAACATAATGATTTGGAAGGAACGAATATGTTGAATATCACAACGTCAGATCTACTGAGGTTAACCCAACATCCGGCCTACCTCAGGGATCAAATCTTGGTTCACTTTTCGTATCTTCTCCTTGCTGAAATGGAAATCTTTTGCAAAGCCAATTCTTTCGAAGATTGTGAGAGACTACAAAGGAACTTTTTGTCTGTTAGTAATTGATGTGCTAGTAATCATCTTTCCTTAAATGTTAGTAAATGTATAGAGGTATCTTATATACGAAAACCGACAGTACGTAGTTATGATTATGTAATTGACGGCGATATAGGATCATTGCTTGCGTGTAAGGGATTTGGGGATTGTAGGTATACGTCACCAAATTGCAATTGAACATATTTAATCAGATGATAGCGAGTGCATATCACATTTACGGATTCATTTGGAGAAATTTTCGAAATATGTATACACATTTGACAAACTTATTTTGTGTATTTATTGGGTCTAAATTGGAATATGGATCACTAATCTGATACCTAAATTGCGGTATACATATTAATCATATTTAATTTATACAAAACGTCGATTAAATATCTTATTATATTTTTGGAAGATGGTGTCTATCTAGAGAGAGGATGTGACTATAAAATTATGCTCGATATCTATCTTAGAACTTATAAGAAAGTTAAACGGCGTTAAATTTTTATTTAAAATTCTCCACAACGACATGGACCGTTTCTTATTAAACAAACTTAATTTTAATGTTTCCAACACAACTTCTTTTATCGCGTACTAAACAGAACTAATGTAATATAATGTAATGGTGAGATCACTAGTTTCTATCATGTATAGTAATTTCAATTTATTATCAAACTTATGTGACATTAATTATAATATGTACATTGAATGTAATTACTGTAAAGATGGCAGACTATGTGCCCACACTGTCAAATTTAATATAATATAATAAATTTAATATACACTGCTCAACTTTTGAACTGGTACACTTACAAGAACATATATAAATAACAATTTACTACTTTTTCAGCAACACTTTCATGCTTAATTGATAGTATATGGTTCTGGGAAACATTTTTAAGGCGAAGAATTAAAAGAATAAATCTTAAATAACGAATTTAAAAATGTTTTAATAGAAAAATAACAAAATCTTTATTTTAGTATTACAGAAAAGTTTGCTTTGGAAAGAAAAGCTAACCAAACACTTAAAGATTAATAATGCGTGGGACCTTCTCTAGCTCTTATGACCTCCTGGCAGCGTCTTGGCATGCTGGAATTCAAATTCCAAATGTAATGCTAAGGAATATTTTGCCATTCTTCCAAAACGGCAGTTCGGAGCTGATGGTGATTGTTTGGATCCACTCCTCGTGATCTTGTCAACCTCTTGGTATTACCTCCATACGCTCTCTATGGGATTAAGATCTGGAGAGATCGCTGGCCAATCCATTTGCGTAATATTGTTCTTTTCAAGACATGCATTGATTTGTCTTGTGCTATGAGGACGTGCGTTATCATCAACAAACACAAAACCATCGCTTATTTCATTAGCAAATGGCAACACTACAGGTCGTAATACCTCATTAAGATACCTGACACTATTCATTGTAGCATTTCCAAGCATAACTAATTCAGTACGACGAGTCGGAGAAATACCTTCCCAAACAGTAATTGAACCACCTCCATAAGCTTGATGGTAAGTCACGTTGTTCTCAATATAGCGTTCTCCTCTGTTTCTCCAAACTCTAACTCTTACATCTGAGCTATGGAGACGCACTCTGGTCTCGTTACTTAATGAACAACGACCCCAATCTTCAACATTCCAATTTACATGTTAATGTGCCCACTCTAGCCTTCTTCTTTTGTGGGCTATGGTCAACAATAGGCATTTTTTAGAAGATCTGGACCTTAAATTTACCCCGTGGAGCCTTCTTCTTACTGTTTGAGTGGATACTTGAGCACCTGTTGCATTCAATAACTGAATTCGGAGTGCTCTTGCAGTAGAAAATCTATTCCTTCGATACTGAATCGTAATTAAACGGTCCTCCCTGTCTGTTGTACTGCGATTTCGCTCTACGCCGTGTCTATGTTTGACAGATCCAGTATCATTAAAACGCATTCGAACTCTTCTGATCACATTGTGGCTCACATTGAAATGGGCAGCAACAGTTCTTAGCGATACACCAGTCATAAGCATTCCCATAGCTTGGCTCATCTCTTCAATACTTAAACGCCTTAATGGCATCTCTAAAATGCAATCAAACACTCTACATTAAAACTTATTCGAGAAATTAGCAAAAATTGTCTTAAAACTTGAGAAAAGTATAAGTGTCCGCGAGCTGAGTAATTGCAGTTAAGACAGATAATAACAACAAACAACAATGGAGTCGCAAATGTCATTCGATAGACATTTGTTTGCATTCCGAAACACAGCCCAGATCATATAGGAAGTCATGCCTAACGCCTACGAAGGATTGTTTACTTTTACTGCTTGCTATATAAGTGTACCAGTTCAAAAGTTGAGCAGTGTATATATATATATGTTTATATACTGAGAAGGATTGTTCGATGTTATATTTGCATAGTTAATGTGCTCTTTGTATCTGTACAATGGATCTTCAGTATAGGTAAAAAGTTGCCCTAATTTTGTAAAAACTACATTTTTATCTAATACACCTTATGTGTATTATTAAATTTAACAGTGTGGGCACATAGTCTGCCGTCTTGTAATTACTAAAGCTTGGATTATATGCAAAATGCATATTTGTTGTTAAAAGGTATATCAACAAAATTATGAACTTTCCGGGTTTATTTAAGGTTTTCTGAATAAAACACGACAATTAAAAAAGCATATTTTTACTACGTCATGCATATTTCATGTAATACTGCATAAAATAGCAATTCAAAAATAACCGGCCATGGAAAATAACAGATTTTCTGAAAAAATGGAAAAAAATTGAATCACTTGAATCTGTCTACTATCCCATATCAATCTTGTATATTTAAGCCACTTTATAATCGGCCTCAATATCAAAGGAAAACGTTCCTAACTAAATCTATTGCTAATATCTTTAAATCCCGAGAAATATTGTTTGATGAAATAAGCAAAGAGAAATGTAAAGTAGAATATTTCGTTTTAACTAAAGCTTCTTAAATGAACGTTATGAAACATTTTGTTGAAGTAATTTAAACTAATTTATTTAATGTGGGAGCCGTTTAGGTAATTATACCTTAAATTTACTCATTAATTGTAATTAAGTTCAAAGCAATTTTTATACAAGATTTTTTTCAAACGTAGGAAGTGTGTTCGCGAATTCTTTGTCATGTTTTAATTAAAAATCAAGGAAAATGTAATTTCAATCAAATTAGTGGTAATTGATTGTCTAATAGTGATCTCAATATAATTTAATTGCTTTAGTAGCTGTTCTAAGAATTTCTGCCTTTGGAAATGTATTAAGAGACGAAAGATATTTTAATTGCAAACTATAAAATTTAATACTAACTTTATAATACATGTTTATATTCTAATTAGGGAAAAGAAAATCTTTTTAGTTCAAATCCTTTCAAATAGCAAATATCTTTATTATTATCGCGAATGTTAGAAAAATATATTGTGCTAGCTACAACTATAATTTCAAACTATTATGATAGTGTTGTTACAGTAAGGATATCTGGTATTGTTCATTGATAGTTGTATTTCTTTATTTAAAATCCACTGTTAATATATGATAAATCGTAAAAGGCTGCCCGGTTATATTCTTAAGATTCTGTTTACATTCGGAACATCCTCGGCCGTGCTTTTACCGTAGAATATAAACGAGAATCATGTACACAATCGAAACGTTCTTCAAGTCCATACAGCGTTTGATTTTCTTTTGCTAAAACTTAATTACTGTGGGATATTCTATTTTAAATATCTCATTCAATAGAAAATAAATGGTAGAAATCGTAATGAAGAATTTATTTGTGAGAGCACTCGATATGTATAGGCATATTAATTATTTCTAGTTTAAAAAATTCTTTTATTGTAAATACACTACAATATTGTGAATATGTACATACAAGTGTGAATATTTATGTGAAAATTATTGGGGAAATGGTGGTGGAAAAATTTTACAATCTTAAATTTAGTAGAGGGGAGTTGTTTAAATCTAAAGCTAATCCTAAACTATTGTATCTATTAATTTCTAAGTTTTCTAACAAGTTAAGTTTTTTACTTTTTTCTTGAATGTGTAAAATTTTAAAAATCTATATTAAATCTATGATTGATATCTATACAATGACTTGCGAAAGTTGAATCTGTTTTCTTTTCTTTATGGCTTCTCTCGTGTTCTTTCATCCTAATTTTGAATGTCCTCCCCGTTTGTCCTATGTATACCTTATTACAATCTTCGCATGTTAACTTATATACACCAGAGTTTGATTCTTTGTCTATTTTATCTTTGTTGTTTTTAATAATGTTCTGTATAGTATTGTCTGTTTTAAATGATATATGTTCGTTATTAAGTTTTTTAATGAAAGTACCAATTTTTTCCGAAATTTTTCCTAAGTAAGTGATTGAATTGTAGGAATTAATTATCTTGTATTTTAATTTTGGATAAGCTAAGGAAAGGGTTTTAGATTTTTGTTGGCTATTTAGGATGTTATTGACAATATTTATAGAGCAACCATTGTTTAATGCTATAATTTTAACGAGCCATCGAAAAAATTCATAATTGGAGTAGACTGTGTAATTGGGTTGGTACTTTAGCCACTTCCACATAATGACACATTACTTGATGCTTGACAGTTTCCTTGTAAAAAAAGGTTGATGGGGATTCCGTCATTCTTTAACAAATACAGGTTGTCCAAAATTATAAGAAATTATATCTCTATGAAATTTTGAGATTTTACTTTATTTTTTACGCATTGAAATGATACTACAACAAAAAAGAAAACAAATAATTGATTTAAAATCGAAATCATAATCAAAATTTACATATAGCTACAGAAGTTGTTGAAAATGTTGTCCATTTACATCTAAACACAAACAATTTTCTTAATAAGAGTTTTGAAAAATTTGACACAAACTTATAGTTTCAATGTCAAATAATAAATGTCATTATGTGGAAGTGGTAAAGTATCAACCTAATTTCACAATCTACTTCAATTATGAATTTTTTCGATGGCTCGTTATAATGCTATAAACTAAATTATAACAAATTCTTTCTTTGGAGACTGTGGTTAAGTAAAAAACTTAAAAAAGGTATATAACCCCTTACCACAATTATTAATCGTATCCTAAATACGTATTTCGACAACTAAGTTGTCATCATCAGTAGGTAAAACCACTAATTAAAAAGTCGCACATGGGACACAGTAAAGGTAGAAAACCGCTCACGCACCAACTACTTTTCACCGCGTCCACGTATAGACTCTATACGTGGACGCGGTGAAAAGTAGTTGGTGCGTGAGCGGTTTTCTACCTTTACTGTGTCCCATGTGCGACTTTTTAATTAGTGGTTTTACCTACTGATGATGACAACTTAGTTGTCGAAATACGTATTTAGGATATGATTAATAATTGTGGTAAGGGGTTATATACCTTTTTTAAGTAAATTATAACCTCAAACTCTCAAAACAAATAGACATTGACACTATAGGGTCTTTTAATAAGAGGTGTCATTTTAAATCGATAGAAAAACGCAAGATTCTATGCAAAGCGGTGATCTTTTTATTTAAATCCAAAGTACCGAGATTAATAATGTAACAATATCTGCCAAATGTCCGCCTCGCCAAATGTCAGTCTTTTTTATATTTGTATTTCGCGAAGAACAGCTTGAATATTGTTTTTGAGTGTTTGGATCGTTGCTGGAGCATTGGCGTAGATTTTATCTTTAACGTAGCCCTAAAAGAAAAACATCTAATAGTGTTAAATTGCACTACCTCGGTGGTGGCTAATTGAAACATACGTCCAGGAAGTTTTTCAGGCAATAGAGTCATTGTTTCACCTGTTGTGTAATATTTGGTGTCATCCTGCTGTAAATAAAATTCGTCAACGTCCATAGCATCAATTTCATGCCAAAAAATCAGTTAACATCGTTCCATAACGCAATTCTTTCACTGAAACGGCCTAACCAGCATAATTTTCGAAAAAATATTCTCCAATGACACCGCCAGCCCAAAAACCGCATCTAACTGTCACCCCTTGTGGATGGAGAAGTTGTTCGACTATTTCTCTTGGATTTTCAGAGCCATAGATGCGACAAATTTGCTTATTTACGTACCCAGACAGATGAAAATGACCTTCATTACTAATTTTGTTTGAAAAATCACGATCTCGTTCATGCATTGCCAGCATCCAATCAGTGCAAGTGCGCCGTTGTGCGTGGTGTTGTGGCTTCACCTTATAAACTTGTAGGTTCATATCTTTATGCAAAATACGTTGCGAATTGGTTTGTGATATGTCCAGTCCCTGTGATCGTCTCGATTTGAACAAACCTAGGTTCTTAGCCACACTCTTTGGATACAGCCGATATTTTCAATTGACCTAGCCGAACGAACACGATTTGGGGTCATTATATCACTAACTTGCAGTATTGCGTCTGCGATATTTTCACCATTTTTGTAGATAATTTTCACTATTTACATTCGTTGTGCGAGTGTGTATCGATTCATGTCTAAAAACCTCCCGGTTTTTTCTTGTCAAATGTCATCACAATTACAGTTTAATATTCACAGTTTAAAAATGGCTGGACATTAAAAAAGACACCTCTTGTTGAAGGACCTATTATATGCACATGCGGTTCATCTGTGTGAACACGACTTCGACTTCGCAATGTTTACATCCGTTTAATCAATCACAAAACGATTACGTGCTGATCACGCAATTTTCGTTATTATTTTTGTTTTTAATACAGCGTATAAAACGGGAGTTACTGAGTTTCTGATAATACTACAAGCCTTAAATTTTTATATTACTCTAGTGTAGTGACACATTGAGGTATTGCTTTTGTTCACTTATATTCCTTTGTCCATTTACAAAAAAAAATAATTTTTAAAATCTTCAAATGAATTATAATATGTTTTGATTATTTCGTAAAACTCGTTAAGCAATTGAGAAATTTCTTAACTGACAGCAGAATAAATTAGTATTGACTGCTGTACGTAAATATAAGTGTAGATATGTAACTTCAAAACACTGTTTGTTAAATTAAGATTTCCCTAGATCTCTTTTAATAGTCTTCACTGTGAAGGCGATCTATTTATTTTCAGTTTAATTTAGTCGAATGAAATTTAAAAGTTACGCGGGGATTCATCCAAGGCATATGCAATAACAAGCGGCAAGTCAATGTACCGCCACATTTAGTAGTTTAGTTCGCGTAAAAGTAAATACATATTCGTGTATTCTTAGACTGCTTTGTATCGGTAATTTTTCTTTTAGAAATAAAAAACCTACCCTCATTGTATGTGGAGAAGAATGGGTGCTTATTTAACCTGGGTTCCCAATGACCGGGTCAATAAAAAGAGGCAAAGGTTATAAAAAATACTTCCTCATAACCGCAAATGTGGTTAATTTATCGAGCCGCTCTGCCGTACTCTAAACTTAATCAATCATTCGTTTTACCCTGACCTTAATGAGTTTCTCTCTTCCGTTATTTACCCAATGCATTATAAAGCAATGTTCATTTCTTATTATATACTTTAATACTGTGCGTGAGTTATAATCTTCAATTAGCTAATAGCCGTTGTCAATACAATAATACACTTTCGTAAGTAACGGACTTTCTATATTAAGTAATTTGATGCGTGTTTAATAAGAGCATGATCAACGATGGATTATTAATATTTTTACAAATTCATTAACTTTCAAATTTCTTTCAAATTTGTAGGATTTTCGGTCGAATTTATATAATTTTCCAATATCGTTTAAAATTTTTGAAATACTGAAATATGGCTCTAAAATAATGAAACTGATGCTGTAAAACTTTTTATTTTAAATTTATACCTATTTAATTGTGAAGAACTTGTCTTTTTTTGGGCTTGTTTAAATAAATATTAATAGTAAAAATACACTAAAAGCACTTAATAACTAATCACAATAACAACAGTATTTATATTTACAATATTTATTTCACATTTATAACTTTCACTTCCTCCTTGTCGAGCGACATTTATAGTACATCAGTTTTCTCGAATTTTCTATTCGGGAAAGTTCTCGGACGTATAGCAAGCGCCAATTAAGTTGGCGCGATGAGGGGGTGCGCAGAAGCCGTTTTTAAAAAACGTCCACCCCCACTACTCAAGTAATTGTCAGAATACATTTGTCATTGACGTTTGACGGAACATAATGTCTTTGCTAGGGGATCATAAAGTGATACACGCTCAGAGGTTAGCATTATCTGACATTTGATGTAAAACCAAATACAAATCTCCCCACTACTTTTAATCCTGCGCGAACTTACCCCTCCCCGCGCCAACTTACTTGGCGTTTGTTATACGCGTCTAGTGACATTATCCATTAGGTGTCATTGTGTGACTCGCACCACATAATTATTATCGCCTTTAATACTTTCAATCACCCCTTCTTTATCCCTCTACCGCTCTATTCGAATTTTCCATTGTGTAAAACAGTGCTGGAAGTCTTCTTTTGTGAGCTCGTTCATGACGCTTTCACAGCTTCAACGATTTGAAATGTTGTTCCATTTAATGCAGATTTGAGTTTGGAGGATAAATAAAAGGCACATGGTGCCAGGTGAGGCGAATAGGGCAGATGGTCTGACATAGGAATGTTATACTTGGCTACAAACATCTTGGCGGACAATTACTTTTTTTCTCTACAATTCTGGTCCTTTTTTTCTGATTTTCTCACGGAGTCGAGCAAGAATCTCAAGGTAGTAATGTTGATTAACAGTTTGATCGTCAGGAACCCAGTTAAGGTACACAATGCTATGGATATTGAAAAACGTTTCACGATCTCTGTATGTTAGATTTACTGTGCCCTATGTTCATCATTGTTATTTTTTCCTACTGAAGATGACAAATTAGTTGCCAAAAGACGCTATAAGATACGAATATTAGTGTGAGTTTACAGCTTTTTAAAATTTTAGCCAGTCTTCAATGAAAATCTTTTTATGTTTCCATTACTTTTACTATATTTATCACATTGACAGTGATGTAAATATTATATTATTGAAGTAGAATGTTTCTTTGCAAAACCCAATTATTTTATTAAATTAAATGTAAATATGGAGTCACTAAGCTTACAATTTAATTTGATCACATTAAATACTAGAAACCTGATACCTGACAATACTACGATAGGAATATTATTTAAAAGAAAAACTATATTATGGGAATGGTATGAGAACTACCCGTGTTTGGAGACAGATGGCACAAAGTGTCAAAATCTGCATTACCGACTATGAGTAGTATCACAGAATAACAGAAAGGACAAATAATTTTTTTGTTGATTTAGATTTTTGTGCGCCGAATCCAATCAGCCATTTTGAAACTATGTCAAACAGTGCTTGGAATATTGTTTACATGGTTTATCTAAACGCTAAAGTTTTTTAATAGAAATTTAACTTCTCAAAAGGGTAAAAGTGTTAAATTAAATATATTAAAATATTCATAAACACTGAAATAATATAAATTTTCTATAATCAAATGAGGTACCAACAGGATGGTACATCTTGTCATAGCCCGAGAGATGTCAGACAATATTTAATGTTATTTTCAATGGAAAAATAATTGATCAGTATTATTAAAAATGGGGTGTGAAGAACACAATACAAGTTCATATGTATTTTTGAATGTATCTTCTCCAAAGACGTAGATACGTATTTCACATTTCTACATGATTATCAATACGCCCCTGTTGGAGAAGAGACACATTCAACAAAACATAACTACCTTGCTATCTCGCAGATATTATTAAGACAGAGCGACAGACCGACTATAAAAAACACCCGGCTAGTTCTGCGATTATTATATGGACAGCGCTGAATATTCCTTCACGCTCTGTCTTAATAATATCTGCGAGATAGCAAGGTAGTTATGTTTTGTTGAATGTGTCTCTTCTCCAACAAGGGCGTATTGATAATCATGTAGAAATGTGAAATACGTATCTACGTCTTTGGAGAAGATACATTCAAAAATACATATGAACTTGTATTGTGTTCTTCACACCCCATTTTTAATAATATTATATATTATTAAAAATACTTTTGTATTATACAAAATTGGTAGGTTTTACCTACTCAAGTATGTTTCAAATTATGTTGTTATATACGTATTCGGGTCACGCCGACAAGTAGTGAAGACACGATAATACAGTTTTTTATAGATACGGTGGTTACCGACTATAAAAAACACCCGGCTAGTTCTGCGATTATTATATAGACAGCGCTGAATATTCCTTCACGCTCTGTCTTAATAATATCTGCGAGATAGCAAGGTAGTTATGTTTTGTTGAATGTGTCTCTTCTCCAACAGGGGCGTATTGATAATCATGTAGAAATGTGAAATACGTATCTACGTCTTTGGAGAAGATACATTCAAAAATACATATGAACTTGTATTGTGTTGTTCACACCACATTTTTAATAATATTATATATTATTAAAAATACTTTTTTCTATTTTGCGTTCGAAATGAACTCATTATGAAACCCAAAACAGTATCGAAATGAGCTTCATTTCGATACGCTTTTTTTCATTTTTCAATGTTGGCGTTGTTCGAATACAGAAATAAATATCATCGCTGTCATTTGATTTTAAGATTTGACAGATATGATATATGTCCGTATTTTACACAAACAACGTATGTTGTATACAATTGACAACATATATATGTTTCTATGTCACTCATGTTTATATTTTTAAATGAAATATCAAGTAATGTTAACGAAAATTTATAAATAATATGTAATATAATATACTTCGCGGATAGCAAGATTTAAATTTGAAAATGTCAAGTGTCAATGTGACCAACTGCATGCTTTATATACAAATTAAACTCTGAACTTTCAAATTAAATAATTCCAATTTAAGCAATTTATTAATGTAAAAAACGCAAAATAGAAAAAATAGTATAAAAAACTCGTTTCATAAGGCCTTTTGCCGCACTCGCTCTTTAGAAAACTCGCCGCTATCGCGGCTCGTTTTCTAAACTGATCTCGTGCGGCAAAATGGTGCCTTATGAAACTTGTTTTTTAATATACTATTGTATTATACAAAATTGGTAGGTTTTACCTACTCAAGTATGTTTCAAATTATGTTGTTATTTCATAGAATTATGCAGTTTATAATATATAAGTTGTTTTTTACGGTAGTGCTTATTGTAAAAATTGACTCGCTGGAGATGTAAACATTAATTATGACAATAAGAGGCAATACCGTTAAATTTAAGCATTTTTACATATTTTTGAAACCAAGAAAAAGTGTGTATCTGTTAAATCAATTTTGTATTTCTTAATTGATGAGCTCCCCCTGTACATGGTAAATAAAGTTTGAGTAGTCCAATCGTATTTTCTTAAGAAGAATAACTTTTTTTAGTAAAATTAATAATATGTATAATATAATTAATACAACTTATTAAATAGAATTTTTACAATAATAGTTAAATTTGTACACAGATTAAAATTGGAAATTAATGTTAAATCTATTTGTAGAATTAAATGATTTGAAGCTTTTTATTCTTTATATTTCATCACATTCCATCTAATTTAAACATTAAAAAAAAAATATTTGTATATTTATCGTAATTTTTTGCTGTTTCACATTTTTATTTTATTTAAAAGTAAATGTCTTGAATAGTTCTATCTAAATTTGAATAAAATGATAAACTTGAAGATTAAAATAAAAGTATACGAGAATTTTCCTAGAGACAGGTCGGATATTAAAAGAGCAAAAGAACAGCTCGGTATGTCCCATATATTTAGTTATAAATATGTTAGATTTAGCTCAAAGTAGGGAATTTATAGAGTTCACTAGGTCAAATCTAAGTAGATTAGTTTGTTAGTTTTTTGACATGTTAAATATAGTATGGGCAATTAAAGTAACGAAGGGATCCGCTACTAAAGAAATATGTTGATTTATTTTCGTAAAAGCTATTTTTTACTTACGAGATACGGAAATATTTCTATCGTAGTAGGTATCATACCACGTAATTCTTCTAATGCGATTGTGACAAGTTTTGTAATAAATGTAATAATATATGATAATATGTTCTGATGGTTTTACAAATATTATTCAAGTAATCTTTATTGATATAAAGCCTGTTCATGTTAACTGTAAGTATTTTTTTAATTTCCGTATCGCAAGAAATATAATTTTAATTTCGATTTTCGTTTCGGAAATACTTAATGTTGTGTAATTATTCTGATATTTTAATTAAATAATAAAAATATGGGAACACTTTCTTTCTCTTTCATTTATTAAAGAATAATGTTTTTTTCCAAGGTATTAATTAGAATACTTTGGAAAAAACAAACCTGGTCTACAAATTTTCATTTTTTAACTTTTTCTTTAGAAACTAAACAATTTTCGTTTCTTTTATAATTCTAACAATAGTAATAACTAATAACAAATTTATTCTGTCGTGGCAGGTTTTGGGACAAAAAATATTGAAGAGGAAATGAAATAATATTAATTACTAGAGCAGACCAATTTCCGTGCGCGCCATGAGCGCCGGTATGGTAGTGTAATTCGTAATATATTAGAATATGCGATAGAATAGGGACGCAACATCAGCTTGTTACCGATATAAGTATAGAAGTAGAGACATTTAATTCTATCAGAAATAATTAAATATACATTTGGTTTTCTGCTATTAAAGTAATATGCATAAACACACGAAAAATAAGAATAGTACATATTATAGCAGCGTTGTATGTACCTATAAATAAAATGGAAAAGGTATGATATCAGTGATTGTGTGCACGACAGAGGATTTAAAAAAACACTTACCGTTTTAAGCGTCTTCCAAGGATTGACAAACTGGAGAAACCCGATTGTATATTTTCAACATCAGGTGCGTTTCTAAGGTTATTTCTCAAAAACATGTCCGCCGTGAGGAAAAAATATGTTTATATTCGGAAAACGAGCGTTCTACATCTAGTGATGTTATATTCGCATAATCAAAATACTTTTTTAAGCAACTTAGCGCATCTGTAGACGAGCCCTCACAAATACCTGTTAAGGTGTCAAAATCTGCATTTCTGTCTAAAAAACTTTCAAATTTAATTAGAACACTTTCACTTTTGGCGTCTTCTACAGCACACAGTTGCGCGAGAACATCTTTAACATTTTGCAGTGATTCCTCTAACGACACCGACGAATTTTCTAATTTTGTTATTGCTTCTTCTAGTCGCAAGTAATTCTCAAGAATACTTTGTAAATCCATTTTAATCTGGGCATCTTGGAATTTTTCCTGGCTTGTATTGATAGCTGCACTTTCTTTCGGATCGAATGATAAAACCACGTCCTTAATTTTTTCAAAATGTTCATGATAGTAAAACCCCGCCCGTAACCATGTACCCCAACGTGTCAGAATCGGCTGTGGTGGCTCAGGGGTATGGGGACACAATTCGTGAAATTTCCGAATATGTTTTGGAGATTTCAGGAATACTGCCTTTGTACTCGATATTAAAGCATCTACCTCTGGATAACATCTACGAACCTGTTCTGCTACAAGGTGTAGAGCATGTAGTTTACAAGTAATATGTAGCAAGTTAGGACAATATTTTCTAAGAGACCAGCCTACAGAACACATGGTTGCGGCACCATCGGTCATAAATATTAATAGTACTTGGTCTTTCGTAAGTTTAAATTTTTCCAAAGTATCTAATAGCACCTCTGAAATTTTTTCGGCATTACATTGTTCTAGTCGTCTGGATGCTAATAAAATTGAAGACGTTGGTTGATGTGGTTTCATATTACGCGCCATCACATTAACTAAGATTGTTTTTTGCTGTCAGTTGTTTCGTCCACACATAACAACAGTTTTTTATTTTTCAGTTCGGCTTTGATTTTATTTTCAACCTGTTTACGCACCGATAGTAAATTCGTTCTTAACGTTGTCGTGCTCGGTAATGTTTGATTCGCATATTTATTCCAAAATGAATCATTACTTAACAAGGTAAACGACAGTGTACACACAATCATATTGATGTATAAACTGTTGTCGATTAATTTTGTTATTATTGTGCTTCGAACTGCTTACGTGTTCTTTACAATGTGTTTTTGTCCAACACATTAGATATGTATTGCAGACTAAACATTTAATTTTTGAGCCATCGTATATTAAGTCCGGGAAATCCATAATAAACTTATTCAGTTCGTCTGACAACGGTCGCTTTCTCGATTTAGGTGTCGACGACATTTTATTACGTATGCTTAGACTTACATGCAGTCTAAGCAAGTACTAAACACATACTGAATGCTTTTTATTAGTTCTGATGCAATACAATCATCCTCACATCGGCGCACATGGCGCGCACGGAAATTGGTCTGCTCTAGTAATAACAAATTTATTCTGTCGTGGCAGGTTTTGGGGCAAAAAATATTGAAAAGGAAATGAAATAATATTAATTACTTATGTACATTATATGGAGGGTGTATGGTACCGTCCTGTTTAAAGTGTTTTTCTTTTATGCTGTTCTTCGGCACTTTCTGATAATGCCCAACAATAATCAGCAAGAATTTCACTGTTACACTTGCCCTATATTATTGTTTTTCAAAAACAGTAATGTGTTAATGAAAACTTTCGCTCTGTTGTTTCATCGAATGAGGTACTAGACGAGTAACAGAAGGCAGACTAGCATAACTAATATTTTTCTTATGTTTGTTGGAAAACCCGAAAGTTTTCCCGAAAGTAACAGTTAGTCAAATGGTCACCCAAAATCATAGGTCTTGCAAATGGTACAGTGCTTTTTTTACCATTAGACCAGCCCCTCAGAGTAACAGCACAACGTGCGCTGCAAATGCTGGGAGCCCATGGCTTGTCTTGATGTTCAATGGTTAAAACAAAATTGTGAAAATATAACTTCTATTAAAGGTGTTATATTCCGCTTATGCTGGTGGGTACTGAATTTTCCACATAAATAGCAGAAACTGTTTGAGTTATTTTTAAACGTATGCGACATTGTGAAATAAAAAGACGTTCAACTATCACAAATTAGGGCTGGATGATACCGACGTTTTTGGTATCGGGTATCGATACTTGGCAATGTATCGGGTCTGTGCACGGTATCAATTCTGAGTACTGGAATTGGTAAAGTATCGATAGGAATCGATACTTTGGAATCGATACCTTGGAATCGAAATCTTGATTCGATTCCTAGGAATCAATATTCGGGTTATGTTTTCTAGGTATCGATTGTTTGATATCGATTTCAAGAGATATAAAATTAATTTACCGATTCTACCATATCTACGGTATGAAATTTACAATATTGTGATATTTTGTAATAATTATAATTATTATGTCATAATATGGATATTTGCTACGCATAATGTAAAATTCAATCCTTTTAAATATATATTATATAATATAAAAGTAAAAGTGAAGATTAAAACCGTAGTTTTATTTCTATTCTTATTATATAATACATTTAAAATAAATTATCAACCGTACTATAGTGGTTAAAGTAAATTAGAAACGGGTACGCGGTCTGTCAATTAAAACTCATTTATTAATTATCTCTATATTTCGCAAAGAGTTTGTTGCTTCTTCGGGAGATCAAAATGTAGAGTTCAAAAAATAAAAGCGACGTACACGGACATTAAAATTGATTAAATTTAATCAATTTTAGCATAATTTCTTCAAGAGTAATTATTGATTTTTTTTCCTTGTTTTGTAAAGGACTTTGGCAACGTAGTCACAGTTAATAAAAATTAATAATGTTGTAATTGTTTTATAAGCTTCTACACATTCTACCAAGGCATATGTACTAAAAAAATCATAATTGAAAATTGTAATGTACAAACGACCCCTCATGTAATAAATGTTTTTTTTTGGTACATTGCAATTGTCCAAATTCTAAAACATGTGCGCTTAATTCTAAATTAATTTTCCTAGCATTCATTACTAAATTATTTAACCACGCATTATTTTTTTTTTTTTGTAAACAAACGAAATGTCCAAAATAGTAACTTTAATCGTTTCCATTCTTTGATTCTATCGCCGTTGCATGTTAAATAGGCTCACATTATGAATGTTAAATACGCACCTACTTCCCTATATTTAAATTTAACACGTTCATCTGTGCATAACGAAACGTTGCGTAGCCCCAATACACTTGAAAAAGTGATTTTTATCTTTAAATAATGCAAGGGATTTGACTTTTGTCTATTTTTACCGGATGTAAAGTTATTTAAATGATGTTTTAGGAGTCTTGAAAGTGATCGGTAACCACTTAAACTCTGATTGAATATTCTCGGAATTTTCCGTATTTATTTAAATGTGTCTAAAAGGAATTGTAATGATTATAGTCTGTTTTCTTAATTCGGAGAGTAAAATATAAAGACATAACTACACTAGGAAATTATTGTTTATAATGGGTAATCCAATTCCAATTTCCTAACTTTTAGTTAAGAAAAAACACAAAATGCAACATCTTATTTTTTTATTAATCGAATATTTGGTATTATTCATTAATTATGAAAAATCGTGTCAGGCAGATGTCCGTTTCTGGACCTTTTGCAGCTGCTGATTCGTTCGAGGTCATTTTCGAACACTTTTTCGTAAATTTCGGGGCTATCTCGGCTATAATTTGACGGATAATGTATACGGCGGGTAGGGCAAGTATTTTTTTATATCTAAGAGTGCTCTTACAAGTGGGTTAATGTTATATATATATACAGGGTGAGTTTTTTTGAATGTTTAGCATTGGGATCTCAGAAACTACTGGAGATAGAAAAACGCTTAAATGGGGAAAGATGCGCAGTTTTACGAGTTTGATTTAAAACTGCTTTGTTTCTCCGATAACTTTCAAACGAAAAATCTGAGTTACAATAGTGTTCGTTGGAGCAGTCGAGATAAACATACTAACATACATAAGATTTTTCGTTTTTTGAATTACAAAACACCAAACTTTTTTTTTTTTAAGTTTTTATCTTATAAAGTGAACAATCATAGAAATGTCTATATCCTCTTTATTTTTTAAAATAACCATATCAAACTTTATATCATTGTAATCAGCAAAAAATAAGCTTTTTAATGATGTCAAAACCAACTATGGTTTCCATTTAAAAAAACACAAGTTTGTGTCATAACTCGATAATGGTGAACGAAAAAAAAATATTAGCTACATAGTTTTATTTGGCGTAAAATTATCTAAAACTTTTGTCTGAACACTTTTGCTCTAAAATTACTATTAACGATGCTAAGCATGCTTAAAGAAAATCGTAAAATTTAGTTTTCTTTGAATATCTAATCAGCCATGAAAGTTATCGGAGAAACAAAAGCAGTTTTAAATCAAACTCGCATCTTTCCCCATTTAAGCGTTTTTCTATCTTCAGTAGTTTCTCAGATGCCATTGCTAAACATTAAAAAAAACTTTTGAATTACGAAAATTCGTCCCACATCAACAGAATTTTCCCAAAAGATAACACCATATGCAGGTCTAGAATGCACGTAGGCGTAATATGCACTTACCGCGGCGTTAGCACTAACATTTCGCGAAACCACTCCCAGAGCGTAACAAAAACCACTCACTTTAGCTGCCAGGCGTTCGACGTACGCCTTCCATGATAGTTGGGAATCCAAGGTCCATCCCAAGAAGTCGCCCTCGCCAAAGGCAAGTTGCACATACCTGTATCCGATATCAATTTCCATTCTTTTGGCACCAAATCTTATTAGATTCGTTTTACTTACATTCATTTTTAAATTATTTCTTGTAAACAAATCCTCAGAGCATGACAAGTGCGTCGTTAACAATTCAATAGCACTATCCTCTGTTTTTGCTCTTACTACTGATGAGTCTGAAGAGTCATCGGCAAATTGTATAGTTGGGCATGCAGCTGCTGGCAGGTCATTTACATATAAAAGGAATAATAATGGACTCAAACTGTTCCCTGTGGTACGCCATAATGAACATTGCCCCATTCAGATCGTACCTCTTGTCTAGAAATTTTATTGGCACTGACACACTGTCTCCTACCCGAAAAATATGAACCAATCAACTCAAATGCCCTTCCACGAAAATGCATGATTTCCAACTTATCAAGAAGTACTCCATGATCCACGCTATCAAATGCCTTTGACAAGTCCATGAACATACAGATAGTTGTTTCCCCTCTGCCCAATCCATTCGCAATCTCTTCCAGTAACTGCAACATAACCCTTGAAGTTAATCGGCCTTTTGTAAATCCATTTTGTGTGTTATTTAATATTCCGCCGACTCTCAAAAGTTTAGTTTGATCCACTCTATGTAATAAATAATGAAATAAAATATAAAATAGGCTATTTTTTGGAAGTTTTTTTTTTCAAAAATTATTTTCAATTTTTATTTATTTATATAATTGGTAGTATGCGGCTAATGGCTGAAATTATGAATGCTTCAGCTACAAATACCAGTTAATAATAGCTAAATGTTTTTGTGGAATCCGTCCGGAAAATATAATAGTTATTTACGATACAAGTGTTAAAAGTGCGATTTTATTTCACGAGTAAAAGTTAGCGAGTGAAATAAAATAGCATTTTTAACATGTGTATCGTACAATATTTTTTTCTACAAACACAATTTTTATTATAAAATATAATGAAACTCCACTGACCAAATTTGACAGCTCATGAATACGTTTTGACACAACTGGACGCAACCGTTAAATTACGTCAAATTAATTTGTCACAATTTGTACAAAAGATGAGTTCGGGTATTAATAAAGAAAATGAAGTAATACCGAGTGCAATAATTGAAGCCGCTGATAAAGCGACATTAGATTTGTTGCCCTCAAAATCTAGGCAACAATATGAAATTGCGTACAAAAGGTTTATGGAATGGTGCAGATGCAATAATGTGATAGGTAAATTTTGCGAAAATGTTCTACTAGCATATTTTAAAGATACTAGCATATTTTAAAGAAAGGTCTAAAATTTGGAAATCTTCTACTCTTGGGTCACATTTTTCGATGATAAAACTTTTGCTAAATATAAAAGACAACCATGATATTAGTAAATATTATAAACTTATTGCATTTTTGAAACGGAAAGGAGAAGGTTACCGACCAAGAAAATCAAAAATATTGACAAGACAAGAAATTGATAGATTTATTTCTGAAGCATCAGATGAAAAATATATGCTGTTCAAAGTAGCTGTTGTTATGGGTATATTTGGCGCTTGTCGCCGGGAAGAGTTATGCCGTATGACTGTGGATGACATTGAAGATAGAGGAAATGTGTTAGTAGTTACTATACCGGATACTAAAACCAATACTCAAAGAATATTTACCGTTATTGGCTCATATATAAACTTGTATCGCAAATACAAAGCATTGCGTCCATCTAATATAAAACATCGACGTTTATTTAATAAATACGCTAATAATAAATGCACAGGTCAAGCAGTTGGAATAAATTCGTTTGACAAGATGCCTGCAATTATCGCAACTATCGAATCCAGAATCTTATACGGGACATTGCTTCCGACGTTCATCTGCTACTTTACTAGCAGATTCTGGTGCAAGCTTATGCTCAATTAAGCGACATGGAGGCTGGAAAAGTTCCACCGTTGCTGAAGGTTACCTAGAGGATTCTTTAGAAAATAAAAACAAAATTGCTCACTCCATCTTCCCAGATCTATCTAATAATTCTATTGCAAATGATAATTTAAATCACGATATTTTAGTTCCTATGAACTATTTGTCTGCAAATCATAATTCTGCAAGTACAGTAACACATGGAATAAATATGACCAATTGCACAAACTGTACATTTAATATTAATTATCCAAAGAATTTGTAATTATCATTGTAATAAAAATCATTTGATATGTACGGAATTTTCTCTTGTCATTTTTGACAAACTGTCATTTACTTTTAACACAAGTGTTAAAAGTGGCCTTTTTAACACGCTACGCTATAAAATCGCATTTTTAAGTGAAGTTAGCCGTGTCAAAATGTCAACTTTTAACAGTGTTTGTAGAAAAATAGTATATTGTACTGAAAATAGTGAAAAATGTGCTGAAAATAGGATATTTCACACGAGCATGAAGTTTGAGGCACGAGCCGTAGGCGAGTGGTTTAATTATGCGAGTGTGAAATTTTTTCAGCACGTGTTGTACACTATACTTTTCCGACGACCGCTTAGTGACAAGAATTAATTTCAATGAAAATAAAAGAATGATTCACAAAATAATGATATATGATGTATTTCATAACAACAATTTGACATTTGAGAGTCATTCATTTGACAGTTTCCTATTTGTTATTTTATGATTAGTAGGTTGGCACATCTGTTACTTTGCTCACGGTTCTGCGACGATTCTAATTGGCCCTCTTGAACTTTTCAGCACAGTTTTAGTTACAAGATAACTTTTCAACACAGTTTTGGGGATACAATGCAATTTGCAATTTTCAGTGCTAGTAAATCATGCGAATTTGTTCTTTTTACATTGTGGTCGTCGGAAAAATATTTTTCTAGACGCTATTTTAAACTAGTTAAACTCACTTTCCCGGTATAGGTACATAAATGGTTTGAAATTAAAAATTGAACTAGGAGTTTTTACGAACGTTATAAGTCATCATTTTTGGTAAATGTTCTTGAGCTATACTAATACTTCAATTATTTCTTAATAACAAACTTAATGGTAGTTTTTGTTGTAAAGTTGTAACTATATTATGCACATTGCCAATCACAACTCTAGAAAGCGAATTCATTTTTACGGCATAGTCTTTTTTGTCCGTCAGATGTCACCAAATTATCTGATCCCACCTGATAGGACAAAATTTGCCTCACTAGCCAAACTGACGAAGTCTATTGTGTGACAGAAACACGTGTCTTTGGCAGAAGTAAATGTTGGAAAATTCCATGCGGACAGATACAGATGTGTGCAATGCATATCTGTTTCATTTGTAACAAATGCGTAATGCATGCTTAACATATTAATGTACTCAAATTTCGTTGGTATAGGGAAGTGGTTTGTAAATAAAATACTTAATTTTAATGAACACTTACTAAATCATTTTGTAAATGTTAAGGAACGAAAAACTTCAAGTAGCAACATCAGTAATTGCAATTGAAGCACTCCAATTTTTTTAAATCAACAATACTATCTGTTGGTGTGTATCGCATTCCGTGTTCGTGTGGCAGTGTGTACATTGGCGAAACTAAGCGGCCAGACGGTGTGCGTGTGTCCGAACATGAACGTTGTACTAGACTGTTACATATAGCCGGTTCAGCGCTGGCAGAACACAAACTCAACTCCGGTCATCAAATTCTATTCAAAGATGTCAAGCTTCTGTCCCGTGAATCGCATTATTTCCCTAGGAAAATCCGTGAATCTATTGAAATTTACAAGCATCCCCGCAATCTCAATAGAGACGATGGCCATATGTTACATCCGACGTGGCAAACTCTACTAAGAATTACCACGCCCATACGACTCATGCCATTGGTTCATTGTCCCCAGCCAATAGCAGGCCACCCACCATCTGACCCGGTCCCCCCTATATAAGCTGTGCCGGTCTCTGTCATAGCATTCTTCAGGCTACTACTGATATCCCTTGAAACAGTGGACGAAACGTTGGCAATTACGCCTAATTCGACGCGGTTCCAACCCGGAAACCGAGATCTACATCTAGAGAACGACCGCGGAAACCTACACCTACACTTAAATACCATCTCAAATTCCATACGATCTTCGCCACTGCATTTATGTGCGTATGTTTATATTTTTACGTTTTATTTCGTTTTATATGCATGTATTCGTGTATTTTTCTATAACTTAATACCATTACTTAATATATTGAATTAAATTCGTAATAAATAAATGGTTTTATTTTCTCCTAATTTCAAATTCAAAATTGTCTTGGTTATATACTGCGCCTTATTATTTAGATAACCTCTTCAGCCAACGTGAATTACAGTAAGCATAAGATACTGAACATTATGCTATGTTACATGGTATACATATAAAATTTAGCAGACAGTTTTAAACGCTTTCTTATTATTTTGACCAATCAATCCAATAAGGAACAAATTAATTATCAAAATTCGATACGGACTAGTTCAATGTTTTTCAATTATTTTAGTTAATTCGTTATAATAGAATTGCACATCGACTCATATTTAAAGACGGCAGACTATGTGCCCACACTGTTAAATTTAATAAATAATACACATAAGGTGTATTAGATAAAAATGTAGATTTTACAAAATTAGGGCAACTTTTTACCAATACTGAAGATCCATTGTACAGATACAAAGAGCGCTTTAACTATGCAAATATAACATCCTTTTTACCAATACTGAAGATCCATTGTACAGATACAAAGAGCGCTTTAACTATGCAAATATAACATTTCTCAACGTGGAACAATCCTTTTCAGTATATAAACATATATATATTAAATTTATTATATTATATTAAATTTTACAGTGTGGGCACATAGTCTGCCGTCTTTACTCATATTTGTTATATAAATCGTTTCCACCCTATTAACAAAGAGTACTTATGGGAATATTCAACGTTCTCTTATTCAACCGTATTTAAATGGTACGTATAGGTTTCAGTGATCTTCGGAGTACTTCAGGGTACTCATACAGGTCCTAGTTTGTTTCTTCTATTTATAATTAAACATCGTATCAATTTTTGTAAGGTTCTTCTTTTTGTTGACAATTTAAAATTATTTATTATTATTTATTCACCGTCAGATTGCGTCAAGCTTCAAGCGGATATCAACGCTATCTTCACTTGGTGTAAAGAATATAACATGTTACTTAACATTAAAAAATGCAATCATAACCTTTACTTAAAAGAAAAAAAATATCTGCCTGCCATGGTTACAATATTGATGAAACTGTCTTAGAACGTGTAGACTACGTCAAAGATTTGGGCATAACCTTTGACTACTATATAAAACGACACAATATTACAATACAATATTTTATTTATTCAACATAATCTTCTTTAAGACTTACACATTTAGGAGAACAACATTCATAAAGTAATTCTAAGCCCTTAAAAAAATTATTTTTCTTGATCTGTTAACCACTTCTCATATTCGACTTTATCATTTTTCGAAAATCTTTTACCATTTAAATGTTTTTTGAGTTTTGTAAATAAGTGATTGTCTGATGGTGCTAAATCCGAAGAATAGGGTGCGACTTATGAGTAAAGTTGCACACTTTGTCCCGATTCCAAGAATATATTGTAGGGACAGCAACCCGATGTTAATAGTAGCAGTGAGAGTAGTTTGGGACGAGCTATAAAACTATGTGGATGTACTTTTTATAAATCAATCACTGTTACGCAGTAAATATCATAATTTAAAATAGAAATAAAACTACGGTTCTAATCTTCACTTTTAGAAGATTAGAACCGTAGTTTTATTTCTATTTTAAATTATGGATCTTCATCAAGTAAATGCCGAATCAATTAAAATATCATCATTATTAAAGCTACATTATGAGGCCCACTTACTGTAGTAAATTAAGTAATAGACACATAGCTGCTTAAGGTTTGTTATCCCATACAGAGAAAGAAGTGCAGCATCAGATATGTTTCTACCAGGGACTGAAACCATGAAAAAAATGGGTTCAGGTTCGGGTTAATCAAAATAAAAAGTTCAGGTTCGGGTTCGGTTCAGGGTTCGGGTTCAAAGTTTAAAAAAATTACATGTGTTTAATTAGTAGAAAATTTATTTTTCAAAGAAATTTTCGTTTAATTTTACAATTAATATATTTTTCAAGTTTTCTTCTTTTAAATTTGTTCTTTGTGGGGATAGAATGAATTTCAAGGCTGAAAAGGCCCTCTCGACGCTTACTTGCGTAGAAGGTACTGCGAATATAATCTGAGCCGCTTGATACAATAATAGCGTTTCCGTTTTATGTTGCTCCCAAAATAGTAAAATGTTTTTTTCTTTTCCCAGTCTTGGATATTTTTCATGTATATCAAATTCTTTTTTAACTAAATTATCAATCGAAGCGGTGATATTTACATTTGAAGGATTTGATTTATAAAACCTTTCCATCTTTTTTAGAACTTGTTCGAGCATATCTTCATCATCTTCTGAAGAAAAAGATATTGATTCTCTCACAAAATTCTCTTTTTCTCTTTCCATTTGTAAATTTTTCAAAATTTTTATTGTTTTCAAAATATGTTTTTTAGCATTTTCAACATCTTCGGGACTTAGAATGACCTTAAATCTGCTATCTAGATATACTGCTGCAATCAAAAGTGGATCGTTAATAAAGTTGTTTTCTCTTTTTATAATATTTAAATATAATTCTTTTGAAAATGATTTTGTTTTGTCATCTTTTGTTAGCTCCAATTTAAAAGTAAGCCAGATTTGATAAAAATCGCCTAAATTCATCTGTTCTTCTTGTAGTTTCAGCGTTATTTTTTTAACAGGTGCAAAAGCTTCTATGAATTCTTCACAAATATTCCAAGTACTATCAGTCATAGTTAATTCAGCATCCAGCAATTCCGAACAAAAACTCCTGTATTCCAATAAGGCTTGAACCATGTCATAACTGGAATTCCATCTAGTTTGACAGTCTAGTACGGCTTTTTTCAAGTTTAGCTTCTTAGCTAAAGAAGAAATATTTGGTGTTCGCAATTTTTTTGCAAATGGCTCTGCATTGATCAAGAATTTTCTTAAAAGGAGGACTAGATATTGTGTCGAGCACTGCCAACTGTAAACAATGAGCAACACATCTGAAATGAATAATATTTGGGTGTGAATGTGCTAATGTTTCTGCTCCTTCCAGTTCAATATAAGAAAGCGCATTTGCTTCAGCTGCATCAAATTCATCTTCCATGTCAAAGTTTTCATACTCGTCTTTTAATAATTCAGCAGCTTTGATCATATTTTTTCCGTTATCTGATGTAATTGAATATACTTGCTGCAGTTTTATGTCGTAACAATCAAGAACGCTGATGATAAGATTTTTTATGTAGGCTCCTGTCTGACGATTTTGAGCCTCATGCATGTCCAAAGTTCGTAGTTTTATTTTTCCGTCAAAAATATATTGAATATTTATCCCTAAAATACATCTACCAAGACGAGAAGCTGAATCAATTTTAATTGAAATAATTTTGTTTGATATTTACAATTTAATTTTGTTTTTTATTTCCGTTGCTTTGTTGTTAACAAGATCACTTATATTATGACTATTTACTGATACTTTTAGTGCATTCATAATCGGATCGATTATTTCTTTCATGCCAGAATCTTCGAAGATTGTGAAAGGACGGCCTTTAACGGTTACTAATTTTACGCATGAATCAATGAAACTTTGTTTGCAGGTGTTTATCTTGATAATATTTAAATACTGTTCAAGGGTATTTTCCTCCGCTCTTGCTCTTTTATTGGTGATCTGACTCAATTTAGATGTTGACGATTCATTTTGAGTTTTCTTGAATAGTTCAGGATGCTTCCGTTGTATATGCCGCCCAAGATTTGCCGTATGTTTACCTTTCATTTCATATTTGCATTCTGAGCATATAGATACATCTTTTCCTGCATCATAAACAAATAAATTTTTCGTAAATTTCGTAGACATCTTTGGGTTAGAAAAATCAAAAAATTTATATAAATTTTTAAATTTGAATGTGAGCACTCACTTTACTAAAAACAATTTAAGAGTTAATTCTAACAACCCACGTTTACTTTAAGAAAGTTAAAATATACTAATACACGGTTTGCGCCGCTACTATTTGCATTGGTTACAAGAAAATGTTTGCCTACTGATTTGTTTAACACAAATATTATGTTTGTACATAGCTCAAACAGAAAAAGGGGATTTCCCATTTTAGTCTAGTTTGTGTGAAGGTTACTGGTTACTTGTTCGCTACAAATAGTCGTTATTTTATTTTGATTTTGTTTTTAATTTTTTTTTTGCATGCAAGAAATGTAATGTTTTTTATTATTCTTCTATTAAATATTTCTCTATTTTTTTATATTTTTGAACCCGAACCTTGCTGAATTTTTGGGTTCAACGGGTGCGGGTTCAGAGTCTTTATAAACAGCGAACCTGCACCCGTTTGGGTTCAGGTTCGGGTTCGGTTTCAGTTCCTGGTTTCTACATTTGCTTCAGCGAAGCGTGTTCTCCGCGATGAAAATATATTCTCATGTGCAGAAAACGATCGTTCCACATCTAATGATGTAATGTTGGCATAATTGAAATAATCTCTGAAATTATTTGCTGGATCTGATTAACAGAGTGCTAATGTAATATGCATTGGATATTGTTCTTACACAAAATAATACTAGCGATTTGTATTTATGGACAAAAATACGTACATATTTATTTGTGTATTCAATTTAAATTTACAATAAATCGTAAAACTTTAACGGGCGGCTGTCCCTGCATTTGGGACAAGTGCGCAATTTTACTTATGACCAGGAACTTTGTGGGTGAAATTCGCGGACATTTAGACTTTGGGGCTAGGTAGTTTGAAACGGACAAAAACACCTACACTTGTTACTACGATTTCATAATCTACTCGCTGAGACGAGTCATTTGATGTATGATAAAGCTTATTTCGGAATATTGTAACCGTAGTTGAAAAACGTCATCTGGCTATCAAATTAGGGCAAATTTTGAATTTGAAGAAAATAGGGCTTACCATACATCAATATAAAGCTTGAATTGCGTAGATTAAGAATGTGTATAGTTTATTAGGTCTAAAATGTTGTGAAAAAACTAGTACTATTTTTCGAATTTTTTTGACTTTATGAATATCTTGTATGATCATTTTTACTTCCTACTTACATATAACACTTTACTAACACTATTTAACGTGAGTTAGGGATTGAGCTGTCCTATTAGACATTTGTAATGTGTACAAAAGATTGCATGGCAGTGTTGAACTAATTGTTTTACGTATGTAAATATGGGAATTATTTGCATTTACAATGTAATAATTAAAGTTAGATTTGTAAGATGACAGTCCATATATTAATACTTACTAACTGTAGCATAATATGTAAACAATATAGCATGTAAAATATACTGGGAAAGCATAGAAAAATAACTTTTCTATTTACTTATTTTATTTATTTATTATTTATTTTACAATTTTATTAAAATCGCATGTACCGTCTGCCTTTTCATTTTGCTGGTACGTATAGGACGTATAATTATATGGGAGTCCATTAATATAACGAGGTGCATTGTAAAGAGATGATCTTCCGAACCTTGTTAGGGTACAGTAATAAAGCACGAGTATCATACTTGAATATTTTCAATCTCCGATTGAGGTTTCGCAATATAGATAGGGTGGATTTTTTTAATCAAGAAATTCATAAAACGCAGAATATGTATATTAACTTTACATTGTTAGCATGAATTGGCCTAACGAACTTCCACAAGTTTAAGTGAAACTTGTGGACGGTCGCTTGATTGAGCAGTTTAAGAGCTTGTAAGCTATATTATTTTGCATAGATAGTGTGTCGCCTTTTCTAAAACATTACACAACTTTTCTAAACATATAATACATTTTTAAAATAAAAAATTCAATGTAATAAAATATATTTTGTATTAAACGCCTTTAAAAGAAATTCTATTATTTGCATACAATGATATAAATAAATATACTTACGTGTATTTAAGTTCTATATTATATTTCTTCAAATATTTATGAATTCATTTCTGAATAGTTTCCTATTTGTTTTTTTTTGTTTACATAAAGACGATTCTCTTCACATTAGTAGAGTTGAGCCAAACAGCGATATTTGCATAGCGCCGTTATCGAAGATCACGATTTTTAAATAACGGCGATTTAAAAGCGTTATCGCGATCGCGACTTTTCGCACTAGGCCAATACGTTTTCATCATTTCGCGTGATTCATTTTGCTGCTGCATATTAATTTCACTACATTTCACTACTTGCCTGCCTCCTATTGTACATCATAAACTGTAAAACTGGAGCTGCTGACTAGGAAACTTGATTTTATTTTGAAAAAATAAAGTAAAACACTTACTTCTTTAAATACACCTTCTCTTTGTTAACTATATGGATTGGAGTCCATTTTTTTGGCACGAAGAAATAATAACATGTATTTCAATAAATTAATGTTTTATTTTAACAAAATATAAAATGAAATAAAAACAAAATAAAATACATATTAATAATACATTTTATAAAAACAAAAAAATTAAATATAATATATTAAAGAAACAAAGAAATTTTTGGCATTTAAAAAATAGTTGCCACCTATAAAAGACATTTATTTGCTATATTTGTAATTAGCATTTAAAAATAATAACATTTGAGTTTTCCTGTCACTTAATCGTGTTCTACGTTCATTCAGGACCTGACCAGCTTTAGAAAACAACCTTTCACAAGGAACTGAAGAAGCTAGAGCACATAGTTTTTCTTGTGCAATTGTAGATAGATTAGAAAAA
This sequence comes from Melolontha melolontha, assembly GCA_935421215.2. Lineage (NCBI taxonomy): Eukaryota > Metazoa > Arthropoda > Insecta > Coleoptera > Scarabaeidae > Melolontha > Melolontha melolontha. The sequence continues at coordinate 1,831,748 of OW285239.1, read as the reverse complement.
TGAAATTTATGTTCCTGCCACCACTTTAGAGGATCAGAACTTCGTGGAATAATATCTTCCTCCATGTATCTTTGAATTTCAATAATTGCGCGGCTTGTGACGGTTCCACGAGGTCGAGCAACTGCAACACTTCGATCAAAGGAACCCCATATTGAACATTCATCATCCTTAGCATTATCATCTGCTCTATCAACATTAACCTTATGTAACTGTGGCGAAAGTTTTTGTCCAAGTGCTTCTTGGACATTTTTTCTCGCATTGTCGGCAAAAGAGGGATTAGAAAACGCTAAATTTTTAAATCTTGGATCTAAAAATTCGATACGCTTAACGTATTACTTCTTTCTACATTTCCCAAGCGCTCATTTATACCGTTGCGACAAGCTGCAATAATTTCTTTTATAAGCGGTAGGAAATTTGTTTGCAGTAAATTAGTGTAAACATCAACTAGACCATTAGTAATTGGAATAACTAAAGCTGCTGTGCAATAGAATTCACCGCTGATGGTTTTTGTAGCGTTTTCAAACGGTTTTAATATACTACATAAGTCTTTAGCTAATTACCATTCGGATGAACTTAAAATAGGGAGATCCTTATCAATTAAAGCAATTGAACTCTTAACCGCAGTTTCTAATTTTGTAAATCTCTGCAGCATATAGTAAGTTGAGTTTCAACGAGTTGGGACATCGTTAATTAATTTTAAAGGTGTTCCATTTAAATTGTTTTGACGTTGAAATGTTATCAATTTTTCATTAGCAGTATAACTTCTGCGAAAATGGGTGACAATAACATTGATTTTACCGATTAACTCCTGCACATTATTATTTTTTAAACTGTCTTTAACAATTAAATTTATGGTATGAGCAAAACAGCCGAAATGTTTCCAATTTAATTGTGTGGAGATGGCATTTTGAATGTTATATGTATTATCAGATACACCCAGCAAGATCTTTTTTTCTATTCCCCAATCCTCTGCAATTCTACGCAGTTCTTTCGCTAAATTTTCTGAGGTATGGGAGACATTTATTGCAGAACACTCCAATAAAATAGAATATAACTCAAAGTTATTATTTAAAAAATGTGCCGTAACACCAATATAACTAATCGTGTTGACCGATGTCCAACAGTCTGTCGTAATACAAAACTTTCTACCTGTTTCAACAATTTCTTTCATTTTATTAAGACATTCTTCATACATCGCGGGAATAGCAGTTTTAGACACAGTGTGCCTACTGGGTAACTCGTATGAAGGATTTAAAACAGAAACAAATTATTTAAAGCCGGTATCTTCTACTATTCGAAAGGGTTGAAAATCCAAAATAAACAGTAAATTAAATTTATTATCAATACCCTGCTTTGCTTTTTGCGTAATTTTTTTTGGGAGAAAACCTGTAATTTTTTGTTGATGACTTTCACCAACCCTTCGAGATGTGGATGGCTGCTGGGACATCTGAGGACTTTGGGAAGTACCCGGAATAGCATCGTCTTGTTGATTAGCATCTTCGTGCGCTTGCGAACTCTCTCCGACTTCAATTTCTGTTGAAATTTTTCGTTCGCTTGCAGGCTGTAAATGACAAAAATAAAAATTAAATATATGCAAATAGTGCAAATACACACTTTGCTGATAAAGCAAATAGGCACAATAAAAAAAAAACTTTAAACTTATTGGAAATTATTTATTTCATAAAACTTACCAGTTTTGTTGCACTTGTTGGAAGAGATACTGTTGAATGTTTATTTCGCATATGCGACTTTAAATTTGAAATTGACGTTCTGTATGAAATTTTTGCTTTACAAATATTGCACTTTGCATAAATTTCATCAATAGGCTCGAAAAACTGCCACATTTCACTTGTTTTCCGCTTTTTTAATTGCGACATTTTTTTAAAATTGGCACCGAAACTATCACTTGAATCACGATTGAAAATAACAAAAATATTGCCTGCAGCGCTTTTATATATGGGTATAATAAGTGAATCCCCTAGTTGGGCAAAAGTACTTTTTAAAATTGCACCAAATTCCACAATGCAAAAAAAGATTTCTACTATACCTTTCTTTGCATTGGAAGTATTGGAACCTGTAAAATATTATGGAAAACTGTAATTCTGCTTCATTGGGTGAGGGGCGTGCAAATAGCGTCGAGAACGCTTGAAATAAAATACGTTGCATTTCGCTATTTCGCTCTATTTTACTGAACGCGATGGAAAGCCAGTAGCTGTGTTGCATGTTAGTTGCCGCCATTTCGCATATTCTAAAAAATCGCTGTTTCTGTCAATCGCCGTTATTTGCGATTTTAGTCAACTGTTGCTATCAGCGATTTTTCAATAACGGCGATTAAATCACCGGTAGCGAAATATCGCTCATCCCTACACATTAGTAATATTTGCTAACCAAGAATCGAATAACAGCACGCAGATTATTTTTGAAGGAATTTTGATCACAAATGCCATTTGCCAACGCGTAGAAAGAAGTAGACAACATATTTTGACAGGCAGGCTTAATATATGTCAAAATAGCTTAATATTTGGTTCATCATTTCAACTTTTAACATGGCATGTTGATAGTTGTTTTCGGTTCCATAGAAATTGCAAATATTTTGAGTGGGCTTTAGAATAATATCTAAGTAAGCAGATTTTTATTTTATTAAGAACATATTAACTTCTTCAAATATATTTAACTGAAACTCGTTATGTCATATCCTCTCTAACATATATAGTACAATCATTTCGCAGTAATAATAATATAGATATTTAATTTCATAAATTTTTCGTAATATCTACATAATTCCGTCATGAACATCTTGATAAAACTTATTTGCAATTGCAAAGCTTTCATAATGTTTTAAGTAACGAAGTTAACATTTTGTAAGATAAACCGATGTTTTTTTTTTGGCGCGTAAAGCATGCAATTTCAAGGTTGTTGAAAGGTGCAAAACAAATAATTACGATAGTTTCAAATGAAATTCGAATTGAATAGCAATTCAATATATCGTCGTGTTTGATCTTATGTACGTGGAAAAAATGTAAACAATAAACTATAAAAATATTGTGTAAATCTTTCAAGGTAAATAGAACGTAGTGTAACAACTCTCGTATTACCGAAGAGCTAGAAGATGAACGGGCAATGAAGTATATATCTCGATAGGTCACAATTTTATGATTTTGTTATAATATTCCGTGGAATATCTTAAATCAATATACAGGCTATTCCTAAATTAGTTATACAGAAATAACATTTAACTAAAATTTATTACCGGTTTAATAGCTGGACATCCTCCTTTAAGGAAACATTTGTACAACGTTATCGCGCCCTGGTGTAGGAGATGTGAAAAGCAGGAGGCCTTTATGTAATATGTAGAGAACGGACGCAATTTCCATAAAACGCAATCGGCAATTGGAATTGTGTATAACGTCGCTCAGTACATCCCGGCATAATTCAATGAAGTATTTGTTTGACTTACTCGGACACCTGGTCTCGCCGCGATAACAATGGACAAGCCAGCTATTGTATTCGAAGAATATAGTGTTTTTTAAAGTGTTTTCATGAGCGTAGATAGAAGCGGGTTTTTTATAATGTATTTTATTTATTAGTTTATATTTCGTAAGATAAATAAAGTGCTGTGAGTAAGTTTCTTGTTTTCATAGTTTTAACCGTTAATTACATCGTAATTTTGGTGATAGATCCTGTTTAATATCGTTTGATTGAATCTATTTCTACCAATTATATCGACGTAAGAGTGTGCATTGAATTTCGTTCAGTTTCAATAACTTACGCACACATTTTTAGTTTTCATTTATTTAGATCTAGAGCATTGTTTAAGTTACTTTTTCAGACATGATATGGAAGAATGTCGAGAACGGCATTGTAAAACAATGGCGAGTTGAATTGACGGTCATACTGATTGTATGTCCATTGTCAGTGATTCCCAAATTTATTACAAAATCCGTAAAATATCGTCAATAATTCGTCACTTAGGATCGCAAACACATCTGAACTCTGTAAAACTTTTATGGCGGCTAATATTCCATTAAATAAACTTAGCAATCCCACTTTAAAAATATTTCTGAAAAAATATACTGGTCGAAATGTTCCTTTATTCCTATTATGTTTCTAGGTGCTATACGAGAACAGTAGAACGCATTAGAAGCCATCTTTTAAATCAATACATATGGATAAGCGCCGACGAAACGGTGGATATGTTAGGACGCTGTGTGGTAAATGTTGTAGCTGGTGTACTACATCCAACTATTCCCTATAACTCATATGTAATAGCAACAAGTGTTATAAATAGAGTTGATGCGGAAACAGTTGCTGATACCATTAAGGAGAATATGCAAAAAATGCTTCATTCGGACGCCACGTACAAAGAAAAAATACTTTTATTTATCAGTGATAGTGCTGCGTATATGTTAAAAACAGGCAGACTATTGAAGAAAGCATATCCTAATATGCTGCATATTACTTGTGTAGCACATGCTCTCCACAGAATCTGTGAATATATCAGAGACACTTTTCCGGAAGTTGATAGACTTGTATCAGCTTTTAAAAAAGTTTTCAGAAAAGCACCATTGAGAGTAGCTCTTTTCAGGGAAAAATTTCTATCTCTGTCACTGCCTCCCACTCCAGTAATAACTAGATGGGGAACATGGCTGGAAGCTACTAGTTATTATGCTGAGAATTTCGATAGTCTAAAACATTTCGTAACACTGCTAAAGGAGGATGCTAGAAGTATTGGTGAGTGCAAGGAGCTCACACAAATCCCAAATTTAAAAAATCAGTTGTACTTTCTTCACGAACACTTTGGAAAATTGCCAAAACTAATCACTTATTTTGAAAATCGAAATCTCAAATTAAATGACGGATTAACCACATTAAATGTGGCTGTTAATAATTTGGAAGGAATTCCAAGTGACTTCGGATGTGGCCCTCGGCAAAAGTTTGAAGCAATTCTTAATAGAAATCCAGATTTAATTACATTGCAGCAATTATGTATGGAGACAATTCCACAAAATCTAACGGCTAAATATGAAGAAATAAAAGAATATTTCCAGTATGCACCTATAACCAGTTGCGATGTAGAAAGGACGTTTTCTATTTATAAGGATGTACTTAATTCAAAGAGAACAAAATTGACAGAAGAAAACCTTGAGAAACTATTGCTAGTCAATATTAATACTCCTTTACTCAACTTGAATGACAAAATGAACAAATAAAAATGTTCCAATTATAGAAATAAAATTAAAAACTTTAAAAATACAACTTTTCAACAAATACATATGTATTTCGTAATTTTATAGATCACCACCCGTCCGTTTTCCAATTATATAAATAAAATTAAATATTTTAGAAATACAGCCTTTCGCCAGTACTGCACTGGGTGGTAAGCGTGTCCGTTCTCTAGTAATATGCACTTGTGAGGAAGTGAAAGGACCCAGACAGAAACATCCTTCGAGAGTACTAAAATTTCCCTTGAGGAGGATAGTGGCTTTTATCGAGAATACAAGACTAACCAAGTGGAACTGAGAGATCTATTGGGTGGGGGTGGTACAAAGAGCACTGTGGTCAAGTGACTGGACTTACTTGCGTCCTATCAAAAGAACAGAAGAAGAAGAGCATTTAACTGTGAAGAAAGCATAAGTTTGATTGAACTGAATAATAAAGCAAAGAATTCAATAATACTTTAACTTTCATTTCAATATGGCTTCCCCTTGTAATACGGCATATATCTAATCTGTAAGTGGATTCGTCTCAAAACACGCAACCGAAGAGCTTCATAATACTATTGTGAATTTTTGTGCTGATGTAGCCCAAGAAATCCTAATAAATGACTTTGACGGCATGAAGCGCAGAGTTCAACTTTGTCTTCAAAATAACATTTCCAACATCTGCTTTAGTATTATTTTCTTTTAATTTTGTATTGTAATAAAAAATTTTAAAATTTGTAAATTGCCAATTATTAAGGACCGGACACGAGAGGGCGATAACTCATCGCCTACGGGCGTACTATTGGAAATTTGTGTTTTTAAAGAGTTTTTAGTTTTATAACTGGCAAATAAACGGGTGGTGATCTATAAAATACGAAATACATTTTTATTTGTTCATTTTGTAGTTTTAGTTGAGTGAGGGCGTATTAATATTAACTAACAATACTTTCTTAAGGTTCTCTTCTGTAAAATTTGTTCTCTTTGAATGAAATACATCCTTGTAGATAGAAAACGTCCTTTCTACATCGCAACTGGTTATAGGTGCATACTGGAAATATTCTTTTATTTAAGCGTATTTAGCAGTTAGATTTTGAGGCATTGTCCCCATACAATATTGCCGCAATGTTATTAAATCTGGATTTCTATTACTTTTGCCGAAGGTCACATCCGAAATAAGTTATATATTTTTCAAATTATTAATAGCCACATCTAATGTGGTTAATCCATCATTTAATTTGAGATTTTGATTTTCAAAATAAGTGATTAGTTTTGGCAAATTTCCAAAGTGTTTCTGAAGAAGGTATAACTGATTTTTTAAATTTGGAATTTGTATTAGTTCCTTGCTCTCAGAAATACTTCGAACATCGTCATTTAAACATGTAACGAAATTTTGTAAACTATCGAATTTCTCTGCATAAAAACTAGTAGCTTCCAACCATGATACTCATCTAGTTATTACTGGAGAGAGAGAGGCAGTGACGAAAATGGAAGTTTTTCCCTGTAAAGAGCTACTTTCAATGGTGGTTTCCTGAAAACTGTTTTAAAAGCGGGTTCAAGTTCATCAACTTCCGGAAAAATGTCTCTGATATATTCACAGATTCTGTGGAGAGCATGTGTTACACAGGTAATATGCAGTATATTAGGATATGTTTCCTTTAATAGTCTGCCTGTTTTTAACATATATGCAGCACTGTCACTGACAAATAAAAATATTTTTTCTTTGTACCTATCGTCCAAATGAAGCATTTGGTGCATATTTTCGTAAATGGTTTTAGCAACTGTTTCCGCATCAACTGTATTTATAATTTTTGTTGCTATTACATATGCGTTATATGGAATAGTTGGATGCAGTACACCAGCTACAACATTTACCACACAGCGTCCTAATATATCGACAGTTTCGTCGGCACTTATCCATAGGTACTAATTTGAATTTGCGTAAGGTGGATTCATCAGGAACTTTTCGACCAGTATATTTTTGGGAGAAATGTTTTGAAGGTCGGATTGTTAAGTTTATTTAATGGAATATTTGCCGCCATTAAAGTTTCACAGAGTTCTCCGTTAAAATTGTCAGATTCCAACGGGTCTAATTTCTGTGTATGTGTTTGCGATGCTAAGTGACGTTTTGCGTGCGATTTCTTGGAATTTTTTAACATTATTTTACAGACTTTGCAATAAATTTCGGAATCACTGGCAATGCACATATAATAAGTATGACCTTTAATCCAACTCACCATTGTTTCACGATGCCATTCTCGACGTTGTTCCATAACATATTTGAAAAAGTAACTTAAACAATGTTCTAGATCTAAATAAATGGAAATTAAAAATGTGCACTGCGCGACATATAAAACCCGTACAACTCTTATCAGCACAAAATCAAAGTTTTTTAGTTACGTAAACGGGACAAATATGTTCATCTGTCACTTATAGACATCATAGGTTATACATACATTGCTAATACCATTTAATTTAAGTCAAATTTGACAAGTCAAATAAGACATGTCAAATTTGATGTGCCTGGTTTACATTGATAATATGTTAGTGTACGGGTTTTATATGTCGCGCAGTGTATGCGTAAGTTATTGACACTTAACGAAATTCACTGCGACACTTACGTCAAAATAATTGGGAGAAGTAGATTCGATGAAACGATAAGGCTCTATTAACAAAAATTACGAAGTATGTAATTAACAGTGAAAAAAAGAAACTCGCCGTACTTGATTTATCTTACGAAATATAAACTAATAAATAAAATTAATTGTAAAAACTCATCACGCTTCTATCTACGCCCATGAAGAAAGGAATTTAACTGTTATATTGAGGTAATTGCGTCACAATTCAACAACAAAAACCAGATGTGCGGTTAACCGAATGAATAGTGCTCTTCAATAACTGCGTGTTGTACTTAGCGATGTTATAGACTATTTATATGGTCCATTGTTATTTCGGTCTGATGCGTCCGGTCTCAAATTATTACGCACATTTACATGACATAACCAAACTATCAAAATTATGCGTTTGTGATAGAATACGTGTACTATCACCAACCATTAACAAAAAAGCATGTCTGTCTCTAATGGGGAAAGTTTTTGAAAGCACTTTACATTATTGTGAACTGGCTTTCGCAAATTAGTTTACTAAATAAAACTATTAATCCCATCCTTATTGTCCACCCGTGTTTAATAGCTTGTGCTAGCCATAATCGCGTCGCTTGTAATATGTACTAATATATTGTTGCAGTCATGTACACAGTTTTTTCTTTAATTAAGTGTTGCTACTTGCCGGAAAGTATATTATTATTATTATTATTAATAACCTCAATATACTTCAGATTTTATATATATATCATTTATTTGGGCAAAAAAAGAAAGATCGAAAGTGCAGTCAGAACATGATTGGAATGTCAAATTATCGAAGCTGTTTATATAAAATTTTAGTGAGATAATGACTTAAAAAATACGTTAATAACAGCACTTGAGAGTTAATTACGATTTAGATAACACAAAGCAATTAAATTTATAAATTTTTACTTATTTTAATTACTTCTAATTTTACAATTTTTACAAATAACCGGATTTTTTTGAAAAATTCAACGTCTGTCCTGTATGTTGAATTATCAACTTGATAAATAAGACATTGAATAATTTAAATTTTTATTGTTAAATAACTGCGTCAATTGCCGATTCGACTTTTAAATATGTACATATGTACGTCTTACACTTAATTTGAGTAAGACATAATTATTCGAAGTGTTGTTATTATTATTGCTGTTTGTTCGAGGCAAATGAGCTAAGTAAATAAGGATCTTCAACAGACAAACAGATTATAACAGAGAAATGAACTCAATCAGTAGATTAATAAGTGGGCATTGCATTTTATTAAGTATTATTAGGCGGCAAGAGTTCTTGTTCTAAATATAACTAAGTATAGATTTATGTGTTGTCATCGTTAGACGCTTCTATATTCGATTGACCTCCAAACATTTTGCTTCATGTGCTTATTATTTCAAAATGTCGATCTATTATTGAGACTATAAACAAAGAACAAAAAAGAGAAGAATTTCGGCTACTGGATATCTTATCTTTATTATGATTAGGAAATACAAAGTTTATATAAATACAAATAATGGCTCTTGTAGCCACAACGAACTATGCGAAAAAATTAAATCGAATTGAATTATACATGGGCTGCTGGAAAAATTTCAAGAATATAATAGATTAAGTGTAAGTAAAATTTAATATTTGTAACCCATAAGTGAGCCACATAGTTTTGTTTACACACTATTCAAAAGAAGGCAGTTTTGTGAAAAAATTCTCTGAGGCCATGCTTTAACAAGATACTATTTAAATTTTGACTATCGCCTGACGTACGCGATGTATTCGTGTTATAACACCTCAGATTTTTTTCTCATAAACTAATCACACAAAAACTGAAGTGTTCTTGGACCATTGAAAAATCGCTGATAGAATAACGGCAGGACAAGTGAATGTGCGACCACGGACAGTGTCTTTCATCATTGGAAGTGGCCAAAAGTCGCTAGGAGCCAAGGCAGGTGAGCAGAAAGCCACGTGCGCAGCCTTATGGTCGTCTGTCAGCATTTGTGGCACTTACCTGGAGGACACTGTTCGCATTTTCAAGTCTTCATGCAAGATTGTGTGCATAGATCCCACGGAAATGCCAACATTGGAGACGATGTGTTCCACACGACGTTCTGCCTTCTTTGAGCTGTCCCACCCAAAAATGCACATTAGATACATCTATGACACCATCACCACATCTCACTCAATTGGCGATTAATTTCAATCGGTGTCACACCACGCAAATGGAGAAAACGAATGGTGCTGTCATCTTTATCACGCATTCACAAAGAATCCGCGCATAATTTTTTTCCTATTTTCTATTGATTTCACGCCATTTTTTGACAAACATTACATTAACTGTTGTTGCCTCTGTCTGTTGCACAATGTACATAGCAGCTAACTGTAGTGCCGCCTTTCCCTCAGAGTGGTTCATTTTACCCCTGTCATCCTCTTTCTCCTTCTCGACAGCGTCGTCTTCTTCGTTTTCGTGGTGAATGACAGACAGAGCGCTTTTGTCGTCATTTAAAATTTTATTGTCCAGCGCTTTTTCAATAGTTATCCAGTCTAAAACATCTTGCTCGACAATGTTTTCACCATTAAGCACTGTCGTCTGGTTCAGAATTAAGAAGGTTACACTCATTTGCAATATTGTTGTCTTCACTTCTTGCACCAACGTCTTCTTGATTTGGCCATACTTTTCTCCAAGACTTCACTATTGTTGATGGCCGTATTTCGTCATATGCCATAGCCACTATATAAATAGCGTCTTTCATGTTCATTGTAAGGCCTTTACAAGATCTGTGCTTTTGTCATTCTCTAGTTTACCAAGAATTTCCAATAGAAGCTTTCCGTGATACTTTCTCTTGAAGCATTCTATAACACCTTAGTTCATTGGTTACTGACGGCTTGTCACGTTAGGTGGCAGAAACAAGATCTTTATGTCACTCGAACCTCACATTCAAGTTCGTTGGGATGGGTTGACGCATTGTTAAGTACAAGAAGTACGTTTGCAGGCAATTTTAAACTCGGCAAATAATTTTTCACTTTTGAGACGAATTCTTTGAATAAACATGTGTCCATCTATGTCGATTTTTGTGCCCCATAATACACCGGGAGGGTTGACATGTTCAAGTTATTAAATGCTCTGGGTTTTTCTGATTTAGCAATGACAAAGAGTGGTCTTATCTTATGCGTCCCGGAAGCATTAGAGCAGAGTACCACCGTGATTCCTCTTTCTTTACTAACTTTAAAGTCTGAAGCTGTTTTTTTCTTTTGATGTAGCAAATATTTTTCTGGGCAAAAGTTTAAAGTTTGATCCAGTTTCGTCGATGTTATAGACTTGCGCTGGACTTAGATTATTTTTTCGAGTTTTTTTGGCAAAAGCACTAGCTGCTGCAGGATTCGCTGATAGCTTTTCACCATAAACTCCAAAAAAATAAACTCCGTATCTTTTTTTCCAACGCGAAAGCCATCCTTCACTAACCACGAATGCCCCTTCCTCTGGAAGTTTAGAATGTAGGATAACAGCTTCTTCTTTTAAGATTGATCCGCTGATGGGCGTATCTTCTTCTGTTTTGGGTTAGACGCCAGCGCGTCCAGGCACTTGAGCACACTGCTCTTTGTACTATCCCCAATAGATCTCTCAGTTTCACTCTGTTAGTCTTGTGTCCTCGATGAAAGCCCCTTTTTTTCCTCCTCAGGGGAAGTTTGAGTACACTAGAGGGATCCAATAGATCTCTTCCGAAATATTTCTGTCTGAGTTCCTTCAGTTCTATTACATGAAGGCTAGTTTTCTCCTGTTTTTCACATCTCCTACACCAGGACTCGCTAACCAAGCCCATGCTGTACAAATGCTTCCTTAAAGGACAATGTCCGGTTATTAACCCGGTAAACTGAAAACTTTCCGTCCAGCTCCCTTAGTAGGGTTTTGGAGTTGACCTTCCGTTAACCTCCATCTATTATAATGTTCTTTTTCTAGCCATAACCAGATCTCCCTTTTAGCGGAATCCTTAGTGATTCCACATACAGGTTCTGGTCCTATGAAGTTCCTATTAGTACCTTCTTTGGCCAGTTTGTCGGCTATCTCATTGCCTTTAATTCCTTTATGCCCTGGCACCCATATCAGCGACACTGTATTGTCTTGTGCCGGTTTGTTGAGGACCTGATTACAATATTTCACCAGCTTAGACCTGGTTCATAGTGGCTTTAATAGCCGCCTGACTATCAGTCATTATGTTAATGTTTTTGTTTGCGCAGCCGGCTTCCCGAATTTCCTCGGCGCAGGCTGCGACTGCAAACAATTCGGCCTAGAAAATCGTAGTATGTTTCCCCAGACATATCGATATCTTCCTTCTAGGGCACATTCCGCATATGCCTGCACCTGCCCCCTGACTAGATTGTGATCCATCAGTGTACCAGATGCCGGCACCACATTCGATCGAACGACTTTTTTCCTGTTCCCTGGTCGGTATAAATATGTTCAGCTTAGCTGTAAACATAATTTCAGGTGTCATACTGTCCGCCGGCATTTGAAGTATCGGCTCTTCCAGCATCGTTCCTGTGATATCTGTATGGCTCCCTACAACCTTATTAGGACACCATACGTCATTGGCCTTCAGCCTCAGTATCGCAGCCATTGCCTCCGCCTTTACAAATAGTTCAGCGGAGAGAGACCCACGATGGCCTCCATGGAAGCGGTTCCCGTCCTGTTCATAGCTCCCGTGATTCCCAACAGAGCCTGTCGCTGGAGAGTCGTGAGGAGCCCCACCGACGATGTCCGCTCCGTCCTCCTCCACCAAACAACTCCTCTATAGGTAATCATTGGTCTTATTACTACTGTGTACAACCAGCGTACCACATTTGGTTTTAGTCGCCAGGTCTTGCCAACAACTCTTCTGCATCTCCAGAAGAGCTGCGCCGCCCTGTCTGCCACTTTGACTAGGTGTCTGCTCCAATTCAGTTTCGCATCAAGTGTTATGTCCAGATACTTCACTTCATTGGTTAGTTCTAACTCTTTTGTCCAAACAGCCTTACGCTACCCAGATCATTTAGTTTTCTCATGTTGGAAAAGGCTACCAACTTGGTTCTTTGAGGATTGACAGTTGATCCCTCCTCAAGGCACCATCTTTCCACAATTCGCAGAACATTTCGCATGATGCTCGCCACTGTCTCCGGGAATTTCCCCTGGGACACTATGACAATGTCATCGGCGAACCCCTGCGTCCATATTCCCTGGTCATTTAATGTCCTGAGGAGATTATTCACTACTAGACTCCATAGTAGCGGTGACAATACGCCTCCTTGAGGACACCCTTTTGTACCTCCTCATGGAGATCGTTTTGTGTTGCATTTGGGCATGAACTACTCTGCTACGCAGCATGTTATGAACCCAGTTGCTGTGCTTTTTATTTTTCGATCTCTTAAAGATCGAATAATATCTCTTCTAGGTTCTTGTATGAACCATAGCCACAGTGCATCATCCACCAACCCGTATTTAAACTTTTTCAAGGTGCAGCGCGTCGAAAGCACTTTTTCTGTTTCTATTTGTGTACAAAAACTCTTTATGGATTTTTGGTTGCGGCACCAGTCATTCACAGTGCTATTATCTACTTTAAAATTATTACAAATACTTTGGACCGATTCACTTTTATTATACGCTCTAGAGCTTGTAGTCTTTGTTCCGTAGTCACAAATGTGCGTTTTCGTTTGATACTCATTTTCCAAACTATAACCCAACAAAACGAACACAAACGACAACGAAAAATACATATGCACTGTATGTCAGCACAACAGCAAGTATAAACATGTAAGCGTTCTTCCAGTGCTCTAGGAAAATGTGGCTCATAGTCGGTCGACTCAGGTAGCGGCCGAACGATCCGGACGGCGAACCCAACCGAGGCCGAATTCGAGGGAGTCCACTGTAAATTAGTTTGAGTATCTAGGTCGGACTATTACGGATAAATAACGAAGAAAACGGTGAATTTAATAGTTTCAGTGCTATACAATTACACCAAGCACACAAACTTCCTGTGTTGGTCATGCGATCGTTATTATAATTGTTCATTACTGTCATTATTTCAAATTTCTCTAAGTAACTGATTAAAATTGTTAAAAGCCCATACATAGTAGCTTCGATATATTGAGTAAAATCGTGAAACTTTAAATCCTGACGGAAGATTAAAAATTAAAAAACTGTAAAACTTGATTGAATTTTAAAATAGTTTCATTTAAATTTCAACCTTATTGACGAATATTCTAGCATAGATTACTATCAATATCTTATCGCGACTGTCCTCATTGTCTATAAAAATATTTAGAATGTCTACGGATGAATGAAAATGAATTTTTATTCCGAAATTAATTTGTACTATTAACTGCAAATATAAAAAAATATAATTGTTGATCGCTTCTGGGATTTAGGGCTGAAACCGGGCACTTGAAGCTGCTTTCTTGGTCGACGTTTCGTACACAATCAGGGCTGATTCTTCAGCAGCCAAGAAGGGAGTAATGCCAGAAGCGCGGTCCCACATGGGAATTAAAAACAGTTAAAATTTATAGATCTGTATTGTTAGAACGAATTAAATAGTATTTTCAACGTGCTTGATAGGTTTTTTTTTTTCAATTTATGACTCCAATTAAATATCAATTAACAAATATCGTGATACTATCCGAGATTGTATTATTTATTGATTGTTCTTTAATTAATAAGGTCATTTCCTAGTACATAGTTTATGGATGACTAATGGTCATTGAAAGTATGTAATCGTCATAATTATTTTAAATCTAACATTAACAAGTTGGGTGTGATGTGATGAAGTAGCGGATTAGAAAAGCGCTTCTTGATTTAAAGTGTACATACGAGGTGCGGCTATAAATTAACGACACTGATGCTGTAAAACTTTTTATTTTAAATTTATACATATTTAATTATAATACTCTTCAATATACACCCCCTTTCTATACTTACACTGCTCCATTCGGAAGTCTTCTCCTGTGAGCTCGTTCATGACGCTTTCACAGCTTCAATGGTGTGAAACTCTGTTCTTTAATGGAGATTCGACCTTGGAAAACAGATAAAAATTACCTTGTGCTAGATCAGGCGAATGAAGCAGATAGTCTAACACTGGGGTGTTATATTTGGCTAGAAACGTCTTGATAGACAATGCAGTGTACGACGGTGGGTTGTCGTAATGAAGAACCCGTGATTTTTTTCCATAATTCTGTTTTTTTTTCTCACAGAGTTGAGCACGAACCTCAAGGTAGTAATGTTGATTAACAGTTTGAACTTCAGAAATCCCGTTAAGGATATTGAAAAAAACAATAATAATAAAAAACTTTTTGTCCAATAAATAAATTATATAAAGGACTCGTCATATACGAGGCGTGTTTTTAAGGCCGCACATCACTTGCGCGCGGCGGTCAGTTTAGTTGTAATCCCTTGTGTCAGGTGCGCGCGGGGGATTAAAATGCAATTTAAGCTGGCATGTCACTTGCGCGCGACTGTCAGATTTATTTGGGACCTACTTAGCAAGGGTAGCTATTAAAAAAAAAATATGTTAGCATTGAAGGTGGAGTAAGAATAAACTGATATTGTATTTAAACGTATTTATTTCTTATAATAATTATAACTAACACTTTTAACAAATTGAAACCGAGAAATTTGTCCATTTTTATACATTTTAATTAAGTTGGAAATGTATTCCATACGCTTTGTCGATTCACAATTTGTAAATTTGCGCTTCTAATTTTTATGTAAGTATGCAATTGTAAATCTTTTAATACAGACATAAAAGTAAATATGTCCGGATGGGGACTATAAAAATAAGAATTAAAATGGCTGTGGAAAGCTTCACAACAGTTTGTAGTTTTTTCTAGAGAAGCGGTGCATGATGCCCACAAATGAGGCGGAAACAAAACACTTTGGTCTATATAATTGCTAACTAAATAATCTGCATATTGAGTTATTCTTCTGTCATTAGAAATCACAGAATAAAAATCTTCTACAAAGCAGTCGCCAACTTCGTTATGATTCAAAAATATTAGACCGAAAGTCCAACGTAACCATAAACCAATTTCAGAATTTGAATTTTTATATTCTAATGTCAAACCCAAATTTTGCAATTTTCTGAACCATGCTTGAGTTAAGTGAAATCTACATCCACTAATTACACTTGATGGCCATACGTGCTTTATACTTAAATGAATAGAAAGTTCAAAGACACAAATTACTTCAAAAGGGCTAAAATCTAAGTTTATATCTTTACAACATTCAATTAATAATTTAAAAGCTGACGAATAAGTTGAACTAGACTTATTTGGTAACAACATAAATGCCACTGGTATATAATGGCCATTTTTAAATGCATGAATAGTAAATAATTGACAAAAAAATTTTGCACAATAACAAAGGTACCGTCTATATATATCTTATCAGATGTGCATAAAATTTTTAAGTTTGTCACACAAGAGAAAATGATTATATGAAGCTGTCGATTATTAACAAGCAAAAAGTTTTCGCCCTTGTTGGTCTGACACTGAATCGATTCCAAAGCTTCGTGGACGTCTTCTAGTGACTGGGGCAATGGTGGTAGAACACTTCTTTTGGCTCGGTATATACTTTGTCTTATGTTTCCCACGTCTTGCGTTGTGATATTTTCATCGCAATTTTCATGTAACAAGCGATTTATTAATTTCATAGGACGTTCCGATGGATCATCCATGGCTTTCCGTTTAATTCCGTTTTGTAGTTTCTGTCAAGAGAATTAATTACATATTGTTGTAAATAGATGTACACATAACACATAACATTAAATTTAAGTTACCATCAAGAAATGAAACAGAACGAAAAATATACTTCAAACAAACTTACTTTTACAGATAATTTTTGGGGAGCGGGATGGTTGTGTTCTTTTTTCGATTTTAATAAAACTGTTTCAGATTTATCCACTAACAGAGATGCGATACAGCCTCTTCTCGAACACCTGTAAGACACACCTTGAAGAGTTTCCTTATCCCTTCGGAAAGTATATTCTTCCACTATTAACATTGTCTTTCCTTTACTACTCAACATTGACTCCATATTGATATTAGCAAAGAAACAAAATAGACGCAAAATTGATGAAAACCGTATAAAATTTTATAAACTACTAAACAATTTTTCATAAAGTGCGGTTTTAAATACTTACTTAAAGCACTAGTGTGATAACTCGATGCACAGTCATGTGTATACGCAACACTTTCAGCAAGGCTACAGCCTCGCCCTTTAATACAAACGGTAACGTGTTATATAAACACGACCTTACTGTGTATTTGTTGCATACACAAGACTATGTGTCAGGGTTGGAGATGTGTTTCTAGAAACGCGTCATAAGTCATAAGACAAGGATCTTCTCTAAGTATATATAGACAATAGTTTAAGTAAGAGACAGTGACAGTCAGAGTAACAGTTACGATAGAGAGTTACAACCAGTCAGTGGTGCGAACTGTGTTACACTTAATAACCACGTTCTACCCTGTCTGAGTTGAACCTAGTAAACTATAATGTTACCCGAACTTCGTGTGTGTATCATTTAGTACTATAAGCCGCCCAAACCTGCTACCCGATGTGGCCGCCCAAGCGGCCCACAATACATGCCGATCCTCCAGGCACATAGGACCTTATCACGTAGGGCCCTACATTATTACATGGCGCTCTGCCACGAACTGGCACATAAGGCCCACCTTATTACACTAGCCCCACCACAGCACTAATCACATAAAGTAAACAATATCATTCATATCCAAAGAAAAGCTTTCTCTAGTAAAATATTAAGAAGCAGAGGTACCTGGAATTCCCTAACTCATTAGATAAGCGGATTAGTTTATGCCGGCGCGCAAGTGTCACAACAGATTAAAGCAACCCTTAATTGCTAGATAAGAAAACTTGACCAGGCGCGCAAGTGATGGATCACCGTTTTTAAAGTAAGTACCGTTTCGAAATATAAAAAAACTAGGGGACTTTTTATAACAACTTTATTTTTACATGAAAACTTTTCCACTGCCGCCATTATTGAGGCATTTATCATATCGAACAACAAGCTTTTGTATCACGTTGTCATAAAAGCCTGCCACCTGATTTGGATTGCTCGACGCAGTTTTCTTAATGTCTCACAGTAACTTTCAGAATTTCTTGTTTCACCACTCGGCAAAAAGTCGACAAGCAACACACCCTTCTTGTCCAAAAATCCGGTACACATGATTTTTCCGGCTGAAATTGTCTGTTTAAATTTCACTTTCTTGGGTGATGTTGAAATCCGCCATTCCATGGATTGCTGATTTGATTCCGGCGTAACGTAGGCCACGTTTCATCGCCTGTGACAATTTAGTTTAAAAAAATCATCACCTTCGGCAACATAGCGCTTCAAAGTGCTGCATAAACGCTTGCTTTTGTCCTCCTCCGTCAACATTTTTTGTACCCATCTTGAGCACAGTTTCCGATAATGCAAGCGTTCGGTCACAATTTCATACAGAACACTTCTTGAAACTTGAGAAAATTTCTGAGATAACGAAGAGATCGTGAAACGCCTGTTCTCTTTAACCTTTTCGTCAACTTTTTACATAAAATCGTCAGTAATGACTAGAGCTGAGGATGTTTGCGGTACGGCAGGACCGTATGTAGTGCATCCCCACCAGCGTATAAACACGATGCAGCGAAACACTTTAGTTAGTCGTGAACTGGCAACGTGATCGTGTGTTGTCTTGAGCTCTATTTAATAAGTATGACGGACGTGCCCAAGCCAAGAAAGCGCCCATTGTATAACGACGTGAAGAAATTTATCCGAGACTTTCCCGATTTGTATTATAATGGAGCAAAAGTGGTTTGTAAATTATGCGATAAACAGTTACTTTGCTGGGACAAATACGACTGTAAAAGACATGTTGAAAGTGTACACCACAAAGACAAAAAAAATAATGTGCTGTCTAAAACGCAATTCATTTTCGATTTATTGACAATGCTACTCGTCTGCGATGTGCCAGTTCACCTGCTAGATAAAAAAGCCGTTCACGACTTTTGGAATAAATACAATTCCAACAAAAAGCTACCGTCACGGAGAACGTTACTCACCTATTTACCAATTGTGCGTGAGGACATTGAAAACAGAATGAAAGCAGTAGTAAATGATAAACAGTTATGGGTATGTGTCGACGAAACGACAGATCGAAAAAAACATTCTATTGTGAATATTATAGTGCGTGTACTAGATCCTTTCAAATCAACATTTCCCATTTTATTAGCCAGCAAAAGATTGGAAAAGTGCACTAGCGAAGTAATTACGAAGGTAGTGCTCGATACGCTACAAAAATTTCAAGTTTCAACTAATCAACTCCTGATGTTTATGAGCGATGGTGCTGCGACAGATTGTGAGAGACTTTTGCATGTGACATGTAAAGTTCATGCTTTACACCTTGTGGCACAAACTATTCGGCAATGTTATCCAGAGGTGGATGCATTAATAGCAACCACAAAAAAAGTGTTTCTAAAATCTCCCAAACGAATTCGAGAGTTTCACAGTCGGTGCCCTGGTATTCCCGAACCACCAGAGCCAATCCTTACACGGTGGGGAAGTTGGTTAAAGGCGGCATTTTATTATGCCAAGTATTTCCAACAAATAAAATCTGTGGTTCTACAATTCAATCCTGCCGAAGCTGTAGCCATTAAGGAAAGCCAGAGACTCTTTCAAAACCCTTCCCTTGATGCAGATTTACAAACTATTTATAACAATCATATAGGATTGTTTAACGCAATCGAGAAATTTCAAAATACTGCATTATCGTTAGCGGAGTCACTGCAAATACTGGACGATGTACACGCCCAGCTATGCGCAGTAAATGACAACAAAAATGTTAATGTAATAGAAAAGTTCGAGAGTGTGATAAACAATGATTTTGATTTTACCAGATTAAAACAAATTAGTAATGGTGCAAGTGTAGATTCGGTTTCTATCTATAAAGACTATTTTAATTGTGCGTGTGTTACATCCGTAGATGTCGAGCGGTCTTTCTCAAAATATAAAAAAATTTATTCATCACGGCGTACATCGCTCACCGCTACAAATATGGAAACGTATCTAATGCTACAAACTTACTGCAAGTCTTATCCACTTGGCGCTATGCTATAATAATCGTAAATAAGGTAAGTGTGTTATTTATATACAGTACACATAACTGACATACCTAAGTGATATAAATAGCGAATGCATGTAAAGCAATAAAATCACGCATGCATCACCGATCGAAACAAGGTCATTATATTCGTGCGTTTAACTGAATACTATCCTGGCACACCGCAAACATCCCCAGCTCTAGTAATGACAGAAGGTCGCCCAGTCCGTTCCTCGTCATGAACATTGTCGCGGTCATCTTTAAAAGGTCTAACCCACTTCCTTACTATTCCATCACTCATAATGTTTTCCCCATACACTTCACTAATCTGACGATGAATTTCAGCTGCTTTTACGCTTTTAGCACTAACAAAACGGATAACAGCGCGTACTTCACAGTAAGCGGGATTCTCAATAGGCGGAGGCATTTCAAATATGCACAAAACAGTGTAAATACGTTCGATTGTTGCCGTAATGGCGTCTGTGGCTTGTCAATAGATGAATGTTCACATTGCGCATGCGCGAACTGACGATCGCAGCGCTGCAGTAGCGGAATTTCAAAACGGTACTTGAAATTTCTTTGTCTTTTTTCACATTTATTTGCAAAATGACCTGCTACACCACATACAAAACATTTCCCTTTGAATTTCTTGCTGCTTGAATATTTTTTCTTTCCTTTGCTATCGCTTGTATTTTTAGCTAAAAACGCTTGTTGCTGTAAACTTGTTGGCTTAGCTTCGATTTCCTTCTTTCTCTTGTCGTCTTCTAGAAGCTTCTGTTTTAGTTGTGAAAGGTTTGGCAATGCGTCCCTTGTTTCCATAGCTATACGAAGTTTTCGTACTCTGATGACAAACTGGAAAGCAAAATAATTGCCAAAAGCTCCTCCTGAATTTCAATACCACTTTCGAATAGTTTTTCACAGATTTCGGCAAACTCGTTTATATGTCCCACAACATTTCCATTAGCCATGTTTAAACTCACCAACCCTTTGTATAGTGACACTTTTTGTAAAAGGTCCTTTGGGCATATGTACATTTTTAAGCTTCTCCCAAGCTTCGGAAGAAGTTTTGCAGCTTCTAATATAAACCAATTGAGTAGGTTTTACACCAAGAAAAATAGATGCTAGCGCCTTCTCGTCGTCAGACTCCCACTGCTCCTTCTTTACATCAGCAGAATCAATCTTAAGTACTCCACTGACAATTTTCCAATGTCCACTGTGGACTAAGACACTCTTCATCTGGAGGACCAACTGTCATAGTTCTTCTCGTCCAGTTTTTCTATGTGAATCACAGGTGCACTCATTTTTCTTGTTCTTTTCCAATTATTTTGCACTCACTTCAACAAATATAAATACTATTTATTGTTTTAATACGTGTTTATCTGGGCCCATAACCTATTGAATGATAAGACTATTCTTTAGTTGTTGAACAATAAAAGTTTATTATAATAAGTTGTTGATATGTTGAATGCTTTAACAGGAATAATAAATATATTTTTTATATCTATGACATTAATCAAATATGACAACTATATCACCATACACATTGCTTGGCTTACTTTATAATATTTAAAAAAAATTAAAATAGTGTTCGGCTTAAAACTGCATGTATAAAACGAAATATAACATACTGTATAAAAGGTAAAGAATGCACCGTATTTAATATTGCTCGAGTTTAAATGTTATAGTTTACTATAATTTTACTTCATCCCATAAATTTTTATGTAAGCCGTTAATTATCTCATAATATTTGCAATGTAAATGTGATTTGTGTTTATTTTTAGATAACAAAAATTAGATAAGAAAGATACATTTTGAATGAGTATATTTTGTCTATAAAAATGATTAAGCGGGAGATTTACAGGTATGTTGATGAGGTTATTTTAAATAAAAATATCTAAAAATAAAATTAATTTATTATTCTATTTTTATTCAAATAGTTATAATAAATATATAGTTATTATCTAGATATTTTACATTATTTTCTTCTCTGTTAAATAATTTTAGATTTAGTTTGTTTGTTGCGATTTTTATAGTAAATAAATTAAAAATCATTATTATAACCTATAGTTGAATGTTGTAATTGAGTCCTAAGTGCATGTTTGGATTAAGATCCGATCTTTAGTTGATCAACTATAAAAATTTTGATATTATTCTAGACTTATTTACCTTTTATTTATTTAATCGTCTTAGCATTAGAGATGGGCAGACTCGTTCCTTCTCGTTCCATTCTGCAGATGGAACGAGTCCAGAGGATTCGTTCCGTGGAACGATTATAATAACCTCGATGTTAAACAATGTTAAATGCCGATCGGAGTTGTAAGTCCGACAGCTGACATATTCATTTCGATCTAGCTTTGTTGGATTGGAATGATTGCCTGCATGTTCTATTTACTTATTTAAAAGCTGCATGAGTATGTATATGTATAATATTTATGTAAATTCTAATAATTGCACACACTACAACCTATAAATCCAAAATATACAAACGTAATATATACACATTTCATTACTAGTCTTTACTATTGAAACAGGCGACAACTGATGGAGTAGATAAGAACCCAAAGTTAAAATAAACATAAATAGAGAGATAAACATAAATAGAGAGATAAACATAAATAGAGAGAAACATAAATAGAGAGAGAAAAAATACGTGGATAATATATACATTTATAATTTATATCTTGGTAAGCAAGTATCTGGAAAGACCGATAAATGCTTGACGACGTGCCGTTCTATCGCGGTTATAGATTGAATAATCTCGGTGGAACGAAATAGAGGAACGACATGCAGTTACAATTTCGAATTCGTTTCACTGATGGATTCGTTCCTTTATACCGAATCCATCCGGATCGACACATCACTACAGCACATCTAGGATCGATTCTAACGCGACACCTCGCATGGCTGGCTGAATGCTATTGCACCAAAGTGTTTATATGCTGGAACTTTGTATTTTAGCTTAATGACATATTAATCATCAATATTTTGTCATCGTCATTGACGAAAGCAAGCTATCTTTTGGTATGACGAATGAGGTATATGGAATAACATTCTAGGATTCTTAAGACGTGCTACTGTATCAATTCTTGCCTGAATTCAGAATCGTAATAATGAACCAGCGCTTGGTTTCTAGTGGCAGGCCGTTTGATAATTAAATCTAGCTTGTCTTGACAAGATGCTAAAAGTTATTCACTTATCTCTACCCATCTTCTCCTTCTTCTAATTTTGGGTTGGACGCCAGCACGTCCAGGCACTTTGAGCACAGTGCTCCATATATATTCACCCCCAATAGATTTCTCAGTTCCACTCTGTTAGTCTTGCGTCCTCGATAAAAGTCACTATCAGTTTGAGTGCCCTCACAAGATGCAATAGATCCCGAAATATTTATGTCCTTTCAGTTCCTCACAAGTGCATATTACATGAAGGCTAGTTTCCCCCTGTTTTTCACATCTTCTACACTAGGGCTCGCTAACCTAGCCCATGCTTTATAGATGCTTCCTTAAAGGACAATGTCCGGTTATTAAGCCGGTAATAATTTTAATTTCTTTTTTGCTACTACGGATTATGTTGGCTGAAAACCTAGCGTCCAACTCCCTTAGTAGTATTTTATATTCCCAGATTATGTGGAGAGCATGTGCTACACAAGTAATATGCAGCATTTTAGGATATGCTTCCTCAGAGATACCTTTCCGGAAGTTGATAGACTTGTATCCTCTTTTAAAAAAGTTTTCAGAAAAGCACCATTGAGAGTAGCTCTTTACAGGGAAAACTTCCATCTTTGTCACTGCCTCCCTCTCCAGTAATAACTAGATGGGGAACATGGTTGAAAGCTACTATTTTTTATGCAGATAATTTCGATAATTTATAAAATTTCGTTACATGTTTAAATGACGATGCTTGATGTATTTCTGAGTGCAAGGAACTAATACAAATTCCAAATTTAAAAAGTCAGTTGTACTTTCTTTAGGGACACTATGGAAATTTGCTAAAACTAATCACTTATTTTGAAAATCAAAATCTCAAAATAAATACATTAGATGTATATATACATATATTATATTATATTATATATTTTATATTATATTATATATATTATAAATAATTTGAAATTGGAAATTGTGTATTGGGGACAATGCCTCAAAATCTAACTGCTAAATATGCTGAAATAAAAGAATATTTCCAGTATGCACCTACAACCAGTTGCGGTTTTTCTATCTACAAGGATGTATTTCATTCAAAGAGAACAAATTTTACAGAAGAGAACCTTGAGAAAGTATTGCTGGTTAATATTAATACTTAACTCAACATGAACTACAAAATGAACAAATAAAAATGTATTTCCTATTTTATAGATCAGCATCCGTTTGTTTTCCAATTATATAAATAAAATTAAAAACTTTTTAAAAATACAAATTACACAGGCCTGCATAAAATTTGTGATGACGTGATTTTTATTTGTTAAGCTCAGTTTTTATATAGCAATAACTAATTAAAATACAGTTGGTCTCTACCACCCACAGGTTTTTTTTTGCACAAAAGAAAAAGAAAAAAATATAAAAAAAATCTTATAATAGGCGTTTTAATACATTTTAAAATGAATGTACTACTTAAAATTCTAGGTATTAACCCAAAAATGATTTTCTGTTGTGGTTTTAAAGAAATTTGTTAAATAGGCTCTCGTTACCTGATGTAAATCTTTTATTACAGGTATTAATTTTGGACAAAATTTCCGGGAATTTTTACCTGCTAAATCCTATTAATTATGCTTTCACTTTATTAGTACTGCGAAGAAGGATTTCAAGTTTATCACTCCAAACAAAATGTATATTTTAATGTCATTTACTTCATTATAGCTCTGAGTGTCGATCAGTAAACAAGTAAAATTAATTTGTCTTTAGTGTTGTGCGTGGTATTTGATAAATAAACATTGCTTCAAAATATGTCTAGCCGGTGTTGCAAGAACAAACCAGATGATTTCTGTTATATTAGTGGATATTTCGTCTTGAAAAAGTTTAAGAGACCAATTGGTGAATTTGTGAAAAATGCATATTATGCTTATTTCAAAATCAAATTAGGAGATCAAGATAAAGATTGGGCACCGCACGTTGTTTGTAAGGTATGTGAAGAAGGTTTAAGACATTGGACCAAAGGGAATAGAAAAAGTCTTCCTTTTGGAATACCGATGGTTTGGTGAGAACCGCAAAATCATCATGAAGATTGCTACTTTTGTCTTTGTGATATTAAGGGTCATAATAGAAAAACTTTGAAACATATTTTGTACCCAAACAATATTAAATCAGCTATCAGACCAGTTCCTCACAGTGATCATGTACCTATACCTATACCCCCAAAGTACTACAAGAAGATATTGAAACCTCTTCAACTTCCGGCTCCGTACAGATGGATAGTGATTTTGAACCATCAACCTCAGGTCAAAACCAACCTCAGCTATTTTCACAAGCCGAACTGAATGATTTAGTAAGAGATTTGGGACTTTCAAAAGATCTTTCTGAAGTACTGGGGTCTAGGCTGAAACAAAAAAAATTTGCTTGCCCCAGAAACTACCTTCAGATCTTCCTTTAGCTGAATATGACAGAAAAACAACCAAGCGAAGCTTTTCTGAAAAACGAAAACGTTTTTTTAAGAAGCATAAAGAATAAATAACTATTTCTAATAGTTTCTATGTGTACATTTTTGTATTTTTTTTAATATAATATAAAACTAGCTTATAAATGAAATAAATCGTGTTTTTTCTATATTTTTTGATTTTACTGGTTTGAAAAATAACCTTACGTGATACAAAAAAAATAAAAGCAAATTTGAAATCAGCGCTACCCAATTACTAGAAAACAGTTAAAATTTTTAAATCAACATTCAAAGAGTTGAAAAATGCAGGCCTGTGTTATCAATAGTGCGCCCGTGGGCGATGAGTTATGGGCCTCTCTTGTCCGGTCCCTATTCATTAGAGACGGCCATGCTTTTTGATAATGGTTGGTGACAGTGCACGTAATCTGTCACAAACGTATAATTTTAAATGAGCATGGCCGTCTCTAATGAGGAAAGTTTTTGAAGTCACGTTATGTGATTAGGAAACAAGCAATGGAAAATTGTTTAAAAATTGAAAATTGCCTGGTCTCGTAATATATTATTTAACAGCAAAAAAACTACTAACAGCAAAGTTTATCTTTCAATGAATTTTCAAATGAGAGGTTGGCAAACTTTGTATTAACCTCGTTTATTGTATTATAATAAGCGTCAACGTGTTTATATTTCGACATTATGCAAGGGTAGGTAAATGTATTATCTAATTTATAAACTGATCTGTTATTATTGTAAACTTTACGTTGTCTTGGCTTAATTATATAAACTTCTCGAAATTAATGTACAATAAATCAATCCGTCTAACATAAAAACATGACACGTAAATTGATATAAATCAACGTGAAATCAGGATGAGTAAAATCAGATAAATATTTACGACAAGCTCGTTTAAGTTTATGCAGGTAACTATAAATAAATAATGCCATAATATTGATGTATCTTTTGTAAATCGAACTTTCTTTCAATATGCACAACGTGTCTATCTATACACGCGAATTGGCCTTACACAAGTTTTGTAATAATCCGGCCGTATCATCTTTCTCTATCGTACACGTTGCAAAAATTATCGCGGCAAGAGTATATTCACGACTGTCTACAAAAATCGGCCTTATTGGTATCAACTTCGCGGTTATGTGTGTGTGTGTGTAAAATGTTCGTCTTTGTATGGTAGTATTAATCTTTTATACCATACCTACTAAAGTAGATGTTTCAGTTCTGCAGAAGTCGAGTAGGTGTGTGAATCTCGCGGTAACAGTGACACAGTCGCGTCGAACTGTACTGTTATAAAGTTATAAAAGTGAATTTAGTGTAATTACATTAATAGTACAGTTACGTTTTGATGTTAGATATCGAAATATCGATCTGCTTTCGCTACATTAAATATTATTTAGTGTGACATTACGCAATATGATAAAATGAAAAATGCAGAGGACAAAATATTCAAAATAAAAGGTAAACTAGTATTATAAACTTATGGTTTTTTTTTACGCAAGCGAAGAAGATGTGGAATTTGTTAATATCGCGTCGTTAGGTATTTTATAATGCAAAAGGTGATAACTTTTAAGTGTTGATTCGATTCGAATTAGATACAACGCGATGCAAAAAGATTTAAGCTTTTTCTGTTTAACTTAACTGTTTATAATTATAGTGAGTCAGTAAATTATTGTCTCACCTAATTATTTACGAGAATATAAAATAAAGTATAGTAACAAATTTGAAATCGTCATTATAGAAATATTTATATAAAATATTTTTTTCTCCGAATGACATTAAAAGCGGCCTTTTGATGACCCTTGACAGGCTTAAAAGGTGTACTTTTACCTAGTCAGAAAAAGTGGACTTTTTGCCTAAGCAGAAAAAGTTAAATCAACTGGTAATTAAAATCGACAATGACATTAGGTAAACACAAAATGATGGAGTTTTAAATAAAAAAAATTACACAAAACTGGTTTTATTACATTACAACTACAAACTACAACAGGGAATTTTTACTTGTTAGAAATATTTATGGTGAATTGTGAATAATTCTTTAATAAACTTTAACTCCACTTCCCTCCTTCTTCGTAAAATTAACTACATATATTATTATCCACACTACTTGATATTCCGAAAACTCCTGGAAATATTTTGTTGCTGATGTTCGACTTATTGACTAGCGAGCCCTCGATATAGCCCTCCGCGACCCCGGAAGATTTCCATCCCCCATGTTGCTTCAACATTGTTATGTCCCCCCCAGAATGCACCAGCAATGTGGCCGAAGTTCTGCGAAAGCAGTGCCCAGTATCCTCATTGGCATGGACTAGTTCCAGAAAAGTAGCAATTTCTCCTGGCATTTTACCGATCTTGTGAATGCCAATGAATTGTTGATATACTTTACCGTTCGCATACTCATAAAAGAAACGCCGATTATTCATATTTGAGGGTCTGGAGGCTGCATATTTTCTGCAAACGCTTAAATATTCCATTTCTACACTTTTGTTCTTAGTATTTGGTGCTATAATTGACAATTTGTCGCCCATATCATTTATATCATCCGTTTTGATTTGCAAAAGCTCAAGTACAACCTAAAATATAAACTGAAAAGTAGTTCTTTAATCCATAATAGATAATTTTCAGTATACTCCTACTTTCATGCTCAAATACAGTTCATCTGGGGCTTCCGATAAAAATTTCTTGATTTCTCTTCGAAAAACTCGGGATTTTCATACATGGAAACCATTTGACTACCGTTTCAAAAAAAGCTTCGTAACTTCAGATATTTTGTCAAATCAATGTTATTTTTTATGATCAGGGTAGCTTTCAACATCGAATAGGTGGACCATAACGTTGAAGGTTTCATTTTATTTGAAAGATCGGAAAAATAGGCAATCAGCACATTTTCAGAGAAAGATCCTACATTTTTCTTCTGTCTAAATTCCATGAATCTGCTGTATGTGAGTTCATATACAGTTCTTGATCCGGCAATAGATTCAATTCCACATCTCGCACCAGTTCTCTTATCTCAGGTGGTGTTAATGGTAATAACTAGAGAACGGACATTCTTACCACATGACTAAGTTCTTCGAATCAATAGCCGTTGTCCATTGTTAACGCTGCGAAAATCAGGTGTCCGAGAAAGTCAAACACAAATACTTCATTGTATTACGACGGGATGTACTCGGCGAAGTTTATAAACATTTCCAATTGCCGATTGCGTTTAATGGAATATATCCTCCGAATACAACAAGTGTGTTGTCCATTGTAATCGCAACGGAGCAGATGGCCGGTAAGACTAACAAATACTTCATTGAATTACGCCGAGTCATGTGGTAAGAATGTCCGTTCTCTAGTAATAACTCATCCTCACTTTCAATTAGATCCATTTCGAACAGTTACTTATCAATTTTTTGAAATAGACAATGACATTAAAGTAAACAAACAATTTAACAAACGTCATCAGCGGTAAACATAGTAACGAAGAGCCTTTGTAAAAATAATTTAATTATTTGGATATTGATAATGAAACGCAATGAATAAATATAAAAAAGACGATTTTGCGTGAAACTGGAACAAATTCGGAGAAGAAATTATATGTTTCACACGGTAGAAAAGCAGATTTAATGCCTTGGTTGGTTTCCTAGCCTCGGCAACGCCTCAAATCTTGTGCTTTTCTGCCTAGTAAAACAAATAACTATTTGAAGGATTCTTGAAGCCGAAAATTTTATTCTCTAAATACCAAAAATGTAACTAAAGCTAGACAGATACGAAGGTAATATAATATAAATTATGAAATTATTTTTAATACTTTGTCGACAGGGCATCTAACACAGCTTTTAATCTTCTGAACATTGAAGATACCTACTTTTAAACTGTTTCTGATCCGAATTGGTGGAGACTGTGACCTGAAATTTGAAACAGAGAGAAGCCAGAAAAATCCCTAATTACAACAAATTAATAAACTTATAAATATGTATTTCGGAAACTAAATTGCCTTCTTCAGTAGAACAATCTAAAAAAGAAATACAGCGTTCAACTTAGCGTCTGTGACAAAGGTACAACCTTTGAAGTTTGAGCCTTTGATTTGGTGAAGAGCATATCTTCAAAGTTTGTACAATTGCGGCATTAAAAAATGCATACACTTAAAATTATTCTGTGTAATTGTGATTTTTTTTCAAAAGCCAACCGTATTTTATATTGCAATTTAATCACAATATAAAAGTCATATTGGCATGCAGTTCCTCCGGCCTATATTCGTTCATGCATATATTCCATAGTTCAGCGTTTGCAATGCGTAATAAATATCAATAGAGTTGCTTTAAAATTTTAGGTTTTTTCAAAATTATATATGCTATATACTTTTATTAGAAATATAGATTATGGTAATTTATATGAATTTTCGTTTGACGTTTTAAAAAAGTCAAAACTGATATAGACTGATTTACATTAGTAAAATATTGTGAAATGTAGCCTAAAGAGTTGTACGCGTTTTTTAATGCTGCAATTGTACCTTAGCTAAAGACGCTACGTTCAATCTTTTTCCGATTGTTCCTACTGGAGATGGTAACTTAGTTGCCGAAATACGTATTTGGAAGTCTATTAATTTAGATTAGGGTAATTGTGGTTATGGATTTTTCTTGTTTTTGTCTGTTTCTGATAATGATATATAATGCCTTTAAAATCTTTATTGATTTAGAGATGGTCATGCTTTTTGAATACGATTGGTAACAATGCATGCACATACTAATCATTTTCACAGTTTGTATGTCACCAATATGTTTATTAAAATTAAAAATTTAACTTCACTAATTTTTTTTATTATACAGGCTGGCCCAAAATGACCGAAGGGGTTTGAGTTCATTATAACTTCTTATTTAAGACATATTATTAAATTTTTTTAATTTTAAATACAGTATATTAATGGAGAATATTTTTAATTAATTATGAAAAATTATATCTCGCAAGTGGTGGCCATTTTCTGCTTCGCATATTCGTGCTCTTTCCAAAACATTTTCCATAACCTTTCGCAAAACTTCAGGTGTTATGTTGTTGATTTCGTCGCGTATATAATTTTTTAATTGCTGTATGGTTCGAGGCTTATTAATATAGACTTTTCCTTTCAAATAACCCCAAAGGAAACAGTCTGAAGCGGTTAAATCCGGTGAACGCGGAGACCAATTAAAATCGCTTCTACGGGAAATAATTCGTTCACCAAAGATGTCGCGTAAAAGAGCCATTGTGTCCCTCGCAGTGTGCGCTGTGGCTCCATCCTGTTGGAACCATACTTGCGGATGGTTTTCCACGGCTGGCCTTAAAAAATTTTCCAACATTGTCCGATATCTAACACCAGTGATGGAAACGGCGACACCGTGTTCATTTTCAAAAAAATATGGGCCAATTATCCTTTCCGACAAAACACCGCACCAAACGGTACACTTAAGTGGGTGTAATTCTCGCTGTTGAACTACTCTTGGATTTTCCGTAGCCCATATCCCGCAGTTTTGCCTATTAACGAACCCATTTAATTGGAAATGGGCTTCGTCGCTCATAATTAAATTATGAATAAAATCATGATTTTCTTCTGCTTTTTGACGAAAATAAATTGCATAATCAAGTCGTTGCTGGTAATCTGTCGGTTTCAATTGTTGGACAAGCTGAATTTTGTATGGAAACATTCTTATTGTATGCAAAATTCTCTGCAGCGACCCTCTTGAGAGGCCAAGTTGTGTCGAACGTCTCCTGGTTGATGTTTCTCCATCTCCCCGAATACTCTCCTGTACCCGTTCAATATTGTCACCCGTGTGCACCGTTCGTCGTCTGCCGGCACCAGGAAGGTTCCTTACTGCCCCTTGTTCTCGAAAATTTGCAACCAGACGGTTTATTGTTGACTCTGAGTCAAAACAATGGATCGTTGATTTGAGAAATAAAGTTCAACGATTTTGGCACGTTGTTCAATTGTGTACTGTTCCATTTTAAATTCCGCAAGTCTTCTTTACAAAATACTGAAAACAAAAAAAAAATTATAAAAAAAGTTATAAGGAGTTAAAACCCCTTCGGTCATTTTGGGCCACCCTGTATTAGTTAAATTTAAAAGATAATAGTATTAAAGGTTATGCTGAAAGTGTTGTCCATTATTTTGAAGACAAAGTCGAACTCTACGCTTCATGTTCTCAAAACCATTTACCAGGAGTTCTGGGGTTATATCAGCACATCAATCCCTAATAGCAGTGCGAAGCTCTGCGATTGTGTGATGTCTAGTGTTAAAAACAATATTCTTCAAATATGGAAAAATTAAATAATCTAAAATTGTCAGATTCGGAGATCTTGAGAGGAAAATTCATAATTCTATCGTTGAAAAATCGTAGCAAAGAAATTATTAGATTTTCATTAATTGACGTAGCAGACACTTCTTGGTGAAACATTTTGTAATTAACAAATTATTATAAAAACACACTTGGCTATTTCACAATTTTTTTTATTAGATCTATGTCTAACATATGTTTCGGCTGTTATGCCATTGTCAAAGAGTATCTTAAAACTAACTTACAATACGTGTCCTTTTAACTTTTATACCTATTTTTTAGTGCTAGGGTGCTGGTTGGGACATATTTACAATCACGTCTATTATGGGGGTGTTAACAAATTCTAACTGTGTATTCGTAATTATTTTATTTTGTTTTTGTGATTTTTTAATTTCTAGTATTTCTAATAAATCTAGTCTTCTACTTTTTATTACGTTATGTAACACGGTGGAGCTATTCATGTCGGGCAAATGGTTTTGTTCGATACAGTGTGTCGAAAAACCTGTGTTTTTATTACTATACTTTATATCTCTTACGTGTTCGGATATGCGTTTTTTAATGGATCTTCCACTTTGCCCTATATATATAGGTTCACAGTCATTACATTTTATTTTGTATACTCCTGATTTTTCTATATTTTCTATTTTAGCTTTGTTATTATTTAACATTGTACCTAATTTTGTTTTATTGCTACATATGATTTGAATATCTAATTTTCTTAATATTTTGTTTACTTTGTCTGTGATTTGGGGGATATATGTAATTGCGTGCCAAATGGGTTTATTTTCTTTTATTTCCGGATATAAGAATTTTTTTTTTTTTAATCGACAAGAACAAAAGAATATTCAGAAAAAAATCTTATATCCGGAAATAAAAGATAATAAACCCATTTGGCACGCAATTACATATGTCCCCCAAATCACAGACAAAGTAAACAAAATATTAAGAAAATTAGATATTCAAATCATATGTAGCAATAAAACAAAATTAGGTACAATGTTAAATATTAACAAAGATAAAATAGAAAATATAGAAAAATCAGGAGTATACAAAATAAAATGTAATGACTGTGAAGCTATATATATAGAGCAAAGTGGAAGATCCATTAAAAAACGCATATCCGAACACGTAAGAGATATAAAGTATAGTAATAAAAACACAGGTTTTTCGACACACTGTATCGAACAAAACCATTTGCCCGACATGAATAGCTCCACCGTGTTACATAACGTAATAAAAAGTAGAAGACTAGATTTATTAGATATACTAGAAATTAAAAAATCACAAAAACAAAATAGAATAATTACGAATACACAGTTAGAATTTGTTAACACCCCCATAATAGAAGTGATTGTAAATATGTCCCAACCAGCACCCTAGCACTAAAAAATAGATATAAAAGTTAAAAGGACACGTATTGTAAGTTAGTTTTAAGATACTCTTTGACAATGGCATAACAGCCGAAACATATGTTAGACATAGATCTAATAAAAAATTGTGAAATAGCCAAGTGTGTTTTTATAATAATTTGTTAAATTATTAGATATATTCCTAGATTTGTGCTAGTGCATTATCTTGCTGAACAAATCCTTCTGTAAGTTCGTCATCATCAAGTTCATTAATAAAAGATTGTCATGATTCATTTATGGTATATTTCAGCAGTTACGATTTGTGGATTTATTTTTTGTGGATGTAATACAGTTTTTATGAATTCGTGAGGGTTTTCTGCCGACCACATTCTCATATTTTGCTAATTTAAATAGCCAGAAAGATGGAACCAAGCCGCGAATATTAAAAACTCTTTTTTCGTCTTCTTTAGATAAATAAACCAATCAATCTCGAGTTTTAAAATGTAATTAAGTACATATATATATATATATATATATATATATATATATATATATATATATATATATATATATATTACTGTTTACGTGAATTCCCTGCGTTGCTTGCTTTATATGAGTGAACACTGTACATAATAATTAGTTCGGACATTTTAGTGAATGTATAATTAATTAATTAATTATAATATTGAGAACACCTGTTGTTCCTGATTATGTCATTGTTTTGTATTCAAAGATAAATCGTATCCAATTAAAAGTAGCAGTAAATGTAAATACTATTATTTGCTTTACTTCAAATTTGTTTTTTAAAGATTTCACTAATTAAATATATGTAATTGAAACGATGGAAGAAAGCCCGCAATTCACTACCCTAATCTTGAATGTTTCTAAGGTTAAATACAATCTTGGGTGTTTTATATTTTGTCTTCTAGACCGAAAAGAAAAATTTGCGATGCCTGTTAATATTATCTCCTTAAAATCGTAATCGCTTACGTTTAATGTTCAGTCCTCGTTAAAAACATTGTTCATTCGTTATAGTATTTATTCTTGTAACAGAACAACAATATAATCTTCATAAAGATGGCATTATATAAGTTCGATATCCGTCATCCCAGGACAGAATTAGAAATTCTATCGGAGACATATTCACAGGTATTGTCAATCGATTTCACCTCTTTTTGTTTGCGATTTTTATGGTTAAATTGACAGTTTCTGGTATTGTGAAAGTTAAGTATAAAAATTCTTTCAATGGAGACTGTGGTTAAATAATAATTTAAAAAGGTATATAACCCCTTACCACAAATTGACAGTCTTTACAGGGTTGCAGTGTATAGTAGTTGTGCGTAAGCGTTTATCTTACTTTATTGTGCCCCGTGTGACTTTAATTAGTAGTTTTTACCTACTGATGATGACAACTTAGTTGTCGAAATACGTATTTAGGATACGACTATCAATTTGTGGTAAGGGGTTATATACCTTTTTAAAAAAGTTAAGTATGTTGTATTTAACGAGTCTAGTTAAATGCTGCTAATAGGAATAGCGTATTTATTGTGAAGTTAATTGTTATTTCTCATAAAATTACCGGATTTCCAGAATATCGAAGTCCATGTTGAAAATACATTTCTGAAAGAGTTATAATAGCTATACTACCGGTCAAAAGTTTGATTATATTTAAAAATTTGCGAATGTAAGAAAACAACTGTAAATCCAAAGAAAATTAAAGGTGTGTTTACAGCAACGACAAAATAAATATTCAAAAACATAAACGTTTTATTATTTCATCAGAATTTGCATATATTCTCATCCAGTCCTCGTCACTGTACATGTGAATGATTGCATCTATTTAATTTTTGACTGACTATTCTTCACCTTCTTCTATCCTCATATTTTCCACGTCCATCGATGATCCTTCATTCTTGCAGAATCCAAATAATTTGGACGGTAATTAACAATTTTAGTAGATTGTAAAATGCATTTCTGCTGAAATTAAAGATTTTCTTTTATTTCTATAGAACATGCTACATAATATTTATACCTAATATAAATTCCAGCTGTCGATGATTAAATTAAATTAATAAACATATTTAATTTATTC
Organism: Melolontha melolontha; assembly: GCA_935421215.2. NCBI lineage: Eukaryota > Metazoa > Arthropoda > Insecta > Coleoptera > Scarabaeidae > Melolontha > Melolontha melolontha. Next base: position 1,796,504 of record OW285239.1, on the reverse strand, counting down.
TTATCGAACTTGTTTACTAAGTTGCGCAATAATATTGACGTGATTGAATGAAGACGCATTGGAAATTTAAAGTAGCTGACCCAGACATATGTTTATATTAGTAGTTACAATTATGTTACCGTTAGCGACTCGTATCAAAAACGTGTAAGAATGGCTTAAATAAAAATTCCGTTTTATTGCGATCGTGTTATTGCGAACGTTTTTAACAAGCCAAATAATTATCGTGCATTTTGTTGGTTATTTTTCTATCGCGCCAGCTTCGTGTTAATGCACGAGAGAATATTTATTCGTCTTCCAGTTGGCATTTTGATTCTAATTAAGAAAGCTATTCTTTTTTCAACAAGTTCCTTGAAATTTAATGAGACTGTTGAATGTATTAACAACTTCTGGGTTTTGTCTTCACGTTAATTTGTTCATTGTCTCCTGTTACTAACAATTTATGTTCAGAAAAAAAAACGCAAATATGAAGTTACCAACTTAAAAATATTTGTTAGAATATTTTTATTGCTGTTTTCGTGGATTAAAATGAGCTATAATTTTTTAAACTATTAGAAATTCAATTATTAATTATATTAATGGAAGTGCAAGAAAAAAATATTAAAAAAGACTTTAATTTGTTTACTTAATGTTTATAATTTACAAGAGCGAATCCAGGGTCACGTTTCCTCTCTAAATGATCAAAGAATAATCCTAAAATGTATATAAAGATGTGAAAAATCATTAAAAGAGCTATTACGTTTTATTCTAATATACAAACAAGATAGGAGATAGACGAATAAGCAATATTTATTATTTAACTTTTTTGGGTAGACTAAACTTGTTAATTTTGAATAGATTTCTATCAACAAGAAGTATATATCTCCATCAGACAGAATCGTAACCACAATATAAATCAATAAAGACTAAATACGTATTTCGGCAACTACTATTGTCGAGTCGAAACTATGTATACTGCGACTCGAAAATAGTAACTAACCTAATTAAGAAACATATACTTTAAAAAAACTAATTCATGATGCCACCTCAAAGAAATCAAGGTGATTAGTTCGTTTGTTTACCGTATCACTCGGCTTCTAGAAATTCGAACGCTATCTTCAAAAATCATCCTCTTCAAATCGCGTTTAAATCATCCAACTCATTAAAATCACTTTTAGGTAGCACCGAGGATAAAATTGAAGTAGGCCAAAAATCAGGTATCTATGAAACAAATTGTTAAACGATCGTAACCAAAAATAATATTTATATTGTGGTTAGGGATTTTTCCTGTTTCTGTCCGTTTCAGAAAAGACGTCGTTCCAGCTCGGAATCCTAAAATAATTAATGGACAACGACTGCGGAAACCGCCAGATATATCCCTATAATTTAGAAAAAGAAGACTATATATATGTATATAGAGTAAAATTGGAAAAAGTTATTTTTTTGTGTCAGTTGTGAAATTTGCTTATACAAGTTTTGGTTTTGCAGTAACTAAAATTATTATTTAAATGTTCGACGTTTCAGAAATTTTATTTATCATTTCCTTCCTCAGACCTATACAATATTAATGACGCGATTAAAGTATTGTTCCGCTTGCCGGCTTGGTTATGTTAAATTAATTATGATCTCGACGTTTCGGCGACATTTCATTTATCTTCATGCGAAGTCGATGGCATTCGATTGATTGCGCTGTGATCGAATATACGGACGGTGATATGAAATTCGGGAGATTCGCGGTTAACTGGACTTTCGATGGCCTGTCCTTTTATTGTCCGTGTAACCATTTGTATTTCTTATTTATTATTATTTTTGTTGTCTCATTAGGATCTTAATATTTTCTAAATTTATAGTGTATTCCTGTTTGTAGTATGTAGTATGTTAACGATAAAGAGGATTATGTTCTTTTGTTCTGGCATTTATTCTTTTATTGATTTATTTGATGTATCTTTGTGGGGAATCCTTACTGGAAATTTTGCAAACATCCTAATCTTATCAATATAACTTCTCCTGCGAAATATTTAGCATTTCACTTATTTTTTAGATCCTTGCCTAAATGCGTCTATCTGAGTCTTTTTAGTTCCGCACAAATGCAGATTAGCTAGTTGGTTCTTTAAGGAAACATCTATACAGCATGCTTCCTGAAAGGCCAGTGCTCAGTTACCATGTTGGAAATTATATCTTCATTACTTTTTTGCTACTTTTAATTATGTTAATTGAGAACTTGGATTCGAATTTTATCATTAGTATGGAATTGATCTTCCATCGACTTCCATTTCTTTTCATGTCCCCTTTCCAGCCTTGACCTTCTCTTGGCCAGCTCTCTTCTGGTCGAATATGATTCTGCATAAGGCTCATTGTTGTTCTATCTGAAGAACAACACATTATGTATCTGGTTTGAGGTTTTCGACTTCTATATCGATGATAGTACTATGCTCTGTTCACAGAACAGATAGAGTAATCACGATACAAGCACATGTCAAATCTGTTTTAAACGAGTGAATGAAAATAATCGCTGATTTCGTAAGCGATAGATGTCGCTGTACCGATGTTATTTTTTGACAGTTAAGAAAGCAAATTATTAAAATATTTTTCATAAGCCATAATATAAATTTCTAGCGATTTCTGGTTGTTTTAAGTATTTTAAAATGGTGAAATTTCTGTAGACTTAGGAGATATTTTTGTAATTCTCTGCTCAGATAGTACTAAATGTTACACTTTAAAATTGTTGTGTTGTCCGTTTTAATGTTTGAAAATGATCATCCTCATTTATGCGTGTTAAAATTTTATTTAAAGTAAGAATTTCATTTTGATAAAAAAATATGAATGTACAATTATAATTCTTCTGACTCGATGTCTCATATTATCATCAATATTATCACATCCTTTTTCCTTTTATAAGGCTTTGGTGAGTGGAAAGTGCTTGAACTGTGCTCTTTTAAAATACTATAAACTCTTGATTGTGAATATCTTTGCTGTTTCTGCTGTGTATTCAACAATTCTTGTTTTCTGTTCATTTGGTTGTTGTAATTTGCGTATTTTGTATATATTTAATATGGTTAATAATGTTTTTCATTTGCAGAAAAATGCTTGCTTTTATGTTTTTTTTTTTTTGTGGTGATTCTGCCATTTCTAGTAAAATTAATTTAAACTAAGCACCAGTGATCGATAGCTAATTACAGCAAGACTAATTTTACAATAAAAATAAAATGCAAATAGTTTCAAAATTACGGCAAAATTCTAAGTAAACAACGTAGCTGACAGCTGACAAAGTTAGGTTATGTTGCAAAATCGTTGAAATTTCAGTCGTTTGTAATTGACTTTTCTCTAATCCTAGCCAGCCAATCAAAGAGCTAGTTTTTGTGATCAAGAACTGATCACGCATTTTCTGCACGTTTTCTGTTGGGTGGATAGCGTATGTACATTTGACTTGGTGCTTTTTCAATGTTGACAGTTTTATTTAGAAGTTTATCTTTCAAACGATAGACTGATATGTAAATTAATATGTAAAATTCAAAATTAGATCAATTAAAAATATTTACTTTATCCGGTAGTCATTGTTAATAAAATATAAATTTAAAAACAGTATCCACTCCAAAATAAATAAATATACATAGTTTAAATTTAATGTATATATATAACAGATTATCTGAAATGATGATATTCTATTTGTAGACATGTTCATAAACAATTATTGTTTCAAATACAAATCATAATTCAAGTATAGATTAAGTGTGATGCAAATCATAATAATAGCAGCATTTTTAGAGAATATCTTGACAATATTTTTTTAAATTCATTATATTCAAAAGTGAAGGTTTTTTCTTTTTTTTTACTATACAGGCATAGTTTTTAAAAAATACGACTTGCGACACAATTATGTATATAATCAATATCAAATATTATAAGAGAATGTTTTGCGTTTATTATTTGTTGACATTAGTTTTTAATAGATAGTTGTAAGTTGAATATGTAAATAAATATAGATTAATACGTTTTCTTCTATTTAGTTCTTCTTTTCAATACTTTAACCTTGTTGAATGGTAGCTGTATTTTGCATAATACAAACTAGAATTTTTTAAATAAATGATTAAAAAACACGTATATGATGCCGTGCTATTTACAACAAACAAAAATTTATCGCTTTGCAATTTAAAAAATTTAAATGTTCAAAACAACAGTTTTATTGTACTTCGTTAAAATGTTTGAAGTAAATAAAGGTCTTTTATTGGTTAGATCAAATAGTCATTATTAAATACAATAGATATTGGAGTACTTTATGAAAGAAGTGTTAAATGTAAAATAAAATTCTAACGCAAACTTAATACTTGAAGCTGCACCGAACACTTAGCATTCCATATTGCACAAAGAAATACTAAATACGATTTCGATAACGATGTTGTTATATTCACTAGGAACCGTGAAGTAGTTTAGCGTGTCTGCACATCAATAAAATTTAATATTCATAATTGAAAGTGTAGTCAAAACACATCATAGCTTTAAAAAAAAACATGAAACTAAAAATAATCACACTTTAAATTACAAAGATGTTAAAGTGTTACAAATGGGAACAAATTACAAAGCAAGATCAGTATTAGAATTAATTCATATTAAAAAACACGAAGAAAACAGTTAAATCTTTTAAAAACCACCCATCACGAAGCCGAAAGTATCAAATTACAGGCAAGGACAAAACAATTTAAAATATTTATCTTAGGCCTACTAAAATTCAGTTTACTTCCACATGTTGACAGTACAATCTGCCAATTTTATATTTTAAGTAAAATATTTCAAACTGTTAAAAATCATTCTTCAGAAGTTTCTTTGTTTGTAATATAATTACAGGTCACGTTGAGAAAATTCGATTTTGTTGTACAGGTGCTCATGAAAAGCAAACATGTAGATTTAAAAAATCAAAAACTTTCAAATTAAACTTTTTTGAAGTACTGAAATGAAAGAGCGTAACACGAGAAATCAAAAAGTTAAATAAAGTTTTCTCATGGGAGTTATTGTTACTAAAACTTGGTTGAATTATTTCGAGAAGTGGTAGTTCATTTTGTCATGTAATAATTCAAGATTATTGCTGGTTAAATAATTATTCACTGACATTTCTAATGTCATTGATATTTGATTACATTGACAATTCATAACATTTGCCAACTGATATCTTCAGAAAGACACTGACCTTAGAGCAGCGCATTTACTTCATCAAGTGTTACGGCATTGGAGAGGTGTCTTATAAATACGCAATTGGTATTTTCAATCAGAGATTTCCAGGTATACAAGTTTCGGTAAATACTTTTAGAAATTGGGTACGCAAATTTGATCTTTATGTTGATGTAAAATATGTATGTGCAAAAAACAAAAAGACTTATAATGAAAGTGATGCTGTAACAATTTTAGTACTAAAACCACTTCGTAATAATTTTTGTCTTTCTTTGAGAGCAAGAGCGAATCAGATAGGTGGTATATCAAAAAATTCTGTCCACAAATAAATTTCACGCATTTAAACCAATCTTTATTGATAAACTTCAAGAAAGCAATGATTCATTCCGACTAAAATTCTCTTTATTAATGGGCGATCGTTATCTGAAAAAATGTTGATACACTTTTGTAAAAAAAATTATCACTAGGCAAAATACGGTTAGGGCAAGCTTCAGCATAAAGGCAACGCGCCTCATAACCATTACCATTAGCAGCACCATACATAAAGTGCATGTTTGCCATTTCTGCATTCATGTATCTATTCATATTTAACCTACAGCAAAAGCGAGATCGATAAAACATATGACATGACAATAAATAACGAAAAATAAAAGCTAGGATACACATTTATTGTACACTGGCAACATAAGCGAAGGTAGTTATGCTTTTGATGAAAAAAATATAAAATCAATTATAACTCAGTAACGACTGATTTTTTTCTTCATCTTAAAGAGAAATTAATTGGTAAAATCCCGGAGCAACACCCTATATATATATAACGTGTGTTCATTTGAAAAGTCAATCTAGTAGTATGTGATTTACTGAGAACATTTTGAAATATGTCGTAAATTAAAATTTACTACTTAACCTACGAAGTCGTATATTTTGACAGTTTCATACATACAAATAAATAACAAATAATAGGTATTTATTGAAAACTATATCAAATGTTGAAAATGTTGTCCTTCAAGATCAATGCACTTTAAAATCCTCCGTTCAAAATTTCTGATGATATTCTGCAACATTACTGGATTGTTATTAATTTCCATGCATTTCTGTTCGATTCTCTGTAGCATATCATTCAAATTCAATATAGGTGTTCGAAATATGTTATTTTTTAGATAAGGCCACAAAAAGAAGTCGCAAGGTGTTAAATCGCATGAACGTGTAGGCCAGGCAATTTCAGTATTTCGACTAATTATACGCTCATCAAAAAATTCTCTTAAATAATCCAAAGATTCTGCAGTACAGTGACAAGGTGCTCCGTCTTGTTGGAAATATGCATTTTGAAGTTCATCATCATGCAACTGATTGACAAATGGTTGTAAAATTTCCGTGCGGTACCTTTGAGCAGTTAACGTTCCCTGAAAAAATATGGGTCTAATGATTCGCCTTTGGCTTATCGCTGCCCAAACACCAATTTTCTCTGGATGTAGCGATTCTTCATTAATTACATGTGGATTTTCACTACTCCAAATTCTTGTGAATTTTTTTGTGAATTTAGGTATCCCGTTTTATAAAACCATGCTTCAACAGTAAAGATGACTCTTTGCGAAAGTTCTCCATTATTGTTCATATTTACAAACCAATTACAAAACTGTAGTCTACGTGGGTAATCATTTTCTTACAATTTTTGTACTGCTGTGACACGGTATGGATAAAGTTGCATATCTTTTTTTTAATAACTTGTGAGTTGTACCAACAGAAAGGTTTATTTGTTGACTCAAATGTCGAACAGATGTTTGTGGTTCATTTTCCATTATTTCTTCAACACGATTGACAACATGAGGTGTACGTTAATTAACTGCTCGGCTACCTGATTTTCTTAAGAGACTACCAGTTTCAGAAAAAAATTTTAAAGTTCTATCCAAAGTATTATTAAATTGTATATAATCTATTACAAAATGTGGAAACTCAACTTGAAATTCTACCATGCAATCTTGAACTGAATAAACCCATAAACCATCAATTTTATTACCACTTCGAAAATAAGCCTGGACTAAAAAAAATTTATGTTCTAAAGTGAAAGCCATTTTAAAACTGAGAAGCAATTTATTTCAACCAGAATCGACGCACGATTATTTTATGCACTAACTGATATAGTGTTTTAACTAACTGTTTTAGTGTAGGTGTCGAGTCTTTTAGTTTGGTGTGTAGGAATTTTAAAATTCCTACACACCAAACTAAAAGACTTAACACCAACACTAAAACAATCACATACAATATATAACATACCCTGCAAAGACTATGACAAAGTATACATAGGCCAAACAAAACAGTTACTACAGGAAAGGTTGAAAGGTCACAAATACTCAAAAAATCAAACTGCTTTAAAAAAACACCAAATGACACTTAAACATAATTTTGATTTTGAAAATACCAAAATAATAAAGCAAAAAAATACAAAGCCTAGAGGTCTTAGAAATGATCCATATTTTCAAAAACAGCAGAACAATCAACGACAGAAACGAAATTGATGGACTTTCTAAACTCTATTACCCACTCATTAAACAATAAAAGACAACCAACCCCGCCCCCCCACACACACCAACAAAAATTTTTTTTATTGTTTCCCAATTGTAAATACATACACTATATATCCCTTAACACATTTCCTGACCATTTTACTATTTTTAAAACAGAATAAGAAATTCCACTTCTCCAAACAAAAGACACGTCACACAAAATATTCGAAGCGGCGCGGTCGTTTCCCTAAAAAGGGCTCGGACAATTTCCGACGGCACATGTGCACAATATGAGTGTTGAAACAGAATAAATCGGTGAGTTTATGTCATTCAATGTTTCCTTACTTTATTATTATTTTAATTTAAATTTTATAATTCATTCATACAAATGTAATCATTTTAACTTTTCCTTACTTTATTATTAACTTAATTTTAATTTTAATTGTTAATGCACTCACACAAATGCAAACATATTTTCTTACTTTTCATTGTATTAATTTTTGTTTGTAGTTACTTGAAAAAGACGCAAATAATAAGAGTCGAAACGTCGCAGAAGAAAATATTAAAAGTCATTAAAGGTCGCTAAACCAATAAAAAAGTCTATTATTTTAATATTAAGACACGGCCAATAAAATAAATAAGAAAATTAAATTCTTATAAACACTAAATATATATATATATATATATATGTATGTATATATATATATATATATATATATATATATATATATATATGTGTGTGTGTGTGTGTGTATAAATATAGTATAAAAAACATAGTCGTGTTTAAAGTATTTAGAATTTGTATTTGGAGTAATTAAATCAAGTCATGTTTTTAATTTTAATTAATTTTGATTGTTCTTAATTTTGAGCCCATAAAAATTTAAATTAGAAATTAATTCTCTTAACGTTCTACGTATTAGTCATATTTCCCCCATTAAGTAATATCGACAAAATAGATATTACCCATCAAATTTCCACGCGTTCAATTTAACAAATTAAAATTCGTAATAGTGTGCGAAGCGCTCGTTACATCCACACATAACAACAAAAGAACGGAAACAATGACTGGGAAAACATCGAAATTGACCTATTGTGTCTCAAGGACGAATAATGTATCGTTCCTACACGTCAATTTCATTAATTTCCCAATCCGCGAGTTGTAGTAATTTTTCACGGTTTTAACGTTATTATTCTTGCGAGATCTACTCCGCAAATAAGCTACGCTGGATCGTACACGGTATCTAACATCAATTTGTGGAATGTTGATCTATAGAAACGATATGAGATACTGATAAATTAAAACAGGTATTTTAGGTATGTGTAAATATATATTCGTCGATGACTGAATAATGATCTTGACTACAATATTCTTTCAAAAGCGTGTACCGTGCTTGTATCGTTGAAATGTGTACATTACGTTTGCCTGAAGTTATTTTTATGTAAAAAACGTGAGAAGGTAAATCTGAATATCGTATATTTTCCTGTAACTGGAATTGCATCTAATTGATGTAATTAAATTTAGAGTATAGAGAAAAAATTAAATACCAGTGAACGGAATAACTTAATAATAATAATAACCTAATCCGTGTGCGTGAAAGACTATGTGCATTACAGCGTTGTCGTTTTATAAAAGAAAATAGCTTCTTCTTCTAATTTTTGGCTTGGGTGCCAGCACGTCCAGGCAATTGAGAACAGGCCTCTTTTTACCACCCCCAATACATCTAGTTCCACTTTGTTAGTCTTGTGTCTTCGATAAAAGCCACTATCCTCCTCAGGAGAAGTTTGAATACCCTCGTAGGATCCAATAGATCTATTCCGAAGTGTCTCTGTCTGAGTCCCTTCAGTTCCTCACAAGTGCATATTACATGTTTTTCATTTCCTACACCAGTGCTCGCTAACCAAGCCCATACTGTACAGATACTTCCTTAAAGGACAATGTCCGGTTATTAACCTGTTAATACTTTTAATTTATTTTTTGGTACTACGAATCAGGTGGCGGAAAACCTAGCGTCCAGCTCCCTTAGTAGTATGGATCTTAAGAAATCTTAAGACAAACGTGAACATTTGTTTGACACTGTATATGTATATATTCAATGCAAAACAATAATATTCATAACTTTTGTGTCTTTTTTGTTTAACATAGATTTAGTTTCGTTTATCTATATTTAGCTACTTACTTTGCCTAAATTCATACTCATCGTGTATTTAGTATACTTAAAAAAGATCTTGCATTTGGATTATACGAATTACTATTCAATGTTAATTACATATCTTTAAAAATTTCAAATGATGTACTTAAAAATTTCCTAATTGAGTTAACATAATAAATGTAATTCTGTGACCCGTCACGTGCCTGTTATTTGGTTAAATATGCAAAGGCGAAATTGAATGTAAAGATCCATTAAGGGTTCTACGCTTACAGTTTATAGCCCTCTTAATATTCTCGATTTCTTAACATAAATTTAATTTTATTTTATTACCTTGTCGAAATAATTGTGGATGCAAACCCATTATTTACCTGGGATAGAAGAACAGTGTCTACGAAGAACTCAACGAGAAAACATCTAGCGAGAACTCGTAAAGCATCGAGCTAGACAAAATACTCGGCATTCGCTCAGACATTCAAGTATCTTTTACAGAATAATTAAATAGTTATGTACATAGAAGATTAAAATATTTTAGTTCACATTCGGAAAAACTGTGTATAACAAAAAGCCTGTCAAACCAGGGAAGCTGCAACAATGGAGTTGACCTTAATCTCCATTTCTTTTTTTTGTTATTTTTCTATCCATAACCAGATCTTCCTTTTAGCGGAATCCTTAGCGATTCCACATATATTCCTTTTAGTACATTCCTTAGCCAGTTCGTCGACTTGCCTTTAATTTCCTCATTTAGTGACATAGTATTGTCTCGTGCCAGTCTATTAAGGACCTGTTTGCAGTGTTTCACGGTAAATGGGTTCATAATGGTTTTAATAGCTGCCTGACTATCAGTCATTATCTTGATTTTTTTATTCGCGCAGTCGGCTTTCCGAATTTCCTCGGCCCAGGCTATGACTGCAATCAATTCAGCCTGAAAAATCGTTGTATATTTTCCTTCCGTCCAGCACATTCCGCATATACCTGCACATGTGCCCCAATTGGATTGTACTCCGTCGGTGTACCAGGTGCCGGCACCACAATCGCTCGAACGACTTTTTGCCTGTTCCCTAGTCGGAATAGATATGATAAAATAGCTTATTAGACGTGTTATACAAGGTGCTACCCAGAAATTCTCGGCATGTAAAAAAAACAATAAGTTGTTCTTACAACATATTTACTACCATCCTCTTCAAAGTACTACTCTCCTTCCCCATGAATACACCGATCCCAGTGACTTGTCGTCCATGATTGGAAGCAGTACTGGAAGTATTAGCGTGTTAAAAAGTCACAAGGGACAAGATCTGGGAATTAGTTAGGGTGGGATAGTACTGTCGTCTTCGTTGAAGCTAGAAGCTGACGCACATGAAGTGATGTGCGGGTTGATGCGTTGTTGTGGTGTAGGATCCACGAATTGCTACGCCACTTAGTAGGCCATTTGTGTCGAATATTTTCTTTTAGTCGCCGCAGAACATCGTAATGAAATCGTGCATTAACTGTTTCATCTGGTGGCAGAAATTCTTTGTACACGATGCCTTCAACTGCAAAGGAGCAAAACAACATCAACTTGACATTGCTTTGAACTTGCCGTGCTTTCTTCGGTCGTCGTGCCGATGGCGTCTTCCCTGCATTTATGCTACTTTGTCTCGAGTCACCTATGATTCGTCGCCAGTAATGATTTTGGTACTGAGGTTCGCATCCGTTTCGGTAGTTTCTTTTAGTTCTGGCCACATATGAACACGATGCCGGTTTTGTTCAATGCTGAGTAACTTTGGCACAACCTTCGCAGCAAATGTCACAAATGTCATGGACTATTTTCCTTCGGTCTTACAGAATAGCATCACGCACTTTTTCCCCATTTTGTGGCGGGTTTTCTATCAATGAACAACCGGAAAGCTCATCATCATCATCAACCAACGCACATCCATTTTTAAAACAGTTGCATCATTCATAAGTTTGCGTCTAGCTTAAGGAATTCCCATCAAACGCTTGTTTAAGCATTTTCAGAGTTTCCGCTGCAATTTTACCAAGCGTGAAGCAGAATTTTCTCTTTCACATCACGCATTGTAGTGTCTCATAAATAATTGAATTGATTCGGCATTTACTTGATGAAGATCCATAATTTAAAATAGAAATAAAACTACGGTTCTAATCTTCACTTTTAGTCTTTAATCGTAACACGACAATTGTTTCGCCAGCACAGTGGCTTCCTCAGGTGCTTACGTTACAAACTCAAACATAACTCAACAAATATAAACACAAAAACTGGTTTTCGCCACCTAGCAAAGTATCGTTTGGCAGTAGTAGAGACGTAGATCACACCATCTAGGACTATAGAGCTGCACTACCATTATTTCAGACGGCACATTTAGTTTTTGTGAATTTCTGGATAATGGAGCGATTTAAACGCGAAAAGTAACCAATGTAATACTTATTAAGGGTAAAAATATACATTTTATTTTTCAACATTATTTTTCCATCTCCAATTCTATTCATTTAGTCCAGTTTCTTTCCATTTTTCATACTTTGTCTTTTTCTTTCAAGGACACCTGTACACATACTTATTACGCAAATAAACATATAAAATTCCAATTATGGTTGATTTTATAGAAATATAGTGTGTGCTTTATATCACTTTGCTAGAACTGCAGTATCACTGCATTACAACAGGAGAGATAAATCGATGAAAAACGGGCTAGGACAGAGACTGACATTGAAATGCATTTTATCGCGAATTTGATGGCTTTAGTCTTGTCACAATGTGACTTGATTGTATTTATATTGATTTATCGCATCGAAGTTTCGTTATATTTATTTTATATATTTATGTATTCTTTATTTGTTATAAAAATAATATACTCAAATAAAAATAGAGGCAAGACGTTGATAATTCTAAATCAATATCTGCTCAGGATGTAATTTTCATATTTTTGAATTTGTGCGAAGATTATATTATTGAAAAATGAAAATGGAAAGTCAAGTACAAAAATGCGAATATATCCGACGTATCCTTTTGTTTGAATTCAGCAGAGGACTTAATGCATCGGACGCCACTAGAGAACTATTTATGCCGTTCACGGAGAAAATGTTTTTGAGGAGAATACAGTACAGAATTCGTTTTCTCGATTTAAATAGAGCCATTTTGACATAAACGAAATATCGCCTGAACACTTTTAATTCATGATTATTCACGTCAATCAACCCGGATTTTAGCCATTATAATGGATTGTAACCAATAATAACGCCACAACAATCCGAACATGGTATCCTGTAGACAACATGACTATTTAAAAAGAAAGGTGTTATGACGTTGGTCTTGCTATACAACTTCTTCAAAGTATAAGTGTTGTATTTAGCTATTTTAATGTAATTAAATTGTTTGAAGTGTGATACAATTGTATGAGTAAGCCCACCAATGTATGGGATTATTATATAGGTCAGACAGCGCATCGCACAGCATATAATTGATGTCCGTATCGGAAAGAGATCTTGTGCATTGGTGGACCATGCACTTGATCGTGACCGTATATTCAATTTTGTCGACGTTAAGATATTAGACGTTGAAAATAACCTTAAAAAAAACCTTTCTAGAAATGATTCACATTAACAGAGACACAAACAACGTTAATTATAGATCTGATACTTATATATATATATATATATATATATATATATATATATATATATATATATTATTATATTATTATTATATATATATATATATATATATATATATATATAATTTATTTCAATATACTCGGTTTGGCTGTTCGTTGACCATCTAAAAAAGATTTTTGTTAATTGGTGCTTGTATTGTTAAATTTATGTTGCATAGTTTTTTGGTTTTGATATTCTTGTGACTTTAGTTTTTTCCTATATGTTTCGTTTTTATATTTTTTGTTTAAACTTTTACATATACATGTTTTTTAAAAGTTGATGTGACACCTTATATTTATTGTTACATTAATGTTTTAAATTTAATCAATTTGAATGACTGTGAACGTCACTTTTATGTTTTGAACTCTACATTTTGTAAGTATTTTACTACTGCTTTATACACTAATTTATTTAAAGTTATTTTTCATTAATCTTGTAGTATCTCCCGAAGTAGCAACAAACTGGTTGCGAAATATAGAGATAATTAATAAATGAGTTTTAATTGACAGACCGCTTGCCCGTTTTTAGTTTATTTTAACCAATATAGTACGGTCGATAATTTCTTTCAAATTATTATATATATATATATATATATATATATATATATATATATATATATATATATATATATACATATATATCGTTAATTATTTCTTGGAATTCGGCTTGATAACTATTCATTAAATAAAAATGCCCATTAACGTTTCCACTTTTTATTTTGTCTTTATCAGAAAATAAATTTAATTACATACTAGGTGTTTTTCTGGAAAGGTTAATTTAAATTAATAATAATATAATAACTATTAATTTTTGTAACATGTAAATTTATATACAGGGTGTCATTTTGAAAACGTACCACCCTCTATATTTCGGCCCCTATAGAAATTCCAAAAATATGCAAAAACACGTCAAACTTATTTTTAAGGGGGACATTTTGTAGGCTGGTTTTCAATTAAATTACATCAAACCTCTAGCGGGGGTGGACATAACCTCTAAAAATTTAAATGGAAATGGGGGTTGAGTGATACCTCATTTTAAAGGTCGTTTAACCCGCTTTTCAAAAATGCTAAATTCTTGTCCTTTATTTTTAATACTTTTGAAGAAATCAAGTCAAACCATGAACATACAAGTATCAAGTGTTTTGCAATAAAACATTAAAAAACTAATAAAAAGTAACTTATTTTATAAAATTTTCGAAATGTTGTCCATTATTTTCTAAACTACTCTCAAACTCCTCTCTAACATTTCGAAACACTTCTGCCTGAAGTTTTCTACATGTAGCTGTTATTCTTCTCTTTAAATCTTGCAAATCTCGAGGCGGTGTTTTATAAACAATCGATTTTAGATGCCTCCATAGGAAGAAATCTAGAGGCGATAAGTCGGGTGATCGTGGTGGCCATTCTATTGCTACTCTTCGACCAATCCATCTGCCAGGAAATCTATCATTTAGCCACTGTCTAACTGGAAGATAGTAGTGTGGTGGAGCTCCATCTTGTTGGAAGTGTAGAAGATCTTCTTGCAAAACCATGTTACCAGCCGCGTCAATTTGATTTTCCAAACTAGTTGTTATTAAGGGGTCTATTATTTCTTCAAGCAAATTTAAGTAGCGCACACCAGTTAGATTTCCTTCAATGAATGAAGGTCCAATAATAGTATTCCCAAGGATACCAGCCCAAACGTTCACTTTTTCTGGATACTGTGTGTGACCTTCCCTAAAAAGTCGCGGATTTTCATCGCTCCAGTAGCGACAATTTTGCTTGTTAACATGCCCATTAAGAAAAAAAGTACACTCATCAGTAAAGCAAATATTGTGCAAGATATTTTGGTTTTCATTTATAAAATCCGTCATTGTTTCACAAAATTCAATCCTTCTGTCGAAGTCGTCGTCAAAAAGCTGTTGTAGAATTTGCATTTTATAGGGGTGAAACTTATTTAACTTTAGTGCTTTCCTTACTGTTTCGTGAGACATTCCTACTTGGCGTGCCACAATGCGAAGTGATGTGGAGGGTTCTGCAGTAAAGGTGTCTAATACTTCTATTTGTGCTGCTTCATCCAAGACACGGCTAATATTTCTTTTTTTGTTAGCAACGGAACCAGTTTCACTAAACTTAGCGACTAATTGTAGAACATACTTATGATTTAAATTACTATTCGAATACCTTTCGTTAAACATTCTTGACGTTCTTCTTGCGCATCTTCCACATTCCCCATAAATAAGAATAATTTCAATTCTTTGTTGAAGTGTAAACACCATTTTTAAAAATAATGTAATAAAATCGCAACTTTTACCTCGCAAAACTAATTTTACAATAAAGTAATTTTGGCTAAAATAAATGGAGTGACAAATAAAGAAAAATTTGACAAGAATGTCAAGAATGCTTAAACCAGGGCTCTTTTTTTTCTACGTTAAACTACCTGTACGACTATCACAAGTACTAGTTTAGGTAAATCACATTCTTTCCAATAATAATGTTTAACTGAATAGTATGCGTCTTTATTATTTCGTTGGATATTAGAAGTAAAAATAGTTTAAAAATTTACCGTTATGTAATACCTCAATTTCATTTATTTTAATTCATTAAAGCAATATCACAAAGTGTTTTTGATACCTAAACTTCTTTACAGTTTTCACCAAATATCTCGCGAACTGCTAAAAAGAAAAGGCAAGAATTTAGCATTTTTGAAAAGCGGGTTAAACGACCTTTAAAATGAGGTATCACTCAACCCCCATTTCCATTTAAATTTTTAGAGGTTATGTCCACCCCCGCTAGAGGGTTGATGTAATTTAATTGAAAACCAGCCTACAAAATGTCCCCCTTAAAAATAAGTTTGACGTGTTTTTGCATATTTTTGGAATTTCTATAGGGGCCGAAATATAGAGGGTGGTACGTTTTCAAAATGACACCCTGTATATGTATATGTATATATATTCTTGGTAGTTACAATTTGTATTCTTATTTTTAATTTTTTGGGAGCTTGAACTAGAGAAGCAAGAAATAATTAACGATATATAATTAAGAGAACGGATAAGAAAAAAAAAAGAAAAAGAAGTATATATATTGTAGCTTAACAGGCCATTCAGGCCCAGAGCTGTGTAATACTTTTGCATAGCCTTCGATCCTTCGCTTTTCTCGTTCAGTTTACCACATTTTGTCTCAGGTTTACTAGCTCTCCTTCCTTCCATCTTTTTCTTGGTTTCTTTTCTTTTTACCGACCACACTCTCTACGCTATTTGTTTTGGTATCCCATCATCGGCAATCCTTTCCAAATGTCCCGGTCACCACAGTCTCCCAGCTATTATTACTTCGTCTATTTTTGATCCTTGATATATGCCATATACTTCTTCGTTCGTTCTTATATAACCCTCTTCCGCTTTGTCTTCCTTCAAGGATTCTTTTCTCCCATCTCATTACCCTTTCTTTCTGATTTTTATTTATCACCCAAGTCTCACAGCTATATAGTAATGTGGGTTTTAAAATAGTTCTATACATTCTGAACTTAGTTTTTCTTGATAGGTGCTTTGACCTGATTTGGTGGTTTACCATTCCTGCACTTCTATTAACTTTAGTTTAGTCTTATGTTGATTTCTTTTTCTTCTTCGCATCTGGCTGTTATTAGTGCCCCCAGGTAATTAAATTCTTTCACTCTTCCAAATTCCAAGCTTCCTTCTTGAGTCCTTACTTTACAAATTCCATCATTATGTTGCTTTTCAATTCTAATTATTTTACATTTCTCCTGATCTCCAAACCCATCTTACACGCCGCTTGTGTCAGCTTTTTTGTTGCTATTATCGCCATGTCATCTATATAGCATATGACCTGATGGCTTTTGTACATCAACTGTCGCACTTTATTAAGGTTGTTGTGTTTTAATAGAAAGTTTTATAGAACATTTTTAATTAGTTACTATTTTTATTTGAAAACGGGTATAAGTTTCCGGACGTCCCTCGTATATAGACCCCTTCCAACCTTGCGCACTTAGGCCAGAGTGCTCAAGATGCTTTATACCTTCCGTATTCTAAGATTTGCAAATAATATCCTCACCGAAATAAATTTAATTAATATTTTAACACTTTTAATTGTGCAGCTTCTTAGAAACGGTTATGAAAGTATTTTATTTCTTTAACATCTCTAATAGACCGAAACATTACTATAATCGTATTATTAACCCAGTGACACGATACATCTATTGTCTATACTTTCAATTTAATTAAATTAAATTGCCAACAATACTGCTATGATCAATTGATTTCCGATTGCAAAAGTCAGAACATCCCAAATCGAAATTGGCGCATTAATTAATTGAAACTCGATGTGTTTATTTGTAACTATATTTGCACTGATATGTACATGTAACTGCATGTACTGCATATATACTATATGCAGTCGTTTATAGTGGACGCTTTGGTAACATTGAACAGTACCGTGAACAAACACAAGGTTTAATCGAGTGAAGTGACCCGAATTTTTATTATATCGAACTAGTAGTAAGTCAATACTATATTATTAAGGTAGTCTTAGTTTCATTAGTATTAAAACCAGAAAATCTTTTTTATGGAAATTTTAAACATATTTATTCTTCCTGATCGATTTAGGATTTGGGTCTTAAGATTGACAAATAAATTTCTTAGTTATTTCACTGATTCTTGTATTTTTTACTATTTACGAAAGTTCTATCGTATATTTGCTTCTTAATAAAAAGTGTACCTATTTTTTGACAACCAGTTTATCTAATGTTCTTTTTAAAAGCAAATTTTAAAGAAATGCTTGAGAAATTTAAATAAAAATTTTCGTTTTTCAACTTTTCGATTTTAAAATGTTACCTAGATTTTCGACGAATCTTTGGCAACTACTCATTAGTAAATAATATTTTAATATAAAGCATCATTTAATTACGAATATACACTACGGCTCAAATAATATGGACACTTTGTTATCTGCTTCAAATATTTATATGAGCTATTCACGATACGAAGACGTGCACGTCATTTATTGAATTTTCGGCATCACAAATCGGTAGAAAATAAAATACCTATGTACTCCTGATAAAATTCAACGTTAATATGGCCGTATAGTTTGTAGGACTGAGAAAGAAGTGTCCATTGATGACAAATTTGTCAATTGGTCATTTGACCTTTGATAAATGTTTTCTGTCATTTGACAAATTTGTTCTGTCATTTATTTTCCTCGATGTTTGTACGTTTTATTAGTTTCCACCGTTTTTATCTCGTCTTTATTACAAACATTTATTCGTATAACTAAAGTTCAATTATTCGCTTACGCAATAATGCCGAAACCGTTCTCTAGCCAGAGTAAATCACTAATTGCAGCTACAATCGCGTATTTTAAGGAAGAACATGATAATGGTATAACTGTAATGAATTACATTATTTATAGCGTGTATCTGCAGCATTAGGTGTAAGCCTTACAACTGTTAGCAGAATCTCTACTGATGTTGGAAAGGGCAATGCACTGGTCAGCCCTAAATGAAAGCAGGACGTCTGACGATAATATTGAGAAGAACATTACAAGAAGAGACCAATATGTCAGTGGCAAGATTGGGATATCTAACCGGGAATAGACAAGAACGGAAACAAACGATTTCTTCCCTATGTTCCAAAAAGGACTAATGGGTCTTACTAATACTACTACTACCAATGTACGTAATTATTTTTTCCATTTAGCGCCACATATTTCTCCAAACGCTGAATCCATGTCTTCATTCCGTCCATTAAAAAAGCTATCTTTACTGTTGATCTCCAACGAACTTCAGTGTCTGATTTAAAAATGCTGACCTTTCGATACCTCCTTCAACTTTGGGAACAACCAGATGTCTGAAGGTGCCAATTCAGGATTGCGCCAAACAACCGTGAATTTCAGGCTCATCACTGTCTTCATCGTTTCGTTATTGCATGCGGTCTGGCGTTGTGGTGGCGCAAGAAAAAAAATTCGGATACGATTCTTTAGTGATCGTAAAGTTTTGCAGTATCTTATTGAATTAATCATTGATTACTTGATTGATATTCGGTAAGTATAGATTACTTTCTTTGCATCCCAGAAAATGACGAACATGTCTTTCTGCGTTAATGAAACTCTTTTGAATTTTCGTACATGTGGAGAATCAAAACAATGATATTCCCTTGACTGTCGCTTGCTTTCAGAGTCATAACGATACACTCAAGACTAGTTCCCGGTGGTGATATTCATGACAAAATCATCTCCTTTACGTCGATACTGGTTAAGAAGTTCTTGATAAGTGTTTTTTCTTTGTTCTTTCATGATATTCGATAATTGTCTCAGAACTCATTTGGCGCATATTTTTCTATAATGCAACGTTTGAATAATGTATTGCTGAGTAATTTGTTTTTGCGCAATCCGTCGATTTACATTCACTTGTCTTTGATTCTTCCCATGGGTCATTGGTTACTGATCGATCTGATTGCTTTTTGCCAAACATCTTCATTTCGTCTCTATGACAGTCGGATACACGTCGAATCCACTGGCGAACATTCTTTATATTCATGCACAATCATTGCCATAAACAGCTTTCAAACGCCTGTAAATTTCGATGAACGCATAACCATCCAGCGTTAAAAATTCTATCACGGATCATTGCTTGATACTAGTGATGGGAGTTCTCGAGAACAAAAATAGTAATGTATTCGATTCTTGAAAGTTCTCGCTATTTTCGAGGACTTGCAGTATTCGAATACTTTAGGTCCCGGTCTCGGAGCTGTTGCCGGTACTCAGTCAGCAACAACGTTTTGTTATATACTTTTGGTTTCGGTCTCGGATAAGTATTCGATTCCAAAAACTATTCGAGAAACAAGTATTCGATTCTTAAAAGTTCTCGTTTCAGCCCATCACTACTTGATACACATCTCAAAAATCGAACTTATGGGAGGAACTGGATACACGGATCAGTAAAGAATGTTCAACATTATATTGCAAAGAGAATGAAATATTCCTCCAAACACATTGCAAAAATTAATCGAAAGAATGTCAAGAATAGTATAATGTACGCTGTGATTAATGCAAAATCTAAACAGAAAATCAATACATGTGTTTTTTGTCTATACTATTATGAACGGCAGTGTACATATATAGATACGACCTACTGTTTTAATGCCCAGGGCCAACTTGACGCCGGATTTATTTGAACGCACAAAACATATTTAAAAAGAGGAATCTCAAAAACATTTCCATATATATTTGACGCTCTTATATGAATTTATTTATGTAAATAAATGCAATGTGCATTATGTTGTTTTTATTCGTATTTGTTAATCAATTTATTGACGGTAATGAACCAAAAATATTCGTATGAATTATTCATTACAGCAATTTGAAAACGCTCTTAGAATAACAATTATTTTTATATTAATTATTAATAATTATCATGTTTATTAAGGATAAAATGTTATTATGTTTAATGCACATTGTACTAATTTTTTTTTCTTTACTTTAAATGACCTGCTATTTACTGATAAGTCTGATAATTAATATTTGTAAATATGTTACTAAATGTTTATTAAAATGTTATTTAAAATTTATCGAATTTGTTTGTTTCTTTTCACAACAACTTCAAATTAGATATAATAAAACACTTTAGCTGTAGCCCAAAGCTTTTCCAACAAAAACTAAAGTTTTCACACTAATACATCGTGATCAATAGAATTAAAAGCTTTTGTGTAGTGTGTATATATTACATCCATTCAAGAACGATTGTCAATAGTTTTACGTATATTTACATAATATTATTTATCGTAGTCGAAGACAATTAAGAGAGATAGTAATATTTTGTATGTTTCTATATACAAAGTGTCCCGTATCGTTATGTTCAAATTTTAGGAGTGTAAAGCAGACTTCATTTCAAGTAACAAAAACGCAAAACTTGCATATCCATTTTTATTTGTTTCAAAGTTACAGATCTATGAATGTGATTGTCAGATCATGAAAAAATATGTAATCCTAAACTCAACAAAAACTGATTTTATTTAAAAAAGTTCAATTAACAATATTTTCGAAATGTCTTGTTGAATGCAGGCTTGTGCCCGTAAGCCAAGAGAAGAAGTACTTATCCAAATTTCATACTTGTTTAGTCGGATTTGCTCGGCAGCCAGGTGAATACTATCCAACAACTCTTCTCTTGTGTTCGAAACTTGCGCGAACCCGCATAAATAAAAGTCAAGGGAATTAAGATTAAGATCGGGTGATCTGGGTGGCCATGCAACAGGACCACCTCGACCAATCCATCTTGAATAATTGACGTTAACCCAATTTCGGACAGCAATTCCGAAATGTGGTGGTGCCCCATCCATGTGAAACTACATGTCTCGCCGAACATTCACTGGGACATCCTCTAAAAGACCTGGCAGTTCGTCAATAAGAAATTGAATGTAATTGTCCGCATTTAGCCTCCCAGAAAGGACGACAGGACCAATCAACAAGTCATCGATTAGGGCCGTTAATAGAAAATTAATGTTGAAATTTAGATGGGCGTATAGGTTTGGGATTTTCTGATGAGCACCTGTGCAGGTTTTTCAGATTTGTAACACCATTTCTCGTGAACGTAGATTCTTCTATCCAGAGGACTGTTCTGCAGAAATTAAAATGAAGCCGTGACTGTCTTAATATCCAGGTTGAATAAATTAGACGAGCTTAATGGTCTGCCTCAAGCAAACCGTGTCCCCTGCGATAGTGATATGGATATAAGCCCTCACGTTTTAAAATTCGCCAAACTGTCGTTCGTGGCACTCCTAGTTGTCTAGCGATTCGACGTACACTGAGAGTTAGATCCCTTGTAACAATAGCTACTGCTTCTTCTTCTAAGTCGACTGGCAAATTTACTCCTCGGTCGAAAAGATAATCACGAGTCCGCATTCCCGAAATTGTCTGTGTACTTCCAGAAACGTTCTGTAATGAGGAATGCGCCTATCGGGAAACCGATGTCGGTATTCAATAACTGCTTGACGTGCACTGCCGTTACAGTAGCCATACACAAAATGCATGTCCGCATACTCTTGAGAAGAAAATCGGTAAGACATTTTGAATAAAGAAAACGTGTCCACTCACTAATAAGCTGTTGTATGAACTGATACGTAATGTAAACGTTTATTAAAAAATGCAACGTTAACAGTCATCTGAACATTTGTTTATTGTATGATATTCATGGTTCAGCACTTACGAAATAAGTAAGAACCTTCTTTATCATAAATCAATTTCCAGTACTCTTTTTTGTAGATCTCCAAGAAATTACTGTATGCACTACGACACGTGTTTATGCGTGATAACATTTTATTATGCGACGTTAACAATCACAGGCCTGTTATTGAATCGTATAACTTTTTTTATAAATAAAATCAGTTTGTATTGACTTTAGGATTACATTTTTTTTCATGATCTGACAATCACATTCATAGATCTGTAACTTTGAAATAAATAAAAATGGATATACAAGTTTTGCGTTATTGTTACTTGAAATGGAGTCTACTTTAGACTCCTAAAATTTGAACATAACGATACGGGACACCTTGTATTTATTGGTAGATCAGGTTCCCAAATACCTAAATATATCTGTAATTTCAAATATTTGTAACGTAACCATTGAAAATGAAAATAGAACCAATAATTAAATATTTATTAATATATAATCGTAATACGACAATTGCTCCGCCAACACAGTGGCTTCGTCAGGTACGTACAAACCAATAATGATATACATAAATTCAAAAATAAAGGTTAATATTATTACAAAACAATGTGAAACATACTTTACAATTTTTTTGTATAAAACAAAAGTATTTGTAATACTATCAAAATATTAAAAATCGGATGTGGAGAACACAATACAAGTTTGTGTGAAAATTGGTGTCTTGACATGTGGACACGTGTTTCGTTTTGCTAAAGACTCGTGAGTGATGCTGGGATAGATAAAATTAATTAATATAGTTTTTTGGTGTTTTTAAAATGAGAGAAATAATACAAACTGGTTTGTAGTAACTAAACACTGGGTTTCAACAAATACACTTTATTTTTAAAATTGTGTAAATATGTTGTAAGGAAGTACGGTATTTTTAATACTACGAAAACCTTCTATTTTAAATCGAGGATCTCAAACAGTTGCTATTCTAGTGATTAATCGTCCTTCATATGAAAATAGCCTTGCTTTAACAGATTCCAAAAGTTTGTTGCATAGTGTCTTTCCTTCCTCAATTTTTAATTCCAGTAGCGATGCTGTCAGATAATTGTACAGTCCAAAAGTTATTGGGATTATTAAGGAAATAGTAACATATTTATTACCTACAAGAATTTCCCACTACTGCTTTTTAAGATAAATTTCTCCAGTTTATATAACCACTTATTCGTAAGATACCGTTATTTGTTTTAATCGTGTTACTGAAATGCCCCCAATACGTGCGTTACGTTCGGTAGTTCATTAGAAGTAATGTGACGTTCTACAATTCATAAAATGGTAAAATCTATTTGTACTTTTTCGTTATGTTTTCTACCCTTTTTGATACACTAATTTTACTATCCTGGATATATTTCAACCTTAAAAAAATACTATCGATCTTTGAATTTGTTAGAAATACAGTGGAACCTCTCATAACGAGCATAATTCGTTCCAGAAACTTACTTGTTAAGCGAAACACTCGTTAAACGAAACAATTTTTCCCATACAAATCAATGTAAAATACGACAATGCGTTCCATACTGAAAAATACATACTCATTTTTCAAATGTAGTAACTTGTAATACAATTTTATTTGAAACAAAAACGTAAATAAAAATATGAATTTATGACAAGTAATTAATCCTTTTTAACTAGAAAACTGTCTAAAGACATTTGTTTTTGCCGACGCTTCAAAATTTGACGAAAATGTGTCACAGCATTATCATTAAATAAATTTGTAGCACGAATAGCCACCTCCTTGTTAGGGTGATGCTTCTCAATGTACGATGCAACAGTTTCCCATGCTTTCAGAATTTTTCTTATTGCGCTAGAAGATTGTTGCTCTGCTACTTCCTCCTCCATTAATGAGCTCTCCTCCATAATCTCTTGCTGGCAAACACGATGCAACTCCGTAAGCTCTTCGGTGGTCAACTCTTGACTGTGCTCTTTCACAAGCTCCTCAATATCGTTGTTGTCCACCTCGAGTGCCATGATATTGGCCAATGACACAATCTCGTTAACTGTAGACTCCACGGGTACTGTTTCAAAATCACATTCAACAACACTCTCTGGCCACAGTTTTTTCCAAGCAGAAGTGAGGGTCCTCTTGGTAACTCCTTCCCAAGCCTTGTCAATCATCTTGAGGCAAGCAACGATGTGAAAATTATCTTTCCAAAACTCTCTAAGAGTGAGATTTGTCTCTTCGGTAACTTCAAAACAACGCTCGAAGAGTGTTTTAGTGTAGAGTTTTTTAAAGTTAGAAATAACCTGCTGGTCCATAGGTTGGAGTAACGGAGTGGTGTTGGGAGGCAGAAACTGGATATTGATGAAATTAAATTTTTCATGAATATAATCTTGTAAGCCTGGAGGATGGGCGGGCGCATTGTCCATAACAAGCAAGACATGGAGAGGAAGATTCATCTCAAGCAAATATTTTTTTACGGATGGACCAAACACTTCATTGATCCAATCAGTGAAAATGTCACGTGTCACCCAGGCCTTCTTGTTGGATCTCCACATCACATTTAGTCTGCTCTTCTGGACATTACACTTCTTAAAAGCTCGTGGAGTTTCGGAATGGTAAATAAGCAGCGGTTTAATTTTCAAATCGCCGCTTGCATTGGCACAAAATAGCAGCGTGAGGCGGTCTTTCATTGGCTTGTGGCCTGGCAATGCATTCTCTTCTGCTGTTATATAGGTTCGCTTTGGCATTTTTTTCCAGACGAGACCCGTCTCGTCCCCAAGATCTATGAGCTTCTTGAAGTCACTGATGAAGTTCTCTGCTGCTTTTGTTTCAGAGCTTGCTGCTTCACCGTGCCTCACAACGCTGTGGATGCCGGTTCTTCTCTTAAACTTCTCGAACCATCCATGACTTCCCTTGAATTGTAGTTCTTTCTCGGCAGTAGATGATCCTGGTGTTTTCTTAACGAGGTCAGCGAAAATAAGTTTCGCCTTCTCACAAATAATGTTTTCGTTAATAGTGTCGCCTTGTAATCGCTTCTCGTTTATCCATATTAGAAGCAACCTCTCAACATCATCCAGAATACGTAAACGTTTTGTAGACATTCTTGACACTCCCTTTGAAGCATTCATCTCCTTAATTTTGTTTTTGTTCTTGAGAATAGTGCAGATTGTTGATGTTGACCGATTGTATGTGCGCGCTAGATTAGCCACGCTAACACCTTGTTCTCGCTTTTCAATGATTTTACGTTTCATTTCAACAGTTATTTTTTCTCTCTTATGATTGTCTTCTTGTGGTTTTTTCTTCGAAGACATTTTAGCACACGTTATTACACTTTGCACATAAAAAAAAAACGAATACACGTTGTCTGAATACAAAATTTGTAAAAACGGGTGATCACGCACGAAAACAATACAATAACAGACCAAGTGCTAAACACAGACTAATGCATCGGCGCGGAAGTCCCGGATCATAACTTAATGTCGGGAAAAAAGGGACTTCCCCTTTCTGCGTAACTCGTTATGCGAAATGTCGCTCGTTAAGGGAGCAACTTCTTCACATTTTTTTTGTTCGTTATGCGAATTACTCGTAATCAGAGGTGCTCGTTATGAGAGGTTCCACTGTATTTAAAATTGTTTTTGCACAAGGTATACGCCTGTTGTGATAATTAACTATTATTTTAAATAAATTATGTATTTTTCAATAAAACAGTATTTAATTTAAGATTTAAGTATGAATGAGAAACATAAATATTTGACAATTGGAAAAATGTTACTGGTGTATAACTGGTTACCTGCTATGCCCCACCACCATACATTTATCCCTATGTGTAATGCTAAATTAATAAAAATCAATGCATTATACCTATGTGTAATGATAAAAGAAAAACCCGGTATTTTTCTAACCTATACAGTATTCTATAACAGGAAATAACAAGTGTTCATTTGAAAAGTCAATCTAGTAGCATGTTATTTACTGAGAACATTTTGAAGTATATCGTAAATTAAAATTTACTACTTAACCTACGAAGTCGTATATTTTGACAGTTTCATACATACAAATAAATAACAAATAATAGGTATTTATTGAAAACTATAACAAATGTTGAAAATGTTGTCCTTCAAGATCAATGCACTTTAAAATCCTCCGTTCAAAATTTCTGATGATATTCTGCAACATTACTGGATTGTTAGTAATTTCCATGCATTTCTGTTCGATTCTCTGTAGCATATCATTCAAATTTAATATAGGTGTTCGAAATATGTTATTTT
Organism: Melolontha melolontha; assembly: GCA_935421215.2. Classification (NCBI taxonomy): domain Eukaryota; kingdom Metazoa; phylum Arthropoda; class Insecta; order Coleoptera; family Scarabaeidae; genus Melolontha; species Melolontha melolontha. The sequence goes on along the minus strand of OW285239.1, from coordinate 1,769,659 downwards.
TTAGATAAGGCCACAAAAAGAAGTCGCAAGGTGTTAAATCGCATGAACGTGCAGGCCAGACAATTTCAGTATTTCAACTAATTATACGCTCATCAAAAAATTCTCTTAAATAATCCAAAGATTCTGCAGTACAGTGACAAGGTGCTCCGTCTTGTTGGAAATATGCATTTTGAAGTTCATCATCATGCAACTGATTGACAAATGGTTGTAAAATTTCCATACGGTACCTTTGAGCAGTTAACGTTCCCTGAAAAAATATTGGTCCAATGATTCGCCTTTGGCTTATCGCTGCCCAAACACCAATTTTCTTTGGATGTAGCGATTCTTCATTAATTACATGTGGATTTTCACTACTCCAAATTCTTCTATTTTGTGAATTTAGGTATCCCGTTTTATAAAACCATGCTTCATCAGTAAGGATGACTCTTTGCGAGAGTTCTCCATTACTGTTCATATTTACAAACCAATTACAAAACTGTAGTCTACGTGGGTAATCAATTTCTAACAATTTTTGTACTGCTGTGATACGGTATGGATAATGTTGCATATCTTTTTTTAATAACTTGTGAGTTGTACCAACAGAAAGGTTTACTTCTTGACTCAAATGTCGAACAGATGTTTGTGGTTCATTTTCCATTATTTCATCAACACGATTGACAACTTGAGGTGTACGTTTCTTAACTGCTCCGCTGCCTGATTTTCTTAAGAGACTACCAGTTTCAGAAAAAAGTTTTAAAGTTCTATCCAAAGTATTCTTAAATTGTATATAATCTATTACAAAATGTGGAAACTCAACTTGAAATTCTACCATGCAATCTTGACCTGAATAAACCTATAAACCATCAATTTTATTACCACTTCGAAAATAAGCCTGGACTAAAAGAATTTTATGTTCTAAAGTGAAAGCCATTTTAAAACTGAGAAGCAATTTATTTAAACCAGAATCGACGCACGATTATTTTATGCACTAACTAACAAACACATACTAATATATTTGCGTCTTATTCTATCAAAATTTCAAAGTAACCTAGATTGACTTTTCAAATGAACACTTGTTATATAGAATTAATAGAAATTGAATAGACTAAATGTGAGTTTTTATTATTGTCTAAACGGTCGCTTTAAATGAATAAATTTAACAAACCATTATTGAAAACTAAGGTAATTCTTTCTATTGGCAAGAGTCAGACTCAATAGGTAAATTGAAATTTTTTATCAAATATTAACTGAGCTGGAAATACACTATATTTTTCAACACGATGAGGACTTTCCAATATTTAATACAATCCAAATCATAATAGTGTTTAAACTTGGCACCAACATATTTTTAATTACACAATCACCGTAATTGGCTTAATAATAGTTTTATATTACATACACTACCACGAGAATTTAATATTCTTTGAATAATATACAAATATACAGATGGGTAAACACTTATGACCGATACTGTATATGCTTAGATGTATTTATTGTAAGTCACATAACCTTCAAAACTATTTTATTTTTAAAAATTCTTTCTTTGGAGACTGTGGTTAAGTAAAAACTTAAAAAAGGTATATATATACCCTTACCACAATTATTAATCGTATCCTATATAAATAGGAAATATATATAAATAGGATACTATTTTATTTTTATTAAATAAATTTTATATTTAACTTCTCTGGAATATAACTATGAAAAATATATTTGAACGTCAATTGTATTAATATACTAATCATAATCTAAATATTTAAATAAGTACTTGATTTTTACATTTTACAATTTATTAAATAATTTAATTTTAATTTAATAATATTTATTTCAGCGAACCGGTCCTACCCGGATACCTGTGTTCGGGCCAAGGATACCCGTTCCTGTTGTGCCCACAAATACAAACGACAAACCCATAATTCAAAAATTTCAACCCGACATAACAACAATAATACAGAGAAAGAAGACTGTTGACGAAGTGACTGTGAAAGATATCGGTAAAAAAGTGCGCATAGCAGACAAAGAAGGGATTCTGCGTTTCGTCGGTAATGTACATTTCTCGACCGGTGTGTGGTGCGGCGTTGAATTATCGAGCGCGGTCGGTAAAAACGATGGTGTCGTTCGCGGCGTGCGTTACTTCGCCTGTTCCGCTTCTTGCGGTTTGATGGCGCCACTTTGTAAGGTTTCACTAATCGACGAAATAGCGGAAGATGCAGCGTCCGGTCCGTATAGTATGATTTTCGATGTTAACGATCAATTGATGAATAATACGTATACGGAAGTTAGATTACAGGATTTGGATGAGACGCACAAATTATCGACCACTTTTTCGAGAGAGAATAAAAAACAGCCGAATTTGGTTAGATCGGAAACATTCGACAAATCGGAACACGAGGAGAAAATTTCTTCGTTGCCATCCATTCACAACGCCAATATTAGATTTGTTCAAAAGGATAACGATCGTGCCACAAATACAACACAAATAAAATGTGATACAGTTGTAAATAGATCTGGCAATAATAGCCTTTTTGAAAATTCCGTACAAAATGACAGTGGAAAATGTGACGAAACAATAATAAATATCTCTATAACCAAGAGGAGGAGAGTCCTTAATATTTCACATACTGACAAAGAAGGATTTAACATTACACCAAATAAGGAGCAAAGTAGAGGTTCCCTTAAAACTTTCGACAATGTAACCTTCGATTTAAAATCGGACAGCAAGGGTGTGAATACGACGATAGTAAAGGAAGCGCCCAAGCATAGAGCTCCATCTGAATTAAATTTACGAAGCTATAATTGTAACGATACTGTTATTTTGAAAAATATAAACGAATCTTTCGATCGGCCAAAAAGTTACCCTATAACTGAAAACTATTTTTCACCAATTAAAAATACGCAACAACAACCAGAAGATATCGGACATTCTACTCCTTTGAAGAATGAGAAAGAGCGGTCTTTGACATTATCGCCGATAAATCGTAATATAGAAGACGATAACAACAAGAGAGATTCTTTGGATTGTGATGAGTCTCTCGGTATCCTTACGCCGGATCAAATGGTGGATAATCTATCGTGTTTTATAGCGTCTAGGTCTCCGTCATCTGAAAACATACCATCTCTTTTAAACGACATAAATATCGTTATGAAATATCAGAAAGAGGCGGATATTGCAAGTCCAAACGTTGTAGATTCCAGTATTAAGGATTACAGTTTAGGAGTGCTTGATGTTAATGAGATGTCGACATTATTATCGGACACAACAATGAATATGGAATTACCTTTGGATACTGAAAATAAGAAGGATTTCACATTGACGAGAATAGAGCAGACGCCTTCTCCTGAAGAACTTCCGTTGGATCCTACGCCGATAACCGACACGGAGCCTAAGACAGAACCTACACAATCCAAAACGACCAGTAACTTTATTACTAGTATTACTAGCATAACAAGTATAGATACGGGATATCAAGGGGATGGGGAAATGTCCAGGCCTGCTAGCAGAGGTCCTGATAATTCTCCTTTGACGAGGAGGCCGTTAACAAGACCTCAACCCAGAAGGACTGATCCTATGACGGATTCCGATTTTTACACTGAAAGTGACGCCGATAACCATGAAGAACATCCTCTTCGGGGTGATAGACGAGCTCAAGTTATCGACGGTACTTTATACGGTGTTGATCCTCAGGCCGCGGCGGATATCTACGTTAATAATCGTGAAAATATGGACTCCAGTGGTATATTTACTGATTTGGAATCTAATATTAGAACGGAAGAACTTTCGAGTGCAGATAATGACGTCAAGCCTAATCCGAGTATGGACGTTTCACCATCCGATTCATCGACTAAAACTATCTCGGATAACAGCCAAGATAACGGTCTAATTATGCCAAAAACACCAGCCTCTATCCAGTCTCCAGATTCTAAAAATGTGTCCGATAGTACTGTGAAGGAAATTTCCCCCAAGAGACATACGCCATCACCATCAACTGCTACTTCTAGTCCTACAAGTGTAAGATCGCCCAGACACATAAATAAAGAAGATGTTTTGAAAAAGTACAAGATGCCAAAAAGGAACGTTGCTTCGAAAGTGAAAGCGATGTTAGAACCAACTAACTCACCGAATGTAGAGAAGAAAACGACCAAAAAACCGGCGGGTCGATGGGACGCTGTGATGAATAAAATTTCTAAAAATCAAGATCAGAACAAAAGTGTTGTGAAGGAAATAAAATCGAAAGTTTTCGCTACCATCACAACGACAAGTACGATTAAAATCGAGCCATGCAAGACTTCAATTAGATCTCCTGGCAATCAGAAATCCCAAAATAATAAGCTGTAAGTAGAAATTTTATGAGTTAAACGTGTTAATGCTTGTTACTGTAAAATATTAGTCATATTAGAATATCTTTTACATGTGTGTAATAAAGAGAGTGGACTAAAATAAAGAGAGTGGTTTAACGTGGGAATATCAAACTTTGACCATTAATTTATAAAACATAGTTGTAACTACAGCAACCATATACAACTTTGTCTTATGAAGAAATACCCTTTTTAGAGACCCAGACCAAGCACACAAGTTTGGAGCAGCAACAAAAATGTTATTTTCAGTATAGTTCACTTCCTTTTAAACCTATGTTTTGGCTTCTTTATAAAATGTTTCATGCCGATTGCTATAAGTTGATTATATTCTATCTTGCTTAAATTTTGTCCTTCAATGTATTTTTTGAGATTCGAAATAAAAATATATCACCGAATCTTAACTTTAAGGCTGATGCTCAATTTCTTCTTTGCCACAATCAAAAACAGCAGTTTTCAAATCTTGACTTATACATTGATGTATTGTTATAGTGCAGCAAACCTTTCGTGTAAGTTTCTGGTATCGTTTTACTTTAACAGAATCTCTGATATGATTCATTAAGGTGGTGCAATAGTCTCTTGTTGCTGTGCTACTTTCATGTAATCAATTGACGGTATTGCCCGGGAGTCCCAAGAAATGCTCGTTATTATTTTTCCTGGAGAGTTGGCCTTACATATATTGAAAAAGCTGGAGCTCTTGTTATCCCATTACATTGGCCTTGTTTCGATTGAAGATCATAATGATAAATTCATGTTTAATCTCTAGTAACAAGTCAGTTCAAAAATAATTCTGGTTCCTCACCACAAAACGTCAAAAATATTCACACTTTTCTATTTGAACAACCATTTAGAATGACTAAAGCATGCATGGAATCCACCTTGAGGTAACTTTTACAATTCCAAAGGCTTCATCTATGATTATGAAAGCAGTGGTTTCTAAAGTTACTATTAAAACTGTTAATTACCGCTTCTTCAAGCTTGCCTCTTCTACAAGGGATATATTTTTGTTGCACATAGTCATAAAATCAAATATTGGATCGATTAAAAGTGCTTAGTTGCTATAACGAAATAAAACAAAACACTTTTTGCAAAATAGTTTTAATAAACTAAATGCACCTTTCGTGTGCACACATCATCAGTAGTACTGTTTAAACATAATATCTACGAGACAATATATAATATGAAAATACATCATATACAGTAAAATTAGAGGTAGGGTGAAAACAAATTAATGAAAGATTACAATCAATCTTAAAACTAATACAATTTCTGACAATGAGGTCATGGGGAAATACCCAATATCTATGAAACAAAGGGAGCATCGGCTTGGACTAACGGCAAAAGGATTAGGGATTACAATATAAAATATTAATCTGAATGAAGAATTTAGTACCTGTTTACAATATGTCTTAATTATTTAATGATGTCAGTATACATACTAACAGTTTATTAGTGAGGGGTGAAATATCATTATTTAGAAGATAATTTTTGTGTTTTTTCATATATGGCTTCCCACATGTCTAAATTTTTATTACTGCCTTTTTTAACTAAACTAACATTTTCTAAATTGAAGTTGTGACCTGTATCTGTATGATGTAGAGCTAATGCTGACTTTTCTATGCTGTGTAATTTAACATGAGCCATATATTCTTTGTATCGTGTTTGAACATTTTTTCTGGTTTGCCCGATGTATAATTTTGGACAAGAATTATAACTTATTTTGTAAATGCCCGACTCTTTGGACGGATCTGTGTTAACAATTTTTGTTTTTGGACACTGTTGTAACTTATTATTGTTGGAGAAACCTGCAATTAAATTGTATTTTTTAAACAGTTTTATTACTCTTTATTGTTGTTCAAAGTGTCTGGTGTTAGAGTGATTTTTGAAGTTTTGAGCCTTTTCTTTTCTAGTTTGTTTTTAATTTTCAATACTAATTGTTTGTCGTAACCAATCGATTCTGTAACTTCAACTATGTAGTCTAATTCTTTCTTAAAATTCATAGGGGATTGACACTAATCTGTTGATTAAAAACTTAATACTGCTCTCTTTACATTTGTGAAAAGTGTACGAGTGTTTGTGAATGTAATTGTCTGTGTTTCTTTTCTGTGGATGTCAAATTGAAAAGTATTTGTCTGATAATGAAATTTTTAAATCTAAAAAGGCTAAAGTTTTATCTTTTTCTAATTCGTTCGTGAAACGTATTGAAGGATATTGTTTATTCAAAATATTGAAAGATTCGGGTATCTGCAAACACATCATCTACATATCTTGCCCAAAACTTAGGAAAAATGCCACAATTAACTTTGCATTTGTTTTCAAGGTTACTCAAAAATAGCTTAATTGCTTTTCAAAATATTTTCCACAAAAATTAATGCACGTCTGCATTCGTTCAAACTAATTGTTAAAACAGTTGGTCCAGTTTTCAGTTGAGACAGTCAAAATTGCTGTTTTGACGACATCTACTGTTCCTTCCGGTGACTTAAATCATCGACCACGCATTCCATTCTTGATCTTTGGGAACGTAAAAAAAATCATTGGGACTTGGGTCGGAACTATACGGAGGATGATCTAATAATTCGATATTTTGCTGTTTCAAAAACTCTCAATTGTCTTTCGAGCTGCGTGCAAATTGTGTGCGTTGTCATGATGTAGGATGATTCGTCGTTGTGGGTTGGTTTTTCGGACCACGGCGATTATTTCTGGCAAACAAACAGTTGTGTACCAATCCGCATTAAAGGTTCTTCAATCTTGCAAAGGAATTGTACCTACATGACCTGATTTTGAGACAAACGTTGTGGCCATCTTTTTCGATTCACTTCGCGAACGGATAACTTTCGTCGGATTCTCTTCATCTTGAAACACCCATTGACGTTTATTTTCGGGTTCATAGGAATAAATCCATGATAGAGCTGTTCTTTTGAGTTTCCGTTATTAAACTGGCTCAAAGTTTTACGACACTAATTAATGCGAGCCGACTTTTGCTCTTCATTTAAAAGATGCGGAATCGAACTGGAAAGTAACTTTCTCACACCCAGTTCATCATGTAGGATCGTTTGGATTATGGTCTTTGAAATACCCATGTATGTCTCAATTTCACGATATGACACATGTCTATCTTCCTTAATCAGGCGGCCCACAGCTCGATGTTTTTCTGGGTGACTGCTGTTCTTGACAAACCTGTCCTTGGATCGACGCCGATACTGGTGCGTCCACCACAATACATTCACAATACCAACGCCAAATTGTCGATTGATGTGGTGCTTCCTTCTCAAAAAAAGAAACCAATTCAGGAAGACATTGTTGTTGAGTTAATCCTCTCCGAAGGATGTAAAATATTATAGCGCGATAATTTTTTAGGTATAATTCCATTTTTAGGAATAATTCCATTTTTCGACCAACTTATAAATTTTAAAAATTAACTATGATTAAATCACTTGCCGTATCTTGATGAAACTTTAGATTTAGATTAACGAATGATTGAGATTAATTTTGACGCGTGACGATTTATTACTGGCGCCCTCTGTGAAGCTATATGCAACACTAAAAAGACATCCCTCGAATTACCGAAACATTGTTTTTTTTAACATCAGAATTGGTGATACATATATTGAAAAATAAATGTTGATAGTTCTAGTTTTTTATTTTCACATCTTCCGGGAATAAGAATTGCCCGTCGTATTTTATTGTCAACGACATGTTTAGACGTAAGAATATTACTTTCTCTATAAATTTTTTCCGTTTCTAAAAGTCAAGGATTTATTTATTTTTTGTGTAAAGAAACTCTTTTCAAAACAAGTTTTTGTGAAACTGATGTTAAATAAGTAAGCAAGCATTCTGCAGTAAAATGTTATAGATGTACTAATTATATTAGTAATCCACAGACTTATAGTTGAAAATTAAAGTAGCAAACTCATCTTAGTTCCTCTTAAAATAAATTAAATTTACACCTTGATAAGTGTCAATACATCGTTGAGGCAACTTTACGAATATTTAAATATATTTTTTTAAATAAAATCTTTATAGAATTGAGTCGATATATGACAAAAATACAAATACAGATTTTGTAAAACACCTTAATGAAATTTAAAATTTTGATAAAATGTGGAATAATTTTATAAGAAACATTTTTCAGACTGTAAATAACCTTAACAATATTTCCTTCCCTAGTTTTATGACTATAGGAACAAATTATATTAAAATAAATAAATAGTGTGAATTCTAAATTAGAGGAATAGACTTGTCGAGTATTTGTTAGAAAACTGCATTCAATATTTGTTTAATATTGTATACTCATACTTCATAGATTTACAAAGCTATAAAACCCCTTTCACCTCTGAGCGTGGCATAAGGAGAATCTTATATACAGTACAAGCTCGATAGTGTGAACGCAAAAATACCAAGGACCACTCATATTATAGGGGGTGTTCATACAATTGAAGGTACATAAAAATACATTATCAAAATCTCTTTATTTCACAAAGAAAGTTAACATAGATAATATGTATAACGAAATAAACATTTATTAAAAAAATAACAAATAAAAATATGTATGTACGTCCCTATGTAACAAAAAGTAAATATCTATTTATCTCCTTAAGAAAGAAAAAAGTTGCACATGTACAACCGTATTACATATTTATTTTAGGTCTGAAAAAATGTGTAATTTTTTTCTGAATCTTTTTAGATTGAATATTCAAAAGGACAGCCTCTATTATATATATTTTGAAGCAATAAATTTTTACTTATGTCAAAATTATTTTCTTGAGCCCATTGCACTGCTAAACCCAAAGCTTCTGCAGCAGCAGCATGTGAAACACACTGATGATCTAATTCTGCTTCCTCATCCTCAGGAATTTCATCGTCGAAGATTTCGATTTCAGATTCATCTTGACGATCTTCATTCCATATTTCTGTCTTCAGATGTGTTACCATAATTTATTTCATTTCAAGTAGTGTAACTGTGTCCTTAAGTGCTTCATTGTAGTCAATCTCTTTAGCGGCATTAATTTGCTTCACAATTTCCGATAGGGGAATATCATCTTCGTCCGGTTCGTTACACTTTAAAATGTTATTCCAACATTTACGAATTATATCAGGATTAAGTTTATTCCACGCAATCGTCAGATGCATTATAGCATCCCTTATTGTTAAAAGTTTCAGACTCTCTGTTAATTGATCACTTTTTCCTACAATTGAACTTAAAAGGCTTTTCCTATAGTAAAGTTTTGTTAATTTTAAAACGTTCTGATCTAGCGGTTGTATTAATGGTGTGACATTGGGTGGCATGAATATTACGAATATCATTCCATCGGCTGTTCTTAGCTTCTCTTTTGGTGGGTGTCTAGGAGCATTATCTAGTAGAAGAATGGCTCTTGGAGGCAACCCATGGGATTTTAAAAACTTCTTTACCTACAAATGCGTAAGGGAATGTATTATTTTATGTATCTACGTTTTTACATTACATAGCATAAGCTTACCTCAAGAACAAAATTCTCAAAAAACCACCCCTTAAATATTTCACAAGTCATCCATGCATTTTTTGAATGTTTGTAAATCACAGGATTTTGGAATTTACTTAATGCTCTCGGGTTCCTAGATTTTCCAATAATAAGAGGTGTCAATTTATGTTCGCCTGTAGCATTTGTGCAGCCTAAGAATGTCAATCTTTACTTTGCAATTTTTAACCCTGGGGCTGTTTTTTCTGATAAAGAAACGTAAGTCTTTTCGAGGAGAAGCTTCCAAAATAATCCCGTCTCATCTGCATTATATATTTGTTGGTGACTTAAATTTAGTTCTTGTATAATTCCTGTTTAAAGGGGTTGACCAATTCCGGCTGCGAAGATAATTTTTCTCCCGTTATTTATAGAAATCGAATGCCATAACGGGTCTTAAATCTTTGCAGCCAATCATCACTAGCTGTAAATGTTACGTTTCCACATAAGCTTAATGCTTTTTCTCGAATTATGTCGCCACTTACAGGTAAATTACGCTCTCTTTGTTTAAGAAACCATTTGTAAAGTTCTTTTGCCATTAATTTGTATACACGTACCTTCAAGGTACGTCTTTGAGAAGGATTTAACATATTGTCTACAGCTTCTAAAATGACATCCTTTTTCTTTTTTTATTAAACAAACAGTTGATTTTGCTATACCATATTTTTTGGCCAATAACGATACTGTCATACCTTTCTCTGTAATACCTTCTCTGTAATAACTTTCTCAATTTCTTCTAATATTTTTGACTTTTCTTTCAATGTTAAACACTTACTGTTTGGCTTAACCATATTTATAATGAATATAAAACCAAATTGATAACAAGTTGACTGCTCGATGGGGTAGATCTAACTACAGTGAATAATATTAATGCTGCTTATATGTATTGTAAACAAGTTAAAAGTCAACAAACACGTATTCATACTATCGAGCGGTAAACGTTGTTCACACTATACGGCTGTCCGTACAAAATGTGAGGGCGAAAAATCTGTTGATGTTATCCAGCTATTCAAACTAACGAGTGTTCATGTTAGCGAGCTTGTACTGTATTTCAGTTTATAGGAATATATAACTTTTTAAAACAGAAGGAACGAATATAATAAATTGCAATTAATAAACTAAACCACAATATAAATATATAACTGAACTTTGTAGCTAATATAATTTTTTAAGCAATACATGCACGTCACAAATAACGTTGATATGACGTTTTCATACAAAGTAATAGATCAATTCCCTTAATATTATATTTATCCAACCTCCTAATAATAGACCTATAACTATGGCGATTTTAAATCAATTATGTAGCTTATTATAACTCACTAGTGAGTTAAAAACATAATTTATCTCACTAGTGAGTTAAAACAAGGTGAAATTTAGATTGCATAGAGACATTCAAACTGCTATAGTTTTAACACATTTATATTAATTCGAAAGGGTAAACAATAGCAACTAATTAACATTTACATTAATATTAAAGTTGAAGGAAATCCTCTTTGTATCTGACTCTGCATTCAGGTTATTCGAATTTAGAGTTATACTAGAAGACGTATTTGAAGTATCCTGAACAGAAATTTGATGACCAGAAGTCGAGGACGTTAGACTGTCTGGACCTTGTATCTTTCTGGCTATATCAATCTTGTTGGATACTGAATCTTGTATATAACCTTCTGCCACAGTGGACGATTTCCACCCACCATGTCGTTTAACTGTTGTAATATCAGCTCCTGCGTTTGCCAGAAGAGATGCTGACGAACGTCTCAGACTATGTCCTGTATATAATTGAGCTTCTGGTAGGTTCAGGAGAGGTGCAACTTTCTGAGGTATCTTAGAAATGGTGTTAATTCCAACTGGCTGGATAGTGCATTTTTCTTTCTTGTAATTTAGGAAGAATCTGCCATGTGGAATACCTTTTGATCTCATACAGACATATTTTCTGTAGAGGTCAAGAATATCTGTTGTAAATCCTTCTGCCATAACAGTGAAACTTCTAGATACGTTTGTCTTTGTGTCAGGTATCGAAACATACAAGTATCCTCCTTTATCTTCTATATCGTCAACTTTCAGCTTAGTTATTTCATCACAACGACACGCACCTGATATACCCATTATTAAGGCAACCTGCATAGAATACACGAACGAATAATGAGTAAATACTTTGAATTAAATATAAGAAAATAAATAATACCTTCATCATCAAATATTTATTGTTAGGAGCCTCATTCAGAAACTTCTCTATATGTAGCCTCTCCAAGATTTTCGCCTTTTTGGACTTGTGGGTTCTTGCCTCACTCTTCAAATAGGAAATCAGTTTTGCGTATTTCGACATGTCACTATTCATATACACTTTCAAAGTACTTCTTAACATGGAATACTTCGTCCACAATGAAAAAGGTGCTATTTTCCTTCTATAAATATGGAAATACGCCAGCATAACTTCTTCGTTAATTCCAGTGATACTTTGCTGTTTTCTCCATTCTTCAAAATGACGAAATTCTTTGTCGTAATTATCCTTCGATATTTTTGGGCAGTAATTTATAACATGCTGCTTGAGCTTCTTTCTTAACTTCTAGCGGAATGAAAACAGCCTCTTGCAACTCTTCCATTACCATCAACTTTTAACTGCAGTATTATTAATCAATCACTGATTTTGTTTGCTTGTTGATTTGCATTATTTATTCTCCATAGTAACTGCATTACTGTATATGAACTTTTTGCATTAGTCGTTTATAATTTAAATTTGACATGGAACAATTTGACAAATTTATAAAACAGTAAAAGCAAAAACACGTGTGTTAATTACAAATAAGTCACTTGAGAAAAGTAGCTCACTCGTCCTAGCGGACTCGTGAGCTAAACATTTTCTCGCGTGACTTATTTGTAACATAACACACTTGTACAATAAATAACTATAATGTATATATAAGATGTCATAATTGTCACTGTACGATAATGTGTTCTAGAACACTTATAATTTCCATTTTTTACATTTTCTTGACGATACAATAAAGAATTACATTAATATGACATTAAACGCTGAATAATTATGGGGTGTTTTACTCAAAGATTGTCTACCTAATGGTCAAAGAGCATGTCATAAAGAGTGCTACAGTCCGTGTTATTTAAAAATTGTACCCTTACGCTAGCGCCTCTGATGTTCATATGGTAGTACTAAATTCGTAAACAACTGCGATGGCGGTATTTTTAAATTACTATAATGGTTTTTTGTTCTATATATGCTCTAAATACATGTTTCGATCTTTTTTGATCTTATCAGTGCGATATATCTATAAATATAGAAATCACGGCACGTATTTACGTGCATATAACAAAATTCAACAAATATATAAAAAATGCAATATTCTTGCAATAAAACAAATAATCTATATACTCATAACAATAAATAAACAGAAATTCTAATAAACAGCAATATAAAATAAGGACAATTCTTCATATGCACAAAACGTTAGAAAACCCTAAACTTGCCAACATACCAAGAACCTATTTTATCTTTTACAAATGCATCAGCTGCCTAATTTTTCCCGAGTTTCGATTCTGAGATCTATCATTAGAATACCGACAAATGTGTTCATGAAATTTCCTAATAATTGAACTCTGATATATTTAACAACTGTTCTGGAACTAAAGTTTGATGATTGGATTTAATACAAGTATACCATGAAAAACTAGCCTTCTGCAGTTACCATCATTTTTTTGTGAATAGACTTTACATGGCCAAAAGATTTTATCGACACAACCATTTTATCGTAAAGGGTATTAACATATAATACCAAACTAAGAGTGGGTTACTACATTAGCAGTAAATAAAGAAGATTTACAAACCTCACAATCGGGTAAATTAAGTTTTTTTTTTATGAAGAATCCGCATACATAGATGACAGCAACATAATTTGAAATTTCCTGAAATTGAAGTATTTCATTATAATTAAATATTTACAATATACTTATACGTATAACCTCAAAATGAGAATTTGGCAACAGTGTTTCATATGATGTCACGTTCAAGGAGTGACAAGTATGCATTGCTTAAAAAGTACTACTATATAATCTTCGATGTGCTAAATATTGGTTTCTCAAATACTTATTACGTAAATGAGATTGAAAGAAAAAATAGAATAAATTACAATTAATAAACAGAACTTTTTTATGGACCATTATACTTCTTCAATTTCTCTACATGTGTCATAATGCGGCATTAGCGGTTTGGCTCTTTACAAGATCGTCTATGAAAATTATCTCCTTCGAATCTAGAAAAATTGTAGCTTTTACCTTACAAGCCAATAGAAATATTCTGGGTGTCTATGAGGGAAGGCTGACATAATGGATGATGTGTTCACTGTTGAGATTGCCGTTTGGCAGGAACATAGTGGTGAGGGTTTCGTCAACCACAATTCAAAATTCGCGACATTTATTGACAATTTAGACATGTTCAATTTCATTTTGTAAAATACAATATATGCGTTCGATCGATATGTTTATGATTACTTACTGTCAACTCTATTTCCTTAATATCAATTCTTCGGTTGGTAAAATAATATCATTAATTTTTTTGATAATTTCCGAAATTATTTTGGTCCTGATCGCTTGCTCATATTGCCACGTTTAAGTTGCTCAATCCATCGACAAAGTGTTGGCCTTCAAAGGAGCATTGCCACCCAAAGTTTGTTGTATATCAACCAAAATGCCAAGGTGTGTTAGTCCTTCAAATTAAATCTCAGAAATTAACCAAATTTCACCTGTCAGTATAAAAAAAGAACACAGATCTAGAATATAATGCTAAGTTTTCCGAAAGATGGCGCTAGTAGTCAAATCTCACTTAACGCTTTATACTGTATATTGTTAAAGTTTTAGTTGGTATTGGATAGAAATGTTAACATTATTAAAGTATAGTGAAAATTGTGAATTTAATATTTAATTACTTTTAAAATTCCACGGGAAAATCAATAATCCTCTAAATTATTTCAATTTCACGTTGTACGTACTTAACAAGTTTTTATAAATAATTACACACAATGAACCATGTACGTAAAATTTAAAATTATTAAGCACATCCGCTAGGTAAATTGTATTATTAGAACGACAGACGACGCAAATAAAATACAATCATTACCAACGGTTCCTTTTGAGATTCTAATTACCAATTTCTAATTGCTTATCTTTTTTTTGTTTTGAAGGCGACGTGTCCGTTCCAGGGCGACCACCAACGCAACGCCCACGGCAAATACCACTACCAACATCGAGAGCAGTATCCACAGCTCTCTGAGTGATTTGAGCGGAGCCTCTCCCGTTAAGAAGATTGGTAAGTAACTGCCGTATATTTTTAGATACACCATTACAAGTGTCGACACTTAAAGTGATACCTCAATGTGGTATTATCGGCCCATTTAACAAGTCGTATGCTATCACGGCAAGATAAATCGGGGAAATTTTTAGATAGACCGTTGTTAAGAGGCTTTGTTTCTAGTAATTGATGTTAACGGACATGAACACTAGGTTTAATGTTTTTCGATCTGTTACGAAAGCTTATTATTTGGATGCTTTAATGTATTTTCTGAACCTGTTAAATATAAATTTGAATTTATGTACAGGAGATTACATACAACATTAAAAGTATGACCTAATGGAAGCGTAAAACAAAAATAGAAAAAGAAATCAATATTGTAGTTTGCCTATTAGCATTATCTAATTATTTTCTTGTATAATTGACAATTGCTTTCAAATATTTTTGGTCAGCTCATTTACTAAGTGCTTCCTACAGCCTCGTATCTAATATGTAATAAGAAATGGAATTTATTTTATATTATATTTTCTTATAACTTCTGAAGCTCTGCTTCAAACATTATCCTTGGTTTTAACTCTTTCAGGGGCAGAGCGTGCACTACAAAATTTGCCTTACCTGGGCAGGAATTGAAAAAAATTAAAATTATAAAAAACAAATGTTGAATATATTGTAGAAATGCTCTTAGATTTTAGTGAAACACACAAATTAGAGAAAACAATTTTTATTAAAAAAATACATAGGCGGTAGGTACAAATTTTGAACCACCGCACATATTAATCACAATTATTGGTGATACAGTAGAAAACAATTTTTTGATTTTGTTAAGCACAACGGTACATTGCATACTGTACATTGCCAGTTAGTTCTAATTTGCTTTATTTTTGTGCTGCAAAATGCACATCTCCTCCTGGTACCATGGACAGGTTTATGTACTGCTTCGCGAGACCTTACTTCCTTAGGTACATATGGCTTGTGTTTTTTTATTATTACAGGAATCTCCGAGAGGCTTCTTTTTCTTGAAGGCCATTGAATAAGTGCCTCAATTACAGAGAGCCTGAAATCTTTCATTAGCATTGGAGGTCCATCTAGCGACTTATAAATGCAAAATGCGTTTACGATAGATGCATCCAGTAGATAAAAAAATATTCTATGCCACCATTTGTGACTCTTCCTATTTATTTCATACGTTGACTTTATTTGGTCAAGTTTGTCAACTGCATTCATATGTTGATTGTAATCAATTAAGATTTGAGGACAGGGAACATCTTCAACAATTCCATTTTTATTTTTCCTTTTGACCACACCAGTCTCTTGGGAACGGTGATAATTAGAAAGTAAATGGACACTTCTTTTGTCTTTCCATTTGGCAGCAAGTACACAACTTTCACTAATCCAATAATCGAATTCACCACGTTTCATTTGTTTATCAGTCACGAAGGTTGGCATATTTTGTCTAGTAATATTTTCCGTTCCACAGGCATAAATGCCCTTTTGCTTTAGGTCTTCCATAAGATAAACACTATTAAAATAATTGTCAAAATACACATGGTGACCTTTATGCTCCAAGCCTGTACATAGATCTTTGACAACACGTGCTCCTAAGTTCCTTTCAGTACCATTACCACTTTTCCCAGTATATATATCAAATTTGAGACAGTATCCACTTTGGTCGGCCATCATCCATACTTTATACCCACGTTTTACTGTTTTTTTTGGTAGATATTGTTTCATTGACGACCTACCTTTAAATCGAATCATAGACTCATCAATTGCCACATGTTTAGATGGAAAAAAACCTTGCGAAAAATTGTTTTGCAATTCACTAATCAGTGGACGAATTTTATATAATTTGTCAAAAGATGGGTCACCGCGCGATGGCAGCAAAGAATTGTCATTCACATGTAAATGTGACAGCAACCAACTGAATCTTTTTACCGGCATCAAGGAACTTATAAATAGAGCTGAGGATGTTTGCGGTATAACCATAGTTGTATCATGTAACCATAGTAATTTACTATGGTTACATGATATAACCATGGTTATACCGCAAACATCCTCAGCTCTACTTATAAATGGATCATGTAAATATTTATTAGTAGACCAGTAATCACGGTAACTGCGAACTGTTTTTATCCCAATCATTAAATTAATACCTAGAAATGTCTTCATTTCATCGACATTAGTAGGCTTATATGGTTTACCTTCTTGCTGTGCATATAAGTTTGTTTGAAATACCAAACTTTCTATTACACGATCAGTGAAAAACAAATGAAAGAGGGTACGTGGAGTTTTTTCTTCTAATTCTTGTATAAAGTCTGGTGGCCCGTAGGAATCTTGAAATTGCAAAAGGTTTTCTGGTGGACTGTCGTTTTTGCTCCAAACAACTTTCCTGTCTTTCGATGATAATGCTTGCATATTTGTTGCTAAAATTCTGGTGGTAAAAAGGGCGGCACCAAATTTGATACCGCTAGACGCCGCAAATTCCGAAAAGAGATCTCAAAAGCAGGCAAGCCACGCAGCGGGTAAATGACGCAACCAAGCCGTCCGAAACGAAATCAAAAAGAAAAGAGAGTTTTGGATTCAATTAGTCACTACTTTATTTAGATTGAAATAATATTAACAGCCAAACCGGCAAAAATAAAATATTAAAAATAGCAAAAGGAAATAACGTTATATATACCGGGTGTATTATGAAAAACCTTTGGGACTGTAGCTTCCTTATAATTTATCTGATTTTAATGAATGATATGTCAAACTAAATCGTTTTTAAAGCACTGTAACCTGTTTTAAAAAAAAAAAAATTTTGACATTTCGTTTTTGACAGACAGTAGTAATTTTTTTTTTTTAAATTGTACTATATATTTTTTTTACTTATTCTAACAAACATTTATTTCCTGAAGATACCTCCATTAAATTGAGTGACAAATTTATTATTATTAAAAAAAAACTACGAAATTTACAGAAATCAAGCTATCATATATTTTAATGAATCAAATGTTCGAAATTGGCCCCATTCTATTAACTCCAACTGCTGCGTTTAATATAAGATTTGGTGGTATTTCATGACATACTTGTACTATCCTTCTTACTAAATCATCTCTGGTATCAGGTGGAGTCAAATAGACATGATCTTGAATGTAAGACCACAGAAAGAAATCCAGTGGATTCAGATCTGGCGATCTAGCAGGCCATCGAATAGGTCCGTAAGTGCCCATCCATCTGACGCCAAAATAATTATTTAGAAAATCAGTATTCATTCGTGCATTATGGGATGTGGCACCGTCCTGTTGGAACACCACCCTGTTTAACTCAGCAAGTGGCAACTCATCTAAATAATCGCCTAATTCATTGCGTAACAAATTACTATACTTTTCTTGGTTTAGATTACCCTCCACAAAAAAAAGGCCCTACTACTCTATCGCCTAAAATGCCACACCATACATTTACACTGAACCGATTTTGAAAATTGTGTTGCATCACAACATGGTTATTTTCAGTGCTCCAATGGCGATGATTATTTCTGTTGAATACACCATTTTTCCCTAAAGTGCATTCATCTGACCACAACACACGACGATAAAAAATTGGATCTTCCCTTAGTTTATTCATGAAAACCGTGCAGAATTGAACCCTTCGTTGAGGGTCGTTTTCACCGAGAGCATGCACCTTCCGTGGTTTATAAGGAAAGAACTTGTGCTTCTTCAGAATGTACTGAACTGTAGAATGTGATACCTGCATGTAGTGAGCAATTTCTCGCGTAGACGTATTAGGGTTTTCTTCCACATAGAGCAAGACACTTAATTCTAAATTTTGATCTTGAATTACACGTGCGTTTATTTTCGGTTTTTTGAATGATCCAAAATTTCGTAAATTTCGCACTAGCCTTCCAAACTTATCGGCACTTGGACGCAGTCTGTCAGGAAAACGATTTCCATAAAGTCGCAAAGCAGCTGCAGAATTTGTTCCGCATTCAAAATATGCTTGAATCGCATCCACACATTCGCCATTATCCATTTCAATAACAAAATTTAGAAATAAATCGTTGAAAATGTTATAATGAATGTGTGACTGACAGATGTCACAGCTCTCTTCGAAAATTTGGAATGCACTTTTATCGTTCAATATGACTGCTTGATTTTTAAATTTTTTAAAATAAACACTGTAAATGTTGTTGACCCACCGCTCACTGATAACATTGGTTTGTAATCCTTTATGGGCTATATAGTATTGAATGTAAGTGATTAGTTTCGGATGGTTTTTATAACACAAGTATATCTGTTGTGAGAGTCGTTCCGCTTGTCGTTCAAAAAATATCCCCACGGCTAATTTATGCTATCAATTAAAGTCACGTGTTGCAAAAAAAATTCAAAGATAGAAGACATGAGCGAACTCTACAAAAAGCGCATAATTAAGCGTTGTTAAAAGCAGTCACGTGTTGAACGATAACGGAGTAACGACTTCTCAATACCGAGGTCGATCTTCCTCTCTGCTTGGTCGACTCTACGCGATCGGCACACAGAGTGGGAAAAGCAACAAAAAAACTGATACGCAATCAACTGCAGATATAAGAACGAAAACAGATAAATATACAGGTAGGTTAACGATAAATAGAACGGAATGAAATAAAGGAAGATGCGGATTTGCGATAAATAAATGAGTGTTTACGAACACGTAACATACCTGACAGATACGTTTTAGTTGCTAACTTCAAAGTTGTTGTTACTGAAGTTGGATATTTCGTGGCATATTTAAGGATATACATAAACCAGAGCTGAAAAATTCCCTCAATCAATTTCGCTCTCATTGTAGATTTGCTGCTTTGTTTTTTGGATAAGCTGCGTATTTTCTTCCTACTAGCAATCTTTACAGAAAGGTTGTGAATCTATTGATAATATGTCTTTTTAAATTATGGCAAGAAGCAATACATGCTCCTTCAACGGTTTGGATTTTATTCTGTACCCCAGCCCATTGCTTTTAGTTTTCCCACTAGGGTTTGCAGACTTAACTGAAACTATTTCACTAGTGTACGTACTAATCTGCATTAATATTGAAGGCCCAGCAATTGGTTCAAAAAGCCAATCCTTTGAATTACTTTCTCGAGAATTAGAAGGACATAGTTCTTCATCCTTCAAAATTGTTTTTATTGGAAGCTTTCTGATTTTCTTGAGAGGCGCAATTGAAAAAATTGTGGGCACTGCAGTACTTTTCAGTTTTCTAGATCCATCTTCACGTTCTTTTCTTTCTCCACATTGTCTGATCAAAGTGAATTTCGAATAGAACTAAATGGTCAGAGGGTGTCCAGCCCTCTCGCTTTAGTTTAGCAGTTAAACGGTCTTTGGGAAATTTTTTCATTACAAAACCCTTTTCTAATTTATTCTTTTTTAATCGACTTATATTATGGAAGAAACGTGAAACTGTTACTATGGTCCAGAGACTAAAAGGCAATCCAGAGAATGGAAGCATGCTGGTTCTCCACGACCCAAAAAATCCGTATTCAAAAATCAGCTTGCAAGATTTTAGCTTCAGTTTTTTTTTTTGGGGGGGGGGGGATAAAAGTTGGAAAAACGTAAAAGTATTACATGAGTATATGTATTATACTAATTTTTTAACAAAATTATGTAAGAAAATTGTGTAAAAACGCCACGCAAAACTTGCCAAAGATGTGCTCTTTTTGCAAGACAACACTAATGCTTACAAGTCGTTGATTGCACTGCAAAAAATTGATGAAATTGGTTGATTACACGCCCTATTATCCGGATTTAGCACCTTTATAAAGGGTCTACCAATAAGAATGATATAACTTTAACTTGGTATAAAATGAAAACGAATTGATATGTTTCTATGAATTATATTTTATTTTGTAATATATTATATAACATTATGTTTTAAATAAGACGTAATTAAGATGGCCACCTCGGCTGCGGCGACAGACGTTTAGACGACGAACCCAATTTTCAATCACTTTTTCCAACAAGTTGGGCTGAATTTCGCGAATAACTCGGGTGATGTTGACTTTTAGGTCATCGCTGGTTTGAGGATTGTTAGTGTACACCAATGACTTTACATATCCCCAAAGAAAAAAGTCCAGGGGCGTAAGATCGCACGACCTTGGCGGCCAGTTGATAAGACCATGTCGCGAAATTATTCGCTCCTCAAAACGTTCTCTCAATAAATTCATTGTCTCTCGGGCAGTGTGCGATGTTGCGCCATCCTGTTGAAACCACTTCTGCTCCAGGTCTCCAGTATCAATTATAGGCCAAAGAAAGTTTGTTATCATGTCGCGATAGCGCTCTGCATTGACTGTTACAGTATGCCCATCTGCGTCCTCAAAAAAGTAGGGACCGATAATTCCGCCGGCATGCAAACCACACCATACAGTAACTTTCATAGGGTGTAATGGCCTCTCGACTAGTTGCTGGGGATTGTTCTCACACCAGAAACGGCAATTTTGCGTATTGACAACACCATTAAGCCAAAAATGTGCCTCATCTGAAAAGATTATTTGTTTACCAAAATCGGCATTTTGTTCTAGCTGCAACAGCGCTCAATCGGTAAACGTTCTCCGCAAACCATGATCGGCAGGCTTCAATTCTTGGGTTAGAATCAACTTATACGGATGTAGCCCCAAATCTTTCTTCAAGATGCGCCACGTTGACATCGGTGAAAAGCCCAATTGCTGAGAACGGCGCACAACGGACACATTAGCATTCGCATTCACGCTTTCCCTTACAGCAGCGATATTTTCAGCACTCCTTGCATTTCTTTGTCGTGTCGGTGGCTTACTATCCAGGAGAGTGTAATCCCGTTCAAACTTATCAATTATGCGCCTGATAGCGAGCTCGGAAGGCCGTCCACGTTGGCCAAAATCTCCTCGAAGAGCACGATAACAAGCTCTAACCGATCGCGCATTTTCGTAGTACCTTTGTACGATAACTATACGTTGCTCTTTAGTTAATCGATTCATCGTGAAATGTCAGAGTATACTAAGCACAATTGACGTTTGATTTGCGTTATGACAGTTAACACTGTGCACTTATGACCGTCGAAAGTTCTATCACTCCTATTGGTAGACCCTTTACTATTATTTATTACAACACTTAATAAAACATTTGAATGGTTAAAGATTTTCGACAAATGATGAAGTCATATAGTATCGTTGGGATGGGATTGTCCAGACCACGAAAAATAATTTTTTTAAAGAGTCTAGAATTATTTTACCGACGATCTCGTAAATGCATAAGTCTTAAGGTTATTCTGCTGAATAAATAAAATTTTTATGGCGTTTTGTACGGTAGCTAAGTGGTTATTAATACCCCTCGTGTATTGTAGATATAAATGCAGACAAATTTGGCATAACTACGGGAATTCCTTAAAAATGCGACTACTATTTAATAGCTGCTTTCTAGAAAAGAAAAATTCGAGACCTATTTTGATTAATCTAAAGTAATTTCTAATTATTTAGAAAATTTTAGTAAGCGTTTCGTGTATGTACTATGATAACTATAAAAAATATATTGTGTATTCATTTATGTTAAAGAATACGCTTTCATTCTAACGTTAAAAGTATAGTAAATTGAGAAAATCGATACTTGCCAACAGCCATTCACTTCTAAAAGTCTCACAGTCGGGCGTGGTGCTTTCTCTGAAATCTTTACGATTGCGGGTATGTTGAGTTGAAATCGATTTGTTTAGCATAGAAATTCATTTTCATATTTAAATTGTACCGACGTATTTTAATAGGAAAACAAAATGTCGTTCGACGTAACGAAAACGATATATATTAATGTGTAATAATATATATTTTACATTTAGATTAATTAATCTTCGTTTAAATGAACTTAGTACTTGAAAATGCATACATTTCCTGAAATTTACTTAGAAATAGGTGTAATAAAAACTACTAAGCAACATTTCAATTCATTCAAATCACGTCGCTATAAAAAAGGATTTTGTATCGTGGTTCACGTGTAACATATCAAATAAGTATCTTAAGGCGAGATCAAAATCTTCAACCGAATACGAAGATTGTATTTAAATCGCTTAAAATGCATTAACCGTCATGATAGTCACGTATTATTGTGGAAATACACGGACGCGTTGTTATGCCTTCCTTTTTATTTCTCCTTAAGTGTATGTTTTTATAAATCCTCTAAATACATTTTTTCAAATTAGTATTACAATAAAAAAAATCGCTCTGATTTTTCCTGTAGAAATTTTGATCTTATTACATTTTTTTAACGTTTTAATCTTTTAGTGCTTTAAAAGTTTTTAAATTTCTTTTAAAATATATTGTGATAAATCTTCTGTTTGGTTCGATTTAATAAACGTCAATTAAGAATAACTATGACACTAAATAATAACTAACAATAAACACAGTATTTATATACATTTATTCCTACGATAGTAAGTTCACCTTTCCTCGGAGTGTTTTTCTAGTCAACTAGTGGTTCTAGATTGTTTGCCTTTTAGGGAATTCGGGAGTCTCATGATGTGTACACAACTGCCAAATGGGCTTACAATAAATTGCATCAAAATCTAAATATGAGTAAGCTAACCGCAAGTTGGACGTTCAGCAAATGCGAACTTGTGTTACAATCCTAAATGACTGTATGACTAAGTTCAAACAAAACGCAAGAGAATTTTTACATCGATATGCAACTGTTAATGAAGCCTGGGTACGTCACTATACAGAGACAAAAAACATGGTGAAAAAAATGGATTTCCACTTATTAACGTGCCTCGAAGAAGACGAAAACGCAAGTCTGTAGTCGCAATAACAAAATTTCATGAATTAGGCTACGAATTGCTCCCTCATCCAGCATATTCTCCTGATTTAGCCCCCTGCGACTATTTCCTGAAGAAATGGCTCGGCGGTAAGAGATTTGGGTCGAACGAAGAGGTCGTCGATGAAACAAACGAATATTTTAAGCGCCTCGAGTAATCGTATTATTTGGAGCGGATTAAAAAATTGGAGAAACGTGGGATCTAGTGTATCGAGCTGAAAAAAGATTATTTTGGAAAGTAAAACACTTTTTTGACGAATAGAGTCTTCCTCATCTCAATTTTCAGGGATTTATTGACCCATCTTCGTACTGTGGAAGTTTTAAATTGAAAAATGGGATATTAGTCCCTGTTTCATCTGTGCATTTCATACGAATTAAATTCGTACGAAAATGCTGCGAATATGTTTTTAAATTACGAAAAAGACCGTTCGAATAACTAATAAATTTGCTTGTAACTTATAACGCTTGCTGTGGCGATTATTTCATCCAAAATAGAATAATTATTTTTTCCATTGATATTTATCATAACGATTTTGATACCAGGGGTGTGACACTCATGAATCATTATTATCATACCCACCACACCGTAATTATAATATTGGACCATTTATAAGCAAACTAGTCTACAGTTAGAAACAAATCAAGCTCTCAATATTACTTGGGGATTTGTCATAGAACAAAGTAAAAGTTTAGTGAATAAATAAATGTTGTTATAGGTTTGACGAGTATTTTTCTGGCTTTAATTTTACAATATCATGGTGCTGGTGTTTTAATTAGTTTTTAATATTGACTCTGTAATGTTAGCTTTTCTTTTTGAATTAAAGAAATAAATAAAAAATGAATCTTCTCAAAAATTTAAGAAACTTAACCTCCTACGCATTTGTATATTCACACGAGTGGTATCCACTTCATGAAGTGTTATTTGGTTAGTTCAATTATCCTTGAACGGGTACTACTGTTCAATATTTATGACTAGGTATTATGATTTTATTTAGAAACTAAATGTATGCGAATCCTTCCCATCTATAAATACGTGTTATAAATAGGCGGTGAAAATAAACATGATGCGTTTTGAACTGGCATTGAACACATCATCTGCAACATTATAATATATGTTCCTTTTGTTTACATTGGTAATATGAGACTTCTATTCTTATGGATCAGTTTTTATTAAAACACATCAATGTCATCAGCAATATTACCTCATGATGATTTTTCGGAGGCGTTTAATTAAAATAATGAATATCATCATCATTTTTTGTCTTTAAGCTTCGATATTCTGCTCATTTTGCAAACATAAGACGTTCTATATTTCGTAGGATATTAGTTTCCTTTTCTTGGCACATCTCTAAAGAATACACATTTTTATCTGGACAAGAGGGATGAACGAAAAGGTATTTCTTATTTGCACAATAACAAAGTTACGAGGTGTGGCTATAAAATAACGAGACAGATACTATTACAGACGAACTACGCATGCGACAAAGTCACACGACCGACAGCTGTGTAGCGTGAACTCTTCTCCTTCGATTGATGCCCCTGCCGTAGTGTCTGTAGACATACGAAGATGGTCTGAAATGTTTCCGACCTAATAAAGTCAAGACATTTTTTTTCGGAAAATTTATTTTTATTTTTCAACATAGTCTCCTTGTAAATCTACACACTTCTCTCAGCAATGCTCCCATCTCTTCAACCCGTCCAAATAGTACTCGGCGTCTTTCTTTGCAAAATAATTGTTTACAAAGGTGATGGCCTCCTCATTTGAAGAAAATCTCTGTCCTCCGAGCGCAATTTTGAGATTAGGGAAGAAAAAAGTCGGTTAAGAAGTTCAAACAATACGTGGATTTTCGCCATGGCAACCGCTGAGGCGTGAGACGGCGCATTGTCTTGGTGAAAACAATTTTTTTTCTACAAATGTGGTCGCTTTTCTGCGATTTCTGCCTTCAGCTTGTCAAGTAATGATGCGTAGTATGCTCCTGTAATGGTTTCTCCTGTTTGAAAACAATCGACTAAGATAATTCCATTACTATCCCAAAAAAGCAGTCGCTATGACTTTCCCAGCCGAAGAAACAGTTTTTGCTTTTTTTGGGGCCGATTCCTCCTTCGCAGTCCACTGTTTTGATTGTATTCTTGTTTCGGGTGTATAATGGTGTATCCAAGTTTTATCTACAGTAATTAATCGGCGACAAAACTCTGATTTATTGCGCCTAAACTGCGCCAATAGAGTGTTGGAAATGTTGTTCATTCGAACACGTTTTTGGTCTAACTTTGGACAGCTTTCTCATGCCTAAATTTTGATTCAATATATGACAAACACGTTCTTTGGACATATTCATAACTTCTGCTATCTGTGTCACTTTAATTCGGCAGTCGTCTAGCACCATTTGGTGAATTTTAGCGATGTTATCGTCAATGGTTACAGTTTTTGGACGTCCCGACCGCTCATCGTCTCCCAAGCTGGTACAGCCACGTTTAAACTCAGACCAAAATTTCATCGTGGTAAATGATGGTGTAGAGTCCCCATACACAGCATCCAACTCATATTTAATTTGCGTAGGCGTGTTGCCTATTAAAAACAAATATTTAATGACGGCTCAGTACTTGATTTTTTCCATTTTCACAAAAACACTCACATCGACGCACTCAAACGATTGTCAAAGAACTGCGCGCCTAGAATGGCTGAAATTTTGGTGAGTACCTGTTAAATTGTTTTAAGTCTTTTACGACCTTTAATGCCTTATCATAGTTTTTTACAACTTGTTTGCGTTATTGAAAGTTTAAGATTTATAGCTTCATGTCAACAGATGCGCAACCGCATTTCCTAGCTTTTATTGACGAGTGCTGCCATCTTCACGTTAAGGTCGGAAATATATCAGACCGTCCTCGTAATAATCGCTGTGGCCTTCGTTTGTATAAGATTTATTTTTTTGTTTTGCCGTTAAAATGATAAGTGTTTTAGTAGAGCATCGAATTGTCGGCAAATTTCACATTAAACTTGGAAAAATTACTGCTAAGACTTATCTTTTATTAATGTTTATCAAGTGCGCGGATATTTCAGTGGTTTCAGCGTTTTCAACTTGGCCGAGAAGACATTGAAGATGACGCACGCTCGGGACACTCTTCCACTTAAAGCGGATGAAAATATTGTGAAAATCGGTAATCTGATTCGAACTTACAGTCGGTTAACTATTCGTGCGATCTCTGAAACTGAAGGTGTTGACAGAGAATGCTTAAGGTAAATTTTACGTAAGGTTCTTCATTAGGACAGCGCACCGGCGAACACTGCATTGTCTGTGGAAAGTGTTAAACCATCCATCCGCCTTATTCGCTTGACCTGGCGCCATGTGACCTTTATCTGTTACCAAGGTAAAATGTGCAATAAAAGGAACAAGACCGTTGAAGTTGTGAAAGAAAATGCGGCACGCGTCACGAACGAGTTCACAGAAAAAGACTTCCAGCATTTTGTAAGACTTGGAACAGTGCTGGAAATCTTCAGCACTATTTTGCGAGTAGAGCCATGGAGCCGATAATAATTAAATATGTATAAATTTAAAATAAAAAAATTTACAGCACCAGTTTCATTATTTTATAGCCACACCTCGTATACACAAATAAAAGCTTATAAATGGTTAAACTTTAAGTTTAATAAATAAAAACAGTTATGCGAAAAATGATATTATTGGAATTTTTAGTCGGTATCATCTCAAAGTTTTTGGCCAAGCCAAAAAGTTCGATATCCCCATCATTTACATTCAATTGTTTTAAGTCTTTTGCGACCCTTAATGCCTCATCATAGTTTGTTACAACCTGTTTGCGTTATCCAAAGTTTTAGGATTTATAGCTTGATGTTAAATTATGAGGTTAGTATCTATATTTATAACATTTTCAACATTAATACTATTTATTGTCAATCTGTACAAACACTGACAGCAGTAGCTAATCTTTTGCTTCTAGTGAAGCTAAATCTAAGGACGGCAAATGACACGACGAAAATATATTTGCTAAAGAAGCAACTTGTTCTTAAAGTCGTATCTGTAAGTCTATATTTAAACTGGTATACTGCTAATACGTCTCCAATATCGAAATATTGCAAGGATTTTGCAGCATCCTTTGAATGATTTTAGACGTGCTATTAAATATCAAACTTTTTATTATTTAGCGAGATTTGCAAATATCATTAGATCATGAAGAAATAGATAAAATGTTAATGCTAATAAAATAGGCTT
The DNA here is from genome assembly GCA_935421215.2 of Melolontha melolontha. Taxonomy (NCBI): domain Eukaryota; kingdom Metazoa; phylum Arthropoda; class Insecta; order Coleoptera; family Scarabaeidae; genus Melolontha; species Melolontha melolontha. Next base: position 1,741,524 of record OW285239.1, on the reverse strand, counting down.
AATGAACATCCAAATAAATTAATCAATGATCCGTTTAAAACGTTTTAAACTAACAACTTTAAGTGATTTACGTTCAGCGAATCGAATTGTATTGTAAAAAAAAAATAAGTCGTGCGTAACATTTAGGCAATAGTTTAAGAAGGGGAATAGTCTACTGGGCCAATCGTTATACGTAAACAATTTATATATTACGACTACAACCTATTATAAATAAAAAAATGAAAAAAATACAATAAATTTTAGAATCTTTTACAGAATCGGTTATTATAAGACAATTTTTCAATCTTCAATTATTTACTTTATGTTTCACGTTAGATTCCATGATTTTTTGTCGTTTTTTGTTTAACGTAAATAATTTGTTTTGATAAATATTGAATGAAATTTTGTTTCCAAAAAATATTGAATGAGCAACAGGATGATGAAAACAGGATTTTTTGCAGCAAAAAATTGTAATGCTTAATTTCGTCCATTTCTTTATTTCTACGAGAATTTGTAGTGTACTATAATTAATGCCTCAAGGTTAAATGCATGAATGTTTTTGTCCATTGTTAAGCAGTGCATTTGTGTAAGGCTGCGAAATTATATGTTCCATTGTTATTTAGGAGAACTCGGGGCATTAGCATATTCATAATCACAAGCAATAAAAGTACTGCATACACGTTATATTTATGGATTTGTTATAAGGCAAATAAAAATATTCAGCGGGGACAATCAAATATTTTATAAAGTACGAATATGATGTAATATTACATACATCTGGGGTAAAATATAATGTAAAGAACAGGTGCAAATTTACCCTTCTGCATGCTTGAGTAATATCATATTAAACCCTTTCTATTCTGCAAGTGCCGTAATAAAATATATGAGTACCGAGTTATTGATGATATGTGATAGCATGTCTAGTAGTAATTATTTTACAGGGTGCTCTTAAAGAAGTTCATAAGTAAAAGTTCATAGTGTGAGTTGTACAGAATTAATTTAGAAAAGTGAATTAAATTTTAAAAGTAATATTTCTGGTTTATATAGACTCACCGGCAAAAAAAAAACGGCCACTTCAATATTTTACATAAGCTTAATGTTTTATTGATTAGTGGTATTGATCTTCCACTTAATGGAATAGTAGCAGCATTATTGAAGTATGTATGATGTTTCTCCCATTAGTAGTAAATACAAATTCAAAGTTAACAAAATTCTATGTATAAAGCCATGATAGAAAAATCTTGCTTTAATTTTTAACGGGTATATGACTTAAAGCAACAACAATTAAATAACATAATGAAACATATCATGTTACTTAAGTAAGTTTAGTATCGTGTATGGCCTGCTCTTGCCGAAATGACGGCACGAAGTCGAGTTAACTAAATTTAAAATCTTTTCTTGAGGAATTGCTTCATATTCCTCTTGTAGCGCGATACGTATATGTTGCAGAGTATCTGGTAGAACAGGACGACGACGAGTGGCTCTTTGAAGTTGATCCCAAAGATGTTCAATTGCATTTAGGTCCGGGCTGCATGCAAGTCAATCTAATCGCCGTATTCCGACCTTATACAAATATTCATTAACTACGTTTGCTACATGGGGCCGTACATTAACACGAATTGAATGCCAATAAATGGGATGACATTTTCCTGAAGAGCTCCATTTTCAACAAACACAAGATTGGTGTAACCTTCATTACAGATACCGTGCCAAACCATAATGGAACCCCTATTGAATGAGACTGTTTCTGATATTGCGCAGTTTAGAAACCGTTCATTTTGACGTCTATACACCCGTTCGCGACCATCGGGTGACCGTAAACAAAACCTCGATTCGTCTGTAACATTACACCATTGCTGTAAGGTCCAATTAAGTCACACTTGCCGATGCCGCAAAAGTAACTGTGGTCCCATTGCCGGCCTACAGGAATGAAGTCTATGTTCTGTAAGCCTCCTTCTTATCGTTCTTTTACTTACAACGACTCCCCGTACCATTTCTAAATCATGTCGAAGAGAAACAGCAGTAGATCTCAGATTTCTTAAAGTATTCAACACGATGAAACGATCATCAACAACAGTTGTTGATTTTCTCCTGCCTGATCCTTGTCACCTAGTAAAACTACCTGTCTCTATGTAGCGATTCCAAGTACCTTGAACTGTAGTTCGTAGTATTCTTAAAGTGCGTAATACGTAGCGCTGACTACGACCATCCTCAATTAAAGCAACAATTCGACCCACGTCCGCAGTAGTTAGTACCATGTTGAAAGGACAATATTAATTCACAACTGTCAAATAAACTCAATACAATTGACACAGGCAAACTTCCTTTTTTTTCAAAAGAAGCTATGTATAATGGCAAACTTAACAAGAACTACAAACATGCATTTTTGCAAGTGTGTTATCTTCCGATATTTTCATGTACAGGGAATAAATTAAGAGATCTTTTTCGAAAAACACAAACTCCGATCATTCACGACAAAAAGTAAAAAGCATGATTACGATATCACACCGTTACAATAAATATACAAGGAGAAAAATAAAATACGGTGAGGTGGCCGGTTTTTTTTTGCCGGTGATGTATAATATGCTCAAAAAATTGGGTTTGTATGCAAATAAAACTCGAACCATCGTAATTACGTTTCGTTGCTTAGTTCTTATATTTTATTACTAACGAAAAATTAAATTAGTTTATAATACATTAAAGTCTTTTTCTTAATTAATTTATTATTTACAAGTTCCTGTCATTAGTTTTTGTAATTTTTCAATACAATCACAAGTTAAATTTCGATAATTGTCGAAACTTAAATAAAAATATTTATTCGTGGGGTCCTTACATCTGGTACAACGACGATCTTAACTAAATTACACGTTGAGGTTTATTAGACAACTGTGAGAATAACTCTGCGCTCTTAATGCATTGCCCATCTTTTTATATTAAACTTTATTTAATCTTACACCATGTGCATCCGGCTACGTGAGCTAGCTTCAAGCTATTAATCAATGAAACTATTAAATCAGCCAATATAAATTAATTAAATTATTTGATTAGTAGTAGTTCTATATCTGCAAAATATAAATATCAAGAGGCTTACTTCCAAAACATGCCATTCGCATTAAAAAAAAGCAGTCCAGAATTGCATATTGAGCAAATGGCAGCGATGGAGACAAGCGCATATTCGTCTCTCGTTCATTTTTCTCAACGAGGAAAATAGAGCAACAGTACTATGCATCCCAACAGTATAAATTGCGAAAATCTATTAATCGTTTCGCTAATACACAATGTATTAATTGGTTATATTTTACAGTAATCGAATTATTAATGAAGGTAATAAAGTGTGAAAATAAAAGACGGTTGTCTTTTATTTGCCACAAGTTCCCGGCCTAAATAGAAATCTGCTCACAGTCATCTGGATTCCATAAGTCGAGACTGGCTTTAGAATAGCTTTACAGAGTAGAACTTTATTCTCTACGGAAAGTCGTGACTTGCGCTCAACAATCCAATACATTTGTGAGTTTGGGATCAAGTTGCTGACGCTTTGTATCGATGTTTCTGCCAAGTTATATGGCAATTCAAGTACATTCCAAGATATTTGGCATAATCAGCCTGAGGTAGTTGTCCGTCTTCACTGAAGAACTCGTGTGAAAGTTACATTTGTGGATTTTTTAACTAGTCCTGGGTGTTATTGAAGTAAGACCGCAAGTTGCGTAAGGCTGACGTATCAATATGAAATACGAGTATTGCTGTATCGTCTACAAATTTTACCGCACTTGTATTGAAGATATAAAATTGGCCCAAAGACATTTCCTTGCGGTACTCCAGAATTTATAACATGTAAATTCATTTGTTCATTGCCTTGTTTGATAAAGAAATGTCTGCCAGTTATATTACGTGTAAGCTTATATTAAAGTCGTTCGTACCATACTACAGAATAGCAGCTGAGCAGTATCTCTGCGTTCAAGGCTTAATTGATTTTATTTACCAGCCTGTTGCACTTACTCAACGGTTGCGTGTTTATTACGGAAACCAAATTGATATTATGTTGTAGTATTTATGACATACTGTTGATGTAAATTTGCTCGAAGAGTTTTCGAAAGTACTGGCAATAGACTTATGAGCCTATAAGATCATCCTTTCCAGACTTCATCATAATGATGACTACCAGAAAAATCTCTCTTTAAATTTTCTGGCAATTGCTTTGGCCATTCGCAGATTTTGGGCTACGCAATGAGCAAGCGCGTAGCCTAGCGGCACCGTGAACAAATCTTGCTGTTTCTCGACGGCCACCCCAAATCGAACTTTTCACGAACCAGAATACTCCTCCATAAAATCTTTGAATATTAGTTCTTTGTAGTGGCTATCTAATCGGCGCAAGTCATGAAGTCTTCGAAGGTTAGTTTTTCGTTGTAGCTATCCAATTGGCGCAAGTCAACGGCTTTATTGTCCCACAGTATGAGGCTAATCGATTAAAATGTGCGACTCTTTGTTTAATATGAGGTGTTCGCCTTATGAGGAATATTACATCGTTAATTCGCTTCAACACCTCGTATGGTCCTTCCCAATTCTTTTGAAGTTTTGGAGACAGGCTCCGTCGACGTTGTGGATTGTACAGCCAAACGCTATCGCCTTCATGGTAACCGTTGATATCGTAGTTCTTCATCCTGTCGCTGGCATCCTGTATATTATGTCTTTGGAACATAGCCCATTAATCAAAGATGGAATGAAATGGGCAAGAAGCGATAAGTAGAGAATATAAATATTTGCCAAACATCTTCAAATAGTATTTCAACCATTTTCACCTGAAATAACAACTGACGAAGAAAATAATATCAAAGAATATCTTGAAGCACTATTACAAATGGATTTACCATATTAGAAAGTCCTACCTGAAATAAAGAAAATCATTACTAACAAAATTGATACAAAAAACCCTGGTTTTGATCTTATGACGGGAAAACTTCCTCCAGGAACTACCTCTTAAGTACTTAAAATTGATAACATTCTTTAAAACGAATCACTATCCAAACGTATGGAAAGTTGTTCAGATTTGTTTTAAATTCATTAAATAAAAATTGCTTTTACAACCGTTAAACGAACAATGGTTAAAATAGAAATATTATGTTTAATATGATTCGCTAATTCTTTTTTTTTTGGAATTAATGACCTATATACTTAAAAAAAATTAAATATTTTTTTTAAGATAGGGTAATAGGATTATATAAACTTGCGCTTATCCGATTCATTTTTTTTCGAATTTCCACAAATTATACGTCATTCAGGAAGTGTAATAATGTAAATAATCCGGAAAAATTGATAAATGCTGAAAGTCGCACGAATAAATCGTAATTGTGTATGTTACAAAAGTTTGGAGACGACTGTCGTTAATAGTATATACCGGGTGTATTATGAAAAACCTTTCGTGCTGTAACTTTTTTATTTTTTATCCGAATGTAATAAATTATACGTCGAACTAAATCGTTTTAAAAACACTGTAACGTGATCCGCTTTGAATTTGTTTTACACTTTGTTTTTGACAGACAGCTGCAACTGTTTTTTTAAATTGCACTATATTTTTTTTTCCTTATTCAAATATATTACTTTTTCTGAATATGAAACAGTAAACAACGATATCCTTGTATGAAAAAAAATCGAGAAATTGTAGGTTTTTTTTTTAGTTCGATTTATTCTGGTTTTTCCGAACATAGAGATTTCTTAAATGCATTTTAAATACTCTATTTCATTTTATTACCAGCAAATGTGTGTACCTTTTAAAATCACTTACATTCAATACTATATAGCCCATAAAGGATTACAAACTAATGTTATCAGTAGAGCTGGGGATGTTTGCGGTGTTCCAGGATAGTATTCAGTTAAACGCACGAATATATTATATGCAAAATTTCAAAATTAAAAGTCATTTAAATGTGATAAAAACTTATAGGAATCGATAATACAAGGGTATTATTACATTCATATAATGCAAATATTTATTTCGAAGCAAGTATGCCGAACTAAAATATTTCATGTTTATAATGTCTTCAAAATCCTGTTTACAAAGCACTCTTTATTCAAACACGTGCATAATAAACAAATACTGCATTAGATTGATAATATTACACATTTACAAATAACTATGCAAAATTTCAAAAATAAAAGTCATTTCAATGTGATAAAAAACATATAGGAATCCATAATACAAGGAAGGGTATTAATACATTCATAGAATGCAAATATTTATTTCGAAGCGAGCATGCCGAACAAAAATATATTACATGTTTATAATTTATAAACAGCTGGGGATGTTTGCGGTGTGCCAGGATAGTATTCAGTAAAACGCACGTATATATTATATGCAAAATTTCAAAATTAAAAGTCATTTAAATGTGATAAAAAATTATAGGAATCGATAATACAAGGGTATTATTACATTCATAGAATGCAAATATTTATTTCGAAGCGAGCATGCCGAACAAAAATATATTACATGTTTATAATTTATAAACATGTAATATATTTTTGTTCGGCATGCTCGCTTCGAAATAAATATTTGCATTATATGAATGTAATAATACCCTTGTATTATCGATTCCTATAATTTTTTATCACATTTAAATGACTTTTAATTTTGAAATTTTGCATATAATATATACGTGCGTTTTACTGAATACTATCCTGGCACACCGCAAACATCCCCAGCTCTAGTTATCAGTGAGCGGTGGGTCAACAACAACATTTACAGTGTTTATTTTAAAAATTTAAAAATCAAGCAGTCATATTGAACGATAAAAGTGCATTCCAAATTTTCGAAGAGAGCTGTGACATCTGTCAGTCACACATTCATTATAACATTTTCAAAGACTTATTTCTAAATTTTGTTATTGAAATGGATAATGGCGAATGTGTGGATGCGATTCAAGCAAATTTTGAATGCGGAACAAATTCTGCAGCTGCTTTGCGACATTATGGAAATCGTTTTCCTGACAGACTGCGTCCAAGTGCCGATAAGTTTGGAAGGCTCGTGCGAAATTTACGAAATTTTGGATCATTCAAAAAACCGAAAATAAACGCACGTGTAATTCAAGATCAAAATTTAGAATTAAGTGTCTTGCTCTATGTGGAAGAAAACCCTAATACGTCTACGCGAGAAATTGCTCACTACATGCAGGTATCACATTCTACAGTTCAGTACATTCTGAAGAAGCACAAGTTCTTTCCTTATAAACCACGGAAGGTGCATGCTCTCGGTGAAAACGACCCTCAACGAAGGGTTCAATTCTGCACGGTTTTCATGAATAAACTAAGGGAAGATCCAATTTTTTATCGTCGTGTGTTGTGGTCAGATGAATGCACTTTTGGGAAAAATGGTGTATTCAACAGAAATAATCATCGCCATTGGAGCACTGAAAATAACCATGTTGTGATGCAACACAATTTTCAAAATCGGTTCAGTGTAAATGTATGGTGTGGCATTTTAGGCGATAGAGTAGTAGGGCCTTTTTTTGTGGAGGGTAATCTAAACCAAGAAAAGTATAATAATTTGTTACGCAATGAATTAGGCGATTATTTAGATGAGTTGCCACTTGCTGAGTTAAACAGGGTGGTGTTCCAATAGGACGGTGCCACACCCTATAATGCACGAGTGAATACTGATTTTCTAAATAATTATTTTGGCGTCAGATGGATGGGCACTTACGGACCTATTCGATGGCCTGCTAGATCGCCAGATCTGAATCCACTGGATTTCTTTCTGTGGTCTTACATTCAAGATCATGTCTATTTGACTCCACCTGATACCAGAGATGATTTAGTAAGAAGGATAGTACAAGTATGTCATGAAATACCACCAAATCTTATATTAAACGCAGCAGTTGGAGTTAATAGAAGGTGTCAAATGTGTCTGGAACAAAATGGGGCCAATTTCGAACATTTGATTTATTAAAATATATGATAGCTTGATTTCTGTAAATTTCGTAGTTTTTTTTTTTAATAATAATAAATTTGTCACTCAATTTAATGGAGGTGTCTTCAGGAAATAAATGTTTATTAGAATAAGTGAAAAAACATATGTAGTACAATTTAAAAAAACAAATTTACTACTGTCTGTCAAAAACGAAATGTCAAAAATTTTTTTTTATAAAAAGCAGGTTACAGTGCTTTAAAAACGATTTAGTTTGACATATCATTCATAAAAATCAGATAAAATATAAGGAAGCTACAGCCCCAAAGGTTTTTCATAATACACCCGGTATAAAGTTGCGCTTATCCGATTCAATTTTTTTTTCGAATTTCCACTAATTATACGTCATTCAGGAAGTGTAATATAATGTAAATAATCCGGAAAAATTGATAAATCCTGAAAGTCGCACGAATAAATCGTAATTGTGTATGTTACAAAAGTTTGGAGACGACTGTCGTTAATAGTATATATATTCGGTGGGGAGTTTTTCTTCTTAAAGAAGTTTTAATCTTAACTGCTGCAACCCTGTAATAAATATATACAATCTCTACGAATAATAGTCGTGCGTTTATGTCGACCACGTCTCTGCAAAACAATCAAAAAGTCCTCAGGATCTTGTGTCCTGTTCGATGGCGAATGCAGTCGAACTGTTCCGACCTACAAAGCAGTTCTTCAGCAGTTTAGGTTATGTTACATCAGAAGCGGCAGTAGATGTCGGTTCGCCGATCGCGTAACAGTATTCGACGTTCGCACCTGCAAAGCACAAATTATACACACAAATATACGAGCACGAGAAACCGAGTGCCTTAAATTTCCGTGTCGTAGAGATGTCATTGGCTCACCTAAAAAAGAAATCAATCCTTACTAATAGACGATTTAATATGATTGTGCTGTGATATATTTAGCAGAGTGAATATTTTTATACGGATGCGTCTATTAGTGTTATGTACATGTACATAATTTAAATTGATTATACGTACAGAGGTAGTTCGTGTATTTATTATTCTTTCGCTTGTCCAGACTCTTTGCTGGGAAAGTCCGAATTATTTTGGATCGATTTTGCTATTTTTGTTTTGCTTCGCACACTTCTTAATGTTTGGGTAAAACCAGATTCTATTTCTTGTTCATGTAGCGTTTAAAAAATGCTAAAAATTACATAAATATATACAAAAAGCGATTAAAAATTGTTATCCCTTTCATTTCATATTCGCAAATACATTAAATTTTTACTTTAAAAATAAATTATTTTCGAAATTATTTTGAAAATTATTATTTACATAAAACATATGTTGATTTTAAAATTATTTTGACAATGGCCTTGACCAAATTACTACAAATAGTTTTAAAATGAAACCGGGTTTCTGGTTATTTTTGTATTTTATAAATTAAACTGTGTATGTTTTTGTTACACGAATCTTTCGTAATATACAACCTATCTGTATACAAAAACAACGTTGGAATCTTTTGGAATTGATATTTTTAATTTAAATTTGATAACCAAAAATAGTCTTTTATCTCTTAATGTAAATATGTTTATTATCCATGATAAGGAAGCGGAACAAGATGTTCTTAATTTAAATTATTTTGCGAAAAAATGTAACGTTTGCCAAGATGTAAATTTTTGGCATTGCTACCGAGAAAAATATTACTGCACTTTATAATAGCAATGTTAAAATATATTTTTTCATTTACTCAAGTGATTGGTGTTGTTCAAGGCCTTGGCGCTACTTATAGACGATGCAAACTAGAAGTGACTTTAATTTAGAATGAAAAAAATGTACTGCTTCTCGTAGCTACTTAACATACCTAAAATTCATAAATATCTCTGAAATTTTTTAAAAATGTGTTTTAAATTAGATATTGTTCCCATTAATATAAAAATAATTTTCATATTATTTTACAATTGTTATCTAAAATTGATTATAAAACGTTAAAAAAGTAACAAAAAAAATTTATGTTAAAGAATTTCCTGCTGGGTTTGGGAAAAATGATAATATGCTGATTTTATGGATTGATGGGCGTTTTCGTAAATTCACAAATAATAATTATAACGAGCCATCAAAAAAATTCATAATTCAGACTGTGAAATTGGGTTGGTACTTTAGCCACTTCCACATTACTTGATGCTTGACAGTTTCATTTGGTTTCATTGTAAAAAAAGGTTATGGCATTGAAATGATACTACAACAAAAAAGAAAACAAATAATTTATTAATTTATATCGAAATCATAATCAAAATTTACATATAGCTACAGAAGTTGTTGAAAATGTTGTCCATTTACATCTAAACACAAACCAACTCGTCTCCGCAATCCAGCAAAAACTTTATGCAGCATTTGCGGTGAGTTGTTGATCTCTTCACACTTTTCTGTTATGCGAATTCTCAGTTGTTCCAGATTATGAATTGGCGTTGAATAAATCGAATTTTTGATGTATGGCCATACGAAAAAATCACATATGTTTAAATCGCAAGACCTAGTTGGATATGGGATTTCAGTGTTCCTGCTTATTATTCTGTAATGAAAAAATTCTCTGAGATATTGAAGTGTTTCTCTGGTCGTATGTGCTGTTGCACCATCTTGTTGGATATACCCATTTTGTAATTCCTCATCATCTAGTTGATTTATGAATGAGCCGAGTATCTCATTGCGATATCGTGCTGCAGTAAGTGTACCTTCAAAAAAAATGGGACCTACCAATCTTCTTCGACATATTCCAACCCAAACACCAACTTTTTGGGAATGCAATGTTTTTTAACAAAAAAATGGGGATTTTCGGAGGACCAACACCTCATATTCTGTGAGTTAACATATCCAGAAAGATAAAATCAGGGCTCATCCGTGAAAAAACTGTGTTAAGGATATCCTGATTGTGTAGATTATTTTGAAACCATTGACAAAATTCCACTCGTCTTAAATAATCTACTGGATAAAGTTCATGAAAACATTGCAGCTTGTATGGATGACAATGTAAGACTTCTTTAAGAATGAATTGGCACGTACCATAAGATAAATTTGTTTGTTGGGTCACTACTGAAATGGATGTTTTTGGATTTTCATCAATAATATGCTGAAGGGCTTCAATATTATCAGCTGTACGTTTAGATGGCCGTCCACTTCCAGTTTTTCGACCGACGCTACCAGTCTCTCTGAATAACTTTACACAATTTGTCAAAACATTGTAAAAATCATTGTAGTCAAACACTAATTCAGGATGTTCTTCACTAAAATCAGCCATGCATTCCGTAATTGAATACTGCCACTCGCCATTTACTTTCACACCTGTACGGACGGAAGTAACATTCGATAATTTTTGCTTTTTGTTCTATGTTGAATACCATTTTTTAAATAAATTTAATTTTCTTAATAAGAGTTTTGAAAAATTTGACACAAACTTATAGTTTCAATGTCAAATAATAAATGTCATTATGTGGAAGTGGCTAAAGTACCAACCCAATTTCACAGTCTACTCCAATTATGAATTTTTTCGATGGCTCGTTATAAAATCCTTCGTTCTTCTTTTGAAAATGTCTCAAATTAAGGCATACAAAAATGGTTAAAATAGACTTAACTGTTGCTATCGAAATACTTGCTTTAACACTTTGATACCACTATTTACTAAAAAAATACGTATTTCCACAACTGAGTTGTCATCATCAGTAGGTACCACCAATAAAAGTATTGAACATGCGACACAGTAAAGCTAACACATAGAAACGTGTACAACTTTACACTTACTGTGCCCCGAGTTCGATCTTTAATTAGTGGTTTTACCTGCTGATGATGACAACTTAGTTGTCGAAATGCGTATTTAGGATACGATTATTAACTGTGGTAAGGGGTTTAATACCTTTTTTTGAGTTTTTACTTAACCACAGTCTCCAAAGAAAGACTTTTACTTACTATTTAGTTGAAAATTTAGGTTAAAATCAGCGAACGACGACGAATCGTTACATCCCAGTCTTAAGCCTCACTATCACTCACAGTAGCAATATTCTCGGCTGAGCGTGCGCCATGACGGTGCAGAGGGCTTTCCTTAAGTTTTTCCACTACGTTGCGAATTTTTCACTCAATAGGATAGGATGATTAAGTTGACTATAATCTTCCCGTAAACGTCGATGCACACTTCGTACAGAATTGTTGTTGCTGTAGACAATTGAACAATTTTAATGCGTTGAGCGGGGGGGTATTTGGTGATGAGAACTAGGAAAAGTTCGAAACACGTGTCCGTATTGGAAGTCATCAATCAATACGAAATAAGTACGCGTTGTGTATATCAATATGTATATAAACAGATACGTTTTAAACATCGATATGCTATCTTTTACATAGCGTACGTATATCATTGATTTTTCTTCGAAACCTTCGGCAACGATGCATTCCAAGCAATATATCTTTGACATGGCACACTGTTCGAGTGGCATTATGCAATACGATTTTATCAGTCTTCCTTTCAGAGACATCGTAGCAAAGTACTGTTAGGAAGTGCTAGTTATATAAACTTCCTTATCTTTCATAAAAATGTTCAATTAAAATAACTATAGATCTTCAAGCAACAGAAGATAAAATAAATGGAAAATGTCTCATATAAAATAAAAAAGGACGAAAAATAGTGTTTATGTAATACCTGTAAATACAAGCACCTAATTAAATTATTATAATTATGGCATCGAGTTATGTCTTATTTCCTTATCAAGCCGGGAAACATTCTCCTCTACCCACATATCTGTAGACACGAGCTCGGTGATGTTGCGGTATTAGTATACATTATAGAACGGGTATCTACTACAAGTTCTATAATGTTTTGCTTGAACAAATTTTTATAGTTCAAGGGATATTATTATATAGGTTTCTAGTATAGGTTATATAGTATTATTATCGCCATCTTGATATATATCTTCTTCATGGTTACGGACGATAATTGTTATTAGTAAATTAAGACTTTCGTTGATAAAGGTTATTTTTATTTATTAACATTGGATTAAGTTCTGAAATCTTTTTGTATAATTCTTCGCCGGAAGGAATTTTAATAGTCTACATTTTTGTAATTTGCAGGTAGCATCGATATAGATCAATGTTTTCAATAGTTGAGTCCATTAAATATGTTGTCTATTTGCCTGCTTTCTGTTTTGATAGGTTGACCGCTAGTTACGTCAACAACATCTTTTGACAGTTGGAGGGTTTTTGCTGCTATTTGATACCGACAATTTCTCTTAAATAAAACATGTTTTGTATTTGTACTTACGTTATATACCTAGGTCTGCATTGGGGACATTTTCACGCTATTATCTAAAGTAATGAAACTAAAAACACACCACAAAAACTATATAATATGTATTATTTATTTTTCAATAACGTCATTATAATTACAATAAGAAAATGTTTGAAACTTCATCAATTCTATTCGGAAAAGATACCTTCGAAAAACTATGTATGTACATATACTGTAAACTGTTGCAATTGTTAATTAGCTGTAACAAATGATTAAAACATGTATATGCAAATATAAATACTGTTTCTGCACTATATCTCAAAGTATTTTTAAAATCAATCGAGCATATACTCGACAGGGTCGGTCAACTTAAATAAAATATTAAAAATTCAAAATGGCTATTAGATAGTTCTTTTCTGTTACACGTTAGTGTTTAATTGCTAATTACCTGTATCTAACACAACATGCAAAGTAGTGTATTATTTCTAAAAGGTAATATATATACATTTTGTCCAAAGATTAGTGTTACAAGAGTTGCAATGCATTAAAGTTTTTTTTTAAGATTATTTTAAGATTGAGATTAAGACCTGCTTAATAATTTGAAGAGAATTTTTAAGAGTATTTTGAGTTTTTGAAGAACAATTTTCTATTAAAGATGATATTTAATTATTGACTGCGAAGAAATAAATTCATTGGACCTGATAGTCGCTGACGTGAATTTATAATTAGAAATTTATGGTGGCGTGTGGATAGTAATTAATACTATTAAATCATGTTAATTAACCAGACTTAAACGGAAGAGTTAACGTTATCGCATAAAATTATGAATGTCAAGAAATTATTTATTAATATGATGCACGTGTATATATATATATACATATATCAATTGATAAATTCTTGAAGTTTTTCGGCTTTTATATGAAATATATATACAAACAAGTGTCCCGTATCGTTATGTTCAAATTTTAGGAGTGTAAAGTAGATTTTATTTCAAGTAACAAAAACGCAAAACTTGTATATCCATTTTTATTTGTTTCAAAGTTACAGATTTTTGAATGTGAGATTGTCAGATCATGAAAAAAAATGTAATCCTAAAGTCAATACAAACTGATTTTATTTAAAAAAAGTTATAGGATTCATTAACAGGCCTGTGATTGTTAACGTCGCATAATAAAATGTTATCCTAAAATAAATAAACACGTGTCGTAGTGCATACAGTAATTTCTTGAAGATCTACAAAAAAGAGTACTGGAAATTGATTTATGATAAAGAAGGTTCTTACTTATTTCGTAAGTGCTGAACCATGAATATCATACAATAAACAAATGTTCAGATGACTGTTAACGTTGCATTTTTTAATGAAGGATTACATTACGTTTCAGTTCATACAACAGCTTATTAGTCAGTGGACACGTTTTCTTTATTCAAAATGCCTTACCGATTTTCTTCTCAAGAGTATATGGATATGCATTTTGTGTATGGCTACTGTAACGGCAGTGCAGGTCAAGCAGTTATTGAATACCGACATCGGTTTCCCGATAGGCGCATTCCTCATTACAGAACGTTCCTGGAAGTACACAGACAATTTCGGGAATGCAGACTGCGTGATTATCTTTTCGATCGAGGAGTAAATTTGCCAGCAGACTTGGAGGAAGAAGCAGTAGCTATTGTTACAAGGGATCCAACTCTCAGTGTACGTCGAATCGCTAGACAACTAAGAGTGCCACGAACGACAGTTTAGCGAATTTTAAAACGTGAGGGCTTATATCCATATCACTATCGCAGGGGACACGGTTTGCTTGAGGCAGACCACTATGCTCGTCTAGTTTATTCTACCTGGATATTAAGACAGTCGCGGCTTCATTTTAATTTCTGCAGAACAGTCCTTTGGACAGATGAATCTACGTTCACGAGAAGTGGTGTTACAAATCTGAGAAACCTGCACAGGTGGTCATCAGAAAATCCCAAAGCTATACGCCCATCTAAATTTCAACTTGAATTTTCTATTAACGTTTGGGCGGCCCTAATCGATGACTTGTTGATTGGTCCTGTCATTCTTCCTGGGAGGTTAAATGCGGACAATTACCTTAAATTTCTTATTGACGAACTGCCAGGTCTTTTAGAGGATGTCCCACTGATTGTTCGACGAGACATGTGGTTTCACATGGATGGGGCACCACCACATTTCGGAATTACTGTCCGAAATTGGGTTAACGTGAATTATCCAAAACGGATTGGTCGAGGTGGTTCTGTTGCATGGCCACCCAGATCACCCTATCTTAATCCCCTTGACTTTTATTTATGGGGGTACATGAAAAATTTAGTCTACGCTCAAGTTTCGAACACAAGAGAAGAGTTGTTGGATCGTATTCACCTGGCTGCCGACCAAATCCGACAAAACAAATATGAAATTGGGGTAAGTACTTTTTTTGTTGGCTTACGGGCACAAGCCGGCATTCAACAAAGAGGTGACATTTCGAAAATATTATTAATTAAACTTTTATAAATAAAATCAGTTTTTATTGACTTTAGGATTACATTTTTTTTCATGATCTGACAATCACATTCATAGATCTGTAACTTTGAAACAAATAAAAGTGGATATACAAGTTTTGCGTTGTTGTTACTTGAAATGAAGTCTACTTTACACTCCTAAAATTTGATCATAACGATACGGGACACCTTGAATATTTAATATAATAAAATATATATTATTATCCCTTATAGATTACAACATCGTTGGCGAAATACGTACAAAAATTAGTATTTATTTGTACGGTATGCCTGCCATATCATAAGAGTGTTTATTAAGAAGCCGAAGCTATAATAAAGCAACTTCAACTTCACCTTCTGATCTAATTCGATTGTGTAATAGCGAAAAATAAAGTTATTCCGCCTAGAATATCGTAAACAATCCCTTCCATTTTCTAATGATATTCCAATTATCGATGATTTAAACAAAAACAACGATCCTAGAAGACTAGAATTTACGTGTCTATAGCGCTATAAAGTGAATGTGTTAATAATAAATATACAATTACTTCACTCAGTTTCTTAATAAGTGTAAATTTAAAAATGACGTAATATTATTGTTAAACTGCTTACATAAAAGCCTGTACAATATTAATAATCCAATCAGAAAGTAAAAGGCATTCCATAAAACGAAAAGCGAGGTTTCTGCTTTTAGAACGATGTAGTTCTTGGCTGTCGCAAATTTTATTGTAAAATAAATGCCATGTCCGTTCAAAAATTTCAAACGTTGTTATATAATGTATTGGTAAAAATCTTAAGAAATAACTTCTAAATTACGTTAAAGTTAAAGGAATGATTTGCAAGAGTAAGAAAAGTTTTGTTAGTTTAAAATTACATTCATGGTACTTTTAGGATGTTTTGACGGATCCCTAATCATCTTCAAGAATTATACAAAGATATGCTATACTATTATCTAAATTATCAACTGTAAAAAGGAACACATACTCTGATACCTAAAACGAGTAAAGATTGAATATAACAATGGCAAATTAAAGGGAGACAATTAAACTTTACAATATATTATTCAAAATAGTAAATCTCAGCACTATTAATGTTATTTTGTTAATATTAGTTAATATCTTTGAACCTCATGTGACAACAATCTTGCATGGCCTACTCGAAAATAATACCAATTTTTTTTCACAAACAAACACTAATAGTCGAATCTCACCTTTCAATCATCCTCGTAATATTTATCTCATAACAAATTGTTTCAATATCAACAATTCAAATTAAGAGGCAAACGCTATTTTAATAATAACGAGTGGTCATTAAAATTTTCGCTCAAGTAAGCCATGCACACAAAAAGTATGTCCTAACTTAAGTTATTAGAGGAGATCTGTCATTATAATTTCAAACGTCATGATTGTTAAAAAATAATTTGAAATGCTGACTTTTATATTAAATATATTTGTAATTTTTATACAAAGTAATAGAATATTATAAAAAATGTGTATAATGATGACCATTCTCCACCAAGCATAATCGCACTCTATTTCGTAGAGCATTGAAAACATTGATCAGTATTTGCGGTGAGTTATTGATGTGTTCACATTTTTCAATGATTTGATGTCTTAACTCTTGTAGATTATTAATTGGTATAATTGATTGAGGTCTCGCTAGGCACTTGGTGAAACATAAATGAAGAACACATGGTATCAATAAATAATTTTGAAATTTTACACTCTGCAAATAAAAGTAAACGATTAGACTTTTTGGAAATAATGGAAATATCTAAAGCAATAAACAAATCATTAAATATAGTAAATGAACAAACAGAGTTTGTAATCTCCCCTATTATTAAGGCTGTTTCTCGTTAATTACTAGGTAAACCCCAATAATACTTAACTCACGTTTATGTTTCACAGTGTTACTCCCACTTTTCAAATTATCTATTCATATTTTAAGTAAACCTTTCTTGTTCAGTTGAGAATGAGCTGTGAAGTTCGAAACAAATTTGTCCGTATTTTGTAAATAAAATTGCAGTGAAACAAATAACCAAGTGTGTATTTTCTTTACCTTTATTATTAATTGGTGTTTCATAAATAATATTCTTTATATATGGCCACACAAAAAAAAACATGACTGTTAAATCACACGATCGTGGTGGATATGGAATCGCTGTATTTCTACTTATTATCCTATCGCCATAAAATTGTTGCAAAAACTGAATATTTTCAAGTGTAACGTGAGATGTAGCCCCATCCTGTTGAAAATATCCGACCTGGAGTTCATCATTAGTCAATTGATTAGTAAAAACACTGAGAATTTCGTTACGAAATTTCTCCGATGTTATCGTGCCCTCAAAGAATATTGGTCCTATTAATCGGTGACGACTCATACCTACCCATACGCCTATTTTTTCTGGATGTAGAGGAACTTTTCTGTAGAAATGACTTCACTGGACCACATACGCATATTTTGCGAATTAACATAACCTTTCAAATAAAACCAAGCTTCATCGGTGAAAAAAGTATGATTTAAAATATTGTCTGTCATTGTTTGAATAAACCATTGGCAAAACTGTGTTCTTTTTTGATAATCCGTAGGTAATAGATTTTGTACAGAAGTTAATTTATATGGATACATGTGCAAGTCCTTTTTTAAAATTTTTTGACATGTTCCATACGAAAGCCCAACTTGTTGCGAAACTCTGCGAATAGATGTTTGAGGAGATTCGTTAATAATTGGTCTGCCATTTTCAATTACGCCGCGACTTCTCTTGAGAGGAGGACCGCTTCCTTTTTTCCTTAAAATACTGCCTGTTTGACGAAAAAGATTTACACAATGCATTAGCGTATCACGGAAAGTTTTATAGCTAGGAACAGTATTTGGATATCTCTCTTCAAACTCCGCAAGGCAATTTTCTATTGAATTCTGCCAAATACCATAAATTTTTTGAGATGTCAGGAAGTAACATTCTACCATAAACGCTTTATGCATATCATTAAAGGCATTACGTTTTCTTTTGATGAAACTTTAAAATATATATTTGACGCTTTGAAATAACATCTTAATGACTAAAGCTACGACATAATTTTTATATACACGGCCAGCTACGAGTGAAAATTTTAATGATCGCTCGTTACATTAGGGACTATCTTAGAAATTTATTCATTTATCGTCTGCAAGTATTTCGGTTCGGTTGGGTTACCTCATGAATAATGTGTTATTTATGCAAAAATACTACATACACAATGATACACCAATCCAGTACAACTTTTACAATTCGCAGTCACAAATAATTTGAAGTACATAACCAGATTTATACTCGCGGTTAATTACATAATGTTGACATTAGGACTGAGAAATGTATCAAATGTCATGTTAATAACCTAAATAAACTCTAACATTCAATTAAGAACATCTGATTATTAGAAATTATATTTTGATCATGATTTTCAGTTTTAATGGCATATAGTATGTACTGAAACCTGGCTGATTAATAAATGTCTCGTATGAAATGTAGTTATTAAGTGTTGTATAATCGTATCATATAATTTGCGTTCTTACATACGCAAACAATTATCCATAATTTATACTTCATATGGGCATAAAGACTTCATTCTATGAGAACTAAAATAAATTCAAAGACGGGCAACTATAAAACGGTAATTATTTTTATAATTGAACCTCTGTATTAGCGAGTTAACTTGGAGAATTAAATTGTATTTTTCATATATGCACATATTTAATTGTTATGATATAATAGCTTATTATGTTGTAAGTAAACAGGAATCTGTTTACATTATAAGATTAATTAGGCATTGTGCGAATAATACGTATCATTTTCACATGTATACTTTGTGTACATACTTTTATTGAATGAAAATAGTTTATGAATTTATGAAAACGTTGTGGTATAGATCTCACATTGAAGAAACTCCGTTACATCATTAACCTAAACAAGGACAAACTTTTCTCGTACATTCACTATATAATTCAAAAAGATTTCAAAGAATTACAGCCCCTACAAATGTACCTAATAAGGGCATCTTCTGGACATTGAAGATACCACTATTTGAGTAGTTGAAGGTGTTTTCCTAATAGAAATGTATTCTGGTAAGTTCATGTCTAATAGCTATCGCAGAATCTTAATCGGATTAAGATCCGGGCGCTGAGATCTATCCGTTCTTTGGCAATCCTTGCGTAGTGCTTACGATTGATTTCGTGTTGGAAGGTGTAATCATTTCCTAGATGCAATCTTTCGATATTTTTCTGTAATTTATTACGTAAATTCATAAGAAATTTTGAAGAATTTAAAGTACGATTGAATAATCGTAACTTCCTCACCTCCTCCAGGCTTTACGGTAGATACCAAATTTTATTACTGCAACTCCGTATTGGGTCCACGTTAAAGTTTCGTCCGGAAAAAGAATTTTGCAAATATTTTCCTTTTTTATGCCACACAGCTTACGAGACCATCGAATTATTGCAAGAAAATATTCGTGGGCGGGTCATTTCTAGAAATGGGAATGTAAACTGCCAGCCAAGATCTTGCGACTTGTCACCCTTGGACTTGAGTGTCAAGTCTACGAGAATAAGTCACGAACGATTCGTAATCTTAAGCAGAACATCACACACACAGTTCAAAATTTACCACCCGATATATATGAAAAAGTAATCAGAAATTGCGTCACAAGAATCCATTTATGTCAACAAAGCAGGAGAGACCATTTAAATAATATATTAAAACATATAGTCACTGATTTCTCTTCAAAATAAAATAAAAATTAATGAAATATCACTTGTAATCTTTATTGTGTTCCATGTTAAATTTCTGCACGGCCTTATTGGTAAACATTTTGAACCTAATATTTTATTATTTATTACGATTTATGACTATGAGTTTTGCCTCAAAGGTATTGTATGTTAATACACTGCCAAAAAATAAAAGCCAATTCTCTTCTCTCTTGAGAATTTCATTTTTCTTTATCTCAACGCATACGTGAAACATATCTGTATATATGTTAAAACGCAGTTGCCCAATTTTTCGTTTCCACAATTAGCGTGTCATTCAAATTCTGTGCGAGCAGTCGTTAGGTACCCAGTCGCCTCCACAAGAATTCCATACTAGTGCAAGCGACAACAACAACAACGGATTCATTTGAATAAACTTAAATCTTCCCAGTTATCTGGGTTACACATCGGTTCAACAACGTACATTCCGCCGGTGTGTATGTATGTATATTCTTTATGTGGGCATGTGTCGTGTGGGTCTCACATGTAAACACGGAAAAGTCGTAGGATTCACAAGCCTTTTCTAATAAAGCTGATACACATTTATGCATTTAATTATTGACTGCGAAGAAATAAATTCATTGGACGTGATAATCGCTGACACGAATTATAATTAGAAATATATATTGCAGAGTGTGGATAGTAATTAATACCATTAAATCATGATAATTAGTTAGACATAAATGTAAAGGTTAATATTATCGCGTAAAATTATGAGTGTAAACAAAGTTACTGCTTTAGTAACTGAAAATATCCCAAGGCTAATACGCAATATTTGTTGTGCGTAAATTGTATTTTTTGTTAATTAATATGGTACACTGGTAATATATATAAATTAAAACGGGCAAGCAGTCTTTCAATTAAAACTCATTTATTTGCAATCTCTATATTTCGCAATAAATTCGTTGTTTCTTCAGGAGATGAAAATCGTGAGTTAAAAAACGAAAATGACGTAAATAGACATTTGAAAAATATGATTTCCTGATAAAGCAACGAATTTTTTGCGAAATCTAGAGATATTGATAAGTTTTATATACAAGTGTCCCGTATCGTTATGTTCAAATTTTAGGAGTGTAAAGTAGACTTCATTTCAAGTAACAAAAACGCAAAACTTGTATATCCATTTTTATTTGTTTCAAAGTTACAGATCTATGAATGTGATTGTCAGATCATGAAAAAAAATGTAATCCTAAAGTCAATAAAAACTGATTTTATTTAAAAAAGTTCAATTAATAATATTTTCGAAATGTCACCTCTTTGTTGAATGCCGGCTTGTGCCCGTAAGCCAACAAAAAAGGTACTTATCCGAATTTCATACTTGTTTTGTCGGATTTGGTCGGCAGCCAGGTGAATACGATCGAACAACTCTTCTCTTGTGTTCGAAACTTGCGCGTAGACTAAATTTTTCATGTACCCCCATAAATAAAAGTCAAGGGGATTAAGATCGGGTGATCTGGGTGGCCATGCAACAGGGCCACCTCGACCAATCCATCTTGGATAATTGACGTTACCCCAATTTCGGACAGCAATTCCGAAATGTGGTGGTGCCCATCCATGTGAAACCACATGTCTCGCCGAACATTCAGGGGGACAACCTCTAAAAGACCTGGCAGTTCATCAATAAGAAATTTAAGGTAATTGTCCGCATTTAACCTCCCAGGAAGAACGACAGGACCAATCAACAAGTCATCGATTAGGGCCGCCCAAACGTTAATAGAAAATTCAAGTTGAAATTTAGATGGGCGTATAGCTTTGGGATTTTCTGATGACCACCTGTGCAGGTTTCTCAGATTTGTCTGCAGAAATTAAAATGAAGCCGCGACTGTCTTAATATCCAGGTAGAATAAACTAGACGAGCATAGTGGTCTGCCTCAAGCAAACCATGTGCCCTGCGATAGTGATATTGATATAAGCCCTCACGCTTTAAAATTCGCTAAACTGTCGTTCGTGGCACTCCTGGTTGTCCAGCGATTCGATGTACACTGAGAGTTGGACCCCTTGTAACAATAGCTACTGCTTCTTCCTCTAAGTCTGCTGGCAAACTTACTCCTCGGTCGAAAAGATAATCACGCAGTCCGCATTCCCGAAATTGTCTGTGTACTTCCAAAAACGTTCTGTAATGAGGAATGCGCATATCGGGTAACCGATGTCGGTATTCAATAACTGCTTGATGTGTACTGCTGTTACAGTAGCCATACACAAAATGCATGTACGCATACTCTTGAGAAGAAAATCGGTAAGGCATTTTGGATAAAGAAAACGTGTCCACTGACTAATAAGCTGTTGTATGAACTGAAACGCAATGTAATCCTTTATTAAAAAATGCAACGTTAACAGTCATCTGAACATTTGTTTATTGTATGATATTCATGGTTCAGCACTTTCGAAATAAGTAACAACCTTCTTTATCATAAATCAATTTCCAGTACTCTTTTTTGTAGATCTCCAAGAAATTACTGTATGCACTACGACACGTGTTTATTTATTTTAGGATAACACTTCATTATGCGACGTTAACAATCACAGGCCTGTTATTGAATTGTATAACTTTTTTTAAATAAAATCAGTTTCAATTGACTTTAGGATTACATTTTTTTTCATGATCTGACAATCACATTCATAGATCTGTAACTTTGAATCAAATAAAAATGGATATACAAGTTTTGCGTTTTCGTTACTTGAAATGAAGTCTACTTTACACTGCTAAAATTTGAACATAACGATACGGGACACTTGTATAATACAATATTGCAATATATCAATACATAACCATGCAATGTAGCATTGGCCACCGAAAAGACTGTCATTTAAATATTGGAATATTGTTAGTCTTCTTCCTTTCAAACTCACATTACAGCAATACACAAAATTTTCATCAGATGAAAAAAACTTCAATAACTTTCCCTCTCTCGTGCGATATGTAGACACTCGAACATCTGAGGAATGACAATTTTTTTCTTTTAATCTTGACGCTAGTAACTCGGCACGTTCCTTCGAAAGATCTAAGTCTCTGATGAGGTCACTAAGCTCATTCTGCGAAAATGGTTTAGGATCTGATGTTATTCCGCAGTATTGAAAGTCATCATCTACTTGGGAAGAAATAGGTATTTCAGCTTCATCCTCCTGAGATTGCTGCACTACCTGGTAAAAAGTTGGTATTGGAACATTTTCTGAATGAGGAACAGGTCTTTGTACTGAAGAAATATTGGGGTATTTCCATTTATGGCGATTGTTTTTGTTGATGCCCACTATATTAATCATACAAAAGTAACAGTCGTCATAATGATTTTTTTGTTCTCGCCATATCATAGGAACTCCAAACTTCAAAGACTTACGTTTCCCTCTCTCCCATTGTCGCAAATGTTCAACGCATATTTTACAAACACTATGAGGCACCCACACTTTATCTTGGTATAGAATTTCAATACCGAAGTAAGCAAGATACAGACGACGCACTGTGTTTGTAATCGATTTACGCTGATTTTTTAGTATGTATTCACCACAACCATAACAAAATATATCAGGATCGTTAACACAACGTCTGGACGTACTAGCCATAATGAAATAGTAACACAAACTTTATCGATGATATTGTAATAATGACTAGTTACGAACAAGACCATAACAAGACCGACAACAATTCACAATGAGGGTAGTAGGTAAACTAGAGCTGATGAGTTAAAATGACGTATGTCAATATACTGTACATTACCTACTTTATCGACAATTCAAACAAACAGAGATGCATCAAAAAAAACATTTTTTTTTGTAGGCCTGTGTAATGAAGGAGAATTCTTGGAACATCAATAAAGTTTTGAACCTTTACCTAGCTTCATGTCTCTATATCTCACTAATTTCAGGGCCATCCTCGTATTTATGAATTTTGCCCTGTTTAAGTGGATTAACATTTTTTTAAATTTTTAATATATTTTGTTAATTCTTCTGTCTATTATATGCAGTATAATGCTCCAACATGCATTTAAATATATTAACTAAAGTAATTTTATCTAATGATTTTTTATTATTTCTAATTTTAATCAACTGCGCTGTATAGGAGCAAATTTATTGACGATAGTGTATCTACATCTTATATTACTAAAATAAAACGATTATAAATCAATTTCTTTTCGCATTATCGATCGCTAGATGCAAATGACTGTCCTTAATATTTCGCAATCATATATCAATGTTATCTGCGTGACATGAGTGACTTTAAAATGTGGAAGCTATCATTGAAGATGATCGAGTCTAATTTTATTAAAATATATGTGATATAGTATTGTGATATGGTTTAATTCTATTAAACTAAAGGGAAAAAAAACGGGGAAGAATATGGGTCAGCATCCGTCCAAAGATAAATTCACACGTTCTGCATCCGCCCGTCTCCCGGAACGTGAAAAAATTGGGAACTTTAATAAGAGAGGTAAGGTTTTAAGATTTTGAAATTTATTTTTTCTTATATTCTTTTACTTCGTATTTAATATGGTTTTTTAATCTTGCAAACCTTTTACGCATTAATGACCTAAAGATCCAACATTACAGATTTACAGTTTTAGAATAGTAGGTTTGTAGAATAATCTTTGAAGATTCATTCTTATGTTGATAACTAGACGAAAGAAAGGATAAGATCTTGTGATTATGAGGTATGGTACTTGTAAAATTTTGTTATACTAAACATATGAACTATTATTTTGTATTAAATATCAGAATCAACATTTAATTTTGCATCACACAGTTTGGAAACTGCCATAATAACGTAGAAACTTATGCACTTAAACACGATACAGATTGTAATAAAGGTGTCATTAGCATTATTTGCTCTAAATATTTAATTGACGTCTGTTAGTGAAAATAGTATATTGATCTAACAAGTTTAGGGAAGTAATCCAGTGAGTATAAATGTTTGAATTCACGAGTGAGCGCAGCTTCAGAGTGAATCAAATTTACACAAACATAGAAATTCACTTTTCTAACATGTAGATCATGCTATTTTTTCGTGTAGTTGATGAAAATAACGCTAATTTAAAAAAAATGAATTATAACTTTGTCGAAGAATAATAATATGTTATCAAGATATGTCGAGCATTTGTTGACATAGTTGACATAGTACAAAACATCTGAGCAAGTAAATAATTTGTGAAAAAACGTTTATATAAATTGCGTCAACCAAACGAGAATAATGACTAATGAGGAAATTTTACAATTGGTATCAAGTTTATTACCTAAAAAGCCCAAAGCAAAGTACGAAAACCTTACCAACTTTTATGTGGCTAACGAAATGAAAAAAATGCACAAAGGGCAAATGAAGATGTTCTAATTATGTACTTTTTTTTAAAAAGGTTTATTTAATTCTAATATTTTTTAGCACCGATTTTTAAATCTTAAAGCTTCAACACTATGGTCAGTGTACTTGATACTGAGAGGTACTCTACAAATTAATGAAAATGTGGATATTTCTGCAAATAAATTTTCAGTATTTATTATATATTACAGATCAAACTAAACTTTTGGGAGTCGCTACCAAATTGAAAGCAAATCATTAATAATAAATTAATTAAAACACTAAGTAGTTAAACACCACAATCAACTTAATTTGTTAAATAAATAATCATTATTAATAATTTTTAAAAAATTATTCTTAAATTAAATGTTTCCTAGTAAATACATAAACAGTTAGAAATTCATGCATGACAGTTGTGTGATTAATGATTATGCTATTATCCGCTAGGAAGCGAGGGACTGGTAGGGTTGTGTTAACAGCATTGGAGACTTTTCTCCCACAATAGAAGTTGTGGCGTTCTCTGTATAAGTATGAGTCGCGTAGTTGGTGAATTGAGCTATATAAGCATTTTATGGCATATTCTTCGTTTTCTCGAGCTGTTTGAATATATTTGTCAAGTTACTGAATGAACCATTTATTTTAAAACCTTAAGTTAATTGTGGTGTTGTACATAGTATCTTCTTCTTCCTCTGATTTTTTGGGTTGGATGCCAGTAAGTCCAAGCACTTGAGCAAAATGCTCTTTGTACCACCCTCAATAGATCTCTCAGTTCCACTCTGGTTAGTCTTGTGTTCTTGATAAAAGCCAATATTCTCCTCGGAGGAAATTTGAGTACCCTCTTAGGATCCAATAGATCTCTTCCGAAGTAGTTCTGTCTGAGTCCTTTCAGTTCCTCACTATTACAGTGAGGCTAGGTTCCTCCTGTTTTTCACATCTCCCACACCAGGACTCGCTAATCAAGTCCATGCTGTACAGATGCTTCCTTTAAGGACTATGTCCTGTTATTAAGCCGGTCATAATTTAACTGCGTAGTGTGTTGTTAGTTTATTTTATAATTTTTTTGGTTTTAATTTTGGCGCCGACTGCTAAAAGTTTAATTTGAAGCAAATAACTAAATAAAATATTTAAAATGTTTTTTTTTGTTGTTAAAGCAAAATTATTGTATGCTGCTTTTTTGTTTACGGCTCTCTTTCTGAAGTCAGTTTCATTTTTTTTTTTATTTACGGCGCTGTAAGAAAATCGCGGCAATTTATTCCACATTTTTCAACCCGTAAACAATATCCGCAAGTTGCTTTTTTTCCAATTGTTTTGTATTAATTACAATATTTATTGTTTGAAAAACTTCTTCGCATCACATACAAAATAACGAGTAATAAGGATCCTACCAATGATCCATGCGGTACGCCTAGCAACAATTTTCCACTTATTTCGATTCTTATACTTGTTTGTATCTTGTGTGTACAACTTTCATATTACAAATTAAGTATAAAATTTTGTACATGGTACGAATAATGTGTTTGGATGGATGTTTCAGGAAAATCCATGTTATTTAGCTACATGAATATGTAAATACTTAAGAGTACGAGCACCACACGAAGTTTAAAATCAATAAAGCTAACCATTAACGACTAATAATACCGGGGAAAGCCGAACGTACCGGCAGTTCTTTCACCGTTACACCACACCCTCTGTAGGAGAATTATAATATCCGAATAAGGCCACAGGCAGTGAAAGGGTCAAGTCATCCCGTCTTTATTAACCTACATATGTGTATACATTAAACGAACATAGTAATATGATACCAACATTACATACAATTTATTGTAATATTTGTGTGATATAGACATTCACTTATAGTAATATTCGTTTTTTTCACGAATTATGTTTGTTAGAATTTGACATAGGGCGTCTTGTCAACAAGATCACTGAAAATCGTAAAAGTTTGAGAACCAACATATGAGATGTGAAAAATGAATAATGGGACTGATCTTAAAAATATACTTTATTAAAAACGTATTACAAACAGTTGTTAATTCCTATACATCGCTACCTACGTGTTTTCCATTGTCCGATGCACTGCTGCTGGTCTTCAAATGTCACCCTCTTCAGTAAGTCTGCTGTTTTAAGCTTAACATTTTCTACAGAACGAAAACGTATGCCCTTCAATACACTTTTCACTTTTGGGAATTGTTAGCATCTCGCATGGAGCGAGATCTGGTGGATACAGCAGATATTCGGGTACAGTAATTCTCTTATCCACTAAGAACTGCTTTACAGAGAGTGCATTGTACGAAGGCGCGTTGTCCTGGTGCAGCATTCATGAGTTGTTGTTCCACACATCTGGTCTTTTCGTCCTCACACTTTCTCTCAGCTTTGTCAAGACCTTAATGTAGTATAGCAATCGCCAATTAAGTTGGCGCGAGGAGGGGGTGCGCAGAAGCCGTTTTTAAAAACGTCCTCCCCCACTACTCAAGTAATTGTCAGAATACATTTGTCATTCACGTTTGACGGAACATAATATCTTTGCTAGTGGATCATAAAGTGATACACGCTGAGAGGTTAGAATTATCTCACATTTGATGTAAAATCAAATACAAATCTCCCCACTACTTCTAATCCTGCGCGAACTTACCCCTCCGCGCGCCAACTTAATTGGCGTTTGCTATACGTCTGATATACCGTTTGGTCCTAAGGTATCCACTTAATCATGATATCAAAAAAAAACGATGACCATAACTTTCAATTCCGACTTCGAGTTTTTTTGCTCCTTGGCGAAGTGGGGGTCTTCCAGCGCATGTATTGACGCTTTGTTTCAGGGTACGTATTGTAAAATCCACGTCGCCTTATACGTATTTATTTTTATTATTAGTTCAGGCTCCGGTGGGAGCCGTTCCATGATGTCAGAGCATATGTTTTTCCTTCTGAAGTGTGAGATTTTTTTGCTACCATTTTTGTGTAAACTTCCATCATTTGCAAATTCCCATGCAAAATTTTCTCTCCTTATTCTCTCTGTCAATGTACGTCATGTCTGCCGTCATTCAAATACTCAAGCGTTGGTCTTTCCGCATAATTTTCTTAGTGTTATCATAAATTCTAGGTGCCATAGGTCGACTAGAACGTTCCCGATCTTCAACATCCTCCCGACATTCCAAAAACCATTTCTGCTGCGTAACGTGCAATTATCGCAAACACTTCCTTCAACATTTAAAAAAGATTCTGTTTGAGGTTTTTATCTTCACGCGGCATTCGAAATGAATGCTCTGTTTGATTGTTAAGCTTATCATGATCGCGGCACACTGACAAAACGACAGTTTGTTCGAGCAAAGAGTAATAAACAACTAAACAATATAGAGAGACACAATACGACTCCATCTACACCGGAAGCATCAAGGTGAACTACATTCTATCCCACCCCCCATGCGCAGTCCCATTATTTAATCGTAACACCCCGTACATGGTATGTTTGTACATTGGTTTAATCTAGTGTTATTGTAATTTTCGAGGCGCTGAACTGACACATTCAAGAATTGTCAGTAAGCGCTATTGATAATGACTAGAGCAGGCCAATTTCCGTGCGCGCCATGAGCGCCGGTATGGGAGTGTAATTAGTATTATATTAGAATATGCGATAGAATAGGGACGCAACGTGAGCTTGTTACCGATATAAGTATAGAAGTAGAGACATTTATTCTATCAGAAATAATTAAATATACATTTGGTTTTCTGCTATTAAAGTAATATGCATAAACACACGAAAAATAAGAATAGTACATATTATAGCAGCGTTGTATGTACCTATAAATAAAATGGAAAATGTATGAAATCAGTGATTGTGTGCACGGCAGAAGATTTAAAAAACACTTACCGTTTTAAGCGTCTTCCAAGGATTGACAAACTGGAGAAACTCGATTGTATATTTTCAACATCAGGTGCGTTTCTAAGGTTATTTCTGAAAAACATGTCCGCCGTGAGGAAATAGTATATTAAAAAACGAGTTTCATAAGGCAGCATTTTGCCGCACGAGATCAGTTTAGAAAACGAGCCGCTTGCGGCGAGTTTTCTAAAGAGCGAGTGCGGCAAAAGGCCTTATGAAACGAGTTTTTTATACTATTTTTTCTATTTTGCGTTTTTTACATTAATAAATTGCTTAAATTGGAATTATTTAATTTGAAAGTTCAGAGTTTAATTTTTATATAAAGCATGGCAGTTGGTCACATTGATACTTTACATTTTCAAATTTAAATCTTGCTATCCGCGAAGTATATTATATTACATATTATTTATTAATTTTCGTTAACATTACTTGATATTTCATTTAAAAATATAAACATGAGTGACATAGAAACATATATATGTTGTTGACAATTGTATACAATATACGTTGTTTGTATAAAATACGGATATATATCATATCTGTCAAATGTACATAAATTCTTAAAATCAAATGACAGCAATGATATTTGTTTCTGTATTCGAACAACGCCAACATTGAAAAATGAAAAAAAGTGTATCGAAATAGAGCTCATTTCGATACTGTTTTTGGTTTCATAATGAGTTCATTTCGAACGCAAAATAAAAAAAAATATGTTTATATTCGGAAAACGAGCGTTCTACATCTAGTGATGTTATATTCGCATAATCAAAATACTTTGTTACAACTTAACGCATCTGTAGACGTGCCCTCACAAATACGTGTTAAGGTGTCAAAATCTGCATTTCTGTCTAAAACACTTTCAAATTTAATTAGAACACTTTCACTTTTTGCGTCTTTTACAGCACACAGGTGTGTGTGAACGTCTTTAACGATTTGCAGTAATTCCTCTAACGACAGTGACGAATTTTCTAATTTTGTTATTGCTTCTTCTAGTCCTAAGTAATTCTCACGAATACTTTGTAAATCCGTTTTAATCTAAACATCTTGAAATTTTTTCTGGCTTGTATTGATAGCTGCACTTTCATTTGGATCGAATGTAAAACCACGTCCTTAATTTTTTCAAAATGTTCATGATAGTAAAACCCCGCCCGTATCCATGTACCCCAACGTGTCAGAATCGGCTGTGGTGGCTCAGGGGTATGGGGACACAATTCGTGAAATTTCCGAATACGTTTTGAAGATTTCAGGAATACTGCCTTTGTACTCGATATTATAGCATCTACCTCTGGATAACATCTACGAACCTGTTCTGCCACAAGGTGTAGAGCATGGAGTTTACATGTAATATATAACAAGTTAGGACAATGTTTTCTAAGAGACCAGCCTACAGAACACATGGTTGCGGCACCATCGGTCATAAACATTAATACTTGGTCTTTAGAAAGTTTAAATTTTTCCAAAGTATCTAATAGCACCTCTGAATTTTTTTCGGCATTACATTGTTCTAATCGTCTGGATGCAATAAAATTGAAGACGTTTGTTGATGTGGTTCCATATTACGCGCCATCACATTAACTACAGATTGTTTTTTGCTGTCAGTTGTTTCGTCCACACATAACCACAGTTTTTTATTTTTCAGTTCGACTTTGATTTTATTTTCAACCTCTTTACGCACCGATAGTAAATTCCTTCGTAACGTTGTCGTGCTCGGTAATGTTTGATTCGCGTATTTATTCCAAAATGAAATAAGTGAATCATTACTTAACAAGGTAAACGGCAGTGTACACACAACCATAGTTACACATAGTTCATGAATAAACTATTGTCGATTAATTTTGTTATTATTGTGCTTCGAACTGCTTACGTGTTCTTTATAATGTGTTTTTGACCAACACATTAGATATGTATTGCACACTAAACATTTAATTTTTGAGCTATCGTATATTAAGTCCGGGAAATCCATAATAAACTTATTCATTTCGTCTGACGACGGTCGTTTTCTCGATTTATGTGTCGACGACATTTGATTACGTATGCTTACACTTACATGCAGTCTAGGCAAGTACCAAACATATACTGAATGCTTTTTAGTAGTTCTGATGCAATACAATCATCCCCACATCGGCGCACATGGCGCGCACGGAAATTGGTCTGCTCTAATAATGACTTTAAATTTTACTTCAATTGTATTTGCAAAAGAAAGATCGACAGGAACAAGGTTGGCTATCGAAACTGAATTCACTCGTTTATAACGACTACTCTAAAAACTACGCAAATTTTCTATCGCAACCGAAGGATCAGTTACCTTTTCAAATTTATACAATAAACAGTATCTCAAATGAATTTTAGCGACAGGCATCTTTTTGGTATGCAAATACAACACGCCCTGACGGCTGCATTATGAATTTTGCGTATATTGTATGAGGACAATACAATATATTTTACATTCAACGAAATTAATAACATGTTGTTTCATAGAAATTTTCACACTGGCGAAACTATTTAATTTTAATATGCCAGCGGTCGTTAATCTATTTTGGCAGCGGACGTACTCTTTCATAATTTTTGAAGTAAATTGAATCAATCGCCTCGCCTAAAATTCATCCATAAAATTTTATCATAATCATTGGAGGTGCGGGCATTAACCCATTTTCATGCCGCATAACCTAAATGTTCGTCAAATTGCTTTTATTTGGTACAAGACCATAAAGTTATTCTTATATTCGTGTTCAGAACCAACAGTATATTGAACTGCAATAAATTTTGTTTCAACTATTTTATTGTTAGTTTTGTTTTCGATACGAAACCGTAACAATGCAGTGTAATAGTCAAACACAACATACATATGCCGTTCGTTCTAAAAATAATTTTTATATTCAAAAGTTGCAGCAATTTTTAAACTATATGTACTGCGTTTGCAATTCGACAAATGTTAATCGTGTTTATAAGTCATAAAAGAGATCAATGAGAGTAATATTTAAACTGTCAGGATAAATCATGCGAGAATTCCTTCAAATCCAATAGTTATTTAACTTTTTATGATGTGTAACTTTTCAATAAAACGCCCTAGAATCATCAAGTTTAATATGTTTTTGATATTTGATATCTCTTACAGAGTACAAAATTTGCGAATAGAAATAGTTTTTGTTTCGCATGCTTTGAAAATATCTAAGTTCATAGTTTATTGTGAATATGAAAGAAAAGGAATTTCGTGTATCGATAAAACACTAGTTTTTGCTCGAAAAAAAAAATCATTAAGAAGCCGTAGAAAAGTGAAAAATGTATTACAAAGATTCAGTCCCTTCTTATGGAATGGTACGAAAGCGGTCCGATGGATTTCATTGTGGTCATATGAGCACAGATGATGCTGAGTGGCCAGGTTCCTCATCTACAAATTGTCTAACTAAGTTGGAATCAGATGGAAAACTTTTTTTATTATTAATTTTAGGAAAAAAGTTATTCTTCATAAAAAGTTGTGCATGTTCTAAAATCAAAAATACAATCATCGCGGTTTGTCAAAAATATGAACTTTACTCAAGAGTAAAGAAAATTGTTATAAAGAAAAGTTGGTCAGAACTAAAAACTACGTTCAAATATGCAATTACATCCATTTTCATTGAAAAATTAGGTTTTGTTATTTTTTTACTAATCTTTTTATTTCCAATGAACATTTATCTCTTGTGATTATGAAACACATTTTCACCTTTTCGTTTCTAAATGTTTTCTAACAATTTTCCAATTTAAAAACGTAATGAATCCATGAGCATTTATTCTGCAAATAAGAAAATACGTACAAATACTAAGTTGTCTTTAATACTAGAAATAAATAGAAATTTAATTTTCACTCATTCCACTGATACCTCGATATATCCACCCTCTCGTTAAATACATTTAATCGTTCTACTAGTAAATTACCGTAATACATTCCTTATCATTTGTGGAAAAATTTCCTGGCATGTTTCTAAAATTATCCTCTCCAAATGGTTAACATCTTGAAACAGCCCTTTCTGGTAAACTTCTTGTTACAAGTAACCCCATAAGAAATAATCAAGGGGGGTTAAGTCGGGGGATCTAGAAGGCCAAAAAAGATCAGAATATCTGTGAATAACTTTTCCATGGAAGATATTGCTATGAATAGTGGTTTTGAAATTGGTTATACCACTATTCACTACAAATCTGTCCAGCTTGGATATTCAGTCGGTTTATTTTCAAAATGGGACTGCTTTCCTCTCAGGGTTCCAATCGGAAAAGTGGAAAACACAATTGAATTAATAAAATATTTAGGCGCCACTCAAAATTTATTTGAGAAAAATAGTAATAATGTCTTTGAGTTACTTATAAGCACAAAAGAAAAAGGTCAATTTAATAATAAACACAATAAAATTTAAATGAAACTTTAATACAAAAATAAAAAAAAAAAAAAATTCTTATAAAGTATAAAGATTAATATTGCCTCATTTAACAATATTATTAAGGTAAAAATAACGCATGGAAGTGACCGCAGCATGCGATCAAAAACCTTTGTGACATGCGATCAAAATTAAAACTAATAAATTACAAAGATGCTTTTTAATTTCTCCCAAAAGAAACAAAATCAAAATAAACTATTTGACAGACCGAAACAAACTCTAACGCATGTGCAACCACATGTAAAATAATGCCCTTGATATCCCAAGCGTACTAAAATTTTACAGTTACAGAAATGTTTTTTATACTAGAAATTTTAAAAACCTTCTTTGTCATTTATATCAAATAACTAAGATTAAATTTCAAAACGATAATAATAATACAATAGAAAATTACAATATTCAATTCGTTCAATATAAAAATAAGATATCTTTTATAAAATATATTACTTACGTAAAAAATATATTCATATACTCGAGACACATGAGTAAGAAAGTGTTAAAAATCAATTACGAGATTCACAAACTCGTAAATAAATCGGTAATGATTTAAGCAAGCACAAAAACACAATTAAATAAAAAAACAAAAACCGGAATTACTAAAACAAAGATAAAGATTTATCTTTAAATAGACACACCTTTCTTACTTCACTGAACACTTGTGTCTGGATACAGCTAGCACGCAAGCTACGCTTAAAAAAATACAGTTATAAAAATCGTCCACAGCAGATCAAACGGCATTCTCAAACTGCGCAAGTCATATCTACAAATATTCAAAAATAATTAAGTCAATATTCAATATTCCTAAATCATCTAAGGTTCCACAGTTTCCTAAGAATTATCGACCCATTTGCCTCCTCTCCTATCTCTTCAAAATAGTTAAATCTGTCATCTTGGAAAAACATACAACGAAGTTCAGGCAGATCCTGGTTTCCGTTGTTCTCTATCTACTGACATTCAGGCATACCGATTGTTTGAAGCAACAAGGAACAGCTTAGATAGTAAGAATTTCCTCATCAGTGAAAAAAGCACGGTCAAGCTCTTCAATTTCATGGTTGTCGCCGAATGTCCGAAACCATCTACAGTACATTAGACGCTATCGTTTATCCGGCTCTTTCAATTCCTGAACACTACGAATATGATATGCACGAAATTTTAACTTCTTCGTCGCCTTCTGAGCACTACTATACGAAATCTGACTGTGTGCTGATAGTATCTTCAAGCTTCTTGAAGGCGAATGCAGCATCATATTTCTAATCTAAAGTAGCTTAGCGTCAGTCAAAGTGACCGGTCTCGCCGGTTCTCTTTTTGTCTGCAACTGATTCATATCCACAGAAACGGGCGTGATTGTTGAATTGTTAGGCACTGCAGCATCTGGATATTTTTCACGAAATTCGTCTGTACCACGTGTATATGAACAACTTGAAAAATATTGTTCATCAATAGAAACTCGTTGCTCTTGGGACAATAGCATGTTTACGAAGCCGTGAATTATATACTAACAATACTAAAGATGTTATATGCAAAATTTCTATTACCATGGTGTCTAGGTTTGTTGTCGGTAATACCTGTGGTGCTATCTTGCGGTAGCCAATGGAAATAACTCAACGAAATTACTATTTACAGAAACACTTATTTTGATGTGCTCGACTTTTAGATCTCTCTCTATTAGCTTATTTTTTATACCTAACTTTGCTAAATAGAAAGAAATAAAATTAATTATTATTTCTAAGATAAGAAATCTCGTTAACTTGCAACATAATTTTGTAAATACAATAAGCAAATGCATTACGATATGTTAGAATTAGGAAATCAATCATTACGTAACACACATTCGTTAATACATGATAATTAATTTCAAGTTAAGACGTTCACTTCGTATCTTATTCTTAACCGCTCCGTTCAAAGAATGCGTTATTTTATGCACATTACTGGTTTACAGGTAGCTGCTGTATGTAGACCATCTTATGTAATTCACGCTGAATTGATCATTCAGGATGAAGGTCAGGTCAATTCCAAAGTTGTCTCACTCGGTGATCATATCGAGTTTATACATTGTAACACACATTGAGATAGCGGATTATATTGTAAGAATAGCTGTTGAATCGTATAAGGCGAACCATACCCTTGGGCCATATAGGCAGCAGTAGTGGATGTGTTCGTTGCATTGAGGAAAAGGCGAACACCACTGACTACTTAAGTGGTCTTGTCATGAATGTAAATTAGCATGTTAGCGGTACGTGTCACTACACTATTCCAATGTATGTGGTTGTGCACTTAAAATGAAACATTCTATAGGAGGAACTAGATGGTGATTTTATTTTTTAGTAGGTTATGATACATATTATAAAAGCTGAAAAAATATGTTTGCAGTCATATTTTATTGTTATATATAGTACATACAGTGTAGAATAAAAATAAGAAATATGATTGTAAATCTAGTAACAAACTATGTTATTCTATACGATACAATATGCAAGATTTTGACATGTGAATAGGACAATAATGCTTAACAACTGCAACCCAAAACCTATGCTCATCGATAATAAAGCCTTGTAATACGAGGGAAACCCTAAAAATTTCCGGAAAAACAAAGTAAAACAGTAATATTTAGATCCAACAATCTACAGTATAATATTAATTAACATCACTTATCTAGAGCTGAGGATGTTTGCGGTACGGCAGGACCGTATGTAGTGCATCCCCACCAGCGTATAAACACGATGCAGCGAAACACTTTAGTTAGTCGTGAACTGGCAACGTGATCGTGTGTTGTCTTGAGCTCTATTTAATAAGTATGACGGACGTGCCCAAGCCAAGAAAGCGCCCATTGTATAACGACGTGAAGAAATTTATCCGAGACTTTCCCGATTTGTATTATAATGGAGCAAAAGTGGTTTGTAAATTATGCGATAAACAGTTACTTTGCTGGGACAAATACGACTGTAAAAGACATGTTGAAAGTGTACACCACAAAGACAAAAAAAATAATGTGCTGTCTAAAACGCAATTCATTTTCGATTTATTGACAATGCTACTCGTCTGCG
Source organism: Melolontha melolontha (assembly GCA_935421215.2). NCBI lineage: Eukaryota > Metazoa > Arthropoda > Insecta > Coleoptera > Scarabaeidae > Melolontha > Melolontha melolontha. The sequence goes on along the minus strand of OW285239.1, from coordinate 1,704,500 downwards.
ATGTGCCAGTTCACCTGCTAGATAAAAAAGCCTTTCACGACTTTTGGAATAAATACAATTCCAACAAAAAGCTACCGTCACGGAGAACGTTACTCACCTATTTACCAATTGTGCGTGAGGACATTGAAAACAGAATGAAAGCAGTAGTAAATGATAAACAGTTATGGGTATGCGAAACGACAGATCGAAAAAAACATTCTATTGTGAATATTATAGTGCGTGTACTAGATCCTGTCAAATCAACATTTCCCATTTTATTAGCCAGCAAAAGATTGGAAAAGTGCACTAGCGAAGTAATTACGAAGGTAGTGCTCGATACGCTACAAAAATTTCAAGTTTCAACTAATCAACTCCTGATGTTTATGAGCGATGGTGCTGCGACAATGCGTTCTGTAGGCCGTTCTCTTAAAGCAGATTGTGGAGACTTTTGCATGTGACATGTAAAGTTCATGCTTTACACCTTGTGGCACAAACTATTCGGCAATGTTATCCAGAGGTGGATGCATTAATAGCAACCACAGAAAAAGTGTTTCTAAAATCTCCCAAACGAATTCGAGAGTTTCACAGTCGGTGCCCTGGTATTCCCGAACCACCAGAGCCAATCTTTACACGTTGGGGAAGTTGGTTAAAGGCGGCATTTTATTATGCCAAGTATTTCCAACAAATAAAATCTGTGGTTCTACAATCCTGCCGAAGCTGTAGCCATTAAGGAAAGCCAGAGACTCTTTCAAAACCCTTCCCTTGATGCAGATTTACAAACTATTTATAACAATCATATAGGATTGTTTAACGCAATCGAGAAATTTCAAAAGACTGCATTATCGTTAGCGGAGTCACTGCAAATACTGGACGATGTACACGCTCAGCTATGCGCAGTAAATGACAACAAAAATGTTAATGTAATAGAAAAGTTCGAGAGTGTGATAAACAATGATTTTGATTTTACCAGATTAAAACAAATTAGTAATGGTGCATGTGTAGATTCGGTTTCTATCTATAAAGATTATTTTAATTGTGCGTGTTATCCGTAGATGTCGAGCGGTCTTTCTCAAAATATAAAAAAAAATATTCATCACGGCGTACATCGCTCACCGCTACAAATATGGAAACGTATCTAATGCTACAAACTTACTGCAAGTCTTATCCACTTGGCGCTATGCTATAATAATCGTAAATAAGGTAAGTGTGTTATTTATATACAGTACACATAACTGACATACCTAAGTGATATAAATAGCGAATGCATGTAAAGCAATAAAATCACGCATGCATCACCGATCGAAACAAGGTCATTATATTCGTGCGTTTAACTGAATACTATCCTGGCACACCGCAATCATCCCCAGCTCCTTATAACTATGGCCTTAAAGCGATGTGCACTTTCACATTGTTTTACATGATTACGTAGTTCATCAAACCTATTCACAAAGGCATTTTGTGTGGTTTGTATTGTAAGTTTCTAAGTAAAAATCATCTGTCCTGCGTGTATTATACTCATGTATATCATGCACAACAAATATTTTATCAAAAGTAATATAACAAGACCTTTTATAAATGGTCGACTATTTTCATTGCATCTAAATTTCGAGTGTGTTTTAGTGTCAATTTGTCGAGACGTCATTTTGACACTCGAGTGCTTCAATCTTTGATTATTAACGTCAAAATGACGTTGCAAAAAATTATGATTATTTCTCGAGTTTACAATATGCTACAAATAATACAAATCTGCATAAAACAAATCTGTATCTGTACATATGGACATTCAGTACGTATTTACTAGCGTTAACTTCAACTGTCTTTATCAATGCGGCTTTATGAAGTAACGACTGAAGTTCGCTTTCTGGTCAAGTAGTGAATTTTGTCCTATCAAATGACACCAGATAACCTCGTCCCATTGACGGACAAAACAGACTACGCCGGTGAAAGTGATTTTTTATAAAAAAAAAGTTAAGCTACAGAAGAAGAAAAAATACGCATATTACTGTAAGTCCATTAACTCGTCGCCAGGTGGCGTCATATACCAAAAACAAATTAGCATATCGATGTGAGAGCTCGCATCAAGCGTTGTTACAAATAATACAAATCTGCATAAAACAAATCTGTATCTGTACAATATGTTTAGTCAAAAATATGTCCCATTTAATTTGACATCTAAGCATCAATCAAACTGAATATTAACTAATAATGCTAATAGTCTACTATTTACTACAGTGGTCAATAGTCGCTTTATTCTATTTTGATCGGTAATTTCAAACAGTTTCCAAACATGCTATTGATTAAAAATTGGCGTTTGTTAGCCAAGGGAAATAATCGGAAAAAACCAGTTGTCGAAATGGGTATCTCAGAAACATGCCTTTGAAATACTTCAACGGCCTCGTTCGGTGTCGACAACCGCTTACAATGCAATTTGTTTCTGACAAGAGAGAACAGGAAGAAGAATATGGAGAATTAAGTCATTAATTAAATGTTATTCACGTTTAAATTAATCAACTTTTTTATGTGTGAGAGCTGGCGTTGTCGTGGCGAAGGTCGATGTCCAGTTGCCCAAGAATGTCTCTATCTCTTGAATGTCACATGTCGCCCGGCTTCAATCATTTCTCGCACAGCGCTGATGTTTGCCGGAACAATAGCAGTTCAAGGACAACCTCCAGGATATTCGTCAGTCACACTAGTACGTCCACGCTTAAATTCTGCAAACCAGTTATAAACTGTGGTTTTGGATGGTACTTTAACAAAGGCAGAATGAAGTTGATCGATGCATTGTTGTTGAGTTAGGCCACATTTAAAATCGTAAAAAAATATCGCACGAAAATGTTCACGAGATTGTCAATTTTTTCACTAACTTGTACAAATACAAAACTACACAGCCGACAATGTTTCTGTCAATGGTGTTTATCATACCAAATGTCAAAGTTTAAGACGATCATATTGAAATATTCGGTAATTGCCATCTAGTGGCCATTTCCGGAAATTTTTAAGATGCCTCTCGGAATGAGTGAGAATAAGAGGTGTTGTAATAATAATCTTGTAACAAACGCGGCACCCATCGAACGGAAACCAAAACGTAAAATGTACCGGGCAATTTGCAATTTCAGTGAGATCACGTACCTCCATTTAATATGGCGTTGTGGATTTTTGTGACGAATGCATTGGTTGGGGGTGGTTCTTGAACGTATCAAGCGTTTATTTTTAATATCCCACTTCTTTACCACCGAACATGAATGGGAAGGAATCTTTAAAGTTGAATCTAACTCTTTTTTTGAAGTTCGTCAGGGTTAAACCCTTCAAAACAAAGTATTTTATAACAGTTATTTTGATAATTTCGCAAAATGTGATTCCACAGCGTTTTTCACGTCGTAATTCGATAATAATTGACGGGCTCTCAAGTATTTTTTGAGTCTCAGAAAGCGATAATAGTCACAGGAGGCGAAGTTGAAACTCCTCAAAGCCGCATTTATTGATTACTGCTTAAACAATTCGTGCCTTATGCAGTTATCCGGCAGTAGCGAAATTTTCTGAGCAAAATTATGCCGTATTATTTCGAGTATAGCCGTGTTCAAGTTCTTAATTGTGTAGACATATTATTTATTTTTTATTTAGTTTGTAACGTACTGTTTAAATGTAAACACCTGAGGAAGCCACTGTGTTGGCGAAACAATTGTCGTTTTACGAGTAATGATTAAAAGTGAAGTTTAAAACCGTAGTTTTATTTCTATTCTTAGACATTTTCCGTTATTGGACTACAATAACTTCAAGTAAAAGAATCCTCTCCGCGTCCCAGAAAACTGTGGCCATCAGTTTTTCGCAGAATATTGCATTTTTGCCTTTTTGTGTGATGAACCCATTGCATCGCTACTTGCTTCGTGGGAGGGTTCCAGCGGTGTACCCAAGTACCATCTCTAGTTACAATTCTATTTAAGAAGTCTTGAGATAAAACAACCAAATTCTCTTCACAAATTTGCCGTCTACACAATTTTTGTTCGGAACTTTGTTCAAATCACTCACTTCTTTAAACGAATATAAAAGTAACAAACGTTAAACAATTCATACCAAACTTGAAGATGACATTATAAAATGTCACAGAAACTTGACGTAAAAAAATTAGAGATAGATAACATAAAAAACTTCTCTCGTATTTGCTTCACTCGATCGCCAGGAACAAGAAACTAAATGCACGCGTCCGTAACTCCATAGCATGCAAGATCGTACTCACGCCATCTCTGTGGGGTCGAGATCATTTCAAACAATTCATCCCAAAGATGGTTAAAATAAGAAATAACAAAAATATTTAAACCAACAGTAAAAAATTATAAATTTGAAAAATTGCGGTGGATAAGTGTCTTTCTCTTGTATTATCCTGCATCATTTAGAAGAATGGAAATATTATATTAGCGATAAATTCAGTCATGTTACAAAAGCGAATCATTGAATGTGATTCCTCAGCTTATTCAAACGACTATTAAACATCGTTGGCTTCAATGTCAATTAAAGTAACGAGACCTTTTAATAGCACTTATTTATTGATACTCGTTTAATGATGCAGCTCGCGTCTATACCCACGGGCAAATACAGTCAATTTGCATTAAATACAGTACACGGCGGTTACAATCAAGCGTCAACTTGTATCGGGATATAAATTTTGCATTTGGTCTGAACTCTGAACAATATCAATATTATTACGTATGTATAATCTGTTCAATTGAAAGGTTTACGTGTATTTTGTTAAAAGAAGAAATAGCTAAAAGTGGACGTGTTTTTCTTCAAATGGATTAGTTCAAGAGATATTGAACAAGGGTCAATCGTAATGTCAATTTTGAACGGATAATTTTAAGATTACCGACATATGTTTCAAAATTATTTTAATTATTTTATTATTATCATTTTTTTTACAATAATTTTTCAAATGTTAATATTAAACTGGTACGATAACTAACTAAAGTACTATTATAACTATACGATTAATAAAACATTTGCTTGTAAAATTATTCCCCTTAATTCTGCATTTTATTTTTGCGTATTACCACAGAATGGACAGCATGTGAATCGGGTTATGTAATTTCTTCCAAAGTAAGGTATTGCATGAAGAGGTATTATTGTTCAGCGAGGATTTTTCTAAAACATCAAAACGCTTAATTTTAAATTTGCAAATTAATTATTCTTACCTTCTAAAATCATTACCTATTCGACTAATTTCTCTTAATTAATATGGCATTTTAATGGAAAGTCTTTTGTCATTTGCTTGTATGATAACCTATAAAATTGTGTCTAAAAATAAATAAAAAGAGAAATTGTTTTGATGGGAAACTCCGTGTGTTCAGTAAAAACAATTTTTTTCGTAATTGTCTGAACGCAATGAGTGTAAAACCCTGTTTTATTAGCATAATGTACATTAAGTCTTTTACCTACACTTACATAATTACACTAAAAAAAATATATAGTCATTTCTTATATATATATATATATATAATTTCTTAGAAATTTCATTAATATTTTGCGAGTATCACAATGTCTGGTAGTTACTTGACGACACCCAGGACGTCGAACAATTTCTGAGGACCTGAAATAACTTATAATCTCAAGAATTTAAATGGTAAACATTATTATTAATGTTCTGAAAATTTTTTAAAAAAATCAAATTTCCTTTATCCAAATCATGTTTGCAAATTTTCTTTTAGTCAATATGTAAATGAAAATATATTTACATAAAACTTAATTTACTAAATATGTTCTCTGCTTTGAATATATTAAATTAGTTTCGAAATGCTCGCATAATGTCACGGCTTTAATGTTTTAATCTGTTATTTTGATCTCGAGTCGTGAACAGAAATAATGGCTGCAACTTTATTCTTTTATTCGGTAAGGCACAAATCCGACAACAACTCAATAAAAATAATAGAATACTGTCAACACTGATTATCTTCATACCAAAGCAAAATGAAAAAATAAATAATGATTCTCATCTAGATTAGCTGCAGAAATTATAAGATAAAGCATACACATATTATGTAGTTATATAAGCAGGAAATATCTTTTGTAGGTTAGTTACCGGCTCGCCTGATGCGTTTCGTTTTGCTCGAGTGGTTTCACAAGTTTATCTCGAAGTATGATAATTGAAAAAACACGAGTTTGAAGACCTTTAAAAATAATTATTCTAGAATCATTTTAGGTTTGCATCAGTTTAGTTGTGTTTTTTTCGTGATATGTTATTGATTTCATTAATTTTTTTTACTAAAAATAGATTGAAATTTTCTATCTAAATTTGCACAGTGAGACATAATTATTTAGATTTCAAAATTACAGATAAATGCAGGAGATATTTGAAAACGAAGTAGTTTTCAACACAGATAAGGTAATAGAAATATTTAGGTATCGAATTCTCAAAAAAGTAACTACAGTAAAACATCTATTTACGATCACCTTTGAATAGGGGGCATCTCTAAATATCGGACAATTTTGATTTCACGGATGTTTATAATTGGGTTTTCTTAATTAATATTACCTCCTCTTAATAACGGATTCTCTAGAAAACAGGCGCGGACACTCTATTTGTCACCAGGCCTTCTTTCCGTGCTCTTTCCAAAAAGAACATTTACATTAAGAAATTATAGGCGTACAGGAGGAAAATCTGCATGATGCTGTTATGTTCAAACATAGAAGGAGATCAGGAAAGGCCATGTTGATAAAAAGTAAGCCAATAAAAAAGCACAGACCACTGTCGATATTATATCAACATAGTTAAAAAATGTAACAGCAAAATGAAGAGAGAGAAGATAAATGTAGTCCTATTTCTTGATAATGAAACTTTTCGTCATATGTCATTGGAAAACATGAAACTGATTTTGCTTCCTACATTAAAACATTAAATTAACTAATGGTTTAATGTAGACGATTAATTTTAACATGTTTAGTGGCGTCTTTGCTAAATTTTAACTATGTTATTGAACTCCTGAAGAAGTAGCAAATCGTTATGAAATATTGAGTGAAATAAAAGAGTTTTTTTATTTGACAGACCGCTTACGCGTGCAATTAATTTTTACTAATATAGTACAAGAATATACAAGAATGTATAAAATAAGAACTACTAAATGCAAGAAAAACAATAATATCAAAATAAGAAAATATAAATTTAATAGGATTTCTTACAGAATGTTCTTCCATTATTGATGAATTTGTGAATACAATAAAATAATCAAAATGTATCTAATTTTATAAATAGTTCTAAATATTCTTGTTATAATTTTTCCTCTTCTTTATAAACTTGCTGGGTGGTAACCTTTCCAAAAAGAAACCTTTTTCGAAAATTTCAAAATTATTGACAATACTCGCTAATCCTTCTAACTCTTCCAATCTTGTAATATTTCCTTCTGACATTAAAAAACTTACGGCCGGTATTATCAACTGTTATTAAAAGTAGTTTTAGTTCAAAGACATTTAAATTAAGTGTTCCTTAAATTAGGGGTTCTGTATTATGAAATGTATTTAAGCAGCATTTAACTAAATGTGATATTTAGGAAGGTTGGCAATGCTTTTAGAACAAAATATACGAATTTAGCACATTTGAAGAGTTCGTGAATTTGTGCTTGGCTTCGCTTTGGTTTGTGTTGCTATCAATTCAAAATTAATAGCATATCTTTAATATTGTTATATGTTTCCTTAGAATTAAGTTTTAATTGTAAAATGGTTTCTAATTGATGTACATAGTTTTGTATACTGTAATCAAAAAGTAAACAATATTTAACAGTTGCATTAATATATTAGAGATATTTGCAAGAAGTTAAAAATTCAAACAATGAAATAAGTTATGTAAGTATAGGTATCTGAGTTACAGATTACAGAAGCAGATACAAACATGCATATACATAAATACGCATGCGGTAATTCTCCATTTAATACTTGAGTAATTAAATTCAGGTATTTAGGTTTAAATGCGTGTTTAGAGTTAAATGTTCCTTTAAACATTTGATAATACACTTGCGTTACTTTTAAATGCCGTTTAATGTAAATGTCCTTTTAAATACGTTGATAATACCGGCCGTTACAGATGAACACTTTAAAATTATATTTTTAAAATGATTTCACAATCAGAAAAATTCCCAGAATTGTTTTTTTTATATATTTTTAACTCTTGTTATTTTTTAAATATCTCCGTGATGATTTTCATTTTTTTTTAAAACTCAAAGCATACCATCTTTAAATACATAATTAAAAACAACATATCTTATAGTAATAGTAAAATACTCACAGAATGTAGTTGTTTCTTTATACACTAATTGATTTAATGTCTTTCTTTTTTCATTAATCTTGTAGTATGTCCAGAAGAAGCAACAAACTCGTTGCGAAATATAGAGATAATAAATAAATGAGTTTTAATGTACAGACCGTTATATATATATATATATGTATGTATATATATACAAGGTGTGTATAAATTGGCGGACCCACTACACGCGGCGATGTTCTTCGTTAAATTCGAAGTCCAAAATCCTAATACGAAAATGTTGTACCATGCTCCATATCTTTGCACGAGGTTCCTAAAGTTCGGACTTTCAGTCTTGAAATAAGCATTATTACTCGATATTTGTTTACAGAAAGAGCTACAATTTAGAAGAAAGAAGAATTGTTGTTATTATCCTTTCGTTAAAGTTTTCTTTTTGACTTTAAAGTTTGTTTTTAATATTTGTTTATTAACTTATTTTGACGAAAAACACATCTGACAACGTTGTAAAACAATAAGTAGGCAGCCTAATGTTGTTCTAGTCAAATACATTACTACTGTCAAATTTTTACATTTATGTAATCTACCTATTTCATTCGACTTGCTTATTTTTCGTGTTTATTTGTATAATTTTGTTTAGTTTTCAGATGGATTTCAATTCGAACAATTATGTAGGTAATAATTACATTGATTCCTATCAAGAAGATGTACAAAAATTAGTCAATATTATCAAAAATTTTTAAAACTTTATAATATTTTCGTAATAAATATGTAATCTAAGAAACCAATTTTATTTCGTTTGTTTCTTTTTTAATTTAAAATGTAAGGTTCACATGACGACGTGTAAAAATGTTCCGATGATTATAACTAGCACATGCGTGTTCAATGTTGCCAAATGTATGTTTCTTTCAAATTCATTCTGAAGACGAAGGAAGCCTGATACATCGTTTTAGGATTAAGACTTTTAACTCAAACTTTGACCAAGAATGTCGCCACGTGTAGTGGGTCCGCCAATTTATACACACCTTGTATATATATACATACAAAGCGTCCATAAAGTATGGACACAAGCCCGTAGTAACGTTATTGTGCATTATTTGACAAAATGCAAAGACCGGTTTATTAATGTTTTTTATTAGCTATATTTAGATGCTACCATTTTGTTTTTTCCGTCGACCTTGAATAATTTATGACGTCATTGATAATTTTTTTTGAATGTCGGCCCCATTTTTTTTATGGTTTTTGAAAGCTTTTACAATTCTTTATTCGATGATGTAAAAATTTTGGTATGTTACATTAGAAAATTTTTGAGTAATCATTTTTCAACTTTCTGTCATTCCCAAACTGACAAGGTAATTTTTTTGACAGATTGTAAATAATCCGAATCACAACATTTTTATTTAATCCTAATTTTTGGTGTAAAGTGTTGTAATTATTCATTCTCTGAGATGGATTTATCTGAACGGGAACGCATTGAGGTGCTCATGATGATTGGGTTTAGAGATAGACGTCGAAATGTTAGGGAAGTCGCTGAGTTTTTTAATGAAACGCATCCTGAACTAGACCCTATCGGCTTTTCATCTGTAAGTTAAATCCACAGAAAATTTTTGAAAGATTCGTTCAAGATAAACCAAAAAGTGGACGTCCATCAACGGCCCTAGACACTCGTGTTGACATTTTGTTAACAGTTCAAGAACGTCCTCACACAAGCACACGGCATCTTAGTCGAGAATTTGACGTGCAAGGGATAGAGTTGGGAAACTTTTGCATAAATCAAAGTATCATCCCTATAAAATTAATTTAGTTCAAGAGTTGTCTAAGGACGATTTTGATCGGCGTTTGGAATATTGTGAACGGTTGATGCAAATTTGTGATAATGACATTTTCAACATTTTTTTCTGACGAAGCTTAGTTTGATCCGGCATTATACACTCTAAGGAATTTTACCTATATATATATATATATATATATATATATATATATATATTTATTTATAAACCATACGTTCTACAGCCCATAGTATAAATAGATCGTTCATTAGTCCAGCTTAAAAAATGTGTATGGAAAATCAGTTGTACGTTTATATAGTAGAGTTTATACATTTTATGGCATAGAACTGATGAGGGGTAGCTTTTAGCGAATGGAATTCTTTTTACCTATTTAGCAGACGTTATGTCGCCCAAATATAGCAAGAAGTTTTTGTGTAGCCCAATTATACAAAAGTATAAATCTTGCGCATGTTCTTAAGCCCAACAATGTTGTGACATGTCGTTTTTAATTTTATGTTCCGTTATTGGTGTGTGTTTGATAAGATTATACATATAATGTCGGGAGGAACATATGAGTAATATTTCTACCTCAATAAAACCTTATAACTTAAGAAAAGATATTGCGAAGGTATATCAAGTTTGAACGCTAGATATAGTTAAAATTATTGATATAATAGTTTCAGCCAAACTCGATACTGACACGAATAAGCTCACCAACTTTAGTTGTACAGAATTTCTTGTTCCTTTACAGTTTATATATACAAAAGTTGACAAAGACTAAAAATTAATAAAAGTCGGAACGTTGTATTCATAAATAGATTTGTTTTATTTCATTAAAAATCGCTAAAACCAAAAAAATACTTGTATTTAGTGTATATACATATATTCATTCTTGTTCTTGCTTGTTGAATTTTTGTATTTAATCATATTCTCCGGCATGCTTTTCATGTGTCCAAACTATCTCAGCTATACTTTTTTCTATCTTTTCTTTATTTTTTTTTTACTAGGATTTAAATACGAGAAAGTCACACAAAATTCTAATATTGCAACTCATTCATATTTTTGTTTTTATTATATATTCTTTAATTCTTTTTGTGATTTAAGGTAACGTTTAATAAAGTGCCGATACAAATTCATAGCTATTCTATTGAGTGGGTACATTCTCTATATACAATACACGATATAATTAAGCAAGGAGGTTTATGACTTCGCTAATAATAGATCCCGTACAAAACAGTAACTATTATGAGCGGTTAGTAAATTATAGTTTTAATTGAAAGGCAATATACGGCCACTCACCATTAGAAGAACTATAATAATAGCGTGCGCACGTGCAAAAACTATTAGGCGAAAGTACACGTTTCTTTTGTAACTGTTCATAGTTTATAATGAAACGGAACTAAAGATAGAAAATGCTAAGTGTAATATAATATTTTGCAACTAAATTGTGTATTTAGTATTGGGAATGCTCTGAAAGGTTATGCAAGAAGATCAATGTACTAAAAAATATATGCATATACTACACTGCTCAACTTTTGAACTGGTACACTTATATAGCATGCAGTAAAAGTAAACAATCCTTCGTAGGCGTTAGGCATGACTTCCTATATGATCTGGGCTGTGTTTCGGAATGCAAACAAATGTCTATCGAATGACATTTGCGACTCCATTGTTGTTTGTTGTTATTATCTGTCATAACTGCAATTACTGAGCTCGCGGACGCTTATACTTTTCTCAAGTTTTAAGACAATTTTTGCTAATTTCTCGAATAAGTTTTAATGTAGAGTGGTTGATTGCATTTTAGAGATGCCATTAAGGCGTTTATGGGAATGCTTATGACTGGTGTATCGCTAAGAACTGTTGCTGCCCATTTCAATGTGAAGCACAATGTGATCAGAAGAGTTCGAATGCGTTTTAATGATACTGGATCTGTCAAACATAGACACGGCGGAGAGCGAAATCGCAGTACAACAAACAGGGAGGACCGTTTAATTACGATTCAGTATCGAAGGAATAGATTTTCTACTGCAAGAACACTCCAAATTCAGTTATTGAATGCAACAGGTGCTCAAGTATCCACTCAAACAGTAAGAAGAAGGCTCCACGGGGTAAATTTAAGGTCCAGATCTTCTAAAAAATGCCCATTGTTGACCATAGCCCACAAAAGAAGAAGGCTAGAGTGGGCACATTAACATGTAAATTGGAATGTTGAAGATTGGGGTCGTTGTTCATTTAGTAACGAGACCAGAGTGCGTCTCCATAGCTTAGATGTAAGAGTTATAGTTTGGAGAAACAGAGGAGAACGCTATATTGAGAACAACGTGACTTACCATCAAGCTTATGGAGGTGGTTCAATTACTGTTTGGGGAGGTATTTCTCCGACTCGTCGTACTGAATTAGTTATGCTTGGAAATGCTACAATGAATAGTGTCAGGTCTCTTAATGAGGTATTACGACCTGTGATATTGCCATTTTCTAATGAAATAAGCGATGGTTTTGTGTTTGTTGATGATAACGCGCGTCCTCATAGCACAAGACAAATCAATGCATTTTTTGAAGAGAACAATATTACGCAAATGGATTGGCCAGCGATCTCTCCAGATCTTAATCCCATAGAGAGCGTATGGGGGTAATACCAAGAGGTTGATAAGATCATGAGGAGTGAATCCAAACAATCACCATCAGCTCCGAACTGCCGTTTTAGAAGAATGGCAAAATATTCCTAGCATTACATTTGGAATTTGATTTCCAGCATGCCAAGACGCTGCCAGGAGGTCATAAGAGCTAGAGAAGGTCCCACACATTATTAATCTTTAAATGTTTGGTTATCTTTTCTTTCCAAAGCAAACTTTTCTGTAATACTAAAATGAAGATTTTGTTATTTTTCTATTAAAACATTTGAAATTCGTTATTTAAGATTTATTCTTTTAATTCTTCGCCTTAAAAGTGTTTCCCAGAACCATATACTATCAATTAAGCAAGAAAGTGTTGCTGAAAAAGTAGTAAATTGTTATTTATATATGTTCTTGTAAGTGTACCAGTTCAAAAGTTGAGCAGTATATATAGTTAATACTGGGTGGCACAGGGAAACGGGAATCTTTGAAGTAACTCTGACAAAATAATAAAAAGAATTTACAAGTTTTATTATTAATGAAACAGTAAATTACATAGTCGCATCAAAAAAATCCAATTTCCGAAAACAATGTCCATAAGATGATGACCATTCGAACGTATACAAAGATTATGCGTAGCACTTTGAAACACTTTTATGAGAATTGTAGCGATTTCTTCTCTAATCCTCGTTTTCAACTCAACGATTGTCGTAGGGTAAGTGGTGTACACCTTGTTTTGAGGTGTCTCCACAAGAAAAAATCACACACTGACAAATCTGGTTACCAAAAACCTGTCGGCCAGCTGCCAATGACTGCATCTTGCTGAAACCAAGAATTGTTAAGTTCGACATCGTTTTGAAGTTGTTCAACTACAAAAGTTTCAAGCACATCAACATATCGTACGGACATTACATTCTCTCTGTTACCCTCAAGATTTGTCGCCATACCACGTAATCTAGTGGTTTCAGTTCCTCTACAACTTGAATTTTGTAAGGGCGAATCTTCGAATCACTGTGAAATATTCGGCGGACGGTTATTCAGTTTACGAGTAGATCCAATGCTGCTTTGTGTTTCCTTTTCGATCCTCGTGAGTTCCTTGTAGTTGAGACTCGAACTGATTTAATGTTTTCTGGAGTTCGTTGAGTTCATTGATCTCCTGGTGGTTTCTTTTTTAGAGCTGAACTCGTTTCCTCGAAATTCTTAACTTATGTATTGATGGCGTGGCAAGATGGAACACGACCATGACGTCCTACATTGTCATGACGGAATTTCCGTTAAGTAACAGTCACATTGACACCATTCTTATAAAATCGCTTCACAGCAAATGTGCGTTTTGAACATTCCCACTTGTCCATGATTACTAAATGGATTCATTACAAAATGGCAGATAGTTGTGCGCAGAAGGATGGTACTCCTACCTTTCTACCAGCTCCTCAGAACTGCCACTAAAACATTTCTACCAGCTCCTCAACGCTGCCTCTACGACTTTCCAAATTTCCTTGTTTCGGCCATCTTCTGGTCTAGTGATCGATTTAGTTGATAGCAGCTTGTAGTTTTTTAAAGCTTGTTTATTACTTTTTCTTAATGCTAAGATAGCAGTGGCATCCTTAAAAGACATACTTTTTTTACCTTTGGGATCAACTCTGTATGCCACAGTACTTATGCGTTATGTGAAGTTAACAGTATATTGACGAAAGAGAGAGACACAATTCTTCACATTTCGGAGCCTATTGGACAAGAAGTACAATACAGGACTTTAGCATTCTTCTTTATAGCAACATTGCCTTGATTTTAATTCTGAATGGATCTAAATAGTACTAATTTCAAATCAAAACAATTTTAATAAATTTACATAATTTATTTCTTTGCAAATTTAATATTTCATGGAGGTTTTTCAACAAAATAGTTCTGTGTGACAAATAAAACCGAGAAATTGCCAACTTTAACACATCGATTTAGAAATTTAAATTCCTTTCTACAGAAATATTAACCTATTTTTCGTAGACGTATTGTAAATGTATTAAAAATTTGGGCAAGTAAATACAAATTACTGTTCTGTTTTATTAGTTCTTGTGTAAGTATTTTTAAAATCCAAATAATATATAAAGGAAATATTTTAGGTTCCTTTCCCGTGAGAAAAAAGTGAAAAAATCCATTAAAACTAATTATTTTTTATGTGTTTTTGGCACCAACAACGCCTTCAATACAATAATTATAATTTTAGTTGGTTCAATTGTAATTACCGTTCTATTTATACGTTGAATGTCTGTACTTTCATTTGAAAGGCGAGCGACGTTTTTAAACCGGCTCGTGTTATTTCGGTAAAATTTAAGAGACTAGTAAATTGAAAACGACCACCAAGACCAACAGAATCCTAAATATTTTTGTACACTGAAATAAGGACGATTCCCTAACGCTTCTAAAAGCAAATAGAACTACATGCGACGATCTTGTACTTTATATTTTTATCGGACTAACATTTTAAAAGATTAGATGCGTTCAAGAAGGACGAAGTTTCAAGCTTCCTGCTGTAAAAATTAAATTATCTCGCGTTTATTGCTTTTAACAAGGGTTTCGAACCTATCTCAACACAAGCGTGTCTTGTAGGTGTCAAGGTTAAAGTTGTTTTATGATTGTATATAGTCTGTACAGGGAAAACATGTGTATAATACGTGTACAACACAGTAATTTTGTTTTTTTGTATACAGTGACATCCACTGATATCTGTTTAACAAAAGTTTATCAAAAATAGTATCTAGAATAATAATAATTTAATAAATTTTTTTCATAAAGTATGTTATTTTTATTAAAACAAAATCTAGTGTAACTTTTATATTTCATGAACAGTGCTACAAGTTGTTGCGGCCCCTACAAACTGGGACACCGACTTTTGACACATTGTGTCAAATTAAAAAAATTCGTTATTTTTAAATTTGACTTTTATCCGGTATGGTTATGTTAGTGTCAGTTAATTGTAAGTCAGAAGCTTACACAATTTTTAAAATGCTTCAATTAAATGAACTGCAAAAGTCGATAATTAGAACTAGGCTAGAGGACGGCATGAGCATTAATTAAGCACATCGCAAATGAAATAAATGTTGATAAAAACACGATAAAAGTTGATGATATATTGCCCATGCCAATACTTTTTAAATAATTAATACCTTTTGCCGCCTACTTATTTCGCTTTTACAGATTTAATATTCTCATCTTGACGTTGTTTTTGAGAGCTTCCATATTGAAAAATACATATTTCATCTAGAAAAACAAATTGCATTTTCATTTTAAAAACGCATATATTGTTGCAAAAATGTTATTTGTATTTGAATTTTTCCATTTTTCGAATTTTTATTTTATACGCCACTGACTTTCTTTCAGGTAGGTGACATTTTATAAACTTCAATATTAAGACCATGTTACAAAGCCAACATTTATTAAATAGTTAATTGACGAAGGAGATACTTGTTGAAACTTCATTATAACGCTAAGAAATAAGTAATTAAACTTCTGGTTTCAAAAATTCTTTTATTGTAAATACCACTACAATATTGTTAATTACTTTATTGTTATTGTTAATTACTTTACAACTAGAACGTAGAAACACGAACATTGTCACAAAGACCGAAATTTTACAGCTCTTAGAAACGTGCCTGGAACAAAATTATTTTCAATTTAAAAAGAAATTTTATAAACAAACAGAGGGTCTAGCAATGGGAAACCCACTAAGCCCCTTATTAGCGGAAATTTTCATGAATAATTTAGAAACTATAATTAGTACACATCCCTTGTTTGGTAATTGTGTATATTGGTTTAGGTATGTTGATGACATATTAATTTGCTTTAACGGTTCAGATAGACAATTAAAAACTTTACATAATTATATCAACACTATTCACCCCAAAATAAATTTTACTATAGAAACAGAAATAAATAAAAGCATTAATTTTCTAGATTTAACCATATCACACAAAACTAATAAACACGAGTTCGCTATATACTATAAACCAACACATACAGATACCACAATACACGCTAATTCTTTTCATCCTATAACATACAAATTATCAGCATACCAATCAATGGTATATAGATTAATTCATGTACCTATGAGTAAAAGTAATTTCGACCTTGAACTAAATAGAATATACATAATAGCATTAAACAATGGTTACTCTATAAATATTGTCATTAACATCCTAAATAGCCAACAAAAATCTAAAACCCTTTCCTTAGTTTATCCAAAATTAAAATACAAGATAATTAATTCCTATAATTCAATCACTTACTTAGGAAAAATTTCGGAAAAAATTGGTACTTCCATTAAAAAACGTAATAACGAACATATATCATTTAAAACAGACAATACTATACAGAACATTATTAAAAACAACAAAGATATAATAGACAAAGAATCAAACTTTGGTGTATATAAGTTAACATGCGAAGATTGTAATAAGGTATACATAGGACAAACGGGGAGGACATTCAAAATTAGGATGAAAGAACACGAGAGAAGCCATAAAGAAAAGAAAGCAGATTCAACTTTCGCAAGTCATTGTATAGATATCAATCATAGATTTAATATAGATTTCCAAATTTTACACATTCAAGAAAAAAGTAAAAAACTTAACCTGTTAGAAAACTTAGAAATTAATAGATACAATAGTTTAAGATTAGCTTTAAATGACCAACTAGATTTAAACAACTCCCCTCTACTAAATTCAAGATCGTAAAAAAAAATTTTCCTCCACCATTTCCCCAATAATTTTCACATAAATATTCAAACTTGTATTGTACATATTCAGTATTTCATCCACCTGATGAAGCCATTGTATGGCGAAACAATATTGTAGTGGTATTTACAATAAAATAATTTTTGAAACTAGAAGTTTAATTACTTATTTCTTAGCGCCAACATTTATTATTTGTCAAACTGTCCCAGTTTGTAGGGGCCGCAACTGTACAATGTTCGTTTCTTTTATAGTTTTAACAATAGTAATAACAAAAAATTTATTCCAGCACGTCAGGTGGCATAATTGAAAAATTTTTAATAATGGTATTTTAGAAACCTTTAAAGTAAATATAAGGTAATCTAGTTGTAAATCGAGGTATTTGCGAGTTTATTTAATTCTTCTAGTAAAGATAATTACTAAAAAATCCATTCTTTCTAATGATAAAATAAAATAAAAAACATACAACTCTGTTGTCTAGGGAAAGAAACCAGTTGAGGTTAGGTATAATTCAGATTGACAAGTCATATTGACGCAATGGCTTACATCATCATAATTCTTGTTATTTGCCTCTTGATTAAGTTGTTAGAGCCGTGACACCATCAGATGTTGGTTTAAATCAACAAGAGATAGCACAATTCATTGGTGTAAGTCAGTCTTCCATATCTCGCTCCCCTAAAAGATATAGGAGCATATGATAGAACACCAGGACAAGAGCGCCGAAGGTGTATCGCAGAGAGATAATCGTTTTTTTGCGTTTAAATGTACTGCGAATACGACACTTCAAAAGTGTTACAAAGCGACTTTTTCCATGCCCGAAACGAAGTGGTTACTAAGCAGACTGTGAGGAATCGTCTTCGGGAACATGATAGACGTCCCTATGTGCCAGTCAAAGGTCAACTTCTGACCAGAGAACACGAAAGAGCGCGATTGGAATTTGACGAAAACGTCAAGGACGTCAAACGTGACCGAATGAGAGGCAATGACTGGCACAGAGTCCTCTTCTCAGATAAATCTAGATTTTGTCTCTACATTTCGGGCCGGCGAATTCCAGTTTATAGACGACCTAGTGAACGCTATTTACAGTGTAACTTCATTCCAAATGTAAATTACGGTGGTCGTACTGAGTTAGTGCCACTGCCTGGAGCCCAAATGACGCCACATAGGTACATAACAGACGTTCTACATCCATATGTTGTAAAGAATGAGCCACAAAAAAAGTTTTCAGAGTATGCCATGGATTCAATCAGTTATGTCTTAGATTGATTAAGTGATCTAACCTACATTTAGTACTATTAGTAATAGATTAAATCGTAACTTGTCAATTTGACAAGTGATTATTTACAAATGACACTTCGTCAATTCTCTAAGCTCAAACGTGACTTATATGTCTATCTCAGTCGTTCATGGCCTACCTAGGAAACATTTTGTGACTCGCTTGATACCTTTTGCACCATTTGTAGGGCCAGATTTTCTCTTTATGCACGATAACGCGCTCCCACACATTGCTCATATAGTAAGACATTATTGGCAAGATGTGGAAATACCTACTTTAAACTGGCCAGAAAGTTACTGAAAGAATCAACGCGAAACTAGTAAAGATATAAGAAAATTAATTATTGAGCATTATAACAATTGTAAATTGAAATGACCTATTGCAGGTATCGTAAAAAGCAAATCAATTGTTTATAATATTTAACTCTTTAAGTTAATAATTCCATTAAAAAGAAATCTAGACATGGCCGCTATTGAGGATACATTAAATATCCTGGTGTAATATTTTAATGTCAAACACTTTTTATTGTTAAGTACGAGGGTGGATCAATAAATACCCGTGTTAGGAAAGAAGACGCAAGTTTTTCACAAATTTTTTATTTATATTTCAACGTAATCACCTTTTAGTACAATACACTTTTCCCAACGTTTCTGCCATTTCTTTAACCCCTCCAAAAAATACGATTTGTCAAACTCTGCAAAATACGCTTCTGTCTCGACGATAACCTCCTCGTTTGAGCTGAATCTTTTTCCCCCGAGCCACGTTTTCATGTTGGGGAACACAAAGAAGTCGCAGGGAGCCAAGTCAGGCGAGTACGGTGGGTGCGGCAGAAATTCGTAGTGCAGTTCATGCAACTTTGCCGCGACAATTCTGGATGAATGTGCTGGTGCATTATCGTGGTGAAACAGCACTTTTTTCTTAGCCAAATGGGGCCGTGTCTCCTTCAATTTTATATCGAATCGGTCCAACAATTCACTGTAGTACTGCCCCGCGACCGTTCTTCCTTTCTGCAAAAAGTCCATGAGGATTATTCCGTTGGAATCAAAAAAAATCGTGGCCATGGCCTTTCCGGCCGATGGGACCGTCTTTGCCTTCTTCGGAGCAGATTCACCCCGAAATCCATTGTTTTGACTGTCGCTTGGACTCTGGCGTATAATAATGGATCCAGGTTTCATCAACGGTGACGACTCGACGAAAAAACTCCTGGGAATTTCTCTTAAAGAGGTCCAAACACTGCTTCGACATTGACAACCGTATCCGCTTGTTGTCCACCGTAAGCAATCGCGGCACCCATCGGGCCGACACCTTTCTCACCGATAACTTATCATGTAAAATATTAATTGCCATTCCGTACGACACGCCTACGGCCTCTGCTACTTCACGCACTTTCGTTCGGCGATCAGCGAGAATCATGTCGTGGACCTTTTCAACGATTTCCTCGGTAACCACGTCTGCCGGGCGGCCTGGGCGCTCCTTATCAAAAACAGATGTACGACCACGTTTAAATTCGTTGAACCAATATCTTACGGTTGTCATAGATGGTGAAGGGTCCCCATAGATAGCATCCAACTTCGCTTTTATTTCTTCTCATGTTTTTCCATCCAAAAATAAAAAGCGAATTACGGATCGATATTGCTCTCTTTCCATTTTATCGAGAAACACATGTGATACAACTGGCTGCCAGATAAAAACTAACCTATGAATCAGTCTGAAATTTATTATGGTGTTGTCTGACAGATGGTAGTACACGACGGTAATGCCAACTTCCCTCAGCAGCGCCATCTGTCTTCAAACACGGGTACTTACTGATCTTCCCTCGTATAAGTGGATCTAGGATATAGAGTTCAAACATAACACTTCCAATTTTATAAATATTTAACGGTAATTTTCGAATTTAAACCGCTTTATTAACAGAATTTTATTATCACATTCAAATTGCAAAACTTTCTCTAAATTCTAAAAATTCTAAAAAAATATAGAAATATAATTTCTCTAAATCGTTTATCGTATATTTGCAAGTTTATTTATTACTTTATGGTGTAGACCGATTGTTTATTAACCCAGGGTTACAGTGAACAAAATATTTCATCTGACCATCTTTTGTTAGACTTACGTTTCCTAAATATGTTCAATAAAATTCCTTTACTGAACATTGGAATTTATCCGAAACTACAGACTTAGATTTAGAACACCAATTAATACTCAATTAGTAATGACATTTTATTATTCATTTATTAGTAAGATTAGATTTTAAAGACCTTATCATAAACCTTGGTATTGTTACCGACAAATACCGTTTCGAGGAAATTATCTTAGAAAAATTCACCGTTTTGAAGTCAACCAATACGCGTATTTAATTATGTAATAGCTTGTAAGGGCAGTGGTATATTTTTATCTACTTGTAACACAGTATCAACACAAAACAGTACAGAACAGAACAGTCGTACATTAACATCAAGACACACAGTCTTACATTAACATCAACATAACTCATACCTTAACAAGAGATACCAGTCTCAACAGCAGTTTTATGAGATTATAAGTTGTAGGTCCAAAAATAAATGCATATAATGAAAATAAATATATTTAGATAAAAATGCATTCATTTAATAAGTCACCGAAGATTTAAAAAGTAAAGTGTATACAGCTTTACAACCTGTGCACGGTGAAGCAAACATCGGGGTCGTGATTCTAGTAACCGAGGTTGAAGTATAATCGCCAGAAACCGGAGTTATCGCAAACATTTGATTCGACGAGGCGAAGAACCCCCAACACTCGTTGTATTTAACGAAAGACAGAACGTTGAGTTGTTGGTCAAATGCTGTCAAGTAGTCCGGCGAAACACGGAAGAAATTGAAAGAAAACTGTAATAAGTAACCAATTAAAAACATATTATAGAAAAATTAATATTGCAGATGAGTAACCAGCCAGTGCAAAGGTCTTGATAAGGCGAATAAAAAGAATAAATTTTACTAATAATAAACTTTGTTAAATGAGGTATACATTGGTGGGATATAAAACAGCTGAATCGTACTTTTCCTCAATAGCTAAATATGTCTGCATAAATCTTAATACACTATACTTTCGCTTAGTCAACATCAACTAGAAATTATTTAAAAATTGCGTACTATCAGATGCTCCAATTTTTGTTTAAAATTTATGGCTTTGCAGTGATTTAAAGCAATCGTTATAATATAATAATTCCTAATTATTTCATAAATAATATATCATATTTTGAGTAATTTAATTAAAATTCTGCTGAGTATTTGCGTTAACAAATTTGTCTTTATTCTGTTTTTTTTTGTACTTTGGGAATGTTTAAAAGCACATGCCTTTTTTAAATGATAATTTTGTTTAATTATTTATTACCTGTAACTCCAGAGTGAATTATTTTTGTTCTCACATTCTGTTCGTCTATTTATACACTACATATTAGAATTTCCAACAGAATAATGAGTCAGATAAATTCATATCAAAAATAGCTTCTCTAAGCACGTAACAATATTTTTCAACACTAGACGATGCCTCTCTTACAATACCTAATTTAGATAATAAAATTTATGGCTTCAATGCTCACGCTAGTCTTAATACTCTCTACTTTGTGAATCAGTACGTTTCGTTCCAAAGCTTCATTAAAGGATTGATGAATTTGTGGCGTACACCTACGTTTACATTAACATATACATAGCACGTACGCCCTGCTAATTACTTATGAACTAACTTTAGTGCTTTTCTGTTATCGTTTTCGAGATAATGACCTAAAACATGCTGAATATAGCCGGCATGCCGCCAGCTTTAATTAACGCAGCGCATCGTTACTAAATTTATTTCATCTTTAATGCAATCAAATATACAAGTATAGAATTTTTTGGAATGTTATATTTCATAGTAAGACAACAGGGTATTTTATATGGGATTTATAAGGGATGTTCCATTATTCTAAAATGCTTATTTATTTAAAACATTTTCTTTAGTGTTGATGTTGGATTTTTTTTTGACATCAGGCTGAATTCTACGTTATCGAATATTAACAAACGCAAAATCATATACTTGTCAGAATACAATATCGGTGCAAGCTGCGATCTGAATTTACAGTTCATAAAGTATAAGTTTTCAGTTCGCACTGCCCAAGTGTGAACCGCAAATTGTACTTTATCTCTTTCTAACACACATGAACACGCGCTGTAATACTACAGACGTTTGTCATTTTGAGTTAAGACGTACGTCTTTGAAATATTATATTAAATAAAAAGGATAAGTTGTCTAAGAGATAGTCTTATGATATTCGACTTGTCAAATTATTTCAATATTGTTGTTTATTGACTTTGTTTCCGGTATTCTGACTTCTAGGTTAAGCATTCTTCCAATTTGAATATTTAGTTTATCAAAAATTACTAAATCTGGTTTTTTGAGAACAATACTGATAATAAATAGTAATATCAATTAGTGGCAATAAGTACGAAATTGTTTGATTATTACTTTGACATTTCTAACCTATTTATTTTACAGAATATTTCTTAGATGCCAAGTAAACCTCTTGGTTCTCAAGCGAAACAGCTTGTATTAAATCTTACAGCCTATTAACAGGTAAAGGAGAATGGTGGACCATTTATGTCCATCGACCGCGTTCATGAGGTAATTCACATAATCAGTTAGATAAGGCGGTATTATGAAATAAGTTTTATTTTAGAGGGTAGCAGAAGCCCTTAATATTTCTAGTAGAACGGTCTACACTATTAAACATCGTAACATTCAGAATCCAGTCTTATCGTCTCCTAGCAAAAAAAGGTCTTGTAAGAAGCCAAAAACTAAGGACTTAGCAGAAGCAACTAAAATGGAAGTTCGAAATACTGTTTATGACATGTATAAAGAAAGTATGTTTTTAATATACTGTAAATATTTATTACATGTTAAAATTTTTCAGAAAAACATCTTACCTTAAAAAATTTAAGCAATGTTTTGGCTATGAAAGAATTTGTTCATACATGTACAACTACTTTAGCAATATTGCTAAAGTTCACTAAACATTAATAAGCAGGTAACTATCTTATTTTGACAAAATATTTTTGTATTTATATTTTGTAGAAGTTTAATATGGTTACATTAATACTGCCATAAAAATCATCAATGTGTATCATTTGCATGCACATAATATAAAGCAGCGAAGAAATTACTGCCACTGGTTCAACGAAACATTACATGATAAAGATCTCGTGGCAAAGTATTATATGAATGAAGTTTGTTTTTTTCTTATTGGTAGTGTACTAACCTGCAAAATTATCAAATGTAGTTATCAGAAAATCCTCATGTGTTTGTTAAATATTATCTTCATCTAATAAAGAATAATATGGATTAGGATTGTATTATTATACCATTATTTTCTTAAGAAACAATAAAATATTAAATGTAGACTATATAAATGTTTATTTTATGTATAATTTTATAAATGTAATTTGACAACATATATTTACAACTTTCAAAAGGTTTTAATTATTTTTCAAAGAGTTACTTACGAACATAACTTTTACATTCTTTTCCAATATATTTAAATTTATTTAAAATATAAACAATATATAAGTTAAGTAGAAATCTAAATTATTCATCAAATTAATACATTCCCAATCTTCTTAACCCAGATATAGTGCAAGAAAATGATTTTCGTAGGTATGTCATTCTTA
Source organism: Melolontha melolontha (assembly GCA_935421215.2). Taxonomy (NCBI): domain Eukaryota; kingdom Metazoa; phylum Arthropoda; class Insecta; order Coleoptera; family Scarabaeidae; genus Melolontha; species Melolontha melolontha. The sequence continues at coordinate 1,680,220 of OW285239.1, read as the reverse complement.
ATAATGCAAACATTTTTAACACTAAAGATCTTTTCAATACCTCATTTCACTATTGATATGACTTGAAATATTTCTTTTTAAATAAATTTTTGATCGAATATTTTCGTGAGTTTATAATTATAAATAACATTTAAAATAATTTGTTCAAATATTAAAGTAATAATTTAAAATAACATGTAGGTTATGTATATGCTTTCTTTGGTTATATTGCAAGTAACATGCAAGTAACATTTTGACAATATTGAAACATGACGTTTATATTTTATGTTTCCGCGATTGAATACTGACTTCATTTGACTCTGCAGTACTGATTTGAATCATATGCTTCGAATTTGACCTTGAACTGAAAACTTATACTTTATGAACTATAGGTATATGTATTATAATGATGTTGGTATTATTTTTTTGTTGTTGGCGTGTTAAACGCACTAAAATTGTGAAGAAGTTAGGCCCGGTTTCATAATGGAATTAATGGGAGGATTAACTTTAATTCCTAATTAAAATAAAAATATCAGTTTCATAATCCGTAATTATCTTTTAATTCTCCGTTAGTACTAATGACACCAAAATGAATAGTTAAGATTTAATGGCCTGTTTAAGTTAACCTCTATTTTGTTCGCTTTTTCAAGTGACATTTTTCGAGTCTATACCACTATACCTAACTGCCTGTTTAAAGTTTATTTTGACACATTTTTTAATATGCATCATCCAAGCTCTTCAAGTTCAACTTCGAGTTCATCTGAGGATGAATATATTGTATTTAGAAGAAGGAAAGTTTATAAAGAATGAAAAGATTGTTTGGGTAGTTATAATGAAAAAGAATTTTTTGATCGTTTCCGATTAACGAGGGAAACCGTTCAAGCCTTTTTACAGGAAATTGAACCACTAATTAAAAGGGATACAAATAGGTATTATCTGACTATATATACATTTTTTTTAGAAGTAACTTTAAACAATGTTTTATAGAGGTGGATCCGTACAGCCAATGCAACAGCTATTATTAACATTGAGATACTACGCCTCTGGCAATATGCAAATAGCTGTAGCAGACTTTATGGGGGTATCAAAAGCATCAGCATGCCGAATAATAAAACGGGTGTCCACAGCCATTGCTTCCCTAAGCGCTCGTTACATAAATATGTATGAAAATGCTATTGAAATGGAAAGAGCTGCAGAGAAATTTTTGCCATAGCTAGGTTTCCCAGAGTAATAGGTGCAATAGATTGTACATTGATAAAAATTGATTCACCTGAATACTAAATTAGAAATTAGAAATATTATAGCACGTTGGCCTGGAGCAACTCATGACCAAACAATTTTTAACAATAGTAGTTTAAAAAGAAAATTTCAAAATGGTACTTTTGGGAGATATATTTTGGTAGGTGATAGTGGATATTCTTTACAGTCATATTTAATGACTAAATTACAAGAAGCAAGAACACCAGCAGAAAACTTGTTTATTTATATGTATTATATGTATTTAATGGCCTGTTTAAGTTAACCTCTATTTTGTTCGCTTTTTCAATTGTCATCTTTTAAGTCTATTGCTGCGTCTTTAGAGTTTAACAACAATACTAATTTTATTTGTTTAAAAAACATGCATTTGGATAACAAGTAAATAAAACATAAAAAAAATAATTCATACTACTTTTTGTTTAATATTCTAAGACAATCACGAGCACAATATCTTCATAGAAAAAAAATATATTTGAACGAGAATAATTTAAAATCGTATCTAAAAATATGTATTTATAATAATAGTACTCGTTTTTTAAAAATTTAACAAACAATAAATTTAGATACTACTTTATAACAAACTGAAATTCAGTGTCCATTTTTATCCCCGTCATTTATTTAGTGTAAAGCACTATAATAAATATTACACATATCTAACTTTTCTTAATTTCCTAATATGATCAATTTTTCGTGAAGTAATTTCCATTAAATTTGCATAGCAAGGCATTTATATTTAAATCTAACGACAATAATTCGAATCCTTGTTAAAATTACACGTACGAACTTGTTTTGTAGGACTTATTAAGTTTTATTTATTCTTTATTTACAGGGAAAATAATTTACTTTTCAAATATGTGTTAGGTTAATTTTCAAAACAGCTGAAAGAAATATAAACAAGAAAATAACAAGCAGGTAACTTAAATCATGTTAAAAAGTTAGGGGAAATGAATTCAAGGCTGTCAACATAACTTTAATTTCTTTAACTGCTGAATGAGCTAACAAACTTGTCCTCACCTATTATCAAACTCAAATATTTTAATGGGCTGTTTATGACAGGATTAACTAATTCTCAATTAGATAATTCTCCGTTAAGGGTATCATTATGAAACCGGGCCTTACAATGATGTATTTTACAAAATTTTTTTTTTACTAAATATCTTTATTTTTCAGTAATAAAATTTTGTAATTACAATAAATGTTATATCAAATGTATCTTCTTTCTTGGAAGGTGTACGTATCCTTCTTCTTAATTTTCTACCTCGGCTAGCTCTTTCTCAGTCGTGGGCGCATGAATTCACTCTTTGGATGGTTTTATATCCCAGGTGTTTTAAATTTTAAAGTTTTGTTTTGAAATATGTTAATTAAAAGCGGGATTGTGGATTCTCGAAAAACGTTGTTGAATAAGGAACTGCTAATATGAAAATTTCTAGTGACTCATAGAAATTGAATGCTTTATTATTGAATTAAATTTTTTAATTATCCTAATTGAATTTTTTTTTATATTTAGAATCTGACGTTTATGACTTTTCAGATTATTTTGGAAACTGTATTAATAGTAATGACAAAATAGTAAAACTGTTTTCGATTTTTTCTCGCTATTTAAATTGGCATTTGTCTGACCTTATTTTGTTGGTTGATAGATGGCTCTTTTTTCCCGTCAATCTTCTAGCGTTCTGGTTTCTTGTATTTGAGTAGTACCTAACCTCTTTGATTAGTATCTTCATTTCTTGTGTATCACATTTAATTTAACACTATTTTGTATATTCCCCTATTTTTTTTTTTTGAGATTCGAATCAAAATAATTTTGACAGCACAAAGTACGTGTTTACTGGTCAATTGTAAAAAAAATGTACCACCTCAATTTTTCGGCATCTGGCTTTTATACCAATATCAATATAAACAAAAGTGATGCGTTTTTACTAACATTGAAAATTAGTCCTATTTTTCTTATAACTGTCCAGGTAACGATTTTAATTAATAACGAACGATCATTAAAATTTTCACTCGTAGCTGGCCGTGTATATAAAAATTATGTCGTAGCTTTAGTCATTAAGATGTTATTTCAAACATCTGTCAGTGTCAAATATATATTTTAAAGTTTCATCAAAAGACAAAGTAATGGCCTTTAATGATATGCATAAAGCGTTTATGGTAGAATATTACTTCCTGACATCTCAAAAAATTGATGGTATTTGGCAGCATTCAATAGAAAATTGCCTTGCGGAGTTTGAAGAGAGATATCCATATACTGTTCCTAGCTATAAAACTTCCCGTGATACGCTAATGCATTGTGTAAATCTTTTTCGTCAAACAGGCAGTATTTTAAGGAAAAAAGGAAGCGGTCCTCCTCTCAAGAGAAGTCGCGGCGTAATTGAAAATGTCAGACAAATTATTAACGAATCTCCTCAAACATCTATTCGCAGAGTTCGCAACAAGTAGGGCTTTCGTATGGAACATGTCAAAAAATTTAAAAAAAGGACTTGCACATGTATCCATATAAATTAACTTCTGTACAAAATCTATTACCTACGGATTATGAAAAAAGAAAACAATTTTGCCAATGGTTTATTCAAACAATGACACAATATTTTAAATCATACTTTTTTCACCGATGAAGCTTGGTTTTATTTGAAAGGTTATGTTAATTCGCAAAATATGCGTATGTGGTCCAGTGAAAATCCTCATTTCTAGAGAGAAGTTCCTCTATATCCAGAAAAAATAGGCGTATGGGTAGGTATAAGTCGTCACCGATTAATAGGACCAATATCCTTTGAGGGCACGATAACATCGGAGAAATATCGTAACGAAATTCTCAGTGTTTTTACTAATCAATTGACTAATGATGAACTCCAGGTCGGATTTTTTCAACAGGATGGGGCTACATCTCACGTTACACTTGAAAATATTCAGTTTTTGCAACAATTTTATGGCGATAGGATAATAAGTAGAAATACAGCGATTCCATATCCACCACGATCGTGTGATTTAACAGTCATGGATTTTTTTGTGTGGCCATATATAAAGAATATTATTTATGAAACACCAATTAATAATCTACAAGAGTTAAGACATAAAATCATAGAAAAATGTGAACACATCAATAACTCACCGCAAATACTGATCAATGTTTTCAATGCTCTACAAAATAGAGTGCGATTATGCTTGGTGGAGAATGGTCAACATTTTACACATTTTTTATAATATTCTATTACTTTGTATAAAAATTATAAATATATTTAATATAAAAGTCAGCATTTCAAATTATTTTTTAACAAACATGACGTTTGAAATTATAATGACAGATCTCTAATAACTTAAGTTAGGACATACTTTTTGTGTACATGGCTTACTTGAGCGAAAATTTTAATGATCACTCGTTATTTCCATGTTAAATATTTTAATTGATATATGTATTAACTTTTTTTTATATTTTACCAAAATTCCATTTAATTGTTGAATTAATGTTGTTTTTGATGTTAAAATATTTTTATTTATGATTTATGCTCTTTCAAATAATGTTATCTTAATATAATTTAATTTATTTTCGAATTTCATCATTTTTTTCCAAAATTTCAAATAAATTCTTATTGGGTTAGTTATTCCTATTGTTTTCGTAAATTGAGCCCCTCTTGAGTAAGTTAAGCCTATTATTGTTTTATTTCATTTGTTTTTTACGTGAAAATCTTCCTCCAGTTGGTGTGAAAAAACCCATACCTATGAATTCTGTTCGGAAGTTAATTTTGTTAGCTGGTTAGTGTGTATTTTGATTCCTTTTTTAATTCTAACTGTTTGTTCTTCTTTTAGTGGTAGATATTGACATTATTTTGTATAGTTGAGTTGAGATTATCACATTATGAGATTTTTACAATAGAAAATATATTTTACTTCTGTTATATATCCTTTTTAATAGTAGTTTTTACTTTTATTAATAAGCAAAAAGGATTTTTCTAATTAAAATCCTAAAATGTCTTATCTTAAGGCAACCATTGTCCACTTTATGAATTTGTATGTTATTCTGGGTTTAAAATTTTAATAAGTTTATAGACCATCCATAACGTGGCACTGTTTTACATGATATACCTGCACGATATTATAATAACACGTGTTTAGTTCTAACAGAAGCTTTTAAAAAAACGCGCTAATGTGATAATTGTCTCTCGAATTTATCAAAAAATAACTTAATGCTCACTTAAAATTTGGAATTTATGTGCAATCAGCAAATAATTTCAATTGTTAAAAAAATTACAAACATAACATAACAAGTGTTCATTTGAAAAGTCAATCTAGGTTACTTTGAAATTTTGATAGAATAAGACGCATATATATTAGTATGTATTTGTTGTTCCGTAAACGTAAATCCAAATGACATTTGATAATGTCAATCACAAATATCAGTTAGTGCATAAAATAATCGTGTGTCGATTCTAGTTTAAATAAATTGCTTCTCAGTTTTAAAATGGCTTTCACTTTAGAACATAAAATTTTTTTAGTCCAGGCTTATTTTCGAAGTGGTCATAGAATTGATGGTTTATGGGTTTATTCAGTTCAAGATTGCATGGTAGAATTTCAAGTTGAGTTTCCACATTTTGTAATAGATTATATACAATTTAAGAATACTTTGGATAGAACTTTAAAACTTTTTTCTGAAACTGGTAGTCTCTTAAGAAAATCAGGCAGCGGAGCAGTTAAGAAACGTACACCTCAAGTTGTGAACCGTGTTGAAGAAATAATGGAAAATGAACCACAAACATCTGTTCGACATTTGAGTCAACAAATAAACCTTTCTGTTGGTACAACTCACAAGTTATTAAAAAAAGATATGCAACTTTATCCATACCGTGTCACAGCAGTACAAGAATTGTTAGAAATTGATTACCCACGTAGACTACAGTTTTGTAATTGGTTTGTAAATATGAACAATAATGGAGAACTTTCGCAAAGCGTCATCTTTACTGATGAAGCATGGTTTTATAAAACGGGATACCTAAATTCACAAAATACAAGAATTTGGAGTAGTGAAAATCCACATGTAATTAATGAAGAATCGCTACATCCAGAGAAAATTGGTGTTTGGGCAGCGATAAGCCAAAGGCGAATCATTGGACATATTTCCAACAAGACGGAGCACCTTGTCACTATACTGCAGAATCTTTGGATTATTTAAGAGAATTTTTTGGTGAGCGTATAATTAGTCGAAATACTGAAATTGCCTGGCCTGCACGTTCATGCGATTTAACTAACACCTTGCGACTTCTTTTTGTGGCCTTATCTAAAAAATAACATATTTCGATCACCTATATTGAATTTGAATGATATGCTACAGAGAATCGAATAGAAATGCATGGAAATTAATAACAATCCAGTAATGTTGCAGAATATCATCAGAAATTTTGAACGGAGGATTTTAAAGTGCATTGATCTTGAAGGACAACATTTTCAACATTTGTTATAGTTTTCAATAAATACCTATTTTTTTTTTTTATTTGTATGTATGAAACTGTCAAAATACACGACTTCGTAGGTTAAGTAGTAAATTTTAATTTACGACATACTTCAAAATGTTCTCAGTAAATCACATGCTACTAGATTGACTTTTCAAATGAACACTTGTTATATTACTTTAGAAGCAGTAGGGGAGTTCCTCATGGCTCAGTCTTCAGACCTACTTTGTTCTTGATACATACTATTGATTTTACAACACAAATGAATCATGTCAGTGTATAAATTTGTCAGTAATATTAATGTGGATACATAAGAAGCCATGGCAGAGATGAATAGTATCTGTAATAAGCAGTTACCTGATAGTATAGTTCAATAATAACAAATTTTAATATACAGAGATTTAATTAATGGCCAATACTTCTTATCTATATTATAACTAAGAATTAAATTGTTATAAACTGTTTACATGTTTACTTAATTTTAAGTTTTTTGTAGTTGTGTGATGATTATAATGTTTGTTAATACATAACTATTTTAAAATTATTTTAAATTGTATCATTTAATGTGATTTTGACATCGGAATTCCCTTGTAATTTTACAAGGATCTTGCATAGGGGTCCTTATATTAAAATCGGCTTGTTTTACATAACTATTTTAGGTATTTATTTGGGAGATACATGCTTTGCATGAACTTATATCCTAAATGTATAATTTAAAAATACGCCCGGATGCCCAAAAAAATTTTTATGTTTAACGTGTATTCCATAATTCATACGCGGCAGTAGTAATGTAAATAAACTAAGACAGAAAGGAATTATTTCTTTTCTTCTATTAAAAATAGTTTTAGTTATTGGTTGTTTTCTGATTTTATTATGACGCATATTGTACGCCAGCAAATCTAGATTTATGCATTTTGGAAATGTTTTTGCTTATTACTTTACTTCTAAAATTTGCTTGATTATTAATGAAATTTTAAGGTTTACTAATAATATATCGCTTGCGCACGTTAGTGCCTTCAATTCTAATCCCGTTTCCAGAGATTTTGGTAGGTAGATCCTGAAAAATGTCACATTATCAATAGTAAAATATCATTTGTAATAATTTTTTAAAAATAAGCAATTTAACGTCTTAACACTCTTCTTCCGAAGGATCCTTGGATATTATCGCCCTACATTGTAACGTCCTTGACATTAGTCGGGCTATCAATATTACGTAAAATTGTGACAACATTGATAATAATGACATAATATATTTTATACGATTTTAGAACCATAATCTTGTCTATAAGGACTCAAAATGCGGGCATAAACTGGTCTTTACAGCACAGATCAATCAAAAATTGGTCTTTATGGCACAGATCAATAAAAAATTGTTAGGCAACAATTGGATTAATGTATCAGAATAATTGAAACATACATGAGTAGGTAAACCCCACCAGTTTTGTATAATACAAAGGTATTTTTAATAATATAAAATATTATTAAAAATCTGGTGTGAAGAACACAAATGCAGGTTCACTATTAATATTTTTTTTTTTTGTGAACGTGTCCGAATATATCCTATCCCCAGAGACGTAGATACGTATTTCACCTTTACTTCTGCGCCCGGTCTGGATAATTACGGTGATAGGGCGATGTGGTTCTTTTTTGTGAATGTGTCTGGGAATATCCTTTCTCCAGCAGGGGCGTACCGATGAGCCTGTAGAAAGGTGAAATACGTATCTACGTCTCTGGGGATAGGATATATTCGGACACGTTCACAAAAAATATTGATAGTGAACCTGCATTTGTGTTCTTCACACCAGATTTTTAATAATATTTTATATTATTAAAAATACCTTTGAATTGGATTAATAATTAAAACAAACGTCAGTATGGAACATTTATTAACATCAAATTGTCAATTTTAACATATTTAGAACGTAAAGCAACATATTTGTTGTACAAAGCAATATATATTTTATGAATGTTTTGGAAACTAAAATCGAATAAAACGCTGTATGTACCACGGGCATAATTGCCGATTCTGGCCCTCGGGAAATTAAAAGCCCTCCTTCGTCGGGCTTTAAACTGTTCCTCGTGCCATAATCTCCTAATTATGCCCTTAATACATTTCATTTTTATCGTCTACAATATCAAGCGAGCCACAAAAAATGTCCTAGTCGAAGATTAATTTCTCCAATAAGAAAAAAACGTTTCTTTTCAGAACCAACACATTTATATTAAAAGAAAAAATTAATGATTGCTTCAATGCCATATTTGCTTGTTTTGTATATTGCATTATTAAATTGCTGTACTTACTTTAATTATTAATTCGTCTTGATTCTGAATATTATGAGATGTTACATACATAATGTTATTTAATATAATTTGTTTTTATTATAAGTCTTTTTCCTACAATTTCCGTAAACTTAAATACTATTATGTTAGCTTAATGAATGTCACTTGGCAACTCTTATTTAAAGATTTAACCAATTACTAGTAGTACAGCACGTAGGTTAAATCACTTAATAAATCTAAGACATAACTGATTTAATCCATGGCATACTCTGAAAACTTTTTTATGGCTCACTCAATATATAACGGCTGTTCATTTGAAAAGTCAATCTAGTAGGATGTGATTTACTGAGAAACATTTTGAAGTATGTCGTAAATTAAAATTTACTACTTAACCTACGAAGTCGTATATTTTGATAGTTTCATACATACAAATAAATAACAAATGTGATTGACATTATCAAATGTCATTTGGATTTACGTTTACGGAACAACAAACACATACTAATTTATATGCGTCTTATTCTATCAAAATTTCAAAGTAACCTAGATTGACTTTTCAAATGAACACACGTTAGATACATATGGGTTAGTATATTTTGTAAAAGAAATACCTGTTATTAAGATATTTATATATTTCGTAGAAAATGTATAAATATCTCACTGGAACTGTTTTAGTTGTAGATTATGTCTCAAGAAGCGTATGCCATACCGTATGATTGTTCTTCAATTTAATTGCTTCTTATTTATTTCCTATTATTATATTAAATCTGTAAAAAAAATATGTATTTATTCTGAAGAAACGCTTATAAAAAAATAAGTAATTATTTACGAAATTACTTTCTTAAAACTCGTGTGTTCTAGCCGTTTCAATATATATCAGAATAATTTAAGGAATATTTATAGGGGTGCGACTACAGTCAACCACTCACGTGTATTATTGTATACTATTTATTCAATTTTTAAGAGGTACATTATAAATACGCGATTTAAGTGAAATACCCCATATCATCCTAACGAAGCTGCACCATTTATCCTGATACCACACGTCAATATCATGTTGTACCAGCGGTGTCAAAATAATGCAAACACCAGTGTAAATTAAGTAAATGCTTTTTTATAATTTTACACAGTACAACGCACTATAAATTTATTAAATGATTAGTTAAATGTCATGGAAACTTCCACAAGTACCATAAAATGATTAGATACGTTTTTGATGAGATAAAGGAGACTGAAAAGGTGTTTTAGATTCAAAATAAAATTCTATTTAGAATAATCTTTACAGTACTTTAAAGTACCTAATTACAGGAGGGCAACAGTAAAATAAAAACGGTGTTTAATATTTTGTAGCAGCTCCGCGTCGATTCAACACATTTTAAAATCTTCTCCATAGAAATATAATACTGTCAAATACATAGACCTCAATTCTGAAGCAAACACGTTCATCTTCTGTGCTTTGCCAGGCCCACGCATTTACAGAAAATCGTCCACTATTTGAATTTTTGGGTGTATCAAACCGTCGATTTGGAGGTCTATAAACACGTATGTGACCGTTGAAACTAACTGAAAACTTTTTCATCGGAAAATACAACTTTATTCCAGAAATCGTCATCTTCATTGATATATTTTGCAAAGCAAATCCAAATCTCGTCTTTATTTGCTTGCGCAAAAAATGGTTTTCTTGCAGCGAACCTATTTCTTACTGCTTTCGTTTATACGTCGACGTGCAATTCTAACTGACCCTAGGAAATTAATCTGCCCAGGCTCTAATTGCGGTAGAAAAAGACTCTTCTACAACATGGTTTACTACTACTAAGAAAATATCTTCTTCGGTCAATACCTGATCATTTTGCTCGTTCAATAGTATGAGATTGGTCCCACTTTTTCTTAATTTTTGAAATACAGTGATGACTTACGTGTAAATCTCTTGCAACACGCCGTAATAACCACCCTTCTCCCAACTTAGAAATAGTTCTTACCTTTTTTACTTCAGTTAAATGTCTAGGCGTTTTCACATTTGAAACACTACTTTTGACAACAAGTGTATTAAACAATATGATATCAACAATGTTGATTTAACTTAATATACCCATTTATAATTGGATACAAATTGGGTTGCCATTATTTTGGCTGCGGTGGTACATATTTACTTTAAATTATCTGGGGCTTTCTACTAATTATAATAATTTAGTAATGAATTTGGTTCTGCATTATATTATACCCTAAGAATTATTGAAACAATAATTTTTAATTGTGGAAAAGAGAAAACAAATATAACAAGAAAAGACAACAGGTCTCAAATAAAGGATACAATAGTAGGTGATAAGATTCGAAATTATGAATAATACATATCTTTTTTTTCTTATGCGAGACGAGGATAAAGTTGCGTAAAGTGAAAGCTCGATTTATTTGTATTTCGTTGCAGCGAGACATTCTTTAATCGAAGTTGAATAGAACTAATAGGCCTAATTCTTTTGATTGAGATTGGTATTACGTAATGAATAGTTTTAAAATATCGCGGAGAGAAATCTGAGGAATGTGGGGAAACTCAAATAAATACATTAAGAAATCGACATTTTTTCAGTACATATAACATTTTTCGTTTGTCCTATTTGCATATGAATTTTTTTAATGTACATTTTATGGAAATGATGAAATTGCAAGAAATTAAACCTTTAATTGTCGAATATTATAGCAATGCAAACAGTTTCACATATTTAGAAAACAAAAGACTCATACTACACAATGATTTAATTATAGTACATATACACATTGATTTTGTAAACATTAATAGAATTATTAATAATAAAATGTAAACAGAAATTGTAATGGTACATCTATTTACGAACTTTGTATAATTTAATTGTACATAATAAACAGAATACTAATTATTGCATCATTTATTGCATATATATATATATATATATATATATATATATATATATATATATTCGCTCATGTATACATTTGCTTATTTCTAATATTTATCGTGTTTTTATATGTTCTCAATATGCCCGATAACGTAGCCTTCAAACATTATTTATGTACTAACAAATCGGAGACTGTGGCTTATTAGTGAATAAAATAAAATTAAAAAACCCTTACCACAATAGAATTTAATGATTCTAAATACGAATTTCTACAACCACGTTGTCATCTTCAGTAGAAAAAACAGTGTAACACTTGAACGCACAAAACACTCACAGAAGGATTGTTACGGAAGATGACAACGTGGTTGTAGAAATACGTATTTAGAATCATTAAATTCTATTGTGGTAAGGGTTTTTTAATTTTATTTTATTATTTATGTACGCGTTGTATGAGTTTTATATCTATAGGGCTAAGTCCGCTTAGGGTATTTTTCAATAGAGACTATGCACGACGAGACTGGGATTAGCGGAGGAAAATAAATTTGTTATTGAACGTGAAACAAGCGCACTAAGCGGTCTAAAAAAACACAACGGCGAGCAAACCCAAAGAAGCCCCAAATAAAATAAAGAACCAGCCAAAACAGCAGCTCCAAAATACGTGCATAGATCATAATAAAATTCGATCTGCACTAAAGAATTCTAAATCCGTACAAAAGCAAAGTTTGTACGAAAGTGTAATTACAATACTTTGGTTTCTGTGTAAAATAGGCCACCGTACAAATAAAAATGTTAAAGATTCTTTAAAAATAAGTTAATATATAAAGCCCACCGGCAAACTTTGCCATATATAAATCGCCTGTAATTTTAACAAAAGAACATTATTGGGACATATTGCTATGTACTGCGGTGTTGATTAGCTTATTTAAATAGCCCACAATACACAGTAGCTTGCTCGGTCTATCTCAAGTCGGGTCAGCCTTCCAGGAGCTCTTGTATCTTCAGAGTTACCCTCACAGGGTACGTAGTAAAGTAAATAAAACAAAAGGTATTATAAAAGTAAACAAAGATTCACCGCACGAAATTTTAATTATAAAAAAAAAGAAAAAAAAAGAAAAAATTTGCTACTTTATCAAATATAAAGAAGTGTTGTGACACCAAAATATGCCGCAATTGTGAGGAAAACTTGTGTAAAAATTTACTGATACACTAGACTAAAAACCTCACTAGTGACCGCGAGCAAAATTAACCTAATTAAATATTCAGGAAAACTATCAAACTTCATCAATTACATTATTCCCAACTAAACATCAAACAGAAAAATAACTGTAGGCGCGCGCATCAAAATTAACCCATGCGCACATTCAACATGGTACAAATATAATTTTCCCCACCAATTCCTAACCTTTTAGAATGTATTACTGAAAAAAATACTTCACAAAAAAGTATGAAAATTTTCCTTAACATTTATCTGACTCTAAATATATTTATAAACTACTATTTTTACTGAATCTACGAGCTCCAATATTATACAAATAATATAACTAAATTATTTCTAAATAAATGAATATAATTACAGAAATATACGTACATTAATTAATGTAGTCATCACACTTCACAAAAAATATTAAAATGAGATTTCAGATAGGCCGTACAAATCAAAAATTACAAGTATAAAAGACTCGTAATAAATCGAGAATTATTTTTAACACATCAGTAACACTACACTAAAACATAAACCGAAATTAAAATAATAACCTGAATAAAAAGGAAGTCTTTATTCAGCAGAAAATTAATTAGATCTATCTGTTCAATAGCTGGAAAATCTATGCCTTCTTCCCTCTCGGAAATGGAAAATATCCCCATATCTAACATAAAGATCAAAAGAGCAACAACAGCTATCACTTCCAAAGTGGCGGGAACTGCAAACATCAAGCACGCTCGAACATTCTACAGTCGTGGACCAAAATACACATTATAATCAAAATTTCAATAAATATTAAATATTCTTAAATATTTTTCTGGAATAAAATACACATAAATATATAGTCTTTTATAGTTTCTTTAAATTTTCTCTTCGGGGAAAAATTCATAACAATATGTCTGATTTCAATTATTTAAGGAAATAAAAGACATCAAAAGTTTGATTGTCATTATTGTAATTGTCATTGTAATTATTTTAATTTTTGAAAATCATTTATATATTTTTACATAAATTGCTCAAAATTCAAAATCATGTGAATACATAATTATAATAAACGCACAAATTGTCCTAGTCCCGCTTCAATGCATGCTTCACAACGACAAACTAAAGTTTTCTAATTTGAGTAGCAGCATTTTGTATTCTCTGTAACAACTGAGGTCATGTATTAATTTCGTCTTGATAAATAATTTCTTTCATGTGCCCCCAAAAATAGAAATCTAAAGGATTTAAGTCGGGTGATCGCGGTGGTCATGCAATTGGACCATTATTACCAATTCACCTGCTTCTAAAGTGCTGGTTTAACCACTCAACAACTACCCGTCTGCGATGTGGTGGAGCACCGTCGTGCTGGTACCACATAGTTGCAATAACGTTAAGAGGTGTATCTTCAGGAAACTCAAAGATGTTTAAAAAAATTCCGTAAGTATCTGCGTTCAAACGTTGTTATAGCACATGCACAGGTAATAAATTATCACTTAAAATTCCATTCCATACGTTGATTTTGAATCTTTGTTGAAAGTTACGTTGTCTAATCGCATGTGGATTTTGTAATGCCCAGATATGATCGTTATGGTAATTGTTAATTCCGTCTCGTGTAAAGCACGCTTCATCGGACCATAGAACATTTTGAAATGAAGTCATTATTTTAAGCATGTTGCTGCAATAACCAATTACAAAATGCTAGCCGTCTCTGAGCATCTCCAATTTGTAAGACTTGAACGTTTTGTCGATGGTAAGAATGAGGGACTTCGCGGTGCAAATTACGCCATACAAAATTTTCAGACAAAATTTCAAACATTCAGATTATTCTCCGAGCACTAATTGAAGGATTGTCAATTATAGCATCAATAATAGCTTCTTCCTGTTCCACATTAAACTACATGTGGTCGAATAGCTTTTGCTGGTGCACGATTACATATTTCTCGTAATCTTCAGAAAGATTGTCCGGAAACTGAGTGATGCGGTAGATGACGAAGTGGAAATCTTCATTTTCGCACCGATTCGCGTGCATTTCCATTACAATAACCATAGATGAATATGATATCTGCATTCTCTTCAGTGCTATAACCGTACATTTTAAGTTATAATTGAATACAACGATAGAATACTGACATTAGAATGACACAGGCTGACTTGTGTATTTATGCTTTGTTTTGTTATTAATAAATCATAACTATAGCCAAGAATGAACATTTAAATAATTACAATCAAACCTTTAATGTCTATTATTTCCTTAAATAATTGAAATCGGACATATGTCCAAATAATGTTTTTTTGTTGAAATTACATGCGCTTTCATATGGCAAAATTTATCAGTGAGCTCATAAATCACCCTCTCTCTATTATCTTAATAGTAATCTCCATTTATGTTTGTGATAATTTGTAATTTTACCATTTTCTCTGATTTGTCGCATATACCGTCATACACGTTATTAAACAGACCGTTTCAGATTCTGTTTGAACGCAATCATGTCACGTTGTTTATTAGCATCGCATTGAAAAGGGTTGTTTTGATGTTTAAAAATCTGAATCGCTTAGAGAATTTAATTACATAAAGATAAGTACTTAGATCCATGTTAAAGTAAGTAGCATTTTGTGTATTATTTATATACCTTTTAAATAAAGTGAAGCGCCATTTCACTGATTTCTTGCTAGCCGGAGCATTCAAAGTAAATAGATTGTTCCATCACCCCACGTACTTTTTTTTATTTTTATAAATATACAAATTTAATTATCTTTTAAGGCGCCTAAGGCAATTTTTCAAATTTTAAGTTTAAGAGGACCGCAACAAACTTAATAACCTCACTGAAACAATTGTTATGTAAATAAAAAGAAAAAATTTGGAAAGAATCTTTATTCGAAAAGCAAATGCTGTAAGTAAATCATAATAACCAGGAGATAAGAGAACATTGGAATTTTAATGTAACCTCCGTGATAATGAAATTTTTTCTAAAACAGAGAAACCGTATTTTTCATGTTATGGTATCGTAACTATTTTCTTCTTCCTTTCAATTTTTGAATCAATTGAGTTGGTGGACACTTTTCAGCTTGGGTTTAACACAATTTTTTCTTATTTCGAAGATCGATCTAACCAAAAGTTTTTGATAGTTTTTATAAATTTTCTTCCATATCTCGTCGATTAACATGCCAATATTCGCCATCTTAGTATAACTGCATTAACAGCTTATCTAAAACAAATAAAATTTTCTAACATATTAAGATAACAAAATAAAAATATTAGAAGAATGCAAATTATAAAATAATTTAGTTTATATATCATCGAGCATTCATTTCATGTTTTGATAGTGACCCTTTTTTTACAACTGATAAAAACATGGGTTAATTAACTATATAACTTTACTAAGAACGTTTTACACAAATTTGTATATCAATAAGTATAAAATAGCTGTACATATTACACATATTTAGGAAATGTTAAGTGAGTATAGCAAGCGCCAATTAACTTGGCGCGAGGAGGGGGTGCGCGGAAGCCGTTTTTAAAAACGTCCACCCCCACTTCTCAAGTAATTGTCAGAATACATTTGTCATTGACGTTTGACGGAACATAATGTTTTGCTAGGGGATCATAAAGTGATACACGTTCAGAGGTTAGAATTATCTGACATTTGATGTAAAACCAAATACAAATCTCTCCACTACTTCTAATCTTGCGCGAACTTACCCCTCCTCGCGCCAATTTAATTGGCGTTTGCTATACGTTATAAATGATTTAGTTTTTTAACGCTTTTTGTTATTGATGCGCAATATTTAAATATTTCGTACCACTGTTCTGACTTTGAATACATATTTTATTTGCTTGCGTAATCCTATCCATTATCTTTGCACGAATGACTACCTATTACATCATGGCATTGTAATTATAGTTAATTAGTAATAAAAATATTTTTTGAGTGTTGAATATAAATATGTAATAATTAGGAGCTTAAGTTTAATGATCTCGATATTAAGTTGTATTTATGGATTACATAAGTAAAAATATTGTATATATCTTATGTTATTTAAATTATAAATTTCCACTAGGTAATTTTAATATACTGTTATTGTAGCAGTCTTTTGATTATTGTATTATGTTAATTATAATTAATATTCATTTCTACTTGATTCTATTTATAAGATACGACATAAACAACAGAAAAATAATTCAAAATTATTTGAATGGAATAATTCCAAATTTATTGTGCACTGCATTATCACTAATTTCTCAGTAATATGTAAGAATATTTGCGCATCACAATAGCATAGGTGTAGACTTATACAGAATGTACCGTAAATTGCTGGCACAAAAAATATACATTTTTTTAAAAATTGAATGACCTGGTTTTTGGTTATACGTTAAATTTGGAATATTTTTTAAGTGCCGATAATTCGAGAGTGCCGCCATGGCATAAAATAAAATAAGTTGGTATGGCGTTGATTCACCCGGTATATACTGTAAAGTCATCAGAATGTTGAAAATAGTATGCTTTCAAAAAGAATACTAAGAAGAGCAACTCCTTGAAAAGAGACGTGAGATAGACAACAGCGCCATCTTGTGATTCTGCTAGCGTAACAAATAGAAATCTATACAAATAGAAACATTTGCATTCTTTCTAGGTTCGTGGATTTACTATTACCGCGAAATTTGAAATATTAGTTATAGTGAATTATGCACTAAATTTTAAGTAAACATGAAATGTGTTATAAAATAGCAAATTAACATAAATAGCAAGTTAAACCTCTTTTTTATTTAGTAATTAATAGGATATCTTTCAAATAATTTGCAATTGATAATACATTCCAGTTTTTCTTAGAATTTAGTACATAATTCCCCAAAATATTTTATGATAAAAAAGCGCGAACCTAATAAAAACTTGCTTTTGAAGAAATTCATTTATATCAGAATATAATATTCTTAATAATGTCTTTGGACTAAAATGTATGGGAAAACAATAATAAAATACCATGATATTTTATAAAAACATTTATTCAATGCATCTACCTATATCTAATGAAACCTAAAGAACTTAGTTAAATTAAATAACATTAATTTGACTATGAAGAAAATTATAACAAAAGCATGGGCTGTGACAATTACGCATATAATATTTGTATTATGTCAGTTGTCTTCGTTTAAATGCATCGACAAAATAGTTTTTGGTTATGAATCGGTGTCAAATACAAGAAAAATGAATATTACACATACATGCTATGTGAAAAGAAATACATATATATCATAATTTGGTACAAACTATATAATAATATATAATATTGTATATAAATATGTAATACACCAAAAAATATAGATAGATTTACAAATAAATAAACAAAAGAAAGGAAAACAATACATAAATTTTAAATAGATGGACGTCGCACATTGCAACGTCTGTAAGGTAGGCCCCCAAAAAAGTGAAACCTTACAGTCGGTATTGTCAAATTTATAAAATATTCTTTGCAAGAGTTAGTCAAACGTAATTTATTAATAATACGTTTTGCTGTTACACACTATACTAAACTACTACAACACAACTCACAAAATTTGCAAAACTATATACAAAATTATATACAACGGTACCATACAATACACCACAATACAATACGAATATCGAATACGACAACCGACAACGAGCCGCAACAAACAGGAAAAGCGAATGTGCTGTCACCTATCGCTTTTAAATTCTACAAACCCCAAATTACGCTAGCAGAATCGTCAGATGGCGCTGCAATCAGTGATTTTTTTCAGTACATTTAACTTCCCCACCTCTAACAGAATGTAAGTAAATCCAATTGTCAAAACAACAGCACTCGAGCTTATTTCTACGCATGCGTGACAGCATTTCTTAGCTTGTGAACTTCAGTGTGAGAGAAATACTGTCTAGTGGCGCCATCTACATTTGAATAATAGTACTGCTGCTATTGATATTATATTATTAGGTTCCTAACTTTCTACTGATCAGATCGAAAATTTCAATAGCTTTAAACCGTCTCCGGACAACGCGGATAATTTTGCAAAAAAAAAAACGCGCGTAAATCGGTTCATAATTTTTTTAGTCTATGAAGGACACACATACGGACATTGCCTTTTATATACGGTGTGTATATAAATGATTGAAAGGTGTTTGAATTTCCCGCTTTCAATTTTTTGTGTTTAAGTTGGTGCTAAGTGCATGCCAGCATCTCTGAGGGAGCAAATGTCGTATATCATAGGCGTAACATTCAAAAATTAGAATAGGAACAAATATAGTAATAAATAATATTTTATTGAAAGACAATTACAATGAAATTATGTATGTTTTCTAATGCTGGTATCTTAAATTTCACTATAAAATACTTTAATTTCAGACTTGCATACTCTATCAAAATTATAACAAAACTATAACACTTATTCAAGATAAAATTATAACATTTGTTCAATATGCCGTCCATGTAAATTTAAGCACAAATTCAAATAGAAGGACGTCCTGTAGATTTTCCCTTTAAAACGCTCCCTGTTGTGCGATATCTCTCTATTACACGACGAACGTGCTGTACAAAACAGTCATATGTAAATTCCATTTTTGGAAACTCCTCTTGAAACTGCTGGTGGCAATTTGGATAGGAATAATCCCATACTCCTTCAACATTGCGTGTTCCCGAACGAAAATTGCCTCAACAATAAATTTGTTGTGCAGATCCGTGAAAACCATTATTAACCTAAAAGCGTACTTTGTTACATTTGTACAAATTTACTGTGATTTCTTCATCGCTTACCAATAACAAATATGTAACAGCAGAAAAATGGCAATAAGAAAAGCCTTTCTGGTAATAAAGGAGAGAAATAACAAAATAAATAGACGAGAACGAAAATGCAGAAAACCAAAATAAACAGAAGGACGCTACTGATTATTTGCGGCATAGCTTGTAGAAGCACCAACTTTCATACATTAAAAAAAGCGCGGGCGATTCAAACACCTTTCAATTATTTATATACACACTGTATATCGTTTGTTCCTTATTGCAAAAATGTAAATTCAATAATATTTTCGAAACCGCTTGAGATATTTCAATTAAATTTAATACGTAGCGACTGTTAATAAAGATGCCTATTTAAAAAAAAATATTTTTAGCTTTAACAGTGGCGTGCGTACGGGCACATACTTATGTATTTTTGAAGAAAAAATGGTACGGCTATGGTTATTTCCAAAATATAAATTATTTTAAAATTCCCCGTTCAATTTGAAACATAACAGTTCTCTGAAGTTGTTTTCTTGTAATGCGCTGTTTGAGTTAAAAAATAAAAATCATTGAATTGTCCGACAAAATGAATACAATTTTGCAATAAATCCAGTTGCCCTGGAATATGTCACTTGCTTTCTACATCTGACATTTGCTAGAACATTTCCTGAACAAATTTGTTCAATGTGAATTATCTTTTTCACAAGCCTACCGTTTTCTAACACCCTGTATTTTCGTAGCGAAACATTTTTGTACCATAGTTTATAATGCAAACTTATTTATTTTTCATGTAGATTCACACCCTTAAATATTCGCATATCAATAAGGAACTGCCTGTATTTAGGTATAGATATTTTTAATTAATAGTACTCAAACAATTTAATTCTACTTAATTTAAATTCCTTATACTCTATGCTTACTGGAGCACTTTTGTACATGTTATTTCAATACCGCCATCCTAGTCGCTTATTGTCGTTTGTAGACAGATTGCTAATGGTGTTTTAAAAAAAAATTGAATGATCAATAATTTGCTTAATAAAAATTTTCATTAAATCAATTTCGGCTAGTAATTATAACCTAGAACAGTTTCATTTCAGATAATATTCGTTTTTTGTTCTCAAATAAGCAGCTCAAAACATATTCACACCACATTGCATACGTATATCTCGATAAATGCGACTTGGCGACTAAACATGCACCGAGAACACAAAGTAAATACTGTGATGTGTTAAGTTCCCGCAAAGTTTACGCATATGCTTTACTTTTTGCTCACTTTTCTTGCCATGTCTTTTTGTGGTAATCTGAAGAAATATCTATGTCTCCACATGCATATGTATGCATTTACGAAGTTTTTGTTTCACTTTTCTGATATCTATATATAAAACTAGTTCAAATATCTCACGGCTTTTGAAAACGCCGTTTATTTATTTCATTACTTATTTTCTGGCTGTTAGCTTTAACATTTATCTGAGTAAAATTAATAAGGGATAAGTCTGCTTCGGTGCTCGAAATTGTTACATGTCTATATGAAATGGGACCTGTCGTCTTTGATAAATGTGCATTTCGGTGAAGTACAAGCTAATTCTCTAATTAGGAGACTTTGATGTGGAAATGGTGTGCACTTTTAGTTCAAGTGTACGCTTTGTCCTGACTATTTTTGATATGGTATACAATGGGTCAAAAATCATCTACCTCAGTTAAGCGTTTAGAACCGGGTAGAAGAAGTGTGAGAAGAGGTAAGCAGTAATTTTATTCTTAAATTAAACTCAATAATTATTTTTTTTTATAATGAAATATTTTTTTTTGGAACACTACACTATATTATTACGAGTCATACGTTGATGGCGTTAAAAATATTACAAGTACCCTCAGTTTTGAATGCAAGAAGTTTTGTTTGCCCCACATTGGATATAAAAATAATAACTAATATAGTCAGGGTTTAAAATTCTTTTAATCTTCAAAATTGTGTTTCTTATAGTAATGCTACAAAAATTCTAATTCTATTTAAAAAAAAACATTAAATTTATTATTATCTAAATCTTCTTATTTTTTTTTATATATAATTAACAGAGAGCGAACTGAAGCAATTGAATGACCAATTACCCCGATAAAACGTTGTGGCGGTATCAGGTATAGCATGCATGTTATAACAGCCCCACTATTTACTTGCTCGATTGCATTCGTCGAGCAGATGTTGCTATTTCCGTCGTTATTGTATCTATTCATTCATAAATTCTATTTTCCAGTGGCGTGTTTCTGGTTTCGTTTCTTTCAGTGTTATTTGGTTACAACTTTTAGTATTTTAAAAAATACGTTTTATATTGTTATATTGTATATTTATCCTATAATTTTTTATAAATATTAAGTTTAATTTGCTTGCTACCTTATTTTTGGAGGAATTTTCGTTTCTTCTTTTTAGTCCATTTCTTTCTGTTAATATTTCTCTTTATTTTCATTAACCATGGTAGGATGGATTAGAGATCATACAGTTTGGTTGCATATTCGTAATGATATCGAGATATTTTGCAGTGCCTGTTCATTAAGTTTAAGACGTCCACAAAAGTGTAATGTACAGAAGACATGTTTCTTCGAAAACTCATAGATAACATATGACCATCTGCACCTGACACTTTTAACGACGAATTGCGTGAAGCTTTCATGGCGACCAATATCCCATTCAAAAAGCTTAACAATCTAGTCCTCGATAGGTTTCTTACAAAATATACTGATCGTCATATACCAGACATACTTTATGTTCCAGACATGTTCCCCATCTAGTTATTACTGGAGTGGGAGGCAGTGACAGAGATGGAAATTTTTCCCTGAAAAGAGCTACTCTCAATGGTGCTTTTCTGAAAACTTTTTTAAAATCTGATACAAGTCTATCAACTTCCGGAAAAGTGTCTCTGATATATTCACAGATTCTGTGGAGAGCATGTGCTACACAAGTAATATGCACCATATTAGGATATGTTTTCTTCAATAGTCTGCCTGTTTTTAACATAGCAGCACTATCACTGACAAATAAAAGTATTTTTTCTTTGTACGTGGCGTTCGAATGAAGCATTTTTTGCATATTCTCCTTAATGGTTTCAGCAACTGTTTCCGCATCAACTCTATTTATATCACTTGTTGCTATTACATATGAGTTATAGGGAATAGTTGGATGTAGTACATCAGCTACAACATTTACCACACAGCTTCCTAACATATCCACCGTTTCGTCGGCGCTTATCCATATGTATTGATTTAAAAGATGGCTTCTAATGCGTTCTACTGTTCTCGTATAGCACCTAGAAACATAATATTTGCGTAAAGTTGATTCATCAGGAACATTTCGACCAGTATATTTTTGAAGAAATATTTTTAAAGTGGGATTGCTAAGTTTATTTAATGGAATATTAGCCGCCATAAAAGTTTTCCAGAGTTCAGATGTGTTTGCGATCCTAAGTGACGAATTTTTGACGATATTTTACGGATTTTGTAATAAATTTCGGAATCACTGACAATGGACATACAATCAGTATGACCGTCAATCCAACTCGCCATTATTTTACAATGCCGTTCTCGACATTATTCCATATCATGTCTGAAAAAGTAACTTAAACAATGCTCTAGATCTAAATAAATGAAAACTAAAAATGTGTGCGTAAGTTATTGAAACTGAACGAAATTCAATGCACACTCTTACGTCGAAATAATTGGTAGAAATAGATTCAATCAACCGATATTAAACAGGATCTATCACAAAAATTACGATGTAATTAACAGTTAAAACTATGAAAACAAGAAACTTCTCACAGCACTTTATTTATCTTACGAAAGATAAACTAATAAATAAAATACTTTATAAAAACCCCGCTTCTATCTACGCTCATGAAAACACTTTAAAAAGCACTATATTCTCGGAATACAATAGCTGGCTTGTCCATTGTTAGCGCGTCGAGACCAGGTGTCCGAGTAAGTCAAACAAATACTTCATTGAATTACGCCGGGATGTACTGAGCGACGTTATACACAATTCCAATTGCCGATTGCGTTTTATGGAAATTTCGTCCGTTCTCTAATCATTAGTCATATACTTTATGTAAATACCACTTACCAAAATGTTATTTAAGAGCCATTGAAAAAATACGAACCAACCTATCTGGTCATTATCTTTGGGTAAGTGCAGACGG
Organism: Melolontha melolontha; assembly: GCA_935421215.2. Classification (NCBI taxonomy): domain Eukaryota; kingdom Metazoa; phylum Arthropoda; class Insecta; order Coleoptera; family Scarabaeidae; genus Melolontha; species Melolontha melolontha. Next base: position 1,656,303 of record OW285239.1, on the reverse strand, counting down.
AACAACGGATGTAGTGGGACGATATGTGTTAAATTTAGTTGTTGGAACTTTTCATCCGACAACTTCATACTATATTCCTTTTTCATTTTTAAATAATGATTGCTCGAGTCTGTCAGTAGGATACAAATTTTGATTCAAGACGTACACACATATAAGTAAAATCATACTGGTCTCCAATAGTGAATTATTTAGGATTGTCTAAGGAACTACATTGGGGAGCCCACAGAAATCATACGTATATTATAGGTCCTTCTACATAACATAGTTATAAACGGCAACTGTGTTGACTGTATATATTGAAAGAACGATCATCCATAAATTCTTATCAGGCTGGTATATACCTGAGTAATTACACAGATTTTCTGCCAATTTTTTGCTTTTATATATTAAAGTGCTTACAGATATTATGAAGTGTTAACGTAAAATGAAAACTTTCTTTTAACTTGACTGTACATATATTTATTTTGAAGAAAGGATTATCGATTACGTAGAATCAGTATTCCATTATTTTAACACAGCGAAATCACCGTTAATTCCAAAAATGGTAATAAATACTAAAACACAGGAGACTCAACAATACTCTGTACAGGTCTAACGCTTACTTTCGCTGTAAATAACTCTCATACCTTACTTTAAAAGATTTACGGTCTATAAATACGGGCCATAAACAAGCAAAGTCATTTTAAAAACAACAATGTAACTTCCTAATATATTATCGCGGTTAAGAGTGTACCACCAAAGAAGAAAAATTATGGCTGTTAATTTTTAGCATTCCACGAACTACGTTTACATTTATACGGTGTGTGCTTGCTTAGATAGCATCAGTGATAGGGAGGGTATATGTTAATTTTTACAAATAACATTTAATGTTATTTGTAAAAATTAAACCCTAACCAAAAAAATTGATATTTTTTACTAGACATGTCTTAAAAAAAAAAAAAAAAAAAAACTTTTAAATTAGTAACTACTGACGATGTGTGCAGTGCATATGAAATGTACATATAGTAAATATACTATTGTTTGTGAAATATAAGGTGTTTTATTTAAGTTTAATAGTGTAATAATTTCACAAGTGCTCAACATATATACTAACATTTAATGTGGCAAAATATGAAGTAAAGCTTCATTAAACATTGATTACCGTATCATAATTATATTTCAAAGTTCAATCATTTATTGCATTATAATTAATGTTTAATTATATTTGGCAGCCATTTCTGGTCATGCTAGAAATCTGCTTTCAACCATTTTAAAAGTAAATAATATAGGAGTTATTGATGGTGAAAACAACAATAAAGACTGCAATTTGTAAATACAGAAACCGCTCCATACTGTGTGGAAACCACTTATGGAATAAATTCGATAATTTCAAAATGAATGATATTTTTGTGAAACGCTAAAACTGATCAACTTTTGTTTTAAATTGTGCTGGTTTTAAATTACAGCACCTATTAGTGGCGTCATCTTCTTCAGAGCAGTGACGTCATACGCTTTTTTAAAAGTAGAATTCTATATTTTTTGATAAATTAGGAGATAGTACCATTAAAAGCATTTTCAAATGAACCCACACCAGTTAACTCTATTTTCAACAGTTCTTGAGATTTTTACATTTTTACGCTCCATCCACAACAAAAACAATTATAAAAACGCCAATGTGTGGAAACTACTTATGGAATAAATCCAGTAACTTCAATGTTAATGACGTTTGTCGAAAATGCTGAAACAAGTCAGTCCTTATTTCTCATAATTAGTGTTGTTATTTTTTCCCCACATTCCAGAGTTCTACTCAGTACAAATTAATATGTACAAATGTTTTCAATATACATCGCGTACTGATATATATTGTGATAATCTATGTGGTCCTAGATTAGAATATATTAAATCCTTTCAATAATATAATACTCTAATATGCAATAAAAGAAAACACCATATTAAACAAATAAACTCAATTTAATACACATAAAAAAAACTAAATAATACAAATAATACTTAACAATTTGAATTTCTCCCCACTATAATATACTCGATTGCGAGTGCCCTCAAATTCTGAACAAACAACTAAAAGATAATGGATAATAAGCTAATTCAGTTTGTTATTAAAGTTAATTACTCGAACAAAGGTAAGTAAATTTCATAAGTGTATGTAGCAAACAATTTGTTAATTTAACCCTTAACTACCGACCGTTGGTCTACCAGACCGCTACGTACTTATAGATTCCTAGTTCGTAATGTTTATTTATGTTCTAATAGATGGAACCGTAAGTACCTTTATATTAACGCATGCACAGTCTGTTGTCAATTGTACAGTTTTATTCGACTAGTTGTAACGTTGTTATAAAGCTACAAAGTTTGATAGCGGTCTATTAGACCGACGTACGGTGTGTGTGTGATTGTATGCTACCTATGAAATACAGTATTTTTGTACACAAAAATGAGTTCTAATCTTGGAAATTCAAAATCTGTGCGGCCATGCGATCCTGATTTCGAAAACACAGTGCTAGCTTGGTATGACGAGTGTGAGAGTGATATAGACACAGAAGATCATGAAACTGAAAGTGAACACACTAGTGCTTCAGAGCAAGCCGATGGAAACGGATCAGATACGAATGACGAAATGCATGATGAATTGATGGAAGATAACTTGTCACATGAGGATGATCGTTTTAAAAAAAGTTACTATGGAAAAAATAGGTAAAAATGAGTACATCTATTGCTTGGGTTTCAGTGATAATACTATTTCATCTAACAGGTATAAATGGTCATCTGAACCTTTTGTTATGAGAACAAGAACACAGCAACATAACATCATTTTGCAGTTGCCAGGGTTACGACAACCAGTGCGTCAAGAAAACACAAAAGCACCGCTTGACATATGGAATTACCTCTTTAGCGACGAAATGCTTGCAGACATTGTACAATGGACAAATCAACGAATCGAAAAAGACAAATTGAAATATAAGGACTCTAGTAGGAGTGAGCTTAAAAGCTTAGACATGGTTGAGTTGAAGGCATTTATAGGTCTGCTGTTTTTCACAGCAATTTTCAAATCGAATCATGAAGACATCAATGTGTTGTTTGCTGCTGATGGATCAGGTCGCGATATATTTCGAATTGTTATGAGTAAGAATAGGTTTGCTATACTGCTGTCCACTTTACGATTTGATAACTCAACTGATCGAAAAGAGAGACGCAAGGCTGATCCAGGTGCACCAATATCTCACCTATTTGACGAATTTGTAAAAAATTGTCAACAAATATATAGTTTGGGTGCATATACTACGATAGATGAGATGTTGATAAGTTTTAGAGGAAGATGTTCGTTTCGAATGTATATGCCGAACAAACCGGCAAAGTACGGCTTGAAATTAATGGCACTTACCGATGCTAGAAATAATTATTATTATAACGGCTATCTGTATTTCGGAAAAGATTCAGATGGTAGAACTTTAACTAATGAAGAAAAGAAATACTCCAAACCAACTCAGTCCGTTTTACGTCTAGCAGCCCCTATATATAATACCAATAGAAACATCGCGGCGGATAATTGGTTCACGTCAATTGAGTTAGTTGATATTCTACAAAGCAGAGGTCTCACATATGTAGGGACGATGAAGAAAAACAAACGGGAAATTCCGCCTGAATTTCTTCCAAAGCGCTCTAGGGAAGTAGGTTCCGCAATATATGGTTTTACCAAACAAATCTCTTTAGTGTCGTATGTACCTAAAAATTTCAAGAGCGGTCGTTTTAGTTAGTTCCATGCACCACACAAAATCTACTGACGAAAGTACAGGAAAGCCGGAGATAATTGCTCATTATAATAATACCAAGTCGGGTGTAGATTCTCTAGATGAGAAGTGTTCGATATATAGTACTGGAAGACGAACTAGAAGATGGCCGATGGCTATATTTTTTAGAATGTTAGATATAAGCGCTGTAAATTCCTATATACTATATAGTAGTTTTAGAGATAATCCTGAGCAAGTTCGATTACATTTTATGAAAGACCTTGCATATGCATTAGTTTCACCAGAAATGTCAAGAAGGGAAACGAATATGTCTTTGACTCGTGAATTGCGCAGTAGTATACGGCGTATATTATTAGTCCGTGGATGCGCAACTTCTTTAGATGAGAAAACAAACAATGACGATGATGGACGGCTACTAAAACGTAAGACATGCTCATTGTGTCCTTACCAAAAAAAGAGAAAAACCCAATATGTTTGTATCTCCTGTAAAAATCCTATCTGCCTCCAATGTTCGCAAAATATCTGTAAAAATTGCACATAATTTGCTTACTTTTTAACCTCTGCAATTTTCCAGAAAGAGTGAATTGCTTGCACTCTCAGTGTTTATTTATACTTATGGTCACCTTAACTCTGTAATACGCAGTATTTAAAGATATTTTGCTGCGTTAGTTTATGTAAAACTTATTTTTTCTTAAGTGTTGTCTGTATATGTAAAATTTTTGCTTGGTGCGAAATAAAAATATTTTTATGCAATAAACTGTTCTGAAGATCTTTACTGCTGTATATATTTTATTTGCTATTATATTTAATAGTAATACTTCAATACCACAGTAACCTAGCATTAATAATAACGTATGGGATACGACAAAAGAGATAGCGGTCCAATGGACCGAGAGTCGGTGGTTACGTCCTGACTTTCCAACGTCGGTAGTTAAGGGTTAAATTATGCCCTTTAGATGAAAAGAAAGAATTTAGTAAGGTATTCAATACAAACGATGTGATTTAACCTCAAAATGGTATTAGTTCTCTATATTAATAATTTCGGATTCTCAGGGTAATAAAAGGTAGGTCTTGACTTATTATCAATCAATTAGTCTATGAAGAATTCAAAGTCAGTAATACTATATATAAATATTCTTACAAGTGTTAAAAATACAGTGAAGCTGTTCGATTTATGGTTAATAATAATAATAATTCATAGAAAAATCTCTATCTATAGGATAAATTCTACCTTGTCTATGTGCACATATATATTCGTAACAGTAGATATCTCAGCTTGGCAATATGGTCCTTCGGGAAAGTGCTCGGACAGGTTACAGGATCCAATCTTCCGATTCAATGACAGGAAATGGGTTAAACAGCACGACTAATTGGATGGCTTATAAATAATGGAATTAAATAATAAGATTAGAAGGGTTGCTAAAACAGGATAAGGCTCGATACTTGACTGTCGTGGATATCAATCGTTGTATAAGCACTTAGAAATTCAAGGTAATTTGAAACTTCAATGTAGTATGTATATATTTTTAAATGGAAATATTCTTAATTTTTCAGCTTCAGAATGCGTTTTAAAACATAGAAATCGCCTTAAAATTCTTCAAAAACGCATTATAAAAATTAATAATCGTGGCTTCGTTTTTATTTATTTATTAATTCTATTTTTCGTTAACAACCAACTTCTCTTGTTTTTCAACACCTTAACTACTTCGGAGAATATATCCGCTCGAAAGGAAAAAGCGTGTACAATTAGTAATACCAGATTGAACCTTTAATTCAAAATGAATAAGGAATAATACGAAGGTTTTTATAATATCTTATAATAATTTAAAAACATGTTAATTAACTAGGTGACATTTTAAAAATTGCAAATTGCCAATTGGCATAAAATATATTATCCTGTTTTAGTTATTCTAAAATAGATGGCGCGATCAACATATTTTTAGTAATATGAATTTTAAATATAATTTTAAATTAGAAATATTAACAAAAAATTGTTTATAAACACATAATAATAAGCAGAAGGCTGAACCAGCTTAATTCTTCCGCGTTTCCACTGTTTGGTCTTCGTAATGATCGGTGCTGGTTTCTGGACGACGTTTCGGAAAAATCACATTTGCCATCTTCAGGTCTGCGATAACTGTCAGCACCGGTCTTTACAAAGACCAAACAGTAGAAACGCAGAAGAAAACCCGGAATCCAGTTAAAACACATACTACTACCCGCGGAAACCTAAAAGAAAACATATATATATAACGAGCGATCAAGATAATTTGTAATCGAGTCATTTATGAAATTGAGTCCGTATGTCTTTTCCGATTATAACCGTTGCATAGTTATATATTCAATTGACGTTTTACTTGACGTTTGTAATGTAAATGCAGTCCAAGTATCGACATAATATATATATATATATATATATATATATATATATATATATATATATATAAGGTAAACTTAATTCGTCAGCGATTAAAGGTCTGGTTATTACTTCAAAGTGTATATATTTCAAATAATCCTACATGTTTCGGCAATGATGCCTTTGTCAAGGATATAAAAAATATTGCCGAAACATGTAGGATTATTTTAAATATATACACTTTGAAGTAATAACCAGACCTTTAATCGCCGACGAATTAAGTTTACCTTATCATACCAAGGTCACGAAAATACTATATTTATATATATATATATATATATATATATATATATATATATATATATATATGAAAAAATGTGTGAAAGCCGTATCCATCCGGGATGTGCAGACGTCGACGTTTCATAGTTATTACTAATTGTCAATACACCTTACCCAGAAATAGATACGACTTTCATTTCTATACTGCGTGTATAACGGCATGCGGCAATGGCATGTATGTGAGAATTCAATAATATGTGTTCTCATTAGCATTACGTTTAACATATATGTATATGTACATATACATACAAGTGTCCCGTATCGTTATGTTCAAATTTCAAGAGTGTAAAGTAGACTTCATTTCAAGTAACAAAAACGCAAAACTTGTATATCCATTTTTATTTGTTTCAAAGTTATAGATCTGTGAATGTGATTGTCAGATCATGAAAAAAAATGTAATCCTAAAGTCAATACAAACTGATTTTATTAAAAAAGTAATACGATTCAATAACAGGCCTGTGATTGTTTGTAAAAGAGGCTAATGAATCAGCCTGTATATAAAAGTAAGTGTCGAATATTTTTGATCGCCCCTGCAATTTCATCAAAATCAGGACATGCAAGTTGCGTGCGATATGATGTACATCTGACATTAATTAAGCCGAATGTTAGATTTATGTCCAATTTAAATCTCTCTAATTTTGTGATATAAACGATTTGATCTATAATAATAATGAATCATTACGTACTTGTACAAAAAATAAGCGTTACCATAATGCATCTTTGGCGGACCACTACCACAGAGCTAGCACAACACTATAAAGTATGGGCAACTAATGCGCCATTTATAGTACTCTGCTAGTGATGATGACAATACACGTTTCCAATTTTAAAGTTACATTGTAGCAACAGGGTTATTTCCAATTAACTTCCAGCCATAGTTCCCAATTTAATCAGATACACTTGCACATTTTGTAATTAATATCGATTATATACTAAGATTTATTATTGCGAAGGTGTTAATTTCATTCCCGAATCAGATTGACAACAAGTTGTACACAAACATTCCCGAAACTACATGTATGTCGGCTACGAAATTGTAATATAAACAAACAAGGAATTAATGCGTTCATTCCACTGCACTTTTGCCATTCCTCCACAGCTGTTCAAATAACACTTTCTCAATAAACACGCCTCTAAAATAGAATTTAGTTTTCATAAATATACTTTTCCGGATTATTATTCGTTCATATTAAAAAGGAGAACGAAGATTCTAATGTTCGAAATGTACATAATGTTCATCTTTTATCGTTATTACAAGCGGATGTAGGCTATTAAGGTATAATATGGATGTTATTCTTCATTTGTTACATAAGATTTATGTTCAGATGAACGTTTTATTTTTAATGGGTTGATACCGTTGCAATTCAGACTAAATTGAAATATATTGTATCATTTGTAATAACAAATTATTTCTTTAGTGTGTAATTTGCTATTTCTATACTTTCTAAAATTTTCGAGATATTCTAGTAAGTTTTTTATTTGCGTTTCGTAATTAAAATATCTGTTTAACTGATGCTGTTTTGAAATTATTCAATGAAAATGTTTTTGTTGATTTTATTTTTAATAATAAGTTACATAATGAAAATTATCATGGGATTGCTAGTACAGAAATCTGAATAGAAGACGGGAAGAGTCAGATATTTAGATTTATTTTAAAGCTGGATGACAGATTCGATGTTAATGTCGACATTGTTTATAATTGAATTGGTAATAATTGCAAGTTAGGAGACAAATTTTTTTAAGGGAAGATACTATGAAAAATCCAAATCATTTCATTGACTTATAATTGGTGAATAAAGTTCATCAGACAATATGCCCTTTTGCTTTATTGTGAACAAAATTTATTACAAAGTATTCTGATTTTTAATAATGTTGAAATCAATAATTACAAGAAGTAATCTACTTCTTGTAATTCCATCTTTATAAAATTTAATGGTACATACTTTTGGCTATTCCTGTTTGGTATATACAAGTGTCTCGTATCGTTATGTTCAAATTTTAGGAGTGTAAAATAGACTTCATTTCAAGTAACAAAAACGCAAAACTTGTATACCCATTTATTTGTTTCAAAGTTACAAGTCTATGAATGTGATTGTCAGATCATGAAAAAAAATGTAATCCTAAAGTCAATAAAAACTGATTTTGATTCTGATTGAAATGCCACCTCCTTGTTGAATGCAGGCTTGTGCCAGTAAGCCAACAGAAGAAGTACTTATCAGAATTTCATACTTGCTTTGTCGGATTTGCTCGGCAGCCAGGTGAATACGATCCAACAACTCTTCTCTTATGTTCGAAACTTGCGCGTAGACTAAATTTTTCATGTACCCCCATAAATAAAAGTCAAGGGGCTTAAGATCGGGTGATCTGGGTGGCCATGCAACAGGGCCACCTCGACCAATCCATCTTGGATAATTGACGTTAACCCAATTTCGGACAGCAATTCCGAAATGTGTTTCGTCGAACATTCAGTGGGACATTCTCTAAAAGACCTGGCAGTTCGTCAGTAAGAAATTGAAGGTAATTGTCCGCACTTAACCTCCCAGGAAGAACGACAGGACCAATCAACAAGTAATCGATTAGGGCCGCCCAAACGTTAATAGAAAATTCATGTTTAAATTTAGATGGGTGTATAGCTTTGGGATTTTCTGATGACCACCTGTGCAGGTTTCTCAGATTTGTAGCACCACTTCTCGTGAACGTAGATTCATCTGTCCAGAGGACTGTTCTGCAGAAATTAAAATGAAACCGTGACTGTCTTAATATCAGGTAGATTGGTTCAGCACTTACGAAATAAGTAAGAACCTTCTTTATCATAAATCAATTTCCAGTACTCTTTTTTGTATATCTCCAAGAAATTACTGTATGCACTACGACACGTGTTTATTTATTTTAGGATAACATTTTATTATGCGACGTTAACAATCACAGGCCTGGTATTGAATCGTATAACTTTCTTTAAATAAAATCAGTTTGTATTGTCTTTAGGATTACATTTTTTTTTCATGATCTTACAATCACATTCGTATATCTGTAGCTTTGAAACAAATAAAAATGGATATACAAGTTTTGCGTTTTTGTTACTTGAAATGAAGTCTACTTTACACTCCTAAAATTTGAACATAACGACACGGGACACTTGTATAATACACACTTACTTTTGAATACATATATATTTTTTTAATGAATATTTGCCTTAAATTGTCGGTTTTATTGCTATAATTGTTATTGATCATATTATTACACATATTGTAAAAAATTCATGCGTCCTGGTAACTTAAAATATATATATATATATATATATATATATATATATATATATATATATATATTGTTTTGATCAAATATATGTCATCAAAGTTAATGAAAAATTATGAATATGATTGAAGATGAGCCACTATTCACCACAACACTGTCCAACTTTGATACTCAATCGGTTAACCTCTTTAATGAGACAGCTTTCCTCTCCGGGTTTCCAATGGGAAAACGTGGTATTATACTCCTACAACATTTATACGGCGCCAGTAAAAGAGTAAAGAAAAATAAAAAAATTAGATTCTTTATAAAGTATAAAGAGCTGTGTAAAACAATTATACACAAAGAGGTAAAATAATTTGCTGGTATTGACCGCAAAGCAAATTCAAACGTCCTCTAATGAATCGCAAACTCAATTATATCTAATAAATTGCAAAGATACTTTTTTCTTTCACCCCTGATAAACAAGCTCAAAAGTAAACAGATAAACCTGTCAGACCGAAATCTCTAACACATGCGCGATACCACATGTACAAAAACACCAACCTTGAAATCTAGAACGTTCTAGATTTTAACGTTACAAAAAATTATTTGAAACGAAAAACTATCTTTATCATTTATATTTTAATTAATATTAAAATATATAGAAATTCATACAATCAATAATACAGTAATAAATGCATTCAGTAAAGAAATAATACAATATAAATTAGTAATAATATTTTTAACTTACTTATATGAAAAAATATTTTTTCACGAGACACTTTAAGTTAAAAGAACGTATAAAATTAAACTACGAAATCAACAAACTCGTATTAAAATAACGATAATGAATTCGAACACATCAACTATTTAATAAAAACACGAAGCTAATAAACTAAGATAAAATATAAAGATTTATATCTTACAAAAAAATACGTCTTGTCAACTCAGATAATAGTTAGTGTCTGAAGCGGATATCAAATCCGGCGTGCCACCACACAAATCAAAATAGATCAGTTCAAAATAACATCTGCATTCATAAACAATAAATTATACACTGGCATCCAAAATATTAGTTCAATATAAAATAATGTTTTTCAAAAAGTTTGCGGGGAAAAATCCATATCAATATGTTATTGATTTGAATGATTCGGAGTAACAGCGCAACAACGAAACACATGTGGATTTTGCGAATGAAATTCGTTTCCATAAGCGATGGTAGTTTGTTCACGGTAGGCGTAATTAATATGTTGTTCACGTTATACGAAGTTTCCATTATACAATGTTCACACTATCGACTGTCTACTGCATTACAAATGTTGAGGAATTATAGCAAGCGCCAAATAAGATGGCGAGTGGTAGGGATGCGCCGTATGCGTCTTTAAGTCGTTTTTAAATATGCGCACGCCCACTTACCCACTTACTTGCAACTTTATGTAAAACCAAATACAAAGTTTCCCACTATTTCTAAAGTTGCGCAAACTTACTCCCACCGCTCGCTATCTTATTTGGCGTTTGCTATACTTCGATAGCATTACACTTACAAAATGAAGAACAGTTGTGTATTCCAGGTGTCTGGCTGTAAATTGTTAAGTAAAATCTCGTTCTTAAATATAGACTATAGGAGAATCTACCTCCTCATCATCGCCAAAAATTTATTGAGAAATGATCTGCTTCTTTACGATAACGTTCCAATCAGTATATCAATAATCAATGTAAACTTGTAGCATTTTTTATCGATTATCTTCAAAATAAAACTGCACTAAAGAAGAAGATTAATGTAAATATATAATTTTAGTATGAATTCTCTATTAGTAGATAATTAAGGATTACGTTAATACTTTATAAAACAAACTTATTTCAAAGAGGATACAGTTTCAAAATATTAAATAATATATAAAAATAATGAAAATTCTTTCTTGGAGACTGTGGTTAAGTAAAAACTTACCCCTTACCACAATTATTAATCGTATCCTAAATACGTATTTCGACAACTAAGTTGTCATCATCAGTAGGTAAAAACCACTAATTAAAAAGTCGCACATGGGGCACAGTAAAGCTAGATAACCGCTTACGCAACAACTACTTTACACCGCGTCCACGTATAGACTAATTTTACCATGCAAATATAAACTAGAAAAAGGTCGAAGAGCACTTACCTCTTAAGGAAAAAAGGCCTACACATGTGTTAATTCTTCGAGTTGAAATATCTCGAACGAAAGACCGGCAAACATTCTTTTCTAAAGGGAACGGAAAGAAACCAATGCTAATAGATTCATCACCGCGGATTCAAATCATAGTTATCAACATAAGACAGCTTCCTTTAATTTCTTAGTCAATCGGTTACTAAATTTTCCGTTAACAAAAGAGAGATATGAAATAGAACTGGATTTCATTAAAAATATCGCGAAATACAATGGCTTTGGCATAGAAATAATGAATAAATTAATTAGAAAAACAAAAATAAAAAATACAATCCGCGAATCCACAAGTTTGATATCTCAAAGTAACCAGGAGAAAAAGTACATGTGTTTACCATACCACCCCGTCACGAAAAACATTAATAAAGTTGTGAAAGAAAGAGGTCTCCAAGTTGCCTTTCGGTCCGAAAATACTATCAAAAGTCTCCTAGGGAATACTAAAGATAGAGTTAATTTCAATTCGAAATCAGGTATATACGAAATTACTTGCGAGGATTGTAATTTGAAATATATAGGCCAAACTAAACGACCAATAATAACCCGTTTTAAAGAACACATATCACATATTAAATACAATAGACCGGAATAAATCGAATGTAGACAACCACGCTTTAAGCACACTACACAATGTATCGATTACAGGGTTGAAGTTGGTCAAAGGAATTAATAAACCCCACGAACTTGATGCTTATGAAAGTATATATATCGCGAAAAATAAACAAAATTCCATGAATAGCGATAGATCACGGATTCCTTTGAGTTGTCTCTTTTCATTTTGATTACCATAATTATGTCATCGTCGTTTTTAAAATTGAAGTTATTAGGACATGTTTAGTGCCGTTCCCTTTAGAAAAGAATGTTTGCCGGTCTTTCGTTCGAGATATTTCAACTCGGAGAATTAACACATGTGTAGACCTTTTTTCCTTAAGAGGTAAGTGCTCTTCGACCTTTTTCTAGTTTATATTTGCTAGGTAAAATTAGTCTATACGCGGTGTAAAGTAGTTGTTGCGTAAGCGGTTATCTAGCTTTACTGTGCCCCATGTGCGACTTTTTAATTAGTGGTTTTTACCTACTGATGATGACAACTTAGTTGTCGAAATACGTATTTAGGATACGATTAATAATTGTGGTAAGGGGTTATATACCTTTTTAAGTTTTTATAAAAATAATAAAAAAATAATATTTAAAAATATCTTAACTTGGAGAAATTAATAATTTAAAATCTAACATTCCTAGCTTCTTTTATTTTATTCGTTAAATACCTATTGTTCGGCTTTTTAAAGTAACGAAATCATAATTGCATTTTCTGGTTTCATTTTGATAAAACTGCAACTTACAGATTAAATACCCATATTATAGACTAAATGAATAAATTGTAGAAATTTCCATTATTCCATAATTTAATAACGGTATAATTCTTGTTTCGCTTATAACTTGTAAATTAGCGACCTAAAAGTTCATTGCTCCTACGTAAAACTGTAATAGACTGTGAATCGAAAATTTTATCAACATTTATGGTCTCGTCTAAATTGAACATTTTATTGATGTAGTAATTTAAACCTATTACATTGGGATTGAGTGGCATTTATCACTGATTAGAATTATTTATATTTTTTAATAATTAGATATTATAATAATTATATATCATCTGTTATCTCAATTAACTTGTACAATAAATGATAATGGGTGGAGATACGATTTTAAGAAGACATATTATGATTTAATAAATGATTATTTTTATAACTTCATTTGGTCTAAATTCCTCAATCTTGATGAGGCTAATGTTCCTGTTGAAGTATTTTACGACATTTTGCATACTGCTTTGGAGGTCTTAAATACCATGTCAATTCTGGTTGGTTTTCCACCGAAACTAAACTTCTAATCAAAAAGAAAAATTATGCGTACATGGCGCGCTTCGACCTAAACTACACCAAATATAAAAATTTGCGAAATAAATTGAAACTCAACATTTCTGGCGTATTAAATAGATACTTAGCGTTCACCGAGAATGATATTAATTTAAATATCGGAATTTTTTGGTCTGATAGGAAAATTGTTTTTTCTACAAACACTGTTAAAAAATGACATTTCGACACTGCTAACTTCAATTAAAAATGCGATGTTATTGCGTAGCGTGCAATAAAGCAATCACTTTTAACACGGAGTGTTAATAGTACGGTTCGCGACATAAAAAACGGGACACTTTTTTTACCTATTGTGACAGTACTTTGTTGCATCTTAGTAGAATCTCGAAACCATGAACACAAAAAATCCGAGACTGTTCACGTTATGGAATTTGTTCACATTAGCGAGTAGATACTAAACATACACAGTTTTACTTATATATATATATATATATATATATATATATATATATATATATATATCGTTTATTTAATAATATACAACATTACATAAAATAGCTAGTGATTTTTGATTGAATTTGTTTGCTAGAAATGCTGAGCAAAATTGCTTTCTCTTGCAATCGTTTTAAGTTTATAATGTCTTCAGCATCCAAATTGTTTGTACGTGCCCAATCTAACGCCATATTTAATGCTTTCACGCCATCCGAATGCGGTACTTTAGGAATTTCTGTGTCTTTATTCCATTCTTCAATATGAGTCTTTGTGTATTGGTCTATGGTCGGTTCATTTTCAAGATTATTCAATAAAGTGATTGTTTCAGCTACAATTTCGGAAGTTTCTTCAATCCATTTTCGTTGTAAAACACTTAAGGGGAGAGTGTCTTCTTCGTCAGATTTAGTATTGTCACTGTCTGATAATATGTTATGCCAACATTTAGCGATAACAGATTGCTCCAATTTATCCCATGCAGCGGCTAGATTCAATACAGCATCCTTTAACGACAGATTTTTAAGAGCTTCCTGAATATTTTCTGTACTGGAAATTATAGAGGCGAGTAAACTTTTCCTATAATAAAGCTTAGTGAGCCGTAAGACGTTCTGATCCATCGGCTGTATCAATGGTGTTACGTTAGGAGGCATAAACATTGCAAATATTTTGCCATCAGTTGTTTTTAATTCTGCTTCCGATGGATGAGAAGGAGCGTTATCAAGAAGACTGTTTTTACTGCGTAAAAAAGGTCTAACCTAAAATTATGAAAATCAACTACAGTATCTTTTTTTTATTTGAACTTACCTCAGGAACGAACTGGTTAAAAAACCAGTCTTTAAAAATATCTTTCGTCATCCATGCATTTGCGTTGTTCTTGTAGACAACTGGATTGCAGAAATTTTTAAAGCAACTAGGCCGATTTGCTTTTCCAATTATGAGCGGCTTTACTTTGTGCGAACCAGCTGCATTTGTACAACCGAGGAATGTAATTCTTTGTTTCGCAATTTTCATTCCCGGAGCGTTTTTTTTCAGCAAGTGGAACATAGGGCCTACCAAGCAACAATTTCCAAAATCACCCAGTCTCGTCAGCATTATAGCGTTGATGTGAATTTAAATCAAATTCCGCAATTTTTGTCTCAATTGTTGTGTTAAAGGATCCACTAGATGTGGCTGAGATGATAATTTTTCTCCGGTAATTTTCGAATGACGAATTCCGAAGCGCTTTTTAAAACGTTGGAGTCACCCATAACTGGCATTAAATTTATGTGTACTTTGATGCACCTTGTCATAAAAAAATAAAGCCCTTTGCCGAATTATTTCAGCAGTAACCGGAATGTTTCTCTGGCACTGTTTAAGAAACCATCTGTATAGAATTTTTTCCATTTTTTGATATTCCGCTTCTCTTAATTAACATTTTTTGCTAGATGTTGACATACTAGCCAAAACAGCGACGACTTTTTCTTTTTATTTTTAGTTGAGCAAACTGTTGATTTTGCTACGCCAGACTTTTTTTGAAATGGCCGTTACACTCAAACCTTTTTCATAATCTTCTATTAGTTTACTTTTTCACGTAAGACAAACACTTTGCATTCACTTTTGTCATGTTTCGACAGTTAACGTACCGCACAAGAGCATTCACTAAACACTGTGGCCTGCTTTTACATATTGTAACATATCATACAGACAGGGAAACCCCCGATCACTTAAAAATGAAAACTATTTATTATTCACGTTTTCGAGTATGTTCGTTGTTCATACTACAGAGTATGCAATAGAAAATATTTTGTGTTCACGGTACTGAGATATTCACATAAACGAATTTTCACGTTAACGAGATCTTACTGTATTGACAAAAGGCTTACTTACAAAACTAAATTAATGTCAAAACAGTTTGTCAAAAATGACGAGAGAAAATTTCGAACATATATCAAAGTGATTTTTATTACTAAATGAAAATTACATATTCCTTGGATAATTAATATTAAATGTACAGTTTGTGCAATTCGAGATATTTATTAAATGTGACCAAAGGGTAGAAGATTTCCAAATGTTAGCCCTTTATTTATAATATGCCAGTAGAACATGTTCAAATTGTGACAACTTAATTTGACGTGATTTAACAGTTGCGTCAGAACGTATTCATAAGCCGTCAGATTTTGATCAATGCATTTTCATTATACTTTTTATAAAAATTTTGTAACAAAAATTGTGTTTGTAGAAAAAATAGTGTACGATACATATGTTAAAAATGCTATTTTATTTTTCTCGCAACCGCTCGTGTCCCAAATCTTTTATTCGCAAAATAAAATCGCACTTTTAACACTTGTATCGTAAATAACTATTACGGTGACTAATTTTCAATCGATTCTACAACTACGAGTAATATGTTCACCGTCTGTAATCCATTTACTGTCGGCATGCTGATTTTATTCATCAGTTCAGCCCTGTACACTATTTCAACTCATACACTTTACTATTGACATAAATCATGACATTGTCTTTGAAAAATTAAGCTCTCTGCCTATGTCATTTTCTTCGGGTCCCAATGGAACTCCACCCTAATTTCTAAAGTTGTTTAGCCTATCTTTGCCATTGCCTTTTCGTCATTTACTTAATTTATCTGCAGGGGCATTTTTTCCGATCAATGGAAGACTGCCTTTGTATTGCCCCTGCTTAGGTCGGATGACTGCTCGAATATTTGCAATTATCGGCCTATTAATTCTTTACCTATCTAGGTAAAATAGCCGACTTCATAGTAGCTAAGAAATTTTACATACTCCACGATAGCCATACCGGAGCACCATAAATTTGTACAGAGTCGGAGCACCCAAAATCAATGTGAGAAAATCTTATCCAGATACTCAACGAGAGTCATTCCCTAGCAGCATGAAATTGTGCGAGAACGCTGCAGATTGATTCTGTGTATACATATTTAAGTAACGCCTTTGATCGCGTTGATCAGGAGCTATTATGAAAACTTAAGACCTACGGGATTATTGATGATCTTTGGTTTGGTCGCTGTTGAAATCTTATTTGTCTGATCTTGTTCAGATTGTGCGTGTTGGTTCTACTCAGTCTCGCTCAATATCAATTACTTCAGGTATTCCGCAGGGTAGTCATTTGGAACCATTATTGTTCCTACTTTTCGTCGACAACTTAAAGTATCGTATAAATTTTTCCAACTTTCTCCTCTTTGTTGATGATTTAAAAGTACGATGCAATTTTTATCGTTTGACTGCCTTCGCTTACAATTAGATCT
The DNA here is from genome assembly GCA_935421215.2 of Melolontha melolontha. Lineage (NCBI taxonomy): Eukaryota > Metazoa > Arthropoda > Insecta > Coleoptera > Scarabaeidae > Melolontha > Melolontha melolontha. The sequence goes on along the minus strand of OW285239.1, from coordinate 1,638,814 downwards.
TAATACAGTCTCCATTTGATGTAAAGACAATAACATGGCCTTAAACATAAATAAATTTAAAGCAATCTTTTTTATAAACAAGAAGAAGATTGCATAGAATATTGATATTCCAACATTATTTTGGATCGGATGGATATGATTTTCAATCATCTTCACATCGTAAGATTAATTATCTCAAGTTGGGCTTTAAGTGTTTGAATAATTTGGTTAATTGCTCTGTTCTTCTATCTCTATTTCGGATTTGTGTACCATGGTTGGGATCCCGAAACGAGGTGTTATTCGCATTACCGTTTCACCGTACGGTCTATGACTATGGGATTAAAATTTACTTACTGCGGACGTAGATCCATTTCATTCTTCTTAAATTTGTTAAAATCCATTAATGTAATTAATATCAATACCTAGATGATACAACTTTGTTTTTGTGGTGCTTTCGTTAGTTCTGCATAGCTGAGATTTGTATACTAGCTTAGTTTCGTTTTGGTTTTTATTTAGATTGTATTAGATTAGCATCTGATGTTTGTTTGACATATTCTATTGGTCTAAATAAATAAATATTTTCATTAGAAACAATTAAAAAAAAAGCAAATCCTTCTGCAATTTGTTTAATAGTAAGGGTATTTTTAAGCCTTTGCAAGATAGTGTATTAACTAATTATAAATAATCTAGATTGTGCTAATTATCATAATACTCCACTCGACGAAAGGGCGGGATTGTATTGAAGATGAATGCCGTGTAGCTGAAACGTCGGTTATAAAGTTAATTAACTTTAAACGTAAAAGTATTTCCACATATGCTTATCACAATTGGCCAATTTGTATGTAATGCCTACTTATTTATTAATGATTTTGTGTGAGTGAATCATTACCATGCTACTAAATAAATCGCAAAGTAGACGGTAAAATATATTGTGGTGAGCTTTCTAAATAAATTATCGTCGGTTTTTGTTTAAAAGTACCAAAAAAAAACGGAGAAATCATGTAACCGCATTGACAGCAATGCTTATTATGCACTTTATTTACTAAATTCAAAGACGAGGTCAAGGTCCATATTGGACCAAATTATCGAAGCGGATAAATCTGTTCATATTATTGAAATTATTCGCTCCATTGGTTCTAATTAGGCTTTCAATTACTAAAAAAACTGTGAAGGACTGCTTCGACAGTCAAGAAGAAACATTTTTTGGGTATTTTAAATACATTGAAAAATTATTGTTTCTAAAGATTTAATTGTTTGGCTAATTTTTTATAAGAAAAAGAAATTGTAAGTTGTAAAAACAAAATATTTTAACAAATTTTAACAAATTTAAAGCACGTCTATAATTGGAGAGGTTCATTCTCGTAACATCGCACGGGCGGCTCGTCCTTGCGCGTATATATATTTTGTTAAGTAATAATTTTAAATCAATGTATGTATTTATTTATCGTCACAAATATTATTTTTCATTAATTTTAAATTTCCATTGATTTTATTTTTCCAATTTTCTGATTATAATATTCTTACTAAACATACGCTAGTTTTGTACGACACTATACTTTGCATGTAAGTGTTTCATTAAAATAATCGTTTGCATTTCATTGTTTCAGGTTCTGCTAAAAAGCAACGAGAAGTTGTTCGTGTTACGCAGGTCTTGACTGCATCAAAATTATCTCCGAAAACAAATAATCGCAGTTCTAGCGAAGGTAAGTTTTTAATCATCTGATTTTATAGTTTATAATTGATATCAACGCAAACTAAAATTTACGTTATTCACATCTCTAATAAGCATTAAAAAAATGTTTTTTGCAATTACAAAAAAAAAGCTTACACTGCCAATTTATGTTAGTCTAAATGAGCGTTTGCCCTGCGTTTGCCCATTATACGGTTGGAAAATACTGTAGGTAGGTGTTAAACTACAGGTATTAAACAACAATGGTAAACTACATATTGCTATGAATTGTGATTTTGAAATTTGCTTATTCACAATTCACGACAAATCTATCCAACTAGGATACTCAGTTGGTTTAATTTCAAAAAATAGGACTGCTTTCCTCTCAGGGTTCCAATCGGAAAAGTGGTTTTTCTCTTCTACAAATTTATAATGCGCCAGTAAAAGAGTATTGACAAATGTTATAATTATTTTTCTTTAAGTTACTTGTAATCTTTTTGAAATAATGTTTAATAATAATACACACAATAAAATTTAAATGAAACTTTAATGCAAAAATCAAAAAAAGAAAAAAATTTTTTATCTTTATTAAGTATAAAGATTAATATTGCCTCATTTAACAATATTGTTAAGGTATAAAGAACGCATGGAATTGACAGCTGCATGCGATCGAAACTTCCTTTATGACATCCGATCAAAATTAAAACTAATAAATTACAAAGATGCTTTTTAATTTCTCCCACAAGTAACAAAATCAAAACAAACTAATATGACAGACCGAAACAAACTCTAACGCATGTGCAACCACATGAAAAAATGGCCTTGATATCCCAAGCGTACTAAAATTTTACAGTTACAGAAATGTTTTTTATACTAGAAATTTTAAAAAACCTTCTTTGTCATTTATATCAAATAACTAAGATTAAATTTCAGAACGATAATAATAATACAATAGAAAAATTACAATATTCAATTCGTTCAATATAAAAATAAGATATCTTTTATTAAATATATTACTTACGCAAAAAATATATTCATTTACTCGAGACACAATGAGTAAGAAAGTGTTAAAAATCAAGAACGAGATTCACAAACTTGTAAATAAATCGGTAATGATATACGCAAGCACAAAAACAGAATTAAATCAAAAAACAAAAACCGAAATTACTAAAACAAAGATAAAGATTTATCTTTAAATAAACACACCTTTCTTACTTCACTCTACACTTGTGTCTCTGTAGATCAAATCGCTTTAGCATAACGACGACCTCGAATAAAACCAGTTTTTATCAAAGCACAAGAAATACATGCGGATATACACAGATATCCAAAATAATAGTACAATATATAATAAAATTTAAAATATTTATATGGGGAAAAATTCATAGCAATATGCATTGTTGTCAGATTTGCTCCCGAAAAGAGGAATATAAAAGAAAGTGAGAGTGTGCAGACAGCACTCAATTATAAAACACGGTTTTTTTCATTCATTGCGAATTTATTTGGCTTTTTTTTTGCGTTGTATTATTTCGTTTATATCTCGAATTTGCATTCTAAAACAGTTTGCTTTTGATTGGTTTAAGTATTTTGGTATGCTGTTAGAAACACAGTTCGTACAATTCGATTTTAGAAGCATATGTTTGATTTAGAATTGAATTTACTTGTAACGATTAATTGTTTACTACAGTTGCAGATTATGATTTGAACATTATTTTGAAGTAATTTTAGTTTAATATGAGAATTTTCTCTATTTATTTTAAATATAAAAAATATATTTTATTTATTAATTTATTCGAACTTTTATATTAAGATAGCAGTTCATTTTTCTATTTAAACTAGTATTACATTTAAGTAAAATATTATATACATAATCATACTGGTGTCCAGCAATCAACTACATACTTAAGTTTGTGTCACGAAAATAAGTGAGAGAGGTTATAAACAGTATATGTCCACATAGATAACGTATTACATGTACCTGTTACAAACGACAACTATGTTGGCTGTACGTATGGAAGGAATATTCATCCATAAATTCTTACCATTACGGTATACAAACATCTTACAAGAAATATCTTTTTAATGCGAATACCGTGACATATTTTATTAATGCAACATAGTCTGTTGTTTCAATAAAATTTTTCAAAATAAAAATTTAAAATATTTATTAGATTCTGCACTATATTGTTTATGATATTAGAGGGTTTTTTCTCTTCTGGTATTTAGATTTAGTTACTAGAATAGTAGATATTTTTTTACCTTATAACCCCACTTATTTTGAGAAATAAAGTTATTATTAATTATATATACATATATACAAATTAAATAGTTTCAAATTATAAAAACGTTCCTAAGACTTTATAATCGCTACCATTATTTTAAAGAATTTTTAAGTTATTGAATTTTCTATATACATATTTTTGTTGTTATTTCCATTGTTTAGTATTCACAAACAATCTTTAATTATAAAATTTATAAGACATCTTGCATAATACAGTACAGTACATGTTACATGTTTGTACCTAGTTTATTATTTCTCATAGTAAATTCTAAATTGACGTTCACATAATTACCAGCAAGTTTGAGTTATTTATTTTGTAACTGTATAATTATGATTGTTGTCTATTGTCCTAAAACATTACAAAGAGTAGATGTAAATTTACTCGCATGATGTATAATTTAAGAGGTATATGAAAGTCGTTTCAGTTTATTTGATTGCTAGACAAACATTAATAAATTTAAGGGGGTTTTTACTATCACCAAACTCGTAAACGGTACGAAAAGAGCGTAATAATATTTATCGAACAGAGATGGCGCGTTATGTTGATTATTGTGTTTATTCGTAATTTCTTAGATTTGTTTGTTTATATAGCACTTATCAGCATTTGTATATCTCCTTTGTAAGCTTCGTCTTTATTTTGCATAATTCAACACCGCAAGACAAAAGAAACAAACTAGAGGAAAATACTGTGATAAATAGACCACAATAAAATTATAGGTTATATTTATATAATTTAAAAGTGTTTGTGTTCTTTTAACAAACCGAGTTAGACGAGTTATTCAACTCAAAACAGGTCTCTATTGATATCAAAAATAATTAGGAAGGACGCTATTGCTATTGACTGTAGAAGTAATATACAGAATATACTAATATACAATATGTTTCTTACAGTGGCGGTTCTTGATGACGTACGATGTAAACTGCTGCACGGATGAGACAGCTTCGAACAATTTTGGACAATTTCGGTTGCAGCTACTTGCTTCTCTGTATATATGAAATCTTCAACGAAACAATCTCATCCATGCAGCGCAGCTTACATCGTACGTCCTCAAGAACTCTGGTTTCTTAATAAGTGTCAAAAATTAATGGTGTTCCTATAGACGCATGTCCGATTTTGTATTGAGTTTTAGTAGGCATACAATATGCAATACAATTTTATGAACCACCGGAACTTCGTTAGAAGACAGGTGTTTGTGTCAAGAAATGTGTTCTGATTGCGTGATATCTCATCATACTATATTTGCTCGTCTACATTAGCGTCTTTGCGAAAGGGGTGGTTTAAAAAAAAAGGCTTATGACTGTGCATAGTCTCGCCATATTATTCGGACTTGCAGCTGTCGATGAAAAAATCCTTGTACGAATTTTTATAATATGGCGAAATGCAGAGTTTAGAATGAAGCTATATCTGGGTCATATAGGAAGGATGTGTGTGAAACATATTGAAAACTCAACTTTGGTAAAATAAAATCGTAGAAATAGGTGAAATTCATGAACATTATTAGGAATTTGAGGTTGGATAGCTCGAAGTAGACAAAAACGACCAAATTCCTTAGGGATTCGTAATCTACGCATTGAAATGAGTAATTTGAAATATAATAAAGCATATTTTTGCAAAGTCTAATATACAGTTTGTCTCCATAGTTATGGTCCGTTAAAAATAGGTCTACATTTTTGATAACTTTGGCGTTTACTAGAGCGTAAACTATGAGTTTTTAGGAGGCAAAAGTCCATAGCGATACTAAATTACAAAGAAATCGATGACATGACGAAAAATGAGAAGCTTTTCAGGTGTAAATTTTGCAACGAATTCGTCGGATACGCCCTCATGATCTCTTTTTATGAATAATAAAAATAACAATAGTTTATTAATCTAAGTCTACAGAATGAGACATAGACAACGTATGTATCGCAGATACCAACAAGTATAAATATACAAACAACAAATAAAAACTATATATGTATAGAGAAAAATTATAAAATTTGAAAAGATTCAGCAATGAAAGGAAGAACAGACCTCAGAGCGCGTGAATTTATATTTTGTAGAGATATTGGTAATTGATTAAATAAACTACATCCGTTAAACAGGAGGTGCCTCGGGTTGTAGAGAGATGTTGAATGTTGGTTTGGAAGTAACGTATGTTGTTTATGCCTTGTGTCATAATTATGATTAAGACAGTTTTTGGAAAACAAGTCTTTATGTTTAAAAGTAAAACACAAAACTTCATAAATATATAGAACCGGTACCGTCAAGATGCTAAGCGTCTTAAAATCCGACCTACAGGTCTCTCGCGCTGATAAATTAACCAAAATTCTGATAACGTTTTTAAATTACAAATATTCTTTGCATGTCACCAAAGCGGCCCCCGTGGGCAGTGCCGTTCCTGAGAAGTACTGGAAGCATGCGAAGTAAACTGTCTGCATGATTCTAACACTACAGAAACCTGATAATGTCCTTAGACCAAAGAAGATCTTGGACAATTGTTTACCTATTAAATTTATATGTTCGCCCTACTTTAGCCGGCCATCTATGGTTAGGCCCAACATTTTGACACTAGCTGCACCAGTGACATCAACAATACCAATGTCAGAGGTGTTGAAAGAATTCTGAAATCTTACCATGCAAGTTTTCTCGTTATTAATAATATGTCCGACCCTATACATCCTTCGGTATATAGCAACATGTCATTAAGAAGAAAGTTCTTTCACTCTCTTACTTTTTGTATTCATCTCATGTGGCTTTGCTTTAATTTTATATATAGACTTACTTTAAGAACCCTTTTAATCACATTAATTGATCCCTCTTCAGTCTCCTGTTAATTCTTTCTTCCAATAATGAAAAATAGAAATGCTTCCAATAATGCTGAGCATTTCTTACTTGATCTATTGACCAATTCCTCTTCACTGTTCTCAATTTCTTTCCACTAATTGTGACTATACAGTTAGCATGCATTTCGGGCATGGTCTATTGACCAATACTATTCCAGTTTTGTTATTTTTTCTTCCAATAATGGTGTCGAGTATATGGGTCAAATGAACTTCGACCTTGGCCTATTATATTATTTCTATTTTGCAATAGATTCAATAGACAATTAACCTTCAGTGGGAGATTGTGGTATATATGACATAATCGGAAGCAGTTTTTGTCAAAAATAATAATTGTGTTTTGCACAAATATTCACTGGCATTAAAACATTAAAATGTCGAGATGCTTTTCTGATAGATTTAACGATAAATAGAATTCACCGTCATAAAATTATTTAATAAAAAATATTCTATTGAAACACTTAAATTAGGTAAGCGTTTATCTCCAAAAATTAGCTCGCTATTTCTTGTTTATGATACAGAACTACTGCGTAACCTGAATTTTCAACGCATTTAATCCAGTACGTACATTTACGACAGCTTTTCTCGCTAACGGTTTTGTTTATAAAATAACAAGCCTGGGAACGCTTCTAAACATTCACCTACTGAGGAGAATATGTCATCGTTATTGAATAATAAGGTAAATTAAGGGGAACTAGTATACAGGTGTGATTCACCTGATAGCTAAACATCTGCCAGGCTAGCCTAGTTTTAAAATAACACTGAAACGGTACTGTCACCTTGCATATATTCTCCTCCTACCATAACCACCACTGCTAACTATCCACTATGGAAATGGAAATGTGAAAAGAAATCGTAGATAAATCTTCCGTATATGTTACTCTCTAAGCTGTATGGTTGGTTGCAAACGCGTAGGCGTTAAATATCCTGATATTGTTAATACGTATAGCTCTGATTTAAGTTAAGTCAGTAATTAAATGCGACAATTTTAATTAATTTGTGTGTACATGTATGATAAATATCTTATTTATTTGTTCATATTAAAATTCGAATAATTAATGAATGTAAACCTTATCACGTTCTGCTTTAATTAACTTACCTCCCGTATTAGGTACAAATACATAATTAATTAATGTTTCTTGGAACTGGACTTGTAATTTGTTGTGCAGCTTTCAATTAGTTTTAATAAGACTAATTAGAATCTTCAGTATTCAGGGTTTATTATTTGTATTTGTTTCTTTTAAATAACTAGGTAAATGGTATTTAATGTATTTATTACAACCAAGTATTGGATATAAATTTAATAATTAATATATTGTAAGTAATATAAAAATAATATAGTTTAGTTGCTTGATTAAGATTCTACACCCTCTGTCCCCAAAAAATGGGTTTTAAAAAACACAAATACATAAATGGAACTTCTGTAACTCGGATCTTCGGGGGAGAGAAAATAAAACTTGGGTACTGTACTATTGTATACAATGTGTCCGGGAAAATGTGGGAAATCTCTCGGATTCAGATAGAACATTAAAAAATAAGATGACAAGTTCCCATAATTTTTTTCCTAGCGGCCCTCCCTACGGAGATACGGCCTCCTAAAGGACGCCACTGGAAATCAATTTTTCTTGAATAACTTTTAAACTACTTTTTATAATTTAATGAAAATTTAATATAATAAACAGTAGTAAGGACCTCTTAAAATACTGCCCATAAATTTTAATTAGCTTGTTTAGTTTACCAGGGGCGGACTAGGTTGTACATTTTAATGCTTACATTTTTAACACCCTGTATGATAAGGAGTTAAAGAAAACAAATTTGGATACCTTGAACATTAAGCTAAAGAAAAGGTACTCTTGTTCATTGTCGGTAAAATGAACCGTTTTCGAGGAAAAAAAATAAAAGAATTAATGTTTTATTTCTATTAAAAAGATCTATGTTTTTTATTTATTTTTGTCTGCAACACAGTGTGATACAAAAGTCATTCCAGGAACAAAAAAGTTTTAGTTTAGGTTATTTAATACGACAAAATTACAAAGATTCTTAGAAATGCAGTTTTGTCCCAAAAAATTATGTTTAGAAATGTACTCACTAAAGCTTGCAACGATTGAACCTAAATACGCTAATTAGAAATCAATTAAAAACTTCATAAGTGGGTTCAACATGGGCTCCGTGAACTCTGATACACTCGCGGGCACGACGAATAGAGAACTGCTGTACTCGCCACAACAACCCAGCATTGTTTCTTATCACATCACAATGAAATGTGATTCTCTGTAAAAGTTCCTCCCTAGTATCAACCGGAGAGGAACACACCAAGGTTTTGAGATGACCCCACAGGTGAAAATCCATTGGCTTTAGGTCGGAAGACCGTGGAGGCCAGGCAATGGGACCTCCTCTGCCTATCCAACGGTTTGGATAGACGTTATTCAGGTGGTCGCGTACAGCAACGCTAAAATGAGGTGGGGCCCCATCATGCATAAAATACATGCTTTGGCGGGTTGCAAGTGGCAAATGCTCTATTGAATCCAGAAAAGCGTTCTGAAGGAACTGTAAATAAAGTTCACCATTCAATCGTGGCGGCAATACGCATTGTCCAATCAAAAAATTGCCAATTATTCCTGCCCAAACATTAATTGATTGGAACTGATGTTGATAATGATGAACGACAGTGGCATGAGGGTTTTCATCAGCCCATACATGCGAGTTATGTAAATTTACAATACCATTTTTGGTAAACCCTGCTTCATCGGTAAAAAGAATAGTGCTAATAAAGTTTGGGTTTGTTCGTTGCTGATCTAACAGCCAGTTTGCGAACTGGATTCTACGAGGAAAATCTTCAGGAAGTAGTAGATGCACTTTTTGCAGATGATAAGGGTAAAACAACTGTTCTTTAAGTACTTCATGAATTGTCGTTTTTGACGTATTAGGCTGCGCGGCTAATCTTCCAGTGCTTATTGAAGGAGTATCACCTACAGTATCCAAAATATTTTCCTCCAATTGCACCGTACGTACTGTTCTTCTCACACCAGCATCAGTACTTTTTTCGCAAAACTTCCTAAAACATTAAAGAAAGTCAATAATGTTACCTTATTAAATGGAATCGCCCACCAGTCTCTCTTAGACGTTGGTCAAGTCGCTGAATTGTTTTCTGATTTGGAATATTGAGATTAGGATATCTTGCAAGATGCAAGACCGTACATAAGATGCATATCTGCATACTCACTAAATGTGTATCCCATTATCAAATTAAATTTACCAAGATATTCAAAATTCAATAAATTAATATCGAAGTAAAGGATCAACGTGTTAACAATATGAAAGATTACAAGATTTAAAATTTACACGTCAATGCAAGATATTTATTAATTCGTGGGTACCATAGTAACGTTTGTAAAAACAATGCGTTTTTTAGTACTGAAAACAGTTTTATTTCAGACTTTTGTATCACACTCTGTTGAAGACAAAAAAAAATGAAAAACATGGTTCTTTTTAATAGAAATAAAACATTAATTCTTTATTTTTTTTTCCTCGAAAACGGTTCATTTTATCGACAATGAACAAGAGTACCTTTTCTTTAGCTTAATGTTCAAAGCATCTAAATTTGTTTTTTTAACTCCTTATCATATAGGGTGTTAAAAATGTAAGCATTAAAATGTACAACCTAGTCCGCCCCTGGTAAACTAAACATGCTAATTTAAATTTAAGGGCAGTATTTTAAGAGGTCCTTACTACTGTTTATCATATTAAATTTTCATTAAATTATAATAAGAAGTTTAAAAGTTATTCAAGAAAAATTGATTTCCAGTGGCGTCCTTTAGGAGGCCGTATCTCCGTAGGGAGGGCCGCTAGGAAAAAAATTATGGGAACTTGTCATCTTATTTTTTAATGTTCTATCTGAATCCGAGAGATTTCCCACATTTTCCCGGACACATTGTATATACATATCTATGTATGTATGTATGTATGTATGTATGTATGTATTTATTTATATGCAAACTTAACACGTTAGAAAACTTTATTTAAAAAAATTTGTAATTTTTTGTGTCAAATTGGACCATTTTTCCTTGCCTATAAAATGTTCCACTAAAGTTAAGGAACAATGTATTGCATATGGACGTATGGATGTATTTTGTCCTGGACGAAACACAAGTTTTTAAGGTTTCGAAGGCAAAAGACGCTTCCTAATATTTGAGGTGCTACCCAGAAATTCACAGAATTTAATCGTGGTAGTACAGATTTATAGCGCTAGATGCTGTGAGCTACGTCTATACTAAGCAAGTCTGTCAAACGATACTTTGCTAGGTGGTGGCAAATAATTTTTGTGTTTATTTATTGAGTTGTGTTTGAGTTATTCTGCGACACTACAATGTCTGTTGAAAGAGCAAAGAATGTGCATCAAATTGTGCTTCAAACTTGTTAAAACGGCAGTGGATACTCTGAAAATGCTTAAACAAGCGCTTGGTGATGATGCTTTAGGCCAGACGCAAACTTATAAGTGGTGCAACTGTTTTAAAAATGAACGTGTGTCGGTTGATGATGAGTCAATGCATTCCGGTCGTCCATCGACGGAAAACACGGCAAAAGTGCGTGATGCTATCCTGCAAGACCGAAGGAGGACAATCCTTGACATTTGTAACATTGTCAGCTTGTCGTATGGTGTTTGTCAGTATTCTGTCCGGCGAACTCAACATGCAAAAACCGCGCCTTGTTCATGAGCTGAAAGCTACTGCCTAAAGGGATGCGAACTTCAGTACCAGAATCATTACTGGCGACGAATCGTGGGTGTACTGATATGATCCCGAAACAAAGTAGTTGTCATCGCAGTGCAAGACGCTGTCCTCATCACGACCGAAGAAAGCACGACATGTTCGAAGCAATGTCATGTCGATGATGATTTCCTCTTTGACGCTGATGGCATCGTGCACAAAGAATTTCTTACACCAGGCGAAACAATCAATGGAGGATTTTATTGCGATGTTTTTCGGCGACTAAAGGAAAAACATTGCTAGGTGGCCTGCCAAGTGGTGGAACAATATGTGGATCCGACTCCACGACAATGCACCAACCCACACGTCACTTATTGTGCGTCAATTTCTAAGCTCAACGAAGAGGGCAGTACTACCCCACCTTCTCTACTCCCCAGACCCCAGATCTTGCTCATTGTGACTTCTTCCTGTTTCCGAAGTTGAAACTGAATCGCAAGGGCCGTTTTGGGACGATCGAGGAGATTCAGACCGAATCGCAGGCAGTGTTGAACACGTTAACATGCGAAGACTTCCAGCACTGTTTCCATTCATGCACAAGTTGCTGGGATCGGCGTCTTCATACGGAAGAAAAGTACTTTGAAGGGGTTGGTAGTGAATAAATTGTAAGAAAAATTCATTGTTTTTTGTTCAAGTTTCTGAAATTTCTGGGTAGCACCTCGTATATACATTACATATACATTCTGTGTTACGTACTTTGTGCCATCTTACACCTAACTCACCCTTACTTAGAGCGAAAAAAGACTACAACAACTACATCCACCATATCCAACAACTTCTAGCGCGGCAAAATATTTGAATTTAAACTAAATATAACTTGTCATAACACCTTGCAATGGAATATTTTTCAATTTTTTAATACCTTCGGTATATTAATACTGGTAGCCGTAACTTTGTGGTAATTCATTTTAAAAATAATAAAATAAAATAAAACAATAACTTTGTTATACCACTTTATTCACATGTAATAGTGACCGCGGTTGATAATGGCATTGTATGTCGTAACTGCGGTCACTATTACATGTGAATAAAGTGGCATAACAAAGTTACCTTCGGTATAGTACGATTTTCACATTTGCGCAAAATAAGGTGTTATCTCAGCTTTTAATACATCATTTCAAGTAAATCTTCGTCCAGCGAGTTTCTTTAGGTTTGGAAAAGGGTGGTAATCGCTGAGAACCAAATCCGGCGAATATGGAAACACATCGATGTGTTGCAAAAACAATTTATTTTTTTCACATTCCGGGAACTTTTGAGCAGTACCTCGTATTTATGTGTATATGTGTCGGGTGTCCCAATAAGAATACACAATTTAAAAAAAGCTTTATTTTCGTACCGGTCGGTTGGCAACTCGTGTTTTTGGTTAGCTGTTAACTAGACATATTGCGGTTAGTAAAAATGAATCGTCTTACTGTCGACCAACGCGTTGTCATTGTCACAACTTACTTCAGGAACGGTGAAAGTTCTTGAGACACACTTCGAAGATTGCGTGCAATATAGGGTGAACGAAACGTACCAGATTCATCGACAATTCGTCGAGTATTTCAAAATTTCAACAAAGTGGTTCAGTTAGTGATGTAAAGACACCAAGAAGAAATCGTACCGGCCAATCTGCTGAAAATATTGCTGCAGTAAGGGAAAGTGTTGCCCGAAATCCCCGAACTTCGATTCGCTGTCGATCACAGCAATTGAATATTTCGAAGAGCACCATGCAACGAATTCTGACATCTTCACCCCTACACGGTCCAACTGACGCAACAGCTATTGCTAGACGATCATTTGTAACGGCGTGACTTCGCTGATTGGGTGTTGGAAAATCTAAATCTAGATGAGGATTTCGCACAAAAGATTACACAGGCCTGCATTTTTCAACTCTTTGAATGTTGATTTAAAAATTTTAACTGTTTTCTAGTAATTGGGTAGCGCTGATTTCAAATCTGCTTTTATTTTTTTTGTATCACGTAAGGTTATTTATCAAACCAGTAAAATCAAAAAATATAGAAAAAACACGATTTATTTCATTTATAAGCTAGTTTTATATTTTATTTAAAAAAATACAAAAATATACACATAGAAACTATTAGAAATAGTTATTTATTCTTTATGCTTCTTAAAAAAAAAACGTTTTCGTTTTTCAGAAAAGCTTCGTTTGGTTGTTTTTCTGTCATATTCAGCTAAAGGAATATCTGAAGGTAGTTTGTGGGGCAAGCAAATTTTTTTGTTTCAGCCTAGACCCCAGTACTTCAGAAAGATCTTTTGAAAGTGTCAAATCTTTTACTAAATCATTTAGTTCGGCTTGTGAAAATAGCTGAGGTTGGTTTTGACCTGAGGTTGATGGTTCAAAATCACTATCCATCTGTACGGAGCCGGAAGTTGAAGAGGTTTCAATATGTTCTTGTAGTACTTTGGGGGGTATAGGTATAGGTACATGATCACTGTGAGGAACTGGTCTGATAGCTGATTTAATATTGTTTGGGTACAAAATATGTTTCAAAGTTTTTCTATTATGCCCCTTAATATCACAAAGACAAAAGTAGCAATCTTCATGATGATTTTGCGGTTCTCTCCAAACCATCGGTATTCCAAAAGGACGACTTTTTCTATTCCCTTTGGTCCAATGTCTTAAACATTCTTCACATACCTTACAAACAACGTGCGGTGCCCAATCTTTATGTATCAGAATAATTGAAACATACATGAGTAGGTAAACCCCACCAGTTTTGTATAATACAAAGGTATTTTTAATAATATAATTCTTCACACCAGATTTTAGTTATATTATTAAAAATACCCAAATCTTTATCTTGATCTCCTAATTTGATTTTGAAATAAGCATAATATGCATTTTTCACAAATTCACCAATCTCTTAAACTTTTTCAAGACGAAATATCCACAAATATAACAGAAATCATCTGGTTTGTTTTTGCAACACCGGCTAGACATATTTTTAAGCAATGTTTATTTATCAAATACCACGCACAACACTAAAGACTTGTTACTTGTTTACTGATCGACACTCAGAGCTATAATGAAGTAAATGACATTAAAATATACATTTTGTTTGGAGTGATAAACTTGAAATCCTTCTTCGCAGAACTAATAAAGTGAAAGCATAATAAATAGGATTTAGAAGGTAAAAATTCCCGGAAATCTTGTCCAAAATTAATACATGTAATAAAAGATTTACATCAGGTAATGAGAGCCTATTTAACAAATTTCTTTAAAACCACAACAGAAAATCATTTTTGGGTTAATCCCTAGAATTTGAAGTAGTACATTCATTTTAAAATGTATTAAAACGCCTATTATAAGATTTTTTTTATATTTTTTTCTTTTTCTTTTGTGCAAAAAAAATCTGTGGGTGGTAGAGACCAACTGTATTTTAATTAGTTATTGCTATATAAAAACTGAGCTTAACAAACAAAAATCACAAATTTTATGCAGGCCTGTGTAATAGAAAAACTAAATTCTTATTTAAAAGAATTTAGTCAAATTGGACCATTTTTGCTTGTCAATAAATTTAATAGATAAAGCATATTGCCTTAAAAATTAGGAATCAAGACAAGTCATCTCCTTCTCATACATATTAGTATTACATACTACAATTGCATGTAGTTATAGTAGTCCATAGTTATATCATTAATATTTATTTTGCAATTTTTTTTCCTTTTGAAGAAATTTGTTTTTATTATTAGGTTTATAAAACAAAATATAATAAATCAAAATATGTAATTGAAAATTTGATATCTGGTGATATTGATTCTTAAAGTATCAGAACATATTTATTGATTTGTTACACTTTATTTTACGATTTCAGATTTTTCTTATTAATTATTCAAAGAAGCCGGTTACATTCAACTTTATTCATTTAGGTCAGGTTATAATTATGATATTGCATTTCAATTTAATGTGTGCGTCGAATTAATAAAAGAAACATGGAATAATTACCTCAAAATGTGTAAAAGTAATTTTAATTTTCAATTTCAATTTGAATTGTTAGTAATTGTTGCATGTTAAATTTCTAACCTAATTTTGCAAGTATTCGTTTTCTCCTCTATGTGAATTACATTAATTAGAATGCAGCGGTTATAATAATTATTTACATCGAAGAATATCTCACATTTACTTTTGAAATATTGTAAATAAATTTAGAAAACACACGGTTAAAATAAATTTACCAAATCACTATATTCAGACAAAAGAACGGTAATACAAACGTTAGTGTTAACTTGTATATATGAAATACTAGTTAAACTAACACACTAAGAGCCGGTATTATAAACGATAAAATCTGCAGATTTTATTTAGTAAGCAAATAAATTTAATTTACTCTATAGATTGGGTAAGTTGTTATTCAGAGATTTATTCGCTGTTTATAATACCAGCCCTAAGATTATTTTTTGGATTGATTCTATAAGCTACATCTTTTTATATTCTGTTCCAATTCGTTCATGGTTTCATACTATTGTTTATACATAACAAGTGCTCATTTGAAAAATCAATCTAGGTTATTTTGAAATTTTGATAGAATAAGGCGCAAATATATTAATATGTGTTTGTTGTTCCGTAAACGTAAATCCAAAGGACATTTGATAATGTCAATCACAAATATCAGTTAGTGCATAAAATAATCGTGCGTCGATTCTGGTTTAAATAAATTGCTTCTCAGTTTTAAAATGGCTTTCACTTTAGAACATAAAGTTTTTTTAGTCGAGGCTTATTTTCGAAGTGGTAATAAAATTGATGGTTTATGGGTTTATTCAGTTCAAGATTGCATGGTAGAATTTCAAGTTGAGTTTCCACATTTTGTAATAGATTATATACAATTTAAGAATACTTTGGATAGAACTTTAAAACTTTTTTCTGAAACTGGTAGTCTCTTAAGAAAATCAAGCAGCGGAGCAGTTAAGAAACGTACACCTCAAGTTGTCAATCGTGTTGAAGAAATAATGGAAAATGAACCACCAACATCTGTTCGACATTTGAGTCAACAAATAAACCTTTCTGTTGGTACAACTCACAAGTTATTAAAAAAAGATATGCAACTTTATCCATACCGTGTCACAGCAGTACAAGAATTGTTAGAAATTGATTACCCACGTAGACTACAGTTTTGTAATTGGTTTGTAAATATGAATAATAATGGAGAACTTTCGCAAAGAGTCATCTTTACTGATGAAGCATGGTTTTATAAAACGGGATATCTAAATTCACAAAATACAAGAATTTTGGAATAGTGAAAATCCACATGTAATTAATGAAGAATCGTTACATCCAGAGAAAATTGGTGTTTGGGCAGCGATAAGCCAAAGCGAATCAATGGACCAATATTTTTTCAGGGAACGTTAACTGCTCAAAGGTACCATACGGAAATTTTACAACCATTTGTCAATCAGTTGCATGATGATGAACTTCAAAATGCATTTTTCCAACAAGACGGAGCACCTTGTCACTGTACTGCAGAATCTTTGGATTATTTAAGAGAATTTTTTGATGAGCGTATAATTAGTCGAAATACTGAAATTGCCTGGCCTGCACGTTCATGCGATTTAACACCTTGCGACTTCTTTTTGTGACCTTATCTAAAAAATAACATATTTCGAACACCTATATTGAATTTGAATGATATGCTACAGAGAATCGAACAGAAATGCATGGAAATTAATAACAATCCAGTAATGTTGCAGAATATCATCAGAAATTTTGAACGGAGGATTTTAAAGTGCATTGATCTTGAAGGACAACATTTTCAACATTTGTTATAGTTTTCAATAAATACCTATTATTTGTTATTTATTTGTATGTATAAAACTGTCAAAATATACGACTTCGTAGGTTAAGTAGTAAATTTTAATTTACGACATACTTCAAAATGTTCTCAGTAAATCACATGCTACTAGATTGACTTTTCAAATGAACACTTGTTACTTCTCCACGTACAAAATTCCTTCATATTAATCTGGTATAGATTGATATTACTAATTTAATCATATCTAAATATTTACACGTCATCTAAAAGTTAACAGACAATTTAATATGCATTTAAATAGGTAAAGAAATGTACGAATGAAATTCACTGTTCGTATATGTTCCTTAATTTCCACCATCAAGTTTTATAGTAAGACTTTAATTTGCTAATAGAGAGCGGGATGATAATTAAAGGTACCCTAACAATAAAACAATGATTCTATCTATAAAAAGTATGTCTATTTTTCAATGAATCACCCAAAAATCCAATACATTTTTTCAACGATATTCCAATTCATGGAAACCTCTGCCCACCTAAAAAAGTTTTAAGTTTTGGAAATAAATAGGTGTTAGACCCAAGCAGCCAAATCGAGGGAATATGGTTGATGCGGAAGCAAATCAAACTTCAGTTCGTGAATTTTAGCTATTGAAACAACACTGGTTTGAAGTCGTGAATTATTATGGTGAAAGATAATCTTTTTGCGCGTTAACCCAGGTCTTTTTTCTAAGATTCTTTGGTTGGAACTTATCCAAAAGATTAACATAATATTCCCGTTTATTGTTTGCCCCTTTAGAAAGGAATCAATCATCGGAAGTACTTTTGCGTGCCAAAAAAACTGATGCCATTACCTTACTAGCTGACTTCGTGACCATGGCTTTCTTTCACGGTGAACAGCCAGGTTTTGTCCACTGTTTAGACTGAAGTTTTGTTTGGCTACCTAATTATCATCCCGCCCTTGTATCACAAAGTGGGAACAAAAAAATAATATAACGGAGAATTTATGGTATATGTATTAGAACAATTTTAATTAACTCAGTAAAACATTATTAGAGCTTGTTAGAGCAAAAGGTCATGCAGCGGTTCTTGATCATAATTGGAGACTTGCCATTTTCATCATCCGATGACTAGTTTTAATAGCAATTTTTTTTAATCATCACTACTGAAAGCATTTTGATATTTTTCATCCGATATTTTCTATAATTTTTAATTTGATTCTCTCAATACAAATATCTCACAGAACATCCTGGATACACTTATAAAGGTAATGATAGAATTTCAATTGATTTCATTAACCATAAGTTGCTTTTAATGAAATTAGAACGATGTGGTGTGTGTTAAAAGAGTTACTTTGAAATGGTTTAACTCATTCTTAAGTAATCGTAAGCAACTTGTTTTACTAAAGGATCATAATCTATTACGCGGGATACTTTTGTCGGTGTTCCTCAGGGGGTCTGTTCTTGGCCCCACAGTTTTTACGATTTTTAATAATGACCTTTTCAAATTTTTTTAGCTTGAATCAATCAAAATTGTTGCATATTTAGATAATACCAAAATTTTAATTACAAATTCATCTCTGAATCGGGTTTTCAATACGGCTCAATATTTCTTTAGGTATACAACAGTAAATTATGCATCAATAATGACAAACTGAGTTATGTTATTTTTAATTCTCAAGTGATCAACTTTTACCATGGTTGTATTTATCTTGTTTTGAAATGTGGTCTTATACAGTAGGGTCGGTCTGCTGGCATGAATAGAATTTTTATACTACAGAAAGGAGCTATTAGAATTATTGAAAAATTAAACAAAGGGATTCTTGCAAGAGTCATTTTAAAAAATTAAATATACTCACATTACCTTATATTATAACGAGCCATCGAAAAAATTCATAATTGGAGTAGACTGTGAAATTGGGTTGGTACTTTAGCCAACTCCACATAATGACATTTATTATTTGACATTGAAACTATAAGTTTGTGTCAAATTTTTCAAAACTCTTTTTAAGAAAATTAAATTTATTAAAAAAATGGCATTCAACATAGAACAAAAAGCAAAAATTATCGAATGTTACTTCCGTACTGGTGTGAAAGTAAATGGCGAGTGGCAGTATTCAATTACGGAATGCATGGCTGATTTCAGTGAAGAACATCCTGAATTAGTGTTTGACTACATTGATTTTTACAATGTTTTGACAAATTGTGTAAAGTTATTCAGAGAGACTGGTAGCATCGGTCGAAAAACTGGAAGTGGACGGCCATCTAAACGTACAGCTGATAATATTGAAGCCCTTCAGCATATTATTGATGAAAATCCAAAAACATCCATTTCAGTAGTGACCCAACAAACAAATTTATCTTATGGTACGTGCCAATTCATTCTTAAAAAAGTCTTACATTGTCATCCATACAAGCTGCAATGTTTTCATGAACTTTATCCAGTGGATTATTTAAGACGAGTGGAATTTTGTCAATATATATTATTTGTCAAAATAATCTACACAATCAGGATATCCTTAACACAGTTTTTTTCACGGATGAGGCCTGGTTTTATCTTTCTGGATATGTTAATTCACAGAATATGAGTTGTTGGTCCTCCGAAAATCCTCATTTTTTTGTTGAAAAAACATTGCATCCCCAAAAAGTAGGTGTTTGGGTTGAAATATCTCGAGGAAGATTGGTGGGTCCCATTGTTTTTGAAGGTACACTTACTGCTGCACGATATCGCAATGAGATACTCGGCTCATTCATAAATCAACTGGATGATGAGGAATTACAAAATGGGTATTTCCAACAAGATTGTGCAACAGCACATACGACCAGAGAAACACTTCAATATCTCAGAGAATTTTTTGATAACAGAATAATAAGCAGGAACACTGAAATACCATATCCAACTAGGTCTTGCGATTTAAACATATGTGATTTTTTGTATGACCATACATAAAAAATTCGATTTATTCAACGCCAATTCATAATCTGGAACAGCTGAGAATTCGCATAACAGAAAAGTGTGAAGAGATCAACAACTCACCGCAAATGCTGCATAAAGTTTTTGCTGGATTGCGGAGACGAGTTGGTTTGTGTTTAGATGTAAATGGACAACATTTTCAACAACTTCTGTAGCTATATGTAAATTTTGATTATGATTTCGATATAAATTAATAAATTATTTGTTTTCTTTTTTGTTGTAGTATCATTTCAATGCCATAACCTTTTTTTACAATGAAACCAAATGAAACTGTCAAGCATCAAGTAATGTGTCAATATGTGGAAGTGGCTAAAGTACCAACCCAATTTCACAGTCTACTCCAATTATGAATTTTTTCGATGGCTCGTTATTACATCATATTTACAAAAATTTGAATTATTTTGAAAATTTTGCGATTCGACTCTGTTACCAAACGAGCAATAAAAAACTATTAATTCCGTCATCTCACCATTTGACATTTTGTCAGAGACACGTTGAGTATAATGGTTGTAAATTGTTTAATGGACTTTCGGACAATATTAAGCATGAGAAACACTTTCATAGTTTTAAGATATTTTTAAAAAGGTGTTTGGTATCAAAATGTATTATCTTTGAAGTATAATTGGTTATGTTTGTCTGCTTGATTCTGGTCGGTCTATTGTAGAAGTGTATTTGTCAGTGTACATGACATTGCCTACTATCATTATTGTTTTTCTGTTGTTTTTTTTGTGTACTATTTTATCTTTGCATAATTTTTATTTGTATTTTCCTGTTTTTACTGACGACATTTCTTAAACTTAGACATTGTAAATATTGCTTTCAACATATTACGACGCTAATTATTCGAATTTTTAATCGAAAAAAAAATTCGCCCTTAAGCAGGATTCGAACCCACGTCCATAGTTTGCCACACCACTGCTCTACCGCTTGAGCTATCAAGGACTGAATCCGAATATACTAGGAAGCTCTAAATTGCATTAAGGAAACAGATGTGAATATTTGCCCGTAGTAAACATTTGTTGCATATTAATTGCATTTTCGCGAAGTAATGAGAATGTTAATATTGCTTTCTAAAGGGTGCCTCAACGGGAGGTTTGTTTTTGAAGTTGCAATTAAACACATTAGATTGTTGAAAATTGTCAATGTTTTTAATTCATGATAAAGTACAGACATGGACATTCCATGTGGAACACAATATCTGACAAGTGGCCGCCGCGACTACGTTGACAGATGTCCATTCTGTTGACGAAATTTTGTATGACTCTTGCACACAGTTGCGGCACCATCTCAGCAATCACGTTTCAAATCGCGACTTTCAGCTGTTGAAGTGTTTGAGGATTGTTAGCATAAACCTTTCCTTTCAAAAATCCCCAAAGAAAAAGTCCATCGGCGTGATATCGCACGATCTTGGTGGCCAATTTTGATCGCCATGACGAGAAATTACACGGCCTGGAAACCTTGTGCGCAATAACTCAATTGTTTGGTTCGCTGTGTGGTTGGTGGCGCCATCTTGCTGAAACCAGAAGTTATGCACATCCATACCATCCAACTCAGCCCACAAATAATGGGCTATCATGTCACGATAACGATCACCAGTGACGGTTACCGCGGCACCAGCTGCGTTTTCCAAAAAAAATGGTCCCATTACACCGCCGGCCCAAAATCCGCACCAAACAGTGACTCGTGGTGGGTGCATAGGTTGTTCTTCAATCACACGAGGATTCTCAGCGCCCAAAATTCTGCAATTTTGTTTGTTAAAGTAACCATTAAGTTGAAAATGCGCTTCATCTCTGAAGATGATTTGTGTCGCAAAATCGGGATTATCCTGTTGCATCGCTAACACCCAAATGCGGAACTCACGGCGCTGTCCATGGTCGGCTGGTTTCAATGTCTGCGTCAATTGGATCTTGTATGCGTGTAAGTGCAAATCCTTGGTCAAAATACGCTGCACAGTACGTCTGGAAAGGTCTAATTGCTGTGCACGACGACGAATCGAGGTGCGCGCATCATCGGCCACACTTTCTTCCACTGCAGCTATGTTTTCAGCCGAACGACCGCTGCAAGGACGCAAAAGTGTTTTTACGTCTGCCACAGAACCAGTGCGTTCAAACTTTTCAATTAATTTCGTAATCGCGGTCTTACTTGGGCGATTATGAATACCAAAATGATCACGTAAATTGCGAAATGTACCCACGATAGATTCTCCATTTTGGTAATAGGTTTTCACAATAAGTACACGTTTCTCGTTTGTATAGCGCTGCATTCTTGAAATGTCAAGACTTCACAATGCTAACTGTCGCGCGAATTTCAAAAGCAAACCTCCCGTTGAGACACCCGATACATTTTACGACGCTAATAATTTTTAATTGGAAAAAAAGTTCACTCTTAGATTTACATTACTTATAATTAGAGAACGGACACGCTTACCACATGACGCAAAGCCCAGTGCAGTACTGGCGAAAGGCTGTATTTCTAAAATATTTAATTTTATTTATATAATTGGAAAACGAACGGGTGGTGATCTATAAAATTACGAAATACATATTTATTTGTTGAAAAGTTGTATTTATAAAGTTTTTAATTTTATTTATATAATTGGAACATTTTTATTTGTTCATTTTGTCGTTCAAGTTGAGTAAAGGAGTATTAATATTGACTAGCAATAGTTTCTCAAGGTTTTCTTCTGTCAATTTTGTTCTCTTTGAATTAAGTACATCCTTATAAATAGAAAACGTCCTTTCTACATCGCAACTGGTTATAGGTGCATACTGGAAATATTCTTTTATTTCTTCATATTTAGCCGTTAGATTTTGTGGAATTGTCTCCATACATAATTGCTGCAATGTAATTAAATCTGGATTTCTATTAAGAATTGCTTCAAATTTTTGCCGAAGGCCACATCCGAAGTCACTTTGAATACTTTTCAAATTATTAACAGCCACATCTAATGTGGTTAATCCGTCATTTAATTTGAGATTTCGATTTTCAAAATAAGTGATTAGTTTTGGCAATTTTCCAAAGTGTTCGTGAAGAAAGTACAACTGATTTTTTAAATTTGGGATTTGTGTGAGCTCCTTGCACTCACCAATACTTCTAGCATCCCCCTTTAGCAGTGTTACGAAATGTTTTAGACTATCGAAATTCTCAGCATAATAACTAGTAGCTTCCAGCCATGTTCTCCATCTAGTTATTACTGGAGTGGGAGGCAGTGACAGAGATGGAAATTTTTCCCTGAAAAGAGCTACTCTCAATGGTGCTTTTCTGAAAACTTTTTTAAAAGCTGATACAAGTCTATCAACTTCCGGAAAAGTGTCTCTGATATATTCACAGATTCTGTGGAGAGCATCTGCTACACAAGTAATATGCAGCATATTAGGATATGTTTTCTTCAATAGTCTGCCTGTTTTTAACATATACGCAGCACTATCACTGGCAAATAAAAGTATTTTTTCTTTGTACGTGGCGTCCGAATGAAGCATTTTTTGCATATTCTCCTTAATGGTTTCAGCAACTGTTTCCGCATCAACTCTATTTATAACCCTTGTTGCTATTACATATGAGTTATAGGGAATAGTTGGATGTAGTACACCAGCTACAAGTATAGCACCTAGAAACATAATATTTGCGTAAAGTTGATTCATCAGGAACATTTCGACCAGTATATTTTTGAAGAAATATTTTTAAAGTGGGATTGCTAAGTTTATTTAATGGAATATTAGCCGCCATAAAAGTTTTACAGAGTTCAGATGTGTTAGCGATCCTAAGTGACGAATTTTTGACGATATTTTACGGATTTTGTAATAAATTTCGGAATCACTGACAATGGACATACAATCAGTATGACCGTCAATCCAACTCGCCATTGTTTTACAATGCCGTTCTCGACATTCTTCCATATCATGTCTGAAAAAGTAACTTAAACAATGCTCTAGATCTAAATAAATGAAAACTAAAAATGTGTGCGTAAGTTATTGAAACTGAACGAAATTCAATGCACACTCTTACGTCGAAATAATTGGTAGAAATAGATTCAATCAAACGATATTAAACAGGATCTATCACAAAAATTACGATGTAATTAACAGTTAAAACTATGAAAACAAGAAACTAACTCACAGCACTTTATTTATCTTACGAAATATAAACTAATAAATAAAATACATTATAAAAACCCCGCTTCTATCTACGCTCATGAAAACACTTTAAAAACACTTTATTCTCAGAATACAATAGCTCAGTTGTCCATTGTTATCGCTGCGAGACCAGGTGGCCGAGTAAGTCAAACAAATACTTCATTGAATTACGCCGGGATGTACTGAGCGACGTTATACACAATTCCAATTGCCGATTGCGTTTTATGGAAATTGCATCCGTTCTCTACTTATAATGTTTTCATGTTTTTTGAAATCATAAATATTATTATTATTCTTATTGAATTTAAAACAGAGCTGCCTTAAAAGTTGTTGCATTACGTAGGTGTGTCATGCCCGGGGTCTGATAATAGTAAAAATTTTGTATTGAATATTTTCCATGCAATTATTCATTCAACAAACCCAATTGGAAAAAAACATGTCTACATTTGATGTTTTCTTTTTCAGTTAAGAAAGCCACAGTGCCACCAGTTCCGAACGATGTTAAAATAGCCAACCGAAAAAATTTATTCGCCTCGAAGGATAAAAAGAAGGAAATTTCCACAAAAGGTAAGCAAACACAATTATAACCTCGACATGTTCGTCTTTATGAAAGTATCTCGGAGACACATTCCGTCCGATGTCTGAAAGTGTTTTATCGCTTCTAGAATTCGACGACCTTTGTTCTAGCATCTGTTTTTTAAAACTATTACGTTCAAAGTATAAATTAGAAAACTGATTGCTGAAAATTAAGATTGATAGCTTAACTGATCATTAAGGCGCATGTGTATAATCACACCCATGTTTAACAACACTTATTACGCCAGATAATAATGAGAAACTTCCCGTTCTCATATACTATTACGTACATTCTCTTGTGTAGATTAAGTAATCAATTAAAAACATTGGGTATGGTTAATTGTTATTGTGGGTGATTAACAAAACAAGAACAGATTGGGAATTTTATTTGCTAAATTGTTTAAATAAAAACATCTTAAAAAGTTTGATTTTAATGTGTTATGTGTATTTCATAAAAAACACTTTATTATCATATTTAAACATTCAAGTTATTCTATATTAGTTAAAAATATACATAAATTTTCAATTTAAATAATAAGTTAATAAAATAATACAAATTTCAGAGAAAAAAGCAAACTATTTCTTCTGGTTTTTTACAATGATATGTTGGCCCTCTCAGTTATTTACACATTCATTGACGCGTGCCTTTTCGTGGTATCGTATCAGGCTACCTGTATCTCATATTGAAGCGCCTCCAAGGTCTGTTGTAGGCATGCCAAATTGCTTAATTGAATACATTGGATACCAAACCAGGGGATCGTTTTCTAACGTAGATCTTATAAATGTATTGTATAAAATCCTTAAATAATTATATTTCGGAAATGCCTGCCTAAAACCATAAATTAAGCATGCATTTGCAACCACTTCGACTACGCGAGGGACAAAATTTGGTTTCGTATCAAATTTAATATCATATCTGTTTTAATAGTACAACGGTTGAATATAATGTTTTGTATTCCATATTTGTGCTCTATAATTCTTAATTTCTTTGAATATATAACATTGTTTTTTTAAATTCGAAATTGGTCACAGTAATAACAAGAGCAGACCAATTTCCGTGCGCGCCATGTGCGCCGATGTGAGGATGATTGTATTGCATCAGAACTAATAAAAAGCATTCTCAGTATGTGTTTGGTACTTGCTTAGACTGCATTTAAGTGTAAGCATACGTAATAAAATGTCACCGACACATAAATCGAAAAAACGACCGTTGTCAGACGAAGTGAATAAGTTTATTATGGATTTCTCGGACTTAATATACGATGGCTCAAAAATTAAATGTTTAGTGTGCAATACATATCTAATGTGTTGATCAAAAACACATTGTAAAGAACACGCAAGCAGTTCGAAGCACAATAATAACAAAATTAATCGACAACAGTATATACATGAACTATGTGTAACTATGATTGTGTGTACACTGCCGTTTACCTTGTTAAGTAATGATTCATTTATTTCATTTTGGAATAAATACGCGAATCAAACATTACCGAGCACGACAACGTTACGAAGGAAACTACCATCGGTGCGTAAAGAGGTTGAAAATAAAATCAAAGCCGAACTGAAAAATAAAAAACTGTGGTTATGTGTGGACGAAACAACTGACAGCAAAAAACAATCTGTAGTTAATGTGATGGCGCGTAATATGGAACCACATCAACCAACGTCTTCAATTTTATTGCATCCAGTCGACTAGAACAATGTAATGCCGAAAAAATTTCAGAGATGCTATTAGATACTTTGGAAAAATTTAAACTTTCGAAAGACCAAGTATTAATGTTTATGACCGATGGTGCTGCAACCATGTGTTCTGTAGGCCGGTCTCTTAGAAAATATTGTCCTAACTTGTTACATATTACTTGTAAACTACTTGTAAATGTAAACTGTAAATTACTTGTAAACTCCATGCTCTACACCTTGAGGCAGAACAGGTTTGTAGATGTTATCCAGAGATAGATGCTTTAATATCGAGTACAAAGGCAGTATTCCTGAAATCTCCAAAACGTATTCGGAAATTTCACGAATTGTGTCCCCATACCCCTGAGCTACCACAGCCGATTCTGACACGTTGGAGTACATGGTTACGGGCGGGGTTTTACTATCATGAACATTTTGACAAAATTAAGGACGTGGTTTTATCATTCGATCCGAAAGAAAGTGCAGCTAGCAGTACAAGCCAGAAAAAATTTCAAGATGCCCAAATTAAAATGGATTTACAAAGTATTCGTGAGAATTACTTGGGACTAGAAGAAGCAATAACAAAATTAGAAAATTCGTCGCTGTCGTTAGAGGAATCACTGCAAATCGTTAAAGATGTTCACGCACAACTGTGTGCTGTAGAAGACGCAAAAAGTGAAAGTGTTCTAATTAAATTTGGAAGTGTTTTAGACAGAAATGCAGATTTTGACACCTTAACACGTATTTGTGATGGCACGTCTACAGATGCGTTAAGTTCCTTAAAAAAGTATTTTTATTATGCGAATATAACATCACTAGATGTAGAACGCTCGTTTTCCGAATATAAACATATTTTATCCTCACGGCGGACATGTTCTTCAGAAATAACCTTAGAAACGCACCTGATGTTGAAAATATACAATCGGGTTTCTCTAGTTTGTCAATCCTTGGAAGACGCTTAAAACGGTAAGTGTTTTTTTAAATCCTCTGTCGTGCACACAATCACTGATTTCATACATTTTCCATTTTATTTATAGGTCCATACAACGCTGCTATAATATGTACTATTCTTATTTTTCGTGTGTTTATGCGTATTACTTTAATTGCAGAAAACCAAATGTATATGTAATTCTTTCTGATAGAATAAATGTGTCTACTTCTATACTTATATCGGTAACAAACTCATGTTGCGTCACTATTCTATCGCATATTCTAATATATTACGAATTACACTCCCATACCGGCGCTCATGGCGCGCACGGAAATTGGTCTGCTTTAGTAATAACAGTTATACAATAATACGTATTATGCCGGGTGTATTTTTTAACTTGAAAGTTTCAAGTATCTCGAAAAATAAGCAGTTCACGAAAAAATGTCCAGATTTAAAATTGAATAATTCCATGGACGATATACATTAGTGCTAGAAGTCCCTCTCTCTGATTCCATGTAGGTGTGGCGGTGATAATTTTGAAATTTTAAATAGGAACCCGCATATTTTATTACAGATTAGAAATCTACTGGAAAAAGTGCGTAGGATTTATCTAAAACATTTCTGTCAATTCATGATAGATGGCACTGTATTGATGAAATTCATTTTTTTTCAATTTCTCGCACTGAGAACCTATGCATACGATTCTGCAATACGTGTGCAATACTCAAAATTAGTCTTGGAAAAACTTTTACAAATTTCGAATAACTGGTAAAATGTCACTCGTAGAAATGTAAATTGCTGGTGAATAGATTACTTATTAATTAGTGTCTCCGATACCTACATATTGTCTTAATTTTATAAAATTTTGTATAGTGATGAAATATCTTTCACCCTATCCACCAAAAATACATTTAATCACACGAACGGAAAGCATTTAAAAATATACATTTCTTACTTAAATTTCAAAATGAAATGTAGGACATGACATGTCCTTAATAGTAGGGTAGGTCTTGACTGTAGTGCTATTGCATATAATACTATATATTCTAGATAATAGCGTAATAATAATGTATAAATCGACCGACTAACGTAACAGTTCATTCGTATTTGACGTCCAAATTGTGCTCCTCAAAATATAATCACAGATATGTATGTATTTTTAGTCATTTATCATAACAAGCCTTAATTGCATGCATTCGTTCATTACCAACACAATAACTCTTTGGATTGAAGGAGTGGAACAGGGTCAATTGTAATGTCGTCGGCAATCATAGAGTCAACATGAAATTACTATTGTGAAAACTAACGTGAATTACACACCTTTATGTATCCGTGTCTATTTCTACCCAATATTAGATGTGTGTGTGTGTGTGTTATTGACAGTATTATTTGTTATGTAAAAAAAACTTTAGTATTCAGATAAGATGGGAAAATAGTGTATAATTTATGTACGAGGGATATTTGAAATGTTTCCGGCCTTACCGACATAAAGTAATTGTAGAAAAAAGTTTCTTTCGCCATCCAATAGATGGTCTCGACATATATAAACTGTCAAAATTGCGCAACTCATACTGATCATTAGTTTTTGTCATGCTACGTTTCTAAAATTCATATCAGTTCATATTGTCGTTCAACAATGGATATTCCTTCATTTGAAAGGAAAAAAGACTCAGGAAATAAAAGATGAGTTAGACTTTGTATACAGTGAAGCCTCCCCTTCAGTTACAACGATAAAACATTGGCTGCCGAGTATAAACGTGGTCGGTCGTACGAGCATTTTAGACGAGAAACGCTCCGGGCGTCCGAACACTGCTACAACAGATTAAGTGGTCGATTTCGTGCATCAAACTGTAATGTAAGATGACTGTTATGGATAGTCGATTAACTGTTATGGATATAGCTAAGGCTTGTGGGATATCATCTGAGCGGGTGCACCAATATATGGATAAGAGAAAATTATCCGCGCGATGGGTGCTGCGTTTGTTGACAATCAACCAAAAGCGCATACGGACGGACATGTCTGGTGTGTTAAATCGGAGCTTTTGCAGCGATTAATAACCGTCCATGAAACCTGGGCACACCACCATACTCTCGAGATCAAACACCAGTCAATGCAGTCGATTACGGTGATAGAACCAACTCCGAAGAAGGCAAAGGACGTTCTCCTTAGAGGGAAAGTGATGGCGACTGTTTTTTTGGAATAGCCGAGGAATAATTCTTGTCGACTACCTAGCAAAGGGTTCGAGAATCAACGGACAGTGCTATTAATTAAAGGCCATCACAATTATGGAAAAAACGTCCACATTTGGCAAAAAAGAAAATCCTGTTTCGCTAGGCTAACGCTCGGGTTCACACTTGCAGATCTAGCTCCCATCGACTTTTCCTGTTTCGTAATTTGAAAAAATATTTGAAAAAAGACGCTGTAAATCAGTATTTTTCAGGTTTGGACAATCAATTTTTTTCTGATGGTTTGAAGGGGTAGCAAAACGTTGCACCAAATGGAGATTACGTCAAAAAATAAATTTTGTTTTGCTTCGAAATACGTGTTTTTGTTAAAAAGGTCGGAAATACCATATGATCATATATTTCTACGCTCTAGAAGGCAATGACATTTTTCTTTTTTAAACTTAAGATGGTACCATAATTTAAGTTAACTTATTTTGCAGCGTGTGTGTGATATAGGTTATTTTATACTGATGACAGATTAGGTTTTGTCATTTTGACAAATAATTACATACAAACGTTTCAGTTGAAAAAATAAAAAGTTTAATAATAAAAACAGCTACAATAAAAGTTTAAAGTGAGCTCCTTCATTTTCTATGCATAGCGCAACTCTTCGTCTCATATTATTGAAGGCATTCCTTAAATTATGTGGTGTAATTTCCTCACAGACATTTCGGATAGCATTAGTAAGTTCTTCAATTGTATGTGGACGATTCGTAAATACTATATTTTTTAGATGTGGATAAATGAAAATAGTCCATAATTGTTAAATCCGGAGATCGTGGTGGAAAGTCTACTATTCGATTATCAAAGAATTCATGCAATAATTCCATCGTTTCTCTTGTCTTATGGGCTGTTGCATTATCTTGCTGGAAATATCCCTCGCGGAGCTCATCATCATGTAATTGATTTACAAATGGTAGCAATAAATTATTACGATATCGTTCTGCATTTATCGTATTATTAATGAATATTGGACCAATAATCCGTCTACGAGAAACAGCAAGCCAAACGCCTATTTTTTGTAAATGCAAGGGTGTTTCAAGAATTTCATGTGGATTTTCACTAGACCAGATGCGCATTGTTTGTTTATTTATATATCCTGATAAATCGGACCAGAAGGATTTGTCAAGAACGTCATCGTTATTAATCGTACCTAAGAACCACTGACAGTAATTAACTCTGGTTACATGATCGATTGGTAAAAGCTCTTGCACGCAATGAAATTTGTATGGAAATTTTTGTAAGTTTTTTTTATGGATGGCAGGTCCCATATGACAGTTGTGTTTGTTGTGAAAGCTTACGAATCGATTTCTTAGGTGATTGATATATTCGTCCCTCAACATCTGCTATATTTTCAACTGTCCGCTTTAGTGGTCTACCAGCACCTGGTTTTCGAGACACAAACCCTGTTTCACGGAATTTAACCACTGACTTTTGAAATAATTGCCGCAAACTGTCATATGTTGTGGAAAATTTGGAAATTCTGCCCGAAATTCTTCTATACAAGGCTGCAAGGAGTACGACCATTCTCCATTTTCTAATTTTACACCATTCCTAAAGTACGATTCGATCAGAAAAACTTTATGATTTATTGTAAACATTTTTAAGTGTCAATTAATAAATACATTAATGACAGATGAGTTTTATTTATCAGAACATGCACATAATGACAGATGTATTTTATTTGTCACTACCAACACGATATTTTCAAGAAATAATTTCATGTCTTGCTAGAGGGTAAATATAAATGATCATATTGTATTTCAAATATACCTAGTATGAAACATGAAAATATGTATGAAGATGAATTGTATTTAATTATTAAATACCCATAATTCATTTACCAGGTGTCCCATGACTGTCAAAAAAAGCCGTTTATTTTCATATCAAACGTTTGTAAAATCTACCAGCATTCCCATACTACCAAAAAATAGTTTCTGTCATACAGTCATAGTGTAAAATATCTGTACAACAACATTTTTCTCAGTATAAGAGACCAAACCCATTAAAAAAGAAAACTGGAAATTATATTAACTGCTTCCAAGTATCTGCTTTTTATCGTACAAAACTTTTTGTTTATTAAATAACTGATTTAAAAACAGATCCCTTGTTTATTTACTTATCAAATTCATTCACATATTATATAATTAAACCAAATTAATATCAGTAATATATAATTTAAGCATTAGAAAGTATTTTTATTACATCAGGTTTTTATATATGGGCGGTAATATCTTCATGCAACATATACACACATGCATATATGTATGTACCTACACGATACACCTTACTTAAAAGAAAGTGTGCCCGGAGAAACGACGCTTAAAAGCTAAACTGCCAATTAAATTCTTTGAGGAAAAAAGGCGACGCTGTAAAAACCAACTTCATCTGCAAACATATCTTTAGTAGTAAAACTATTGTCGCCACTTTGGAGAAAAAAAACGTCTGTACTCTTTTGACCTACAATCACTTTCTAACCACAGTAATAATAGTTTGCTGATTCCCAGCTGCGAAATGAAACCTTCACATAATTCATATGTTCCTCTGAAGCAACCGTTTGTTAAAATGCAAATAGCCGTTTAATTAAAACATTGACTATCTATTATGATGTTTCTCTTGGCGGTTTTAAAAAGAGAGACGAAGAAAATGCATATTATTAGTAAATACCTCTTGCGCATACACGGTTGGAATGAAGTGGGAAGAAGCAGGAGATAGATTTGCGGTAGTTCTAGTTTGTACATATTTATTTACATAAATTTCCTATGAGAAATAGAAAATAAATATGGTCTACAAGATTGTGATTTAATACATTTTTATACATTATTAATGTATGGATACTTAGATCAAATAGCAAACAGTAAATAAATTTAGAATTTAGTTTACTAATTACGAACCCTCAACCACCTAAATTATACTCCTTGATTAAATTACATGAACGACCAGTAGTATCGTACGCAATAGCACCTTGTAGAAATGTGTCCTAACACTTAATAGATTTAATTCTTACACACACTAATTTCAAATCTAAGTTATCCGTTAAAAATTCCCAGGAATTAATTAACAATATTTCAAACTTGCAATTACCAAACAAATGCAAACTCATTTCTTTTGATGTTTCGAATTTGTTCACTAGTATCCCACCCCAGGTGGTAATAGATTTAATTACTTTACAACTAGAACGTAGAAACACGAACATTGTCACAAAGACCGAAATTTTACAGCTCTTAGAAACGTGCCTGGAACAAAATTATTTTCAATTTAAAAAGAAATTTTATAAACAAACAGAGGGTGTAGCAATGGGAAACCCACTAAGCCCCTTATTAGCGGAAATTATCATGAATAATTTAGAAACTATAATTAGTACACATCCCTAGTTTGGTAATTGTGTATATTGGTTTAGGTATGTTGATGATATATTAATTTGATTTAACG
Organism: Melolontha melolontha; assembly: GCA_935421215.2. NCBI lineage: Eukaryota > Metazoa > Arthropoda > Insecta > Coleoptera > Scarabaeidae > Melolontha > Melolontha melolontha. The sequence goes on along the minus strand of OW285239.1, from coordinate 1,605,607 downwards.
GTTCAGATAGACAATTAAAAACTTTACATAATTATATCAACACTATTCGCCCCAAAATAAATTTTACTATAGAAACAGAAATAAATAAAAGCATTAATTTTCTAGATTTAACCATATCACACAAAACTAATAAACACGAGTTCGCTATATACCATAAACCAACACATACAGATACCACAACCACAATACACGCTAATTCTTTTCATCCTATAACACACAAATTATCAGCATACCAATCAATGGTATATAGATTAATTCATGTACCTATGAGTAAAAGTAATTTCGACCTTGAACTAAATAGAATATACATAATAGCATTAAACAATGGTTACTCTATAAATATTGTCAATAACATCCTAAATAGCCAACAAAAGTCTAAAACCCTTTCCTTAGTTTATCCAAAATTAAAATACAAGATAATTAATTCCTATAATTCAATCACTTACTTAGGAAAAATTTCGGAAAAAATTGGTACTTTCATTAAAATACTTAATAACGAACATATATCATTTAAAACAGACAATACTATACAGAACATTATTAAAAACAACAAAGATAAAATAGACAAAGAATCAAACTCTGGTGTATATAAGTTAACATGCGAAGATTGTAATAAGGTATACATAGGACAAACGGGGAGGACATTCAAAATTAGGATGAAAGAACACGAGAGAAGCCATAAAGAAAAGAAAACAGATACAACTTTCGCAAGTCATTGTATAGATATCAATCATAGATTTAATATAGATTTCAAAATTTTACACATTCAAGAAAAAAGTAAAAAACTTAACCTGTTAGAAAACTTAGAAATTAATAGATACAATAGTTTAGGATTAGCTTTAAATGACCAACTAGATTTAAACAACTCCCCTCTACTAAATTTAAGATTGTAAAAATTTTTCCACCACAATTTCCTCAATAATTTTCACATAAATATTCAAACTTGTATTGTACATATTCAGTATTTCATCCACCTGATGAAGCCATTGTATGGCGAAACAATATTGTAGTGGTATTTACAATAAAAGAATTTTTGAAACTAGAAGTTTAATTACTTATTTCTTAGTGTTAAAAAGTTCATACTAATTTATGAATAAAATCAACAATATTTCAATACCTCATAATGCCAAACTGCCAAATCAGTTGCCAGTAAAAATTTATTTCCGAGCGTGCCCCAGGCGAAATTGTTAACTTAATGGAAAATATACTTAAGCTAAGAACCCGGTGATTAAAGCGGTAATTAAAGCTGAAATCTTAGATTTATAATATTTTTCTGAAACAAAATTACTTCCTATTTAATAATCAATATACACTTGTAATGAAGGGTAATAATGGGAGATAATTAGCAGGTTTCCATAGTTTCTTACATAGATTAATTAATTATGCCACATCATAAGAAACTTACGAAAAAGAACTACATTTAATAAAACAAATAGCAATAAATAATGGCTACCCAGATACTCTAATTGAAAAATATGCTGACAAAAAAAAACTATTTAAAGAAAAACTATCTCTGTGCTATATTCTGAAATAAAAGACAAGCAAAATATGAAATTTAGAGTACAAACATGCACTGGCAAATCTAATGAAGATATTTCAATATATTTAAAAAAGCTTAATATAAACAGGGTTTTCAAAACAAATAATAATATGTCCAAATACATCAAAAACAATAAAGATATACCAGATAAAAATGAGAAATCTAGAATCTGTAAGTTAACGTGTGGATGCGGTAAGATATATATTGATCAAACAGAAATATCGTTTGAAAAACGCATTGCTGAATATTGTTCTTCTTTTCAAAATAAAAAACAACACTCCAATTTTGCCAATCGTCTAATACGAGGAGTAAGCTGAATTTTATTTGTCATTTTGTTGTTGAAGTTAGTTCGTTATAATTCAGCTACTTATTTTTTAAAAGTAGAAAGAAGAACATGGAATTAACCAGAGAGCACTTTCGAATCATAATTTATTATGATTTTAAAAGGGGTTCAAGCGCTTATGAGTGCAAAGAGAGTTTGAATTCAACTTTTAGTGAACAAGCACCTTCCTTGGCTACAATTTACCAATGGTATAAGGAATTTGAATGCGAAAGAAATTCTATTCAGCATCAAAAATTTGTAGGGCTTCCTGCGGCTGTTACCGACAAAAACATTGCTGCTGTTAAAAAAATAATTGAAGAGGACAATAAAGCCACTTATGCGGTAATAGAGAATTAACTCAAGATTGGATGCTCAGCTGTTAAAAGCATACATTAAAAAAGTGGTAAGTCGTTTTGTTCCGCATCACCTGTCTGACTTCCAAAAAGCAGATAAGAATGTGTAAGAATTTGGTATGAAACATTAAATTTCTAAAATAAAGGCCAAAACCAAATTTTTTCCAAAATAGTGACAGGTGACGAAACTTATATCCCATTTTTCGATCTTCCTACGCGCCAAGAAAGTCGTGTATAGATTTACGAAGATGAGGAAACTCCTACAATGATTAAGAAACAGCGAGCTATGAAAAAGGTTATACATGCGGTATTCTTCAGAAGTACGGGTTTAGTAAGTGTAATTAAGCGACAAAAGACAATTACAGCTAAGTGGTACACTGAAAAATGTTTGCCTGAAGTGTTCAGTAGAGTTCCAGACAAGGGAATTATGCTCCACCATGATAATATATCGTCCCATACGGCAGTTTAAACTCTCCAGTTTTTGTCTGGAAAAAATATATAATTTGATTATTTTTTGGGCTTAAAAGCAATTTGCGGGGTAGAAAGTTTTCGTCTGAAGAAGAGTGATACCGCAGTTCACGCTTATTTTGAAGGTATTCCGAAAGAAGATTGGTTGGGATCTTTTAAGCAGTGGAAAGAAAGAATGGTCAAGTATATCATTGCTGAATAGAATTGCTTTGAGCATATTTAAAATAAAATCCTAGAAAATATTAACTGTGTTTTTTATTCTTAATAATTTCAACTTGTCCCTCGTAGAAGAAGACCACACATTCAATAATAATTTTCAAATTCTACATTTAGAAAATAAAGACACAAAATTAAATTTACTGGAAAGTTTAGAAATTAATAAATGAAAACAATCACAAATTTTACTTAACGAATTTAAAAAACACCTTTATTAATTTTTTTCATTTAAAGCAACAGTTTAAACGATAATAGAAATGCACATTTACTTTATTAAACAATTTGATTTGTAAACATGTATAGTACCCAATAGTAATAACTAATGACAGTAAGGGCTGACCAAATGGACCACATAATATTTGTGTAAATTATCACTTGTTAAAGACATTGTAAAATAATGTTAACCTTCTTGTATTTATGTACATATACCGATGTTAGTTTGTAATGTGGTCTAGTAAGTACCTGACGAAGTCAGTCACTGTGTTGATGAAATAATTGTCATTTTAAGAAACCTGAAGATATTAACTTAGTTTTATTTCTATTTAAAAAAAAATATTTAGATGGTGTTGATTTCATGGAAAGTACGAAATAGATAGTCGGAATCACAAATATGCATTGTTTGTTCGTAAAGAGTATACAAATAGATTATCATTAAACAATTACCTGTGGATAACATACTTGGCCGATGTATGGTATTTGTTGCCACTGGTATTTTTTCCCCTTTTCACCATCTTTATTATTTACAGAAATTACTGACAGTATAAATAACGAATGACTACAAATGATTGAAAATTATTTTCTTAAATTCGCAACAATTCTGCGACTTTATGCTCGATTTTTAAATTTAAATTTGTCAAAAATTTGACAAAGTCAAACAAGCAAATAAAAACAATTTGTGTTTTTTACTTTCAAAATGGTCTTTACTGTCGAGTAAAATACATTTATTACATATAATTCATGTCCTATTTGGAAGCGGCTTGCAAAATGAAGATGCTAATTATATATATTACAAGCAAGATATACAATCAACACCAACAACAAATAGAATTTAATATCTACATACTAGTCATCCCACTGTTGTTACACCATATTTTCTTGGAAAATGTGAATCAAATTGTTGAACAAAATGCTCATATTTTTGTACGTCGTTATCCATTTTAAGTAAGCAATTAAAAAAATATCTACAGTTACACCATAAATTTTCAATTGTCCATCAAATTCACCCATCTCATTTTTTACAACGAATCAAGTTATCATCTCCAGAATAACATTGACCAGTATAATATTACTTTCTATCTCGATGTGTTCACTTGTATGGTTAATTCGCAGAATTATTGAACTTGGTCGGCGATAATCCACACACTCTAATTGAAGTGCCATTGCATCCAAAAATTAAAATTTATGTTTGGGTGGCAATATCAAAGACAATGTCTTAGATAGCCAATATTTCTTTAAGAAAGAATTAACGCCCAAAAATACAAAACCATTATTTTAGAGTCTTTTATAAATCAGTTTTATAACATAGCATTAACTAATGGTTATTTCCAACAATTTCTGACAATCGAGTGACAATTTATCGGCAGTGGAAAAGGCCAGTGCAACATAATCCACAGTTTTTAACCAATGTGGTTACATTTGACGAGAGTTACTTTTATCATTGAAATTATAAATTAATTGTGCGTGCAATTAATTTGTACTAAACACAAAATCTTTTTATTATTTAAAAAATAATATTTTAACAGCCTTCCTTTTTCCATCCGCCCTCCGCCAGAAACCTCTGCACATTCTCCGCTTCCATCCTGCATAGTTGTCCATGTTTGGGCCATAGCATTATCAAAAATATTTCCATATTGATCCGAAACATAGGGCATTACGGAGAAGGAAATAGATATAATCGCCAGTCGAAATCAACACATTGGATATAGCAAGTAAAACGTCCAGATTGTAACGTATATCTAATAACGAACTACGACATCTTAACTGTTTTTATTATTAGCGTTAATTTAGATGTATTAAACACCAATGTGTCTTTTACGACCGCTCATATTTCGCAATCATATTTAATTGATCTTTCAATTTCTTGATGACAGAATTAGATAAAAATGAAAGAAAGATATAAAAAAACATTTCAGTCGTTCTATATTTAATACTGTGATAAATCTTCAGTTCGGCTTCGAATAATACAACACACGGTAGTTAAGAATTAAAAGAATAAATGACACTTAATAATAACTAACAGTAAATAACAGTATTTATGTTTATTTATATACACATTTATTAGAACGATATTTATTTAACGACGATTGAAAGTTGAATAATTCTTCCTCTATAGTCATGGAGTGGTTCTGGATTGTATTCCTTCTAGAAGAATCGGGAGTCCCATACCATGCACGGCCGGTATAGATTATCGGCTGACGTAATATCGCATGGTACACATCACAATACGTTAAAATATTAGGGAAGCGTAGTTTGTTTTATAAAAGAATCTAATATTATCTAATATCTATTTTTTCTATTTCGGTGCTATAAAGTGCACTTTTCGACACCCGTTTGGGTTGCATAAAGTATTACTTTTTCGCACGCAAAATTTTGTTTTTAGAGGTTGGTCACAAAAAAAGAAATGGAACTAAATCATATCTAATGTCAAATATAAATGTGTATAACAAGCATGTGTAGTAAAAGTTGTATAGGTACAAAGAATAAAAAACACTTGCTAACATTTTATTTATACTAATTAACAATATAAATTGTTAAACAGAGTTGGAAGATCTAATACTACTATTGCTACTATATGCTACTATACATTTACTTCCCATTTTGAATAGTGCAACTGTTATAAACGTTTACTGTAACACTAGAAGATTCATGTGCATTAATGGTGATTTCAGGCAGATTCTGGGAACACACTATGTTTTGTTTGAATTCCTGTTGATTCACATTGATTGACACATCACTGCCTATTGCATCAGAAGTCGATGGATTCTGAATAATTTTAGTGGATGTATTAGGTGCACTAGACAGTATTCGAGCAACATCAACTTTTTCATGGTGGAATTATCAATGTAACCTTCAGCCACTGCTGAAGATTTCCATCCTCCATGGCGCTTAATTCTTATTAAGTCACCTCCACTATTAGCCAAGTGTATCACACTTTAACGCCTAAAGCAATGTCCAGTGAAGAGCTCAGGATTAGGCAAATTTAAGTAAGTAGCAATAACTTTTGGTACTTTTCCTATAGTATTAATGCCAATTGGATTATTCACGCAAGAACCATTTCTATATTGCAGGAAAAAGCGTTTATGTGTAACATGAGTGGGACGAAGTAAATAATATTTTTTAACCAAATCAATCCATAATTTTTCTGTTATAATAAATTGTCTTGGAATATAAGTTTTAGTTTTTGGCACTCTAACCATTATCATTTTCAAACTGTATATCATCTAAAATCATGTTCATGATATCTTCACGACGACAAGCTCCATTATAACCCATTATAAGGATAACCTATCAATATTAATATGACTATTATAACAAAATAATGTAGAACATTAATAAAATACTATTACAAGGATGTTTGTATTACTTACTTTCATTGCTAAATATGTTTTATCATCGGCTTCTATTATAAGACAGTTAATATGATCTATTTCTAAAATCTTGGATTTCTTAGGCTCGTAGCCTTCAGATAATCTTTTTAAATATGCAAGAAGCCTAGAAAATTTTGAGATATCTATATTTTTATAAATATTTAAACAACATCGTAACATCGAATATGTGGACCACAAGGTCGATGCCTTTTTTATCTTGCTTTCCTTATCAAAATAAGCAATAATTACATTTTCAGTAATATTCGCGATATTATTTTCTTTACACCAAGTTAAAATGTGCTCGTATTGCTTTTGATAAATATGTCGAGACTTTGTTGGCAAAAGATTTTGTAAATTATCTTCTGCTATTTTGCGAATCTCTGAGGGCGTGCAATTATTTGCTTCGTCCATTTCGTTAATAATTTATTGCATAAATCAATCTAAATTTTAAACTTAAAATGACATATAACACCGCCGATTTTCAAATATTTAAAATGCTCTAGTTAAACATCAATGCTACCAACTTCAAAAAAAGAAAATTTCTACAATTTTCGTACAAAACATGCCTCTTATTTTAAGTCTTTTTGAACTTTTAATGTCCGAAATAGAAAAAAATAGTATAAAATACACGTTTCATAAGACATTTTAGTGCATTTGTTCTTTAGAAAACTCGCCTTCCGGCTCGTTTTCTAAACTTGAACGCGTGCACTAAAATCATGTCTTATGCAACTTGTACTTTAATATACTATTCTAACATTAATTTTATATAATGCATTTTTTATTTGCATTGATTCATTTGAAGATCAAATAAATTATTACATTTCTACACTTTTTATAGTAAAGGTCTTGTAACATTTTGATTACATCTAATTATTTAGCAATATTTTTTGCAAATACTTTTCAGATATGCTTAAAAAAATAATTTATTCTCGATCTACATTTTCCACTAATGCATAACTAGAAATTAAACTTAATATCTGTATGTAGAAGTAATAATTAGCGTCTTTCTATTATGTGAAAGCCTTTCACTTTACACAAAACGCTTACGAAATCATTCAGAAACAAACGAAGTTTTGATACACACGTTTTAAACGGTTGCTTATATTATTAGACTTCATTAGCATTTGAATCGAAAATACTTGGTAATAATGGGCAGTGCCGGTGTGACTTTAGACGTACCGGCTCCATACCTATTCGTGGGGAGCCTTTCTCCATTTGTCTCGGTCATTAACATGATGTTGATTTTAAATGATGTGAGTGAGAAATGTTTGTCGAAAGTGAATTTGGCATAATACTATATGTATGGCTGCGTGTGGTTTGTGTGTGTGTGTACATGTGTGGGAAATTTTACATAACAAATTTTTCAGTGCGAAAGGGATTGGACTGTCTTCGATTGTTGAAAAGAAATTAAGAAAATATAGTTTGTCTTTATTGGCACTAATACTAAAACATGAACTTACAATTTAAAACATAACTAAGAATAATTTAAGTAATTTTCCTATATGAGTTTTAATCAGAAATATTTATTATGAAGAATAATCGTGTCACAATATAGTTCTTATAACATTTACATCCATTCAACTTGATTGTTACTTTATTTATACAAATCTTGTTTAAGCTTTTGAATTAGTAAGGAGAGTATTGTCGAAAATTAAATCTTAATTATTGCATCGCATAGTGCCCCTCCCTCTAGATTTATCATTTTTTAAATTACTATTGCTTATTGAAGTTAAATGATCGAACGTTTCGATATATTGATTCTTTCGTCTTCAACAAAATTATTTTAGAAAAAGCCAGTGTGTAAAAATGTAAATGGAGTTGGATAGGTTTTTCTTCAAAGAAAAGCAATTTTAGATTATAAAATTGTTTAAAATTAAATTACAACCATTGTGCGAAAACATTGCTCCTGACTTATCAATTTTGTTTTTGTTTTTATTGTTTGTTTTACTTGAATGATTGAACGTTTCGGTATCGATCCTTTTGTCGTCAGCAAAATGATTTTTAAAATAGTCAATGCGGGTGTATATGGGTTTGGATATTTCTTTATTCATTGATATTATTAACACCACTTTTTTTCTATTCAAGAATTCACTGTGACAGTGATTTAAGGGGTTTAGTGAATATACGATCCTTTTACAGCCTAAAATGCTTGTTTTGTAGTATTTGGTATCAGAGCTGTATACACAATCTCTTCTAATTTTCTTCCTTTGTCTTCATATTTGTTCAATGTTTAATTATTTCTCTTTTTTAATTTCAAAAACATCTCATTACTTTTAAATAACTGACAAAGAAATAGACTTCATTGAAAAAGAAGAAGTTGACACAGCATTTGTGATTAATTTGTCCTGAAAGTAATAATTCAAAGGCCATTATTGCCAATATTTGTTGATGAAGCCTTATACAAGTGTCTGTAAAAAGTCTTTACAAAAACCTACTACATATTCCTTACACCAAAATAAACCGATTTAAGACAACTTACTCAAGTACAAAGTTGCTTAGTTTGGGCGCTAAGTATACGGCGCTGAAGTTATAATTCTGAAATCGTTTTTTTTTTATTATAAATATGAAATAGCTCATGCGATTTTGCTAAAATTTAGTACGTTGACATAGTTTTATGAGACAAAAAAAATTATCAAAATTTTGAGTAATTTTGTTGTAATTTCAATTTTTTATGCCAACGGAAGAAGAGAGGTTTTAAGTATAAAATTTAGATTATGTATCTTAATTACTGCAGAAAAGGTACTCTTTGCAAGACTCGGTTATTGTAATGGTTTTTGCGAAATTTGTATTTTAATAATGCAAAGTAACAGTTAAGAAAAAAAAATAACAAAAATGCACTTTTAACTATAATTTATTGAATCCAACGTTTGATGTATATAATTTTGATTTCAATTAGTGTTTGAGCTCTTGCTTGTTGTTAGGATGAGAGTTTTGTTCTTACTGTCTTTAAAAATACCACAAGCAAGCAAAATTTGCCATTACCCTCATAAACTATTATATGACTAATAATGCGAACCGTATTAATTGTACGACCAGATGATGACATAATTTGGGAATTTTGACGGTCTTGGTTAATGGTACCTGGTAGCAATAATACCTGGCAATATACATTTAAACTATGCTAATTACATCCTAATCTTAAATCTAAGTACAAAGTTTAGATTAAATTTTGTTCATCTTTATAAAGTTTATTGGACTTTATTTGAGAAACGTGAAATTTTGAATAGATTTTGTGATTAAAAACAAGATATTGAATTAATTGAATGCGTTCTGAAATTGAATCATAATAAAAAGGGTAATAAACTTATAAATACAACAGATATCATTCTTAGAATAGAGGTAAAGGTTTACAATTTAAATAAAATAATTTAACTTTCGATATACAGGGTGTCAATTTTAAGCGAGCATTATTTAATGCTAAATAATTGAACTATACATATATTTAAGGAAAAAAAACAAAAACCCACAAAAATTATTGTTCTCGCGCTTAACACTCCTTGCATAACTTCTTCATCATCTTTAACATTATTTACTGCATCTTGAATACGTTGCCACAGATGTTCTTCATTATCTACACTCAAGTGAGCACCAATACAGCATCTTACAAGGGTGTAGAACCCTTAGGTTTTCCTGAACCAGGCCATCTGTTAAGAGCTTGCTCATTTCTTCATTTCTTAAGGACTTTAAATACCGTATTGCGATTAATATTATACAATTCTGTAACTCATTATACAGACCAGCCATCTTCTGCTTTGTTAATTATCCTTGGTTTCGATAAAAGACTTAGTTGCGGCATTTCGACTTTATGAAAAATATATTAATTTACTTCTGTCAAAGTGACTGAAAAAATCGATAAGCAAATGTGACTAGATTTTAATCAAAATGCGTTCTAAGAGTTGTCCGACTTATTTTCGTTAACTGTATTACATACCTTAAAAATATTGTGTGAAGAAAAAATAGGTAAAAACGGAAAACAAATTTGGAATGTGCTAGGAATGCTAGGAATTATTAAAATACAAATTTCACAAAAACCATGACAGTAGAGTACAGAAGAGGACAGGAGAGTACCCTGTTCTGTAGTAAATAAGTTACACAATCTAAATTTTATACTTTAACCCCTCTTTTTCCATTGGCGTAGAAATCTGAAATGCGTAGTTATAAAGAAACCTAAGTTCTACGCTTATGGAATGATGTTACTTGAAATTTTGACATGGGTCTTTTTGTCTCATAAAACTATGTCGTATCAAATTTTAGCAAAATCGCAGGAGCCGTTTCATATTTATAATAAAAAACAATTTCAGAATTCGACTTCAGCGCCGTATAGCACAAAACTAAGCCAAACTTTGTACTAAGGTAAGTTGTCTTAAATCGGCTTATTTTGGTGTAAGAAATATATAGTAGGTTTTTGTAAAGACCTTTTACAGACACCGTATATCTATAAACAGGAAAAAACTTTGTATGCTAATAGATTCTTACATTCAAACAACCATTTGCATATCAAAACCACGATTTAGATATTTGCATATTAACATAAATGCATATATAATTGAAGCTTTCATTTTACTCCATCTGTAAATCATTGTGTGTAAAGATTTAAATATTCACTGTTATGTGTATAATGACCTATCTATAAAGTTGCATATACCAAGTGTTAAAATTTCACTCTCGAAAGTGTACCCTAATAACCTACTTTCAAAATACTACCCTTTGCATCTATACATAGTCAGCGTTATCCTAGAAATACACTTTCTGAAATAGTGTTGGCCAACGATCTCATATTTTGTTGGATATCCCTCCTTTGTCCTTTCAATGCATGATAATATTACTAGGTAATCGCATCCTAACTAGAGTTTCTAATTATATAACTTATTGATTACCAGGTTCACTATTTAAGAATCATTTTATACAAGACAAAGATTTTAAATATTCCTTAAGTCATTAATATTTCAAAGCTTGAATAATTTGAATAATTTCTCTGACCTCCGCGACTTTTGTATAACAATATCTTTTCTTATGTCTGCAGTTTATTTCCTTCTTACAAAGGACTTATTCAAAATGTACTGATTTTTTTAAAATTAATTTTAGGCATTCCAACGCAAATTTAAGTAAAAAAATTTAAACGTCAGTTCTTGGTAAAGAAGCAAGAATATATTTTTCAATGATGTTTGATCTATTTGTCAGATCGCAATTTGGATTTTCTACTTCGTACGGGCGGATGTTATTTATTCATCACATCTACATAGGATAAAGCAATTAATTATAGGAAAATCGGAATGATCAGCTTTGGTGATTAACTGTTCGTCCCTATTCAGTAAATTCTTGGTGGACTATTACATCGAAACAAGACGCCAACATGGTCTTAAACTGAGGACTAAGGGCGTTTCATTGTATACTCTGATCTTTTGTTTCTGGATCGTACTGGAAGTAGCAAATTTTATCAGTAAGAAGAATTAGTTGCAACATCAAATCATTGTTCATTCGTTAACATGCGAGACACAAACTTCGCAGAAACCTGTTTCAAATCCAGTTCTTCAGTTAAAGTGAATCCAATTTTTTATAGATTAATCTGCAATTGTGCAGTTATTAATCTCACACTTAAGCGTTTGGCAGATCGTACTGCAAATCGCACTCCGTAAATATCCACAAATGTTGTTGCTTCTTTTCTGTTTCTGTATTTATCCACCAGATCGTCCCGCCAACCTATGAATCTTTTATCTCATTGAAATGCAACTCCACTTTCTCATAAAATTTTCACCATGTATCACCTGTATAACAGGTGTAAGATTTCAGTAGTACTATCGTAGGTTTTCACACAAAATTTAGTATTAAAAGAACTGACTCTATTCACTTTAAAATATATTACTTCAAAAATGTCGAAAGTAGAATACGCATGTGATTTCGATGTCATTATCTCACAGATAATAATAATATACCGCCATTCCTTATTTATTTTGTAAATGCAGTAATGCAGTAATTTTAAAATTTTGAACATGGTTTTCCTTTCAATTATTAAAACCACGGAAATCGGACAAAGCATACAATGTGCTGACAATTTTTACAAATAACACACTTTTTTCGATATCTATTTGTATGCTAAATTGAAACCTTTTTCACTTATTCTGATATATTGTTTTCTCACTTTATAATCAGAGAAAACGAATTAGATAGAATTTAAAAGAAAAGTATGTCAGTAATTGTAAATAAAACACAATGTAATCTAGGATCGTATTTCAAGCATACATAATAAAGCATTGAGGTGCTCTTTACATACGAGCCGATGAGTAAGTAGTTGATAAAAGTGAAAGAAGTGATTATAAAATAGCAAGTGCGGTAACAAGATGGTGCAAATTAATTATGGTCGAGACTGTGATTTATAGTGGCTTACTTTAGTTTTATTAATATGCTGTTTGAAGTTGGTCACATTTGTTATTATGTATGATTTGTTTGTTTCTTTAGATTTCATAAATAATGTGTGAGCCAAAAGAAAGGTTTTTTGAAAGTATGCCATGAATAAAATCACTTGTGTCTTAATTTGATTCGACTTAGAGCTACCTGTCACTTTTGTTTAATCTAATAATAATTCAAACTAAATAATCTCTTCTAAAAATATATTTTTCAATTTAATTATATCAACATATTGCTATGAACTGTGGTTTTGATAATTAATTTACCACCATTCACGACAAATCTATCCAGCTAGGATATTCAGTCGGTTTACTTTCAAAATGGGACTGCCTTCCTCTCAGTGTTCCAATTGGAAAACGTGGAAAACACAATTGAATTAATAAAATATTTAGGCGCCACTCAAAATTTATTTGAGAAAAATAGTAATAATATCTTTGAGTTACTTATGAGCACAAAAGAAAAAGGTCAATTTAATAATAAACACAATAAAATTTAAATGAAACTTTAATACAAAAATCAAAAAAAGAAGAAAAAAAATTATCTTTATAAAGTATAAAGATTAATATTGCCTCATTTAACAATATTATTAAGGTAAAAATAACGCATGGAAATGACCGCAGCATGCGATCAAAAACCTTAGTGACTTCCGATCAAAATTAAAACTAATAAATTACAAAGATGCTTATTAATTTCTCCCACAAGAAACAAAATCAAAATAAACTATTTGACAGACCGAAACAAACTCTAACGCATGTGCAACCACATGTAAAAAAATGCCCTTGATATCCCAAGCGTACTAAAACTTTACATTTACAGAAATTATACTAGAAATTTTAAAAAACCTTCTTTGTCATTTATATCAAATAACTAAGATTAAATATCATAACGATAATAATAATACAATAGAAAAATTACAATATTCAATTCGTTCAATATAAAAATAAGATATCTTTTATAAAATATATAACTTACGTAAAAAAATATATATTCATATACTCGCGACACATGAGTAAGAAAGTGTCAAAAATCAATTACAAGATACACAAACTCGTAAATAAATCGGTAATGATATAAGCAAGCACAAGAACACAATTAAATCAAAAAACGAAAACCGAAATTACTAAAACAAAGATAAAGATTTATCTTTAAATAAACACACCTTTCTTACTTCACTGAACACTTGTGTCTCTGGATACAGCAAGCACGCAGGCCCCGCATAAAAAAAATACAGTTTTACAAACGTCCACAGCAGGACAAACGGCATGCTCAAACTGCGCAAGTCATATCTACAAATATTCAAAATAATAATACACTCAAAAATAATAAAACTTTTCAAAATATTTATGGGGAAAAGTTCAAAGCAATATGTAATATTTCTCATAACAAAATAAATAATAAACATTTTTAAAGCTAAATTTGATTTATTATGTTGAACAAAAAAATGTAGAATAGCAAAATAAAAGAAAAAATGAATTTAAAATAGAAATAAAACTAATGGTTAAAATCTTCACTTATTAATACGTAATTGTAGAACGACAATTGCTTCATCAAGTACTCAGCTAAAGAGCACGTTACAAATTGAGTTTGTGAGGTGCTCTTTAGCTGTAAGTAAGCTCTTTAGCTGTAAGTACCTGACGAAGCCTCTGTGCTGGTGAAACAATTGTCTTTATACGATTACGTATTAATAAGTGAAGATTTTAACCATTATTAAATTATGGATCTTCGTCAAGTAAAAGCGGAATCAATTCAAAAATAAATTAAATATGATGTGTCACCGTTGTAATATAAATGTTGAATTAACGTTGTGAGAAATTCAGAAAAGTGCAGTGCATTAAAAGGCACATCCTGAATTTGAAACAGATACAAGGAATTTACGTTCATTATAGCAGCAACAGAATAATTGCGCCCTTCTTAACTGTGCACAGATCTTCCGTATGAAACGCGAGAATATATTTGTATTTCCGTATTCATCAATGAAGAAATTTTTTTCTCTTTCCAACATACACTCAGGGACAAAAAAAAAACCGGGCATTTATTTTATAAAAAGAAAAATGAGATGTATGTTAGTCAGAGTTTTTGTAGATAATGCAATTTAAAATGCATCAATTTGTGATAATTGTGTTACCATGGATACGTGTAAACAAGCCATTGTTATGAGATACGCCATTTAATTGTCGAAAGTTACAGTCACTGCAGAATTTGTGTCTGCCTTTTTATTCTTTATTATCACTATTTGTTTAATTTTCACGTGTTATCAGTGTTTTGAGTGTAAGACGGTAGTCACAATTTATCTTATTACACAATGAGACCCGAAGATATTGCTGCAGCCGTTGCTTTACATAATGATGGACGCAGTGTGCGTTACATCGCATATGTCATGAATATGGTTAGAAGTACTATTCATGATGCCTTAAAACGTTTTAGAGAGACGCAAGAATACACCAGGAGACCAGGTTGGGGTCGTCCGCGATACACAACGCAAAATGAAGACAGGCGCATGGTGTTGTCAGTTCTTAGGGAGCGCAACCTGCCATCTACGATGGTAGCCCAACGGTTTTTTAACATGCATGGACGTCCAATATCGGCCAAAACAGTTAGAAGAAGGTTCAAAGCAAGTGGACTGATGTCAGCTAAACCTGCAACCGGTCCCAGATTACTAAGGATGCATCGCGTCGAAAGATTGCGCTTTGCACAGAATCATAGAGCCTGGAGAAATGAAAAGTGGAGCTGTGTTCTGTTTACAGACGAATCCCGTTTCAATTTACGCTCACCTGATGGACGTGAAAAAGACAATAGCATATTATAACTTGCTAACAACTATACCTCATTCCAAATAAGAATGGACCAAAGTTTGGAGAAGGATAAGGGAACGATATTCAAAGTGCTGTATTTCTGAGAGATCGTCATTTGGAGATGGTGGAGTGATGGTTTGGGCAGGAGTGTGTATAAACGCTCGTACGGAGTTGGTTTTCGCAGACGGAAATCTAACAGCTGATAGGTACATAAATTAATGTTTGGCGAATCAGATGGTGCCATTTGGTCCATATATAGGCAATGATTTTCTTCTAATGCGCGCCCAAACGTCGCTCGCGTTACCACAAATTATCTGCAAGAAGTGGGGATTCGTGTTTTGCCATGGCCAGCAAGGAGTCTTGACGTTAATCCCATTGAGCACGTGTGGGACATGTTGGGACGGCGTATTAGGAGGTGGCAGAGATCATCGGAAAACTTACAGGAGTTAGGAGAAGCACTTCTAGAAGAATGGGAAAACAATCCCCAAGAAGCCATTTCTAACCTGATTCAAGGCATGCCAAGACGTATGGATGCAGTTATCCAGTGCCGAGGGAGTAACACGCGTTACTAAAAATGTGATTTCAATGTTACAATCACAAAACATCTAAGCCACAGCTGAAAATTGATGTTACTGGGTTTACGCCATTTCAGTTTTGACGAAAAGATTTTTTTTCTAATACTGTATTTATGATTAATTACATTAACCTTTGTTTGAAATTCGTTTTTCTATCATTTAAAATACTTAACCATTAAATTTTATAACATACTAGATCTTTAATTAACAATTTCTGACATAAAACAAGTGTCCGGGTTTTTTGTCTCTGATGTATTTCTGTTATACTGCACGACGTAATCAAAGCGAGTTTGAATAATGTGCGGTGTGTTTCTTCATTCAGGAACAAATGGCACTTTTTTAAACAAAGTACTCGTAGTAAAAGTTCTTAAGTGTTTCATCCATCGTAAATAGTGATATTTGTCGAAGAAGGGGCCATTGGTTTAAGAAGTTTTCTTGCAACTGGCGGAGGCTTAAAGAACAATCTAAAAAGACAAAAATCAACTCAGTCACGAATCTGGTCTTTTTGAGTATTTAATAATTTTTGTTGCCGATGTCCTGCGCTCACATTTGCAATATTATTATTTCCCCTATATGTTGCATTAATTTTCTAACTGCATCCGGCAAAACTCCTGAAACTGTTGTCCTACATTCTTTACAGTAGCACCATTTTTTCAAAGAATTAATGATTAATTTGCGTACTTCGTTGCTTATCTTATTATTATTCCTTCTCTGACGTTTATTGTTATTATTTTCCATTGTAATAATGCAAATATTTGCGCACGTGAAACTAAATTAACAAATGAGGAAAATCATTTGACATAAACGGAATTTATTTGATAAAGCAAGCCTACTACAATAATATAATTAGAAAGTTATTTGAGAAATAGTGAAACTCAATTGACAAATACGGAAAAGCAAAAGAAAATGACTGTAAGTAGGTACAGTTCGAAAATAACGTTATATTGGTTAAGAAGTAAATGAGTTAAAATCATCATTTCTGAAGACTAAATTCATTCATATGACTTTTATTATATTACATATATCGTAGTTAGTTGATTTGTGCTGCTAATTTGAATACGTGTTTGCTAAATATTTCAACAGCATCGCAAAATTATTTTTCTACAGTTTACATATCGATAAAGAAAATTATAAATGTCTTCGAATCTAGAAATATAAGAAAATAGCAAATTTTCACACGATATACAGTAGTACAATACCATATTAAACTCTACTGATTCATGTAATGAGAAGCGGCAAACAAACTGTTCTTGCTTCTGCAACACTTAACATCAGTATCACGGTATATCTAAATTGATCAGACCATTTTCAATTTAAAATTCTAACACCTTTTTAAATGAGTGTATTTTAAAATTCTTGCAATACTACGGAATATTTCTCAAGTCTTTCACAACCGTGCTTCTCGAGATATAATGGTGGTTTTTATCATGTGATGTTCACATAAATACAAATAGCTTTCGTGAAGTCTGCGAAATCAAAAGTATTGCTTTAGGATACAGAGTGTTTGATAGATGTGTTACGTAAATTTGAAAATAGACCCGGTGATAAAAACAAAGCACAAAAACTTGTGTAAAAACTATGGCGCTTTAAGAAGATATTCGACATTTTACGTTTTGCATACATTACTTTATGTTATAAGCAGACTTTGACATTTCAACAAGAAATAAAAGAACAGCAAACAATTCTAGTTCAGTAATTTTTTCATAGGTGGCTGTAACTGCTAGGTAACCTGGTATCGGTAAAATCTCATTCTCGAATGCTCTTCGTCTGACTGCTATATATTGTTGTAACTGGATTGCAGGTTTTCTTCCGTGTTTCCACTGTTTCTGGACTGTTTCTGGTTTCTGGACGACGTTTACTTTAGTTTACAGTTTACGAGTAAGCAGAAGCAGACAATTATCGCAGACCTGAAGATGGCAAATGTGATTTTTCCGAAACGTCATTCAGAAACCAGCACCGCTCTTTACAAAGACCAAACAGTGGAAACGCGGAAGAAAACCCGGAATCCAGTTACAACACGTACTACTACCCGCGGAAACCTGAAAGAAACCATATATATGCTGTTGGAATTTTTCTTGACTTTTGTATATTATATTAGATTTAGATAGTCGGCGATTTAAGGTCTGTTTTATTTTAATATGTAGATATTTAAAATAATTTCTTACATGTTTCGGCAATTAATGCCATTTTCAAAGAATTTTAAATTATAAATGACAGTATATTAATATCATATTTAAGTTGTATGGATGAAAATGACATTATTCAAAAATATATTCCAGTTTAATAATAATTCATGCCTTAGCATTCCCAAACAGCTTGACGCCAATTATAGGGGGTATTGGTAAGTTATAAGTTATTATTATGTCTGCGGCCGTGGAACGACTTAAGATGTTTAACTGTCGGCATTCACCTAGAACGCGAAAGTAAAGCACGAAAACCTACTCGGACACCTAGTCCACGATAGTTTAATATTAAAATTATACGTTTGTGACAGATTACGTATACTGTCACCAAGTATTATCAAAAAGCATGTCCGCCTCTAATAAAGAAAGTTTTTGAAGACCGTTATATTATGTTTAAAAAATAATTTGATTGAAAAGTCGTCATAATTTTATTCAAATACATATATATTAAAATATTTTACTTAAATTATTAAACATTCAAAAGAATATTTTTTATTTATTTCAGGAAATAATTTAAAATTTAAGTAATTGTGTCAATCATTTCATCCAAATCATTTTTCAACCTTAAAATACGTAATTTAATGCATTGATAATGAGGTAAATATACTTCAAAAAGTCTGCTATCTAATAATATTTTATTAATAATAAAAACTCAAAACTTTCACTATTTCATATACATGGTGGACAGAAAAATGTGGATAAATGTCAGATTGATAACTAATTTTGAGTAGACAATCCTAATTTAAAAAGTTGTATGGCCCTTTGTTAAGCCACACGAGGACATTAAATTTAAAAATTAACGACTAGAATTCAGCGAAACTTTTAAAATTGCTTGTGGCAAATCATTGGAAAGTGGAATTGTATAAAATTTCAGTGACGTAGCTAATCGATTAATACGGATTCCTTGCGTTTTTAATATTCCCTCATTAGCATTTTTTAAACTAAAGTACATATGGCAACCTAGTACAAAATGATAGCTTGTTTTAAATTACAAACTAGTTATCAAATTTAAACATTATACAGATTGACATTTGCTCATTCAAATTAAGTACACACATTGCGCCGTTCTTAATCCTAAAGAATGTTTACTTTTAAAGAATATGCTAATATCTATATGGTATTCGTATTTCGCAACGGACATACAAACGTGGGAAAAGTACGGTATCCGCATTGGCAACATCCATTTACCAATACATTCCCTAGACTGGATGAGCGGCTTCGAGAATCTGGCATGTTTATACACAATAAATTATCACAATAGTTGTAGACCTAGAGAGCGTCGTACGACTAGAAGCACAAATTTTTGATGCTGTTCATGAAAATACAGCGTCCACCACTAGACAAATATCCCGGGAACCGAATATTCCTAGTAAAACAACAATGCATTCAGTATTATCTCAGAATCTTTTGCGGACATTTCATGTAAGAAAAGTTCAATTATTGTACGCGAATCGTAACGTGCACAGAACAATTTTTTGCAATGCGATGACAGAATTCAAGAAGAGGTGAACTTTTTATAGCCTGTTCGTTGGAGCGATTAATGTTTGTTCACGAGAGATAAAGTTTTCAATAGCCATAATTTTTGGGCAGATGAGAATCCTAAGACAATTAGAGAAAAGGGATTTTAAGTCTTCAAGTTTGTTGGACCAATATTTGTATTCAATGGTCTAATTGGAATTGTGTACGTAAATATCTTAAAACAAAATACTTAATAATTAATCTAATGCTAGAAACTTCAAGTTTATTAAGTGTAAAACAATACATAGTATATAAGACAATGGTTTTCATCTATAAAATTAAAAGTGGAATAATGCCTCCTTACTTAAGTGGCAAATTAACAACGGTCGATCAAATTCACAACTACGGAACCAGAAATACCAACGATTATTATATTGAAAACTATAATAGGGTGCAAACAACCAAGAATGTGTTTGTGAACGGACTGAAACTGTTTAATAGTTTACCTAAGCACATAAAATCCAGTGGTAGTTTGAATAATTTAGGATCCTTGTGATAGAATTTGTTAGGGAAAACTTTTAGTTTAAGTCTTTTGTTATTGTCCTAACTTTCATGATTTATATTTTTCAAAATTTATTGTGCATGTACATAGCAGTCGCGAAATAAAGTTATATTATTATTATAATGTTCCATTGAAACTAAGACCCAACATTTTTTACATATTTGCACCTGCTCACAATGATCGAATTTTATGAAAGTGGTTGATATAACATAATGAACCAATAACATGGTTAGTAAGGTCTCCAGATATTAATTCTCTGGACTTTTTTGTTTGGAGCTTTTCAAAGCAAAAAGTGTATGCAACGTCTCTTTAATGCAGCAGTTCAATTAATTACCTCCTACATATAGCAACGCGTCCTGAAATTCTCTTCCATCAGTTTGAACATTTTTTATAATATTTACATGCTAGGACATACCTGTTTTAGTTAAATTTAAGTTAATTTTGTTCTAATATATGCATAAATAGTATAGCTCAATCAACATCTGGTGGCACTTGCGTGGAAAACAATTTTAAGACAAAAGAGGAGAACAGCATGAAACGAGAGAGATAGACATATTTTACCCATGCCTCGCGCATCCCGGATGCCTTCAGATATTAACGGAGCTATAGTAAAACGTGTCATTTCTTAGTTTGAATAACACACTACTAATGTGCGTGTTTAGCCAAGCCATAATTCATGCTGAAGTGATTACTGAAAACTGCTACAGCACTTGTCTGATTCGGTGTTGCCAAATTGACGTACCTTTTAACAGCTTGTGCGGCTTAAGGAAGGATCGCGCAACTTTTTTGAATTAGAATTGTTGACTTAAAATTAATCACAAAATCGCTCTACCTGGCGCTTATCCTTATTTTTGTGCCCACGGTGTATATAAAATTGTCAATATTAATAGTTTTATTACTAACCATATTTATATTGCCGATTACATTTTTATTAATTTATTTTAAGGACGCAATCTATTTTAAATTAAATAAATTAAAATAAAATTCTTCCGCGCCAGTATTTTTAAATTGACAAACAATATTGGGAATTTAAAAGCAATAAGGGATAGAAAGTTATTTAAATAAGAGAAAGTTGTTCAATTTTATACCAGCTCCTATAATAAATATATTAAATATAATTTTGCATGCTTTTAAATTATTAATAGCCGAACCAAATGTATAACTAAGAGAAATAATAACTTAATATCTCAAAGAACTCAAAATAATACCAATTCTACATCAATATACTAAAATGCATTAAATTATAATAGTCTATAAATAGCTTTATGGAATTTTGAATACTTTTCGCTTTATATCATCGAGAAAAGTGATTATCACTTTTTAAATTGCAATTAAATGTATCCCATATGGCGTGCCACACTTAAACAATAATTACATAGTGAAGAAAATGAAAGCACTAATTATTTCAAAACTTTTTTATTTTAATTGAATATGCTCTATTTTTCCTGTGTTTATTTTGCTGCAATATTTTAATAACGTGAAAAAGAGAACTGCTCGAAATATAGAGGTGTAAATACGAATGAGAAAAGGAAATTTTAGGTTACTAAAAAGTAATTTTCTTAAATCGTTTTTTTTTTAATAAAAGAAAAACTCCCAGTTTGTTTTTAAATTTATAAAACGGAAAAATTTCGGTTAACCCTTTCGTCCCTGAATTCTAATTTTAATCCAAGAATACAAAAAGCATGCATACGTTAATGATTTGCTTTAAAATTGTTGGCTACTATCTTTAAAAATTTTTTTTCTTGTTGAGGGGAGGGGATATTTGGTGGTAAACCTTTGTACCAGCAGGATTTTTAGGTGGTACAATAGTGTACCATCAGGTATATACAACAACCTTGTAACTATTGAGAATTTATTCAAAAACATATTTTCAGAAGTACAATGAAAACATTAGTAATTACCTTGTATGGTACAACTTAAAACAATCCTTACACAAAGGAATATTGCATTCCTGACATATTGTCTTTGTCCTTTTTTGAAGATTTTCCTCACTGCATCTAGAACATCTTCTTCTTGTTGGTCCTTCCACTGGAAGATGCAATGGTACTGAACCATAAATTTTCCTTTTCTTATTCGGAGGTCCTCGTTTTGGAAGAGGCAACGAAGTATTTTGTATGCCCTCAGCTATTAACTCTTCGGTAAGTGTTACAAAAAACGTTAGTAAAGACGTTTTTCTATTTTCACGTCTCAAATCATTATATAGTATCCAAGCGTTTACTGCACACATATTCAAGCACGTATAAATTACTTTCTTCCACCATTTATTTGACTTTCTGTTGTGATCATATAAGCCTACAAGTTGATCTGCCCTATCAACTCCTCCCATAATCTGACGATAAAATGATATGGCTTCTGGACATTCAATAGATAATTTTTCGCCAGTTTTTGTTTTTTTTAGAAACTGTAGTCACATCCGGCTTATGACAATTACTCATAACAATGAGTCTTTTGTGTCTTGCCATTTGGTACACAATAATCCACTGTCGGTACATCTAAATATAGACTCTCCCCGTTTCAATTTTTCCTTCATATTTGGAACATTTTTGCTATTAGACATACAAGTTCCCAGTGCTGAAAAATTCAATGTCTCCAATAAATGTACACTAGTAAAGAATCTGTCAAAGCATAGTACTACATCAGCATCTTGAATTGTAGCCGCTAGTGCTTTTACTACTCGCTCTCCAAGGGTAAGCGATTCGCTATTTTTAGTTGTAAAAGATTCTTTGCCACAATATACATTCAAATCGTAAGTAAATCCAGAACGGGCATCACAACGTAACAATAACTTTATTCCTCTTTTTGTTGGCTTGAGTGGAATAAATTGTTTCAACGCGGAACGGCCCTTGAATTTTGTCATACTTTCATCTATGCTTTGAAAAGCACTATCTTGACGACATTTTGAAAATGTATAGTTCAAGCAAGATAATAGCTCATCAATATAGTAAGTCTTTGACGAATTAGGTGGTTTTTCGGGTGCAGCAAAATAGAGCTTTGAAGCAAGAATCATGTATCTATCACGTGACATGGCTTTTTCAATTGCACGATTACCTAATGATTCTTTCCCACTCCAATAGTGCTTGATACCAGGAAGCTTATTGTAGGACATTATGAATATACATCCTAGCAATTTTTGTATTTCTCCTTTGTCTGTGAATTTATGCTTACTTTTCTTTGCCTTATTCAATATGTCCAATCGCTGGTTGGTATATTCTACTACTTTCATATAAAGTGAATGAGGAAACAGTTTATTATAAATTTACAAAGGACTCATATGTATAGTAATATTTTCATTCACTTTGCAATTTCTATATTGTGTAAGTGTTTTCGCAGGAACAAAATTATCAGTGGGAAGCACACAGTCTAAAATACGGTTTTTCTCACCTGAATTTTGTTGGCTTGATTGTGCTTCATTTAGAGGAATTTCTTCTGGCTCGCATATATCAATGTCCGGTTCACTCTCGTATTCGTCATCCAATACGCCTTGGTCGGAAACATACTCTAACTCACTATTACTTTCAGGTACATAATCATCACTAGATCCAGCGGAACATGGCTCGTCCTCACAGCTACTAATGTCCGACAAATTCTCTATTGCATATTCAAGCTCTCTTTCCGTTAATTTTCTTTTTCGTGCCATGGCACCCGAAATTTATGGTATTAGACCTGTTAGTACATATCAGCACACCGACCGACTGCCACTACTAACCTCCAAATAAAAATCAGCTGTCAACATATGGTGGACTATATGCAATACACATAAAATACCGGCGTGGTACACTTTTCATAAGTTAACAACGTATAATAGGACTTTCAGGAATTTTTAAGTCTTGATGGTACATATGTGTACCGATCGGGACGAAAGGGTTTAATTTACTTCTTCACCCAGAAATTAAAATAAACATAATTTATTAAAACAATAATTTACACTAATCAAAAGGCTTATAATGACGAAAGTATTTTAAAAAGGTTTCCTAAATTCCGAACAGTAAAATTCTTATGGAAATTCTAGCTGATAATACATATCTATTTTATTACATTACTGGTTCGGAAGGATTCGCTACACTCTGCTCTGTGTATGACTGTTCACTTAACGAATACAATGTGCGACTGGTCTTTTCTCTTGGGGGTTGAACGATGTCAACTTGGCTGTGAATACCTTCTATGTAACTCTTTATTCTATTCTGGATTGCTCTGTCCCAAATATGAGAACATCGAATAGGCAATATCCCGCTAGGTTTGCGAGTCATATAAAAGAATTAATTCGCATGAAAGAATTCTATTTTAAGAAATGTAAATGGATAAAACGACATTCTTACTAAAAGTTTAAGAGATTAAGAGAACTGCTTAAGCACGAAACTAAACACGCTTATGATATCTATCAAGCTCGTGTTGAAATGAACATTATACAAAACCCAAAGATATTTTGTAAGCTTATCAATAGCAAATGTTCAACATCTAGAATTCCTCGACACATGTTTTATGAAGAGGATGAATTAACACAACCGGACATAATTGTGAACAAATTTGCTGACGAGTTTGCCAAGTCGTTTCGCCAAAATGAAACCGTGTCGTCAGTAATGGTCGGTAATTATCCTTCTTTTGGTGTTGGCTATATTAGGGAGGAGGACGTGATTTTTTGAGTGGACAAGCTTAAATCTGACGCATATATCCACATTTTTAGCGTATGTCTGTGTGGCAATATTGGCTAGTCCATTAACAGTTCTTTATAGTTTAACTATAAATACATCTGTATTTCCAAGCATCTGGAAGGTGTTTAAAATCATACCTGCGTTCAAGAAGACGACAGATTGTTAATTATAAGCCAATGAGTATATTATTCAACTTTGCCAAAGTTCTTGAGCAAATTCTGTTTTATAAAATTTACAGATAAATTAAACTATTCTTATTCTGTCACCAACGTGGATTCATATCTGGGCGATCAGCGACCATAAATCGTGTGAGCATTACTCGATTTCTTTCTTCGGCCATTGACAACCAGCAGCAGTTGACATCATGTATACGATTAGCGAACTCTAATAATAAAACACCTGCTAGTAAACATTGAAACTGCTGCTACAGCTTTTAAGTTAATTAAGAAAATTATGCTATTGGATTCAGTTTACATCGCAAAAACCGCTTGGGGTCAAGTAACCAAAGAAACAATTCAAAATTGCTTCCGTAAAGTAGGATTTAAGCATGAAAATATGCAAAGTGAATACCAAGTAACTGAGGCTGTTACATTTGATCCAGAAGACGACTTACCACTTAACGTACTTGCAGATATCCTCAAAAATAAGAATTTGTTGGAATTAACTGATAATGAAAATCTCAATAATTTTTTGAACCTAGATAAAAATTTGTATATTGAAGATCCAAATTCAGGACTAGAAATTAAAAATCCAGTTGAAATACAAGAATTTTCCGAAGATTCTGATGACGATGAGGTTATCCCAAATTACGGTGACGCTATTGTCCTAACCAATTAGCTTAAACGTTTTGCCGAAGATCATGGAGATACAGAGTCTTTGGAGCTTCTTTCCAAATTAGAAATATGCTTTCTGGGCGCCATTAAAAAAAAAGAGGAGACGAAAAACTATACAGTAATGTCCGGTTATAGCGAACTCCAAGGGACCGGCAAAAAAGGTTCGTTATAAGCGAAGTTCATTATAAGTGATGATTTTTAAAAAATACCACTATTTTGAGTGAGTCAATTTTTATTCTTTTTTCATATAACAAAATACATTACAAACATTACATGTCTGAAACAACTTGAAAATATTAATTATGTACTAAAAAAACGTATTTATTTTAGTTTGTTTTTTTTTGGCAAGATTAATCTCTCTGATGTGCACTTCCACTTCGCTTAGCTTATTAAGAATATGTTGCGGAGTATTCCGCGTTTGAAGAAAATGACGAACGACTTCAATATTTTGGATTGCATTTGAAGGGTTGGAACTAGTGGTACTTCGTTATTTTTGGTTTCTTCCTCTTCGTTCTCATCTTCTTCGTTCTCATCGTCAGTCTGATTAGCTGCAGAAGACACAGAAGCTACAATGGCATCATCATCCAAAAATTCCACATTTACAAGGTTGTCATCAACGTGAACGTATTCATTAAAATCATATTCACCAAGAGTGAGTTCATCTTGAACATCGTTAACACTTT
This sequence comes from Melolontha melolontha, assembly GCA_935421215.2. Lineage (NCBI taxonomy): Eukaryota > Metazoa > Arthropoda > Insecta > Coleoptera > Scarabaeidae > Melolontha > Melolontha melolontha. The sequence continues at coordinate 1,578,981 of OW285239.1, read as the reverse complement.
CTTCTTGATTTTTTGTAAGCCATTCGACTAATGGTAGATTGTCATCTGAGTCAAATTCATCCTCACGCCTGATAAATCCGCCGTGTCGAAAACAATTGGCGATTGTCTGCTTTGACACTTTTTGCCATGCCATATGGATGAAGTTAATTGCATCCAAGAGACTCACAGTGAAGTTAGTTTGATCATTATCAATAGAATTTATAGAATATAGAGTAGGAATCGTCGGTAATTGCTTTTTAAGCTATGGATAACACCCTGGTCCATGGGCTGCAATTTCGAACTTGTATTCGCAGGCATAAACACCAACTTAATGCACTCGAAATTTTTTACATCCGGATGAGCCGGGCAATTGTCCACTAGTAATAAGATTTTTCGTTTCTTACGACGTAATTCATCATCCCATTCTCGTAGTTCGTTTGTAAAAATTTCGGAGGTCATCCAAGCTCTTCTGTTACATTTATAATTGACTGGTAATCGTACCACATTTTTGAAACATCGGGGGCTTTTGGCCTTTCCGATCACCAATAATTTTCTTTTCTCTGTCCCCAATAAATTTGCTACAACCAAGACGGTAATTCTTTCTTTAGATATCTTTCCACCTGTACATGTCTCCCCTTTGAATCTTAATGTCTTGTCTGGTGTGAGCTTATAAAACAACCTCGTTTCATCGCCGTTAAAAATGTCCTCATCTCCAAAGTTTTCTCTAATTATTGGCCACTTATTTTCCAACCAGTCATTCACCATCCATATTAACTGAGGCTGCCTCTCCAACAATTTTTCCGCTGCTGATGTTGTGTCTTCGTTTAAACCTTTCGATCCAACTTCTACTAAATTTTAATTCAGGATCTTCCAACAATTTACTCCCAAGGTCTTCAGCTTTAGATTGCAACACGGCACCGCTGATAGTTACATTTTTACTTCTTTGCTGAGAAAACCATTTCAAAAGTCCTTGATCAACTTCGTGCTTAGTAGGTTTTTTGATTTTTTTCACATTTGAGTTTCGTACTTGTTCGAAACTCTTCAATATGGTTTGCCTTCGCTTCCAAATTGTAGCACAATGCTACAATTTGGAAGCGAAGGCTACAATGAAGTTTTTGTTTAATACATGCATTATCCTGAATTTAGTTTTTTATTACCGTTGATTTACTTAGTCCCATTTCAGTACAAATTTCGCTTTGTTTGACACCTCGTTGCAATCGTTTCACAATATCATGTTTACTTTTCAACGTAAAAGATTTACGTTTTTTTCTTCGCAACTGCGTCACTCATGGTCTTAAAATCACGTTTGAGAATCAGCGTAAGCACAGATTGATGAGTCGACGTCGACTGCTTGCACAAACTGCTAGATCGACTACTGCATTTTTGGCGAGATACTCGGGGAAGTCCCTTATTTTCTAATCATAAGTTCGTTATAACCGAAAACTTTTTACATACAAAATGGAAAATAAGGTCCGTTATATCCGAAAGTTTGTTATAAGCGGGTTCGTTATATGCGAAAAAAATTAACACGTTTCTTATGGAACCTTGGTTCGTACTTTTCAAACTGGTTCGTTATAACCGAAAGTTTGCTATAACCGGGTTCGTAATAACCGGACATTACTGTATATGATTTTTCGCGTCATTCTAGTGACATTTCATTTTATTTTATGTATTATGTACTATACTCTATTATAAGGTGTGAGCCACAAAAAAGTTTTCAAAGTATGCCACGGATTAAATCAGTTATGTCTTAGATTGATTAAGTTATCTAACCTACATTTAGTACTATTAGTAATAGGTTAAATCGCAACTTGTCAATTTGACATGACACTTCGTCAATTCTCTAAGCTCAGACATGACTTATATGTCTATCTCAGTCGTTCATGGCCTACTTAGGTTACAAATTTTGTTGCTCACTTTATATTTTGTAGTTACATATTTTCTAAGGTAACGAATCCTTATTTTTTCATTAAGTTTTAAGTTTTTTGTTTATTTTAAAAACATTTACATACATTTGCGTTTTAAATGTTCCAATTTCTTTAATTGCAGTTTTCATTAAAAAAACGATTTTTTTTCGTATTTCTTTTAGGCGAACACCCCTCTTGAACGGACACTTTCATACGGTGCGTTGGTGTCTGCCCAAGGGAGTTTTCACTGTAATTGTAATCTTTCTTTAATTTAGAAACTACGAAATTTTACATTTCCAACCTGGTATAAAATCCGCGACGCTATTTTTCGATTCAATTACTAGGGCTATTAAAACGGTAGCTAGAATCTAATGCATTCAAATATAGACGAGGTAATTTGTGTATTGGTGTCAACATTCTTGCTACGTGTTTACAGCTTATTAATTATATAAATTGACGTTTCTATTAAACATATTGAATGTAAAGAACGTTCAGAAAAACGATAAATCCATTTGTAGATTCTTCAATAATTAACCGTGAAATCAATGGTGTCCGGAAGTAAAATTCTGCAACATCGCGACACGTCTTCCAAATTGAACATCACTGGCACATGCAGCGTGTCACCGCAACCAGTCGCAATAGTTACGTTTCCCGTCCTTCTCTTTACAAATTTAGCTGCTCTATTAAGACGGGCCGGAGTGGGATAGGTGCGAGCGTTCTTCGCGCGTAGCTCCTTCAAAGCAACATAGTGTCGTGTGTGTACGGCGAGGTGCGGCAGAAAGTAACACGTTGAAAGAAAGTTTTACCGACCTCTCCACTCAAAACAGAAACAAGTAAGCAAGGAAAAAGAACGAGAACGACTTCTCCGATTCATCTTGTGGTGTCGGTGGTTTGTGTTTCAGTTGTATCTCGTTTATGTTAGTGATTAGATGGGTCCGTTACACCGGTTAGCGTCGTTATTCAACACCAGTGTCATTGACGCGAACCACAATTACAAGACGATGGGTGTTAAGGGTAAAAAGCACACCAAGTTCGCTAGTGATTTGGACATTTTCGCACGGGAATCGGAACGGATTAAAAATAAAGCTTACATCTGGACGTCTATCCGTCTGCCAAAGAAAAGTAATAAAGGTAATTGGACTTGCTTTCATTTTTTTTTTCGCCAAATTCTGCAGTATTGGAAAGTAGTTCATTTAAAACGGTTTGTATGTGGATGATTTTCACATTTCAGCGTTGATTCATTTGTAACATTCGGAAATATGTCCGTAAATTATAAGCAGCTATTGTTGAATTGTATTCTTAGTTTATACTTCGAATTTTGCTTGAGAAACTTGTTAAAAGTGAACGTGGGAAATTAATTTAGTTTGAGCCAAGTATGTTTTTTAAAATACTAAGCTTTTATAATAATTATTAGAAAGGAAATAGTAAAATTTGAGTTTGGGGAAATCTGGTATACTTTCAGAAAAGTTAAAACTATGGAGTTTTTATAGTAAGAAGCGAAAATGATTTTCATAAACGTACAATTCTTTTCTTTTGTTTCTAAAAATCAAAAGATATTGGAAATAAAATGATGTTTCTATTTTTTTAACTTTGAACTTGGTAGTAAATAAAACATTAAGAAAATGCATGATATTCGTGTTCTTTTCAATTTGTATTGAAGATTTTTATTCTGTTTCAATTTGAATAAACAGTAGATTCATGGGATTGCAAGAGCTCCCCAAATGTGTAACAGTTTTCAATGATTTCCATAAGGCTAAATCTAACATAGATTGTCAAAATTTGTGTACTTAACTCTTATAATACTTTTAAAGCTTAACTGAAAATATAGAAATTAACTAACTAGATGCTTTAGACTGCCCTTCTTACGTTAAACCTATGACATTAATAGAATAATATTTCATAACATTCGTAACTATGAATCTGCCAATTTTCTTTCAAACTGTGCTGAAGGTTCAGATTATGTTATATATGAGAAATTGTATGTGGCAGCGTTAAATAATAATATCCAATTAATCAACATTGTTTTATCAGAGTATATTATTACTAAGTTGATGTTATCTATACTGACTTTAAGTACAATCGACCACTTTCTACTGCATTTTTTTCTAATCCTATCTACTGAATCGATTGTATTTTGCTTACTATAATGTGCATAATTTTTATACTGCTTCCACACCGAGAAAAATGCAGTTGTACAGAGAACATTCTTGTAATGAATATATTGCAAAAATATGCACAACAATCGCAATAAACTTAAATGTAACTAGAATAAAAGTAATAGAAACTATTTTTTTTTTGTAGTTTAGTATTATGGTAGATTTTACAAACGTTTGATATGTAAATGAAATGATACTTTCGAAGTTAGTAGTCAAACAGAGAAACGTGAATATTAAATTTGACTATCCTAAAAGTAACATAAACTATTATTTGTTGTAGGTATGAATGTGCATTCAAGGAAATTATTAAAATCGAACCAATTAGTATTGTTTATTATAAGTACCTAATACGATGCTGTAATAATAAAAATTATTCATTTTTGATTATTATACATAGTATTATTTTGTAATCTAACGATTCCTACACCGATAGGTGAATCAGGGGCAATATATCTGCAAATATATGTATAATAATAATAGCAGACTATATGGGCGTGTTCTTAAGCTGATAGTGTTACAATTGATGCCATTACCGTGGTCAATTGCTGAATCAGTGACCAGCAGTTAAAAAAATAATACTACAGCACGGATTGTTCAGCCCAGTACACAGATACAAGCAGGATAACAGAATAAAGAAGCCCAAATAATCGTATCCTAATTATGTATTTCGACAACTAAGTTGTCACCATCAGGGGTGCAGTAAAGCTAACACACAGAATCACGTACAACTTTATACGATTTCCACGTATACAGTGTACAGTCTACTTCTTTTATAAGAAATGAAAAAAGACAACTGTATGGAATATAACCGTTGTCTGTTAAACGTATTACTTTTGTTTTGAACGATATGAATTCGTATGCATCGAGATCTCTGGGGTTGTTGATATGTTTGACAAGTTTCAATACTTTTACCGTGACGTTATGATCCGTGTTCAATACATGGTTTGCGACGCTCGATTTGTCTGGCCTATTAGATTTAAAATGTGATATGTGTTTTTTGAAACGGGTTATTATTGAGCGTTTCGTTTGAGCTATATTTTTCAAATTACAAAGAAATTAAAAAAAAAGTTGCAAAGAAAGACTTTTCAGAATAAAGAAAGATATTATTTATACATAATTCTATATTTGTACATCAGCTCTAACAATTCCTACGTCCTATAGTATTTTTCTTACCACAACTTGTTATATTATATTACAACTGCACTGTACAAGCACCCACTGTAAGAAACCACAAAATTTTTTTTTAATTACATGTCGATAGCTGTCGCTATAGTAACTATCGTTTGTAGTATGAGATATTACAATTGTAATAACCCATACTATATATTTTGCACTCGCGTTTTCCAGAGATTCAATTTTGGCTCGCTATTCACTCTCCGGATGCTTCCAGACTGTAAAAGGCTTTCGCTTGCGAAGATAATTGAAATATCTCTAATAGTATTACTTCTCCATAAAATTATATATTTCTACAAAAAGGTGTCTGCATAAATAAATGAAGTTTGTTTGAATTCTAATAAATGCACTATTCTTTCCTTCTCTAATATATTTATCAGCTACTGTTATCCAAGCGTGTACATCGTGGCATTGAATGCAATAGTCTACTTAAAAGGCATGTGAAAACAGCAAAAGATACAGCTTTGTTTTTCTATTTTTAAAAAACTTTTAGAAATGTTTTACAACATGAAAATTCACATTAATTTCCTACTTGGACTGTTACTTATTTCTGCTATTTATACAACACCAGCTTAACATCTGAAAACAACAAGAAAATAAAACAATTTTTAAAGATTTTTTAAGAATTATTCCTTTCTACTAGTAATACAGGCTGGCCCAAAATTATAACTTCTTATTTAAGACATAATTTTCAATTTTTTTAAATTTTAAATACAGTATATTAATGGAGAATATTTTTAATTTAATTATGAAAAATTATATCTCGCAAGTGGTGGCCATTTTCTGCTTCGCATATTCGTGCTCTTTCCAAAACATTTTCCATAACCTCGCAAAACTTCAGGTGTAATGTTGTTGATTTCGTCGCGTATATTATTTTTTAATTGCTGTATGGTTCGAGGCTTATTAATATAGACTTTTCCTTTCAAATAACCCCTAAGGAAACAGTCTGAAGTGGTTAAATCCGGTGAACGCGGAGGCCAATTAAAATCGCTTGTACGGGAAATAATTCGTTCACCAAAGATGTCGCGTAAAAGAGCCATTGTGTCCCTCGCAGTGTGAGCTGTGGCTCCATTCTGTTGGAACCATACTTGCGGATGGTTTTCCACGGCTGGCCTTATAAAAATTTCCAACATTGTCCGATATCTAACACCAGTGATGGAAACGGCGACACCGTGTTCATTTTCAAAAAAAATATGGGCCAACTATCCTTTCCGACGAAACACCGCACCAAACGGTACACTTGGGCTTCGTCGCTAATAATTAAATTATGAATAAAATCATGATTTTCTTCTGCTTTTTGACAAAAATACATTGCATAATCAAGTCGTTGCTGGTAATCTGTCGATTTCAATTGTTGGACAAGCTGAATTTTGCATGGAAACATTCTTATTGTATGCAAAATTCTCTGCAGCGACCCTCTTGAGAGGCCAAGTTGTGTTGAACGTCTCCTGGTTGATGTTTCTCCATCTTCCCGAATACTCTCCTGTACCCGTTCAATATTGTCATCCGTGTGCACCGTTCGTCGTATGCCGGCACCAGGAAGGTTCCTTACTGTCCCTTGTTCTCGAAAATTTGCAACCAGACGGTTTATTGTTGACTCTGAGGGTCCAAACCGCACATTAAAATAACGACGATATGCACGCTGAGTCAAAACAGTGGATCGTTGATTTGAGAAATAAAGTTCAACGATTTTGGCACGTTGTTCAATTTTGTACTGTTCCATTTTAAATTCCCCAAGTCTTCCTTACAAAATACTGAATACAAAAAAAAAATTATAATAAAAAAGTTATAAGGAATTAAAACCCCTTCGGTCATTTTGGGCCGCCCTGTATTAACGAGCAACGCTATTCTAGTTAAAAGATATAATTTAAACTATTTCTTTATAGAGACAAAAAATTAGTTTAAAGATGTTTACTCAATGTTTTTTAGTGGTGACATTCTTTTTTAATTTATATATGTATTTCAAAGTGGTTCAACTAGAGCCTTGCAATAAAAATCACTTATCACGGAAAGACTTCTGCGACTGGCTCAGAAAAATATCGACAATTTTTGACCAGGAATAAAAATGATTCTTTTTAAAATGTATATTCGAGTATAGAAATGAGGCATGGAAATAAAAATATCGTTTTTTTAATGGTACACAGGCGAACCAATTTTTTAGGAAAAAAAAATACTTGAAAAATTATTTTTAAAAGATAAAAGTTAATTAAAACTAAATGTAAAATCGGTACGACTTTTGTGAATCATCTAACTATTCCAGTGAATATTTCAACCGGTCAATTACAGAAAAGTAATTTCAAGAAAAACGAATTTAAAATTTAATTTAACATTTAACGATAAAATTTTAAGTTTACCTCTAGTCTACAATTCCTATATACACCATAACAGCTGTCCTTTTGAAGTTAAGTTTCTTCTTTCTTTCTGTTCGACTTTGAAGCTTTGCGCGTGCTTTCGCAACGTATGTCACGTACCAGGTTAACGCGCAGTTTCCACAATTTTGTCTACGATATTAGTATGTAAATTGAGAGCGACGCGTATTTGTTTTGCAACAGACTTTTGCAAAATAATAATAATAATGTCACAATTAAGTATATCGAGAAAATCACCATTATCCAACCAAGTAAATAATTTAATAAGTGGATATCATAATTTAATAAAACAATGGCGTAAAAATTAAATCTACAGTTTGCGATATATTTCTAATGTGTTGAACGAAAACCTGCAAACGACACGTGAAGAAAACATATCAAAACCAAAAAAAAAACTGGTGTAAAATTGAACGAAGAATTTTTATTTCATTTATGTGTAACAATGATTTTGTGTAATCCACCGTTTACTTTATTATCCAATGAATCATTTTCTACATTCTGGAATAAATACGCGAAATATCCGTTTCCTAGTCGAACAACGTTACAAAACTTTTAATTTAAAATATGAAATAAATATAATTATATAAATATAACGTTATTAGATGTAGAACGCTCGTTTTCTACATATAAACACATTTTTCCTAACGCCGCACTCAATTTACTGAAACAATTGTGGAAACACACCTTGTGTTGCAAAAATTTAACCGATGTTATCCACTTTGTGACTTCGCGGAAGAATCATGAATCATTTTCTACATTCTGGAATAAATACGCGAAATATCCATTTCCTAGTCGGACAACGTTACAAAACTTTTAATTTAAAATATGAAATAAATATAATTATATAAATATAACGTTATTAGATGTAGAACGCTCGTTTTCTACATATAAACACATTTTTCCTAACGCCGCACTCAATTTACTGAAACAATTGTGGAAACACACCTAATGTTACAAAAATTTAACCGATGTTATCCACTTTGTGACTTCGCGGAAGACGTTTAAAACGATAATTGTTCCACCACTTTTTATTAATTTACAACTTATTACGTCTTTTAGTTACATACTATCAAACGCACGCCTATGAGGCGCACTTCAATTGGACTTTTCTAATGATAACTCCGAAAACAGTTATTGACCTTTTTCTCCAGAATTTTCAGCCTTTTTTTAAATTGTAACTCGTTTTTTATCTTGATCAATACAGACTATTTTGTTAATGTAAAATTTTCATAAAACTATGGTCTATAACAATTTCGAAGAATATCCATTTTCAATGCAATTAACATATTTCACCAAGGGTAAAGGTTCAGAGCGCTGGCGTAACTTAGAAAAAGGATGTTTAAAATTATTTTTAAAATACTTAAGCATGACACTAGTTTACAAATTTAAGTTTGTTCGCTGAGGTTTGGCTTATAATAGGTGATATTGACTAAATAATTGTTGTGACTTCAAACGTGATTTAGATTATTTTTTTCCTATCACATCCAGGTATAACATAAATTACAATACACTTTTCCCAACGTTTCTGCCATTTCTTTAACCCCTCCAAAAAATACGATTTGTCAAACTCTGCAAAATACGCTTCTGTCTCGACGATAACCTCCTCGTTTGAGCTGAATCTTTTTCCCCCGAGCCACGTTTTCATGTTGGGGAACAGAAAGAAGTCGCAGGGAGCCAAGTCAGGCGAGTACGGTGGGTGCGGCAGCAATTCGTAGTGCAGTTCATGCAACTTTGCCGCGACAATTCTGGATGAATGTGCTGGTGCATTATCGTGGTGAAACAGCACTTTTTTCTTAGCCAAATGGGGCCGTGTCTCCTTCAATTTTATATCGAATCGGTCCAATAATTCACTGTAGTACTGCCCCGTGACCGTTCTTCCTTTCTGCAAGAAGTCCATGAGGATTATTCCGTTGGAATCCCAAAAAATCGTGGCCATGACCTTTCCGGCCGATGGGACCGTCTTTGCCTTCTTTGGAGCAGATTCTCCCCGAAAAATCCATTGTTTTGACTGTCGCTTGGACTCTGGCGTATAATAATGGATCCAGGTTTCATCAACGGTGACGACTCGACGCAAAAACTCCTGCGAATTTTTCTTAAAGAGGTCCAAACACTGCTTCGACATTGACAACCGTATCCGCTTGTTGTCCACCGTAAGTAATCGCGGCACCCATCAGGCCGACACCTTTCTCACCGATAATTTATCATGTAAAATATTAATTGCCGTTCCGTACGACACGCCTACGGCCTCTGGTACTTCGCGCACTTTCGTTCGGCGATCATCGAGAATCATGTCGTGGACCTTTTCAACGATTTCTTCGGTAACCACGTCTGCCGGGCGGCCTGGGCGCTCCTCATCAAAACCAGATGTACGACCACGTTTAAATTCGTTGAACCAATATCTTACGGTTGTCATAGATGGTGAAGGGTCCCCATAGACAGCATCCAACTTCGCTTTTATTTCTTCGCATGTTTTTCCATCCAAAAATAAAAAGCGAATTACGGATCGATATTGCTCTTTTTCCATTTTATCTAGAACACGAAACACGTGTGATACAACTGGCTGCCAAATAAAAACTAACCTATGAATCAGTTTGAAATTTATTATGGTGTTGTCTGACAGATGGTAGTACACGACGGTAATGCCAACTTCCCTCAGCAGCGCCACCTGTCTTCAAACACGGGTACTTACTGATCTTCCCTCGTAATAATGACAAATTGACACTTTTTTACATTTTGATATATCAAAAAATACATAAATACTAAATAGTATTAATCGAAATTTGGAAACTTTCATTAATACGACCGTTGCCTCTTTGTTTGAAAAGACTGTTTAATCCTTTTTTATTTATGCACAGACACAAGAACTTCTTTTGAAAACACCGACAATAGTCGGCCATCATGTTTGTATTCCATCTTCCCTGATACCTCTGGTCCATTTCTTTTATGTCCTGATCGAAATTTTGATGCTCATATTGTAACCTAAATCGTGAAGCTTTTGCAGAATGTTTTGAACAACTTTTTCATAGTCTTGTGATTTATGATTTCCTAGAAAGTTTTCCATTACACTTTTGAAAGCAATCCCAGGCTTCTCTTTCAATAGCAGTCGTAATAGTTTTAAAGTGATTGTCCAAAACCAATTTTCTAATTTGTGTACCAGTGAATATTTAAGTTTTGTGTCAGACAAACCGGGAAATTCCTAAGTCAATGCTTTTATAAATTGCTTTATTATACCTAATTTGCACGAATACTATAACTGCATAAAGGAAGTATCACCTATATACACTGTGTGGTTGAGTGAACTCTCTAAACAAGTCAGCATACGCTCAGACAAGTTTAAACATCCACAAGCTACTGTACTTTGGACAAAAACTTAATACGATTACGAATACAGGGGCATAAAGTTTGTGAACCGTGTCTAAAACTATAGTTCTGTACAGATTTGCGCATATCTTGGTAATACTTTGTTAGTAATCAAAGCATGTATAAAACACTGGCACATGTTTCTATTTATACTCCAGATACACTGCAAACCAGTGAATTATATAAAGTAAAAAACAAATTTTTTAAATAATTTTTAGGTGGCCTTAAATTCCTATATTTCCTACTTTGGACTGTTACTTATATATTGCATTCTATCAATTTCGTTAAAAATTTTATGCAAATACATCGAGATATATGGAAATACGAAAGACCTTTATTGAAGGCATCAAGTACATAGCAAATTATACTTTCAATCGATGCTGACCTTGTGTCACTTTACGATACGGGATGTAATGTCTTGTTGTACACGTATATTTGTTCTTAATTACACACTGAAATTTTATTATTGTGTATTTTACAAATTTTTTAATTAGCGCTCACATGAAGGTAACGTAAGAGGCTGTTGAACTCTACGAGTGAATTTCTTTGAGCGTAAAACTTATGAATCTTCGGTATTTTGTAAAGGAATACACTTCTAATTAATTGTTTCATATGTCTATATAAATATCAATTCACAAAACCTTCATTAAAATATGTCAACCTTTAAAAATACATATATGCTCATATGTATTACATGCATAATGTCACTTTCGATTGATCGTCTTGACCTATTCGTATCTACTACTTTATTTGACGCTATTAATACTAATCCGCTTTAATTATTAAATATCTTAATTTGTGAAGACGCATTTAGAATTTTATACGGTACATATGGCCGTGATTTGTATTCCCTTGTTTTTACGACCAATCATAAAAACATTATCTAATTTAAACAAATTGGGGAACAGTGCGAGAGCGTTAATTCTAGACATGTTAATTGAAGTAAAAAAAACTAAATATAGACAGACTCTTCATGCGTTCAAAATTTATGACTTACCGTCTATGCAGGGCACTTAACTAGTGCTTAAATTCTTTCTTTTGATAAATAGTCACAGTACGCGTTTTAGGGGCAACGGATATTTAAAATTATGAAAAAGAAGATTTAGGGGTTACTTTGTAAGTGAAATATGGGCTGATATCAAAATCTGTATTATAAATTTGAAATCCTTCACGAAAATATGAGCATTTATTACTAATATATAATGAGAAAACCTTTATTAATTTCAAAATTACCTAAACTTTGGGACATTAACGCCAGAAATTATTCTTACACTCCGCTTTTTTTTATTCTTGATTTAAATATTAAATAATATTTTACTAATTCGGAAACATATTTTAAATCGTTATAAATATTTCTAAGGCTGTGTTACACAATTGTATGTAATCATAGTTCCAGAAAAATTTCAGCGATAAGTATTTTTACGTAATGACGCAAAAATAATTCAAATTCATTTGTCCACAAAATTTGTTTCCAATTCGTATGTGTCCGTTATAGACTAAAAAACTACTGGACCGATTTACGTGCGTTTTTTTTTGCAAAATGATCCAGTGTTGTCCGGAGAAGGTTTAAAGCAATGGAAATCCTCGATCTGACCAGTAGAAAGAAAGTTATGGGCGTAATAATATAATATCAATTGTAGCAGTACTATAATTTAAATGTAGATGGCGCCACGAGACACTACTTCTCGCATTGAAATTCAGCTTGTAAGAAATTCTGTCACGTGTGTTTTACCAATTGGATTTATTTACATTCTTACTTTTATATAACGGAGGTTAAATTTTGTAAAGTTCCGTAATATGTAAATATCTAGTCTGAACTAAATACAGTAATTGATATCAAACTTTCAATTGTGTTCATTTAATCTATCTAATATATACTCAAATCTAGCAATAACAACACATTACCTGATTCAGCTAGTATTTTATAAATAAATTTTGAATTTATTAAAATTTAATGATATATTTTATTAGTTAATTGTTTGTTTATGTATTTAAATAATATTTTGTTATAATAAATATTACATATAATAAAAAATGTACTTATTTTGAAATATATTACAGCATTTTTCTACTACTTTTCCATATCAGTTGCGTTCCTCAATTTGTTATTTATAATTATCAATTGTTAAATATATATCACTATTTGCCAAAAATATTCCGGTTTTGGAAAATCTTTTTGACGATTTGTCAATTGTGTTTCATTTTAATATGTGAGATATTGCGGATCGAAAATGATTGACAAAAATTAGTAACGATGCCCGTGGCTTAATAATTAATTATCAGTTCAAATAGAACCCAACTCAATTTGTTGCTTAAATTAAATATGTTTAAATGACCTGGAATTCAAATATCTCTTTCTACAATCAATTAAAAGAGCAACAAGTGTACCAGAACGAAAAAATACGCCTGAAATAATACAAAAACGTTTTTATCAAGACCACCACCCAATATTTCTGCCTCCATACAGTTCATTTACGAATCCGATAAAAAAGTTATTTAATCATTGGAAAAATGGTATTGAGAGAATGCAATTGACAAATGAAGACCTATTGTAAATTTTACCTCGCAGTTGCCCATGGAAATTATATGTATGTCTTAGCTTTTTACCTAAGTTCTTAATACGAATTTTGTTGGTTATAAACTATTTGAAGGACATGACAAATGTCAAAATTATAAAATTTTTAACTGAATAAGATACGTTTATTTGCAACAAACAAGTAACATTTTATAAAAATTGTTGAAAATGACCACCACCTTGTTCGAAACATTTCTTACATCTTCTTCTAATGGAGAAAACATTTTGTAGTATCATATCGTCGATTTCGTTCATTCTTTCAGCAATTCTGATTTGAAGGTCTGCAAGATCATTTCATACAACATATGGAGTTTTACCTGGGAGACTGCTTAGAAAGAAGAAATTCTTTCTTAGATACAGTCGAATTTAAAAAAGTAGACAAAAACAGTTTCCTGTAATTCTATTCCTCAAAGATGTTATTGTATAAGTGTGGCTTTTTACTGTATTCATTTGACAGTCCTAGCTTGCATTTGTAGCAGTTTGTTTTTACATTGTCAAAATTTGAAGTTCGTTCATACAGACGAAAATTTTGTGTCTACTTTTTATTGCATTCAACTGTACATACTGTCGTGAGCAAAAAAAACGGGACAGTGTCAAAATCGTTATGTCAATTTTCTTTATTTTTTAGCGTTGTAATTTTAACATTTGATTAACTTTCAACCTCTACGTCAAATTATATATCATAGTAGATAATTCAAAATTGAATATGCCGCATTTTTCGAAAACTGATAAAGCTGGACTTGTTACTAGTTTGAAAAATGGGAAATCATTAAGAAGTGAATCGGTTCAATTTAATATTGGTAAAAGTTCAGCCGCAAGAATATATAAAAAAAAATGGAAGGAAGAGGATAATTTAAATCGGAAAATAATTTCCGCACGTAACAAAATTTCGAATACGCAGGAAGACGAAACATTAGTTACTGAGATTAGGCACAACCCTTTCAAAACATTAAAGGAAGCTATAAGAACAACACAATTTCCTGTCTCATCTTGTAACACAATGGTTACAAGAGAATGAAATTTAAACTTGCGATATCCAGCCCTACAGTCCTTATCTAAATCCCATTGAAAATGTATGGGGATTAATGAGATAGAGCTTCTACCCAGGAAGAATTTTGGGAGATTGTTCATAATGCTTGGCATCAAATTTCTACAAATTTTGTACAAAATATTGTTGCTTCAATGTCTACAAGATTAGATGCAGTTAATAATAACGGTGGAATGACGAAATACTAATTATTTTAATGTAATAATTATTTTAATTTAATAAATAATCTTTCTCTATCATTTTTAGTAATTTTTATTTACATTTATTTTAAAAATGTTTAATAAATGTCAATAAGACACACATTTTTGACAATTCCTGACTTACTATTATGAGTAAAGATAGCCACTTAAGTAGTCACAATTTAAACCCACACAGAAACAGTGTCCCGTTTTTTTTGCTCACGACAGTATTAGCTAGATAACGGGTGACCATATATGATTTTTTTTTTGAGCTGGCAATAATTTTACAACTTTAACTTCAGATGCCTGATTCTTAAATTTAAATTTGTCAAAAATTTGACAAAAGTAAAATATGGCGTTGCACCGTGGCAGATATGCGCACAAACTGGGGAATTTTAGTACTCAGTCATAACGAAGTAGTCAGCGTTTGCCAACGGTGGTCTTCGCAAGAATTATATTATTTAACTGCCATATCTCGTATGCACAAATTGGAATTAGAAATGACAATTCGAGAAACACAAGTAATGTATAAGAAAAAAGCAATAGAAACATACGGTATTAATAAATAAACATATAGTATTATTTAACAGTAATGTATCAACCTTTAAAATAAGAGATATAGATAAATGTCATTGCCATAAAAATACTAAATAAATGAAACTAAAAAGACATTGAACAGCAATTTAATCGAATACAATAAATACAAAAGTTTACCTTAAATCATTCACACTTTATAAACGATATCTATTTTAAAGTTTCTGTAATTGTTGAAAATATATTTTTTTTCTTTCAATTCCCATTTTTCTAGAGCGCATTTCGACTTTTTATTATGGGTCAAATAACTGTCACTTTAAATTATTTGTCATCACTCATCACTTCTGTTCGGTCATCAATCGTCTAAATGTCAGTTTCATTCATTTTAATGTCATTATGTGAATTTCTAGAGCTCACTTCCAAATTTTCAAAAATGGTGTCAACTAAACGTAAGTTATATTGATCACCTTTGTATGCTTAATACTCGATACATCCGCAACATGTAATAATCTTTAGAATAGAACAAATAGAAGTCTTGTATATGACGAGCAGCAAACTGAAAATAGTTTAGCTGCATATTCTAAATAGTAAATAGAATGGATATGGATTATCTAAGAGATATTTATTGTTGTTTTGTATTATAGATTTTAGTAAATTTAGATATTCTGTCTACCCCGTTTGTATCTACTTACTAAAGCTCGGATTGCATGCAAAATATGCCCTTTTTAATTGCCTCATTTTATTCAAAAAACATTAAATAAACCCGGAAAACTGATAATTTTGGTGATATACCTTTTAATAACCAAATTATGAGTTTTCTTTACTAATTAGTCAATCCATATTTTAATTATGTAATAAATGTAATCCGTAAATACTCCCAAAAACAGGCGTCTTTCATATCGATGCTGCTTCTGTTTCTCCGTCAATGCCCGAAGCACAAACTCAAAACTATTCCTCAATTATTAATCTTATATTCTAGCTTTTCTGATATTTAAATTTTTCGTAATGCACAAACTTTCTATGCTCTCTATAGTAACGCAAAAAGCGAAATATAATACCTATACATTTGTCTTGCCAAAAAAATATACTTTCGATACATTGGAGAGACTGTAACTGTAATAAAGCACTTGCTTCTGAACTCGTGTGTACAATTGTTTTATGATGTAAATTTATTTATGAAAATGTACAGACATTACATAGTGATGAACTTTATTCGTTCCGCCACTGCGTATTGTACTGTACTGTACGAGTATTATACATATAATTAAACATATTACAAAACAAGATTATATTTCACTAACGTTATATTAAGATTATCAATAGAATTTCTTATTAATTATACACAGGCTTGCATTTTTCAACACTTTGAAAGTTGATTTAAAAATTTTAACTGTTTTCTAGTAATTGGGTAGCGCTGATTTCAAATCTGCTTTTATTTTTTTTTGTATCACGTAAGGTTATTTCTCAAACCAGTAAAATCAAAAAATATAGAAAAAACACGATTTATTTCATTTATAAGCTAGTTTTATATTATGTTTAAAAAAATACAAAAATATACACATAGAAACTATTAGAAATAGTTATTTATTCTTTATGCTTCTTAAAAAAACGTTTTCGTTTTTCAGAAAAGCTTCGTTTGGTTGTTTTTCTGTCATATTCATCTAAAGGAAGATCTCTCAATGTCCAACATTAATCGGCCATCATTTTTGTGTCCCAGCGCCCTTGGTATCTTTTTTCCATCTCTTTAATATCCTGGTGAAATCTTTCTCCTTGCTCTTCACTCACGTCCCCAAGGTTTTCTGGGAAATAGTCCAATGGGAATGTAAAAAGTGAATTTTTATGCTCATATTGCAACCAAGAATCCTAATTTTTCCAGCATGTTTTCAACGATCTCAACATAGTTTGTGTCTTTATAATTCCCTAGAAATTTATGTACAACTTCGTTAAAAGCATGCCATGCATGTTTTTCCTTATCTTCCATCACATTTTCAAATTCTTGATCTTTCACCAAGCTCCTAATCTGCGGGCCTACAAAGATTCCCTCCTTTAATTTTGCCTCTGACAGAGTCGGAAATGTTTTACACAAATATTTAAAACAATTTCCTTCTTTGTTTAATGCCTTAACAAATTGTTTCATAAGTCCAAGTTTTATGTGAAGCGGTGGAAGTAACAGTTTTTGAGGGTCAATAAGACTTTCGCGAATTACATTTTTGGTTCCAGGTGTTAAAGTCACCCTTTGTGGCCAGTCTCTTTTTATCCAATGCTGTTCTCGATTTCTGCTATCCCACTCGCACAGCAAACATGGAAATTTAGTATATCCAGACTGCTGACCCAAGAGAAGGCCTAAAATTTTTAAATCTCCACACACTTCCCAGTTGTGATTTTCATATTGTATTCTTAAAAGTAATTCCTGTAAATTTTCATAGTTTTCCTTTAAATGAACAGAATGGCCGACCGGAACAGAAGCAAAAACATTGCCATTATGTAAAAGAACAGCTTTAAGGCTCCTTTCTGAAGAGTCGATGAAAAGGCTCCAGTCAGAAGGTGTGTACTCAGGAGCTCCGCTGCTGACCCAAGAGAAGGCCTAAAATTTTTAAATCTCCACACACTTCCCAGTTGTGATTTTCATATTGTATTCTTAAAAGTAATTCCTGTAAATTTTCATAGTTTTCCTTTAAATGAACAGAATGGCCGACCGCAACAGAAGCAAAAACATTGCCATTATGTAAAAGAACAGCTTTTAAGGCTCCTTTCTGAAGAGTCGATGAAAAGTCTCCAGTCAGAAGGTGTGTACTCAGGAGCTCCGAGGAAAGTAAGTAGATCAGCAATTGCTTGGCAGTACACGAGTGGTCCGTTTTGTGCAAAATATTTTACAAATCCAGCCTCACGATTTCTATACCAAGAGAAGGTAGTTTCTGAGGCAAGCAAATTTTTTTGTTTCAACCTAGACCCCAGTACTTCAGAAACATCTTTTTAAAGTTCCAAATCTCTTACTAAATCATTCAGTTCGGCTTGTGAAAATAGCTGAGGTTGGTTTTGACCTGAGGTTGATGGTTCAAAATCACTATCCATCTGAACGGAGCCGGAAGTTGAAGAGGTTTCAATATCTTCTTGTAGTACTTTGGGGGGTATAGGTATAGGTACCTACATGATCACTGTGAGGAACTGGTCTGATAGCTGATTTAATATTGTTTGGGTACAAAATATGTTTCAAAGTTTTTCTATTATGACCCTTAATATCACAAAGACAAAAGTAGCAATCTTCATGATGATTTTGCGGTTCTCTCAAAGACCATCGGTATTCCAAAAGGAAGGCTTTTTCTATTCCCTTTGGTCCAATGTCTTAAACCTTCTTCACATACCTTACAAACAACGTGCGGTGCCCGATCTTTATCTTGATCTCCTAATTTGATTTTGAAATAAGCATAATATGCATTTTTCACAAATTCACCAATTGGTCTCTTAAACTTTTTCAAGACGAAATATCCACAAATATAACAGAAATCATCTGGTTTGTTTTTGCAACACCGGCTAGACATATTTTTAACCAATGTTTATTTATCAAATACCACACACAACACTAAAGACAAATTAATTTTACTTGTTTACTGATCGACACTCAGAGCTAAAATGAAGTAAATGACATTAAAATATACATTTTGTTTGGAGTGATAAACTTTAAATCCTTCTTCGCAGTACTAATAAAGTGAAAGCATAATAAATAGGATTTAGCAGGTAAAAATTCCCGGAAATCTTGTCCAAAATTAATACATGTAATAAAAGATTTACATCAGGTAATGAGAGCCTATTTAACAAATTTCTTTAAGACCACAACAAAAAATCATTTTTGGGTTAATACCTAGAATTTGAAGTAGTACATTCATTTTAAAATGTATTAAATCGAGTATTATAAGTTTTTTTTATATTTTTTTCTTTTTCTTTTGTGCAAAAAAAATCTGTGGGTGGTAGATACCAACTGTATTTTAATTAGTTATTGCTATATAAAAACTGAGCTTAACAAACAAAAATCACGTCATCACAAATTTTATGCAGGCCTGTGTTATCATTCCATGTAAACCAGGAATTTTGTTAAACTGACTAAATAATGTTTTATACATATAAGTTAATATTCAATACACTTTAAATTAAGAAATAAACCCGAAAACATGTAGCAAGCAACGCGAAACTTGTAATTTTATTCGTTAAACTTCCAGTATTGCCTCACCTGTTCTACATTTTAATTCACGCTGATTATTTCTGTTGGATAGCCCAATATACATATATGTATATTCCTAAAATTGCTTTTGCTCGTAAAAACCTTCATCAATGATAACTACACATGTTTGTATACTTAAAAAAATTCCGGCTGTAACTGAAGAGCGGAATGACATTGATATTCAGTCTATTTAAATTCCGATGGTAAACAAGATGTCTGAGAATATTTACAAATGCATTAGCGAACCGCTGCTTATATCAATTATATGTTCTTGCTCAATGCGTAAATTGCTAAATATTTACAAAGCAAATGCCGTTTAAATTTTATAACTTAATGCAAGTTTATTATATGTTTGCTGTTTTTGCAAAAATGGACAACCAGTCATTTACTTCTATATTACATAAATTAGATAAGAGAAAGTTTCTAATATTGAAACTTGTACTATCGGTTATATAACCATTGTTTATTAAATTAGGGCCACCGGAAAAACTTTTGTATTACAATAAATATATAAAGTAAGTAGAAAATGAGTTTTGCTCTAAAACTTTACAATTTTTTTTACTGACTCCATATAAATATAGTCAGTTCAAAATATAACTGCAAACACATCTTACGAAAGCCTTAACCTAAAAATTTTAAAATGTCAATCAATATATGACTACAACTATACCTTGTGAGGCGATTCTTTTAAGCTTTATTTCACTAACCTAACTGATGAAGTCTGATAGCAAATATTGGAAAATACGAGGTGTATGTTCATTTTAACAGTTACAGACGTGTATATTGCATGCCTGCTTCAGTTGTAACAAATTCGTAATACGTGCTTAACGTATCGTTATACTTAAACCTTTTTGGAATATATGACTTGTGAGGCATTATGCTATTGAATATACCCTTAAATATGCCGTTATTTAAAGGAATCAAGTCCAAAGATTTAAATGTCTTCAATCTTCTAGGTGCCTCGTTTGAATCGATAAGTGTGGATCTTAGATCATTTGGACGAGAAGTTTCTCTATTTTTGTATTTGACACTATATCGTAATTTCTTCCTTAGTAACTTTAGACATATTCAATGTTTTGTTTGGTATATACTAAAGGCGGCTTTATTGCTACCCGGGGCGCTTTTCTTTGAAGAACTCCTGGGTTTCAATATTTGAGTTACCGCCTGAGCCTCAAATACTCAGAAATTCCCCGAGTATGAAACAAAATGAATTGTTCTTACAACTTATTCACCACCACTCTCCTTCCGCATGAATACACCGATCCTAGCGACTTGTCTTTGCGTGTTAACGTATTCGACACTGTCTGCGATTCGGTCTGAATCTCCTCAATCGTCTAAAAACGGCATCCCTGGAGCTTCAGTTTCAATTTCAGAAACTGGAAGAAGTTACAATGGCCAAGGAGTAGGAAGCGTGGGGTAGTCTGCCGTCTTTGTTGAGGCTAACAGCTGACGCACAACAAGCGACGTGTGGGTTGGTGCATTGTCGTGGTGTAGGATTCACGATTTGTTGTGCCACTTGGCAGACTGACCGCTTGCGTCGAATGTTTTCTTAGTCGCCAAATAACATTACAATTAAATCGTCCATTATCTGTTACCCGGTGGGAGAAATTCTTTGTACACAATGCCAGGATCAAAGAAGCAAATCAACATCAACTTGGTTGCTTCAAACTTGCCGTGCTTTGTTCGGTCATGGTGACGATGGCGCCTTCCAGAGCTGCTGCTTTTTTTCGTGATCGTACCCGTACATCCATGATTCGTCGTCAGTAATGATTCTGATACTGAAGTTCGCATCCACTTCGGCAGTTTCATTTACCTCTGTGCACACATGAATACGGTACCACTGGGTAACCTTGGCACAAACTTCGCAGCAATACGCCCCATGTTCGCTGGACAGAATTCGCTGATAAATGCCGTACGACAAGCTAACAATGTTACAAATGTCATGGGTTGTCTCCTTCAGTCTTGCAGGAAGTCATCAAGCACTTTTGCCACATTTAGCTATGAAATAAGAATTTCATTAATTGACATAGCAGACACTTCTTGGTGAAACATTTTGTAATTAACAAATTATTATAAAAACACACTTGGCTATTTCACAATTTTTTTATTAGATCTATGTCTAACATATGTTTCGGCTGTTATGCCATTGTCAAAGAGTATCTTAAAACTTTTAGTTTTAAGATACTCTTTGTTAAGAAATAAGAATTTATTTTCTGTAAATGGGATTTAAGTAAAACACTTATACTAATTTCCAGTATATATTACACTTTATTATATATTAATAAATGGATGACATGTTTCGCTACGATGTAGCTTCTTCGGATCTTATATTACTACTGAACACGCTCTTCACAAATGTATGGTTTTTTTCTAAACTATTTCAATGGGTTGCACTTGTCTACATTAGAATCGTCTCTTACCGATATATCGTCTAAAATTATTGTTATTTTAATATTTAATGAAACCAGTTTAAAAGTGGGGAATTATTAAGGTCTAATTGGTCATTTAACAATATATCTCCATATTTAAGTTTATTTATTTCTAAGGATTCCAGTAAATTTAACTTTAATCCTTTTTGTTGTGACTGTAAAATTTCGAAATCTTTATTGAAACTATGATTATTTTCCAACAAAGGAATCGCATAATTGGAATCTGTCTTTTTGTTAATAAAACTTTTAAAATGTTCCTGTATTCTTTTCTCAAAGCTCCTACCAGTTTGGCCTATGTATGTTTTAGGGCACTCTTTACATGTTAGTTTGTATACTCCGGATTTATTACTTTTGCTTGTCTTGGATTTATTATTTTTTATGAATTTCCCTAAAAAAAAAAAAAATAAAAAAAAATAAAAAAAAAAAAAAATAAATAAATAAATCCAAGACAAGCAAAAGTAATAAATCCGGAGTATACAAACTAACATGTAAAGAGTGCCCTAAAACATACATAGGCCAAACTGGTAGGAGCTTTGAGAAAAGAATACAGGAACATTTTAAAAGTTTTATTAACAAAAAGACAGATTCCAATTATGCGATTCCTTTGTTGGAAAATAATCATAGTTTCAATAAAGATTTCGAAATTTTACAGTCACAACAAAAAGGATTAAAGTTAAATTTACTGGAATCCTTAGAAATAAATAAACTTAAATATGCAGATATATTGTTAAATGACCAATTAGACCTTAATAATTCCCCACTTTTAAACTGGTTTCATTAAATATTAAAATAACAATAATTTTAGACGATATATCGGTAAGAGACGATTCTAATGTAGACAAGTGCAACCCATTGAAATAGTTTAGAAAAAAGCCATACATTTGTGAAGAGCGTGTTCAGTAGTAATATAAGATCCGAAGAAGCTACATCGTAGCGAAACATGTCATCCATTTATTAATATATAATAAAGTGTAATATATACTGGAAATTAGTATAAGTGTTTTACTTAAATCCCATTTGCATATAATGGATTTCCAGCAAGTATCGGCCGATTCAATTAAATTTATTTTCTACTGATAACGTAGATTTTTTGTCTAAGGTTGAGTATTTTGATGGATTTTTTGTAAATATAGGAAGTCTCACTTTCTCTTGTGATACTATGTTATCATTAAGAATAACCAGTGAACAGTTGTCTTTCTTTAATTTGTAGATAATGTGAATTGATTTATTTCCATTGACTTTCATGCGCAATGATTACAACCACCACAATAAATTTCCGCTTTTAACAGAGCCCAAATTCTTTTACTGCGCTGTTAATATTTTTTTTCTTGACCATAGCAAAGTTACAATTAAAAAATCGTATCGTAAAATAAAATTAGAATAGCAATAAAGGTTTACACGCATAAAGCTAAAGAAGTTTTAAATTCGAAACACTTAATCTTTCTAGTAATTAAAGACGGAATTTATACCATTGAAATGGCTCAAGTAATAATATAATCCCGAAGCATAATACTAAATAATAGACCATACAAAAGAACTAAACGTCTGGCGAAGTTATAATTTCGATTTTTCAGTGATCTTAATTTAATTACCAATGATTGTATATAATTTAGGAAATATTAACGTTGGAATAGTAGTAATGAGTGTAAAGCCTCCTGTATTTGTGACTAATAGTTGAATATGCTCTTAATAATGGACAACCTTTTGTAGTGCCAATCACCTACGAGAGCGAGTTGATTAATTCGCAAGATTGTATTTGCGCTCAAGCTTTTTTATTCTGTGTCGAAAGTAATTTTCTTCTAACCCTGCAAAGTAATCGTGCACTTGTGGAGTTAGCTCTTCATTTATGTAGAATTTTTTGCCTACGAGAAAATCTTTTCATTTAGGGAATAGACAAAAGTTAGATGGTGCTAGGTCTGGCAAATATGGGGACTGCGGTACTGATTCATGGTGAAAAAACGCTTCCTTCTTTGTAATTCCCGGACGCTTTGCAGAAATATTTACCGTTTTTTGCCCTTTTAAGAAAGTCTTTTGCGTCGAAAAAAGACCCATGCCATCAGTTGTCCCGCCGATAAACCTGTCTTGGTCTTCTTTGGAGTTGATTCTCCACGTTTGGTCCATATATTGTTTATAATAATGTTTCATCACATGTAACAAATCGGCGCAAAAAATCTGTTGTGTTGTGTTTAAAAATTTCTAAATTATTCATCGATATTTGACAGCGAACAGTCTTTGTTCCGCCATCTTGTCGAAGCTTTCTCATATCAAGTTCTTCGTGCAAAATATAAAGCACCCGTTCCTTTGAAATGCCCGCTGTTTCTGCTGTTTCTAACACTTTCAATCGTCGGTTACTTAGCAACAAATCATCGACTATCCACCATTTTTGGACTCTTCTAAGCTGCTCCTGTCTTAAATTCATTTACCCATTCTCTGACGGTTGTATACGAAGGACAACTCTTACTGAGTGTATCTCGCATATCATCATGGAGTTTGGTAAACGGCATGCCTATTTTTAAAGGATATACTTAATCACTGCACGATGTTCAAATTGATCCATTTACGCTTAATTAGTAGCAGGGGAAAATTTAAAAAATTGCCAACGAAACACGCTTTGTCACAAATTTATCAAACACTAACAGTAAACTGACAAGGCATCGGTTGTCAAAATGTAATGTATGTATATGTTTTTTCTATTTCACGGTCCTACTCTAGGCGATCGCGCGAATAAGTCAATATACTGTTTTAAGGTACAAAAAGTGCGTATATACTTTTGAATTTGCATATTTGTTATGTAATAAACGCGAATATTCCATAATTATAAAAGACAAGTATAACGGCCATATACTTTAAAATCCATATTTATATAGTTGTCTTAAATAAATTGTCTACAACGAAACGGTTCGTGTATTTTAGAAAATTTTATTTTACAACTATGTGATGGAAGTGGAGAAATTTCTGTCGTAACGTACAGAGTAAATCAGTGTATCTAATTGAAATTGCAAAAGTATGAAACAATAGGCATTTAAACGCATGTATTCGCTAACACCTTCATTTATTTATAAAGTGAATGTGGTAGAGAAGCAAGTAATCAATCATTTTACAAAGTACCTTATGCGACGTGCTGAAAATAAAGTCTAATTCAAGACCTAAAAAGGATTATGAAAAATAATTCGCGTGATTGCTTAACTACATAAACATCTAATGCTTTTTCTTTACAAATAAGGTTTTAAATGATTTTACAGTCCCGAATTTAAGCGTCAACGACTGCAAAGAGTTAGAATAATCTATTATTTACTATTCTTTTCAAACCTGTTAAGATTAGAAATGTATTAGTAGGTGATGACTGTTTAAGCAATTAAATTCTAGACTTTATTTACTTGATTTTTTTATTGTATTCGACATAAATACTTAAAAAAGGTATATAACCCCTTACCACAATTATTAATCGTATCCTAAATACGTATTTCGACAACTAAGTTGTCATCATCAGTAGGTAAAACCACTAATCAAGGTGTCGCACATGGGGCACAGTAAAACTAGAACACCGCTTACGCAACAACTACTTTACACGGCGTCCACGTATAGACGAATTTAAACATGCAAATATATCTAACGAAAAGATCGACAAACTTACCTCTCTTAGGGAAACGGCATTCACATATGTTTATTCTCCAATTTGAAATATATCGAACGAAAGATTGGCAAAAATTACCTCTCTTAAGGAAACGGCACTCAACATGTGTTAATACTTCAATTTAAAACGTCGACGACCCTTTTATGGTTCTAAGAATGAAAAGAGACAAGTGAAGGGGATCGGTGCTATATTACCGTTCATGGAATGTTGTTTGTTTTTAGCGATATGAATGCTTTCGTAGGCGTCAAGATCGCGGGGGTTATTAATGCCCTTTACAAGCTTTAACCCTTTAATCGACACATTGTGTAGTGTACTTAAAGTATGGTTGGCAACGTTAGATTTATTCGGTCTATTGTATTTAATATGTGGTATGTGTTCTTTAAACCGGGTTATTATTGGTCGTTTCGTATCCCGGTCGTCGTATTTGACATAATTTATAAGGTAGGATTACTATTATAATGATATAAAATAAACAGCGTTTTTAATGCAAGAAATAATACTCAAAATAAATAAGTAAAAACATGGCATTGTTAGTAGTTTTATAACAATAAAATAAATAATTCGGTCGATTCATTTAATAATAAAAGAATTTGATTAATTATATTATTGACGAAATTTTTGTAATAGTTTAGTTAAAGTATAGTTTCCTATTTGTACTATAAAAATCTTTAAAACATAGAAATTGAATTTAATGATTTTATACTTTTATCGACGGTAATTATTTCTTAAATTTATTTATTTTTGTTATTTATTGTCCTCTTAAATTCTAACCCAACTGCCTACAGTGAGTTAATCACTACATAACATCGTTGAAGTGTTTTGTTATTGCGAATTATACTAAATGCTCTAAACGAAGAATTTATTAAAACATTCTAATCTAATATAATAAATCAAGCAAAACTAATAATGATTTTTAGCATATGTGAATCTAAAGACCTTTTTTTGTTACAGGTAGGTCCAGTCTCTTTATCAAAACAAGTACGTAAGTATTTGCCATGCTTTGCTATAACGCAATTTTTCCGTTATTATTAACGCAATCAATGGCGATAATGTACAAAAGGTGTACTGTAAAAATCAGTAAATTTTTTAGTTACCTTCTCATTAAGTAATTGAGATAAGCTGTTGGTCAAAATAGAATCATTTTTACACTTGCACCAATATTATAGTCACTGTAAAAGTGCAATAAGAAGTGATATTTTAACGTTGTATTGGTTTTATTATACTGTATTACACTATGAAATGTCACAAAGCAACGACTGACAGTTAATTACTGTTACATTATTACAACAGATTTTTAAGATAAATTTCGTAAAATATGGATCAAAGTACTTGTATTGTTAATCATTTAATTGTGTGAGTGCGTTTTAGAAGTTTTGTGAATTAATTCTATGGGTAACCCAAGAGCGAACCTCGCATTATATGAAGAAAACACCAGTAACAAAAAATAAGTTTTATTTCCAACATACTAGGTGTGATTGAAAAGCCTTAAGACTGTAATGGTAATTTTAAAATGACAGTACATACAGGTCATTGCAATGAATCTCCATCAAAGTAGTTTCTCTCCGTCTGACTACACCTACTCCAATAGTGTTTCCGCTTTTGGAAGCATTACTAGAAATTTTCGTTCTTAAGGATCCAATAGCGAACCTCATATTATATGAAGAAAAACAAAAAATAAGTTTTATTTCCAAATGCAACATACGAGGTGTGATTGAAAAGTCTTAAGACTGTAATTGTAATTTTAAAATGACAGTACATACAGGTCATTGCAATGAATCTCCTTCAAAGTAGTTCCTCCCCGTCTGACTAAATGCACTTACTCCAACGGTGTTTCCGCTTTTGGAAGCATTACTAGAATTTTTCTTTCTTAATGGTGAAAAGAACCTTGTCTGTAGTTGCCTGGATGTCTTCAATGGAGTCAAATCGCTTCCCTTTCAGCGAAGTTTTCAATTTATAAAACAGGCGGAACTATAGGAAGTTTGAATTTTGCCAAAAATTCCCTGATTGAGAATGTACAATAAAGCCGGTGCGTTATCGCGGTGGGGAATCCAATTCTTGTCTCTCTAAAATGCGGGCCTTTCGCAAATTTTCGCGCGAACGCAAAAGGGCACTTCTATAGTATACCTTCTTCTGTAGAATCCAAAAAAAATCAACAACATTGTCTTCACTTCAATTTTAAGGTGCTGTTTTTGAACGCGGCGAATCTGAACTCTTCCACTGGGATGATTGTGCCTTTGTTTCTGCATCATACCCATAAACCCATGATTCGTCGCCTGTAATAATTCTGTTCGAGAAATTTGAGTCACTTTCGGTGTTCTTTCTGCTCGTCTGACAATTTCGGAATGAATTTCGTGATGCTCGGTGCATGGTCAAATTTTCAGTTAGAATTAACTGAACCGCGTAAAAACTTAAAATTGCTTCATCAACCATTTCTCTAACTGTACTGAATCGCGAATATTTGGAATTATTTGTTGGTTTTTGAACCAATTTGTATCAATTTGTATACATTGCTTCACTAGCTTGACTGAAGACGCCTAGATGGCAGAAACATATGTCTTAAGCAGAAGTAAATGCTGAAAATACGAGGTGTATTGTCCATGTGTACAGTTACAGATATGTAAATTATTTACATGTCTGTTTCATATTGTAACAATGCTTTATACGTGCATAACGTATTGTCATACATAAACACAAGCTTTTTGTATAATGAATTATTACTTAATCATCAAATGGTTTGCATTTCTGTATCTGAGAAAAATAATTTAGAGATTACTATAAAGAAGTGAGGAACAAGTACAATTTGATATTTTATTCATTTATGATTTTTTTTTACTAGAACATGAACGTATTTATGTATTTTTTTAAATTTATCCGTAATTATAGAAGTATTACCATTGTAAGCGATATTTAAAGACGGCAGACTATGTGCCCGAACAGTAGCGTGATGTGGAGGGATCTAGTCGAGGCGTACGACGATCAATTCAGTTGCCGTTGAGACGTTGTAAGCGATACATTGTTAACACAATCGTGTTGAAAATGTCGGGAGTGCGTAGAAACAATGCATCTACTCGGTTGCATGCTAACGTAGTAAAGAAATTTTTATATCGGTTTCCCGATTTAATATATGACGGTACCGTAGTGAAATGTTTAGTTTGTGAAACAACTTTATTTACTTGGAAAGCAAGTCAGTGCCAAAGACATATAAATAGTGACAAACATAAATCGAATAATAGTGGACGCCGATCATATAATAAATTTGTGTGTGATTTAACAATGATGTTAATTGCGACCAATATACCAATGCGGAAAGTGGAACACCCAATGTTTCGTCAGTTTTGGAAGAAATACAATCCTACGTGGAAATTACCAGCAAGAAGTACGCTACGGAATTACGTACCGTCAGTGCGTGAGAGAATTGTAAATTGTACGAAAAATACGGTAAAAAAAAAATTCCTGTGGTTAACAATAGACGAAACTACAGATATTAAAAAACAGTCCATCCTAGCCATTCTAGTACGGACGCTGACTCCGCAAGGACCTTCTCCTCCTTATTTACTAACCTGTAAACGAATGCAAGGGTGTACTGCCAGAGCGATATATGATGTATTAATAGAAACACTACACAAATTTGAGATTTTACCGAAGCAAGTGTTAATGTTAGTTACCGATGCTGCCAAGGTTATGTGTTCCACGGCAAACTTACTCAAAACGATTCAACCAAACCTGCTGCATGTCACATGTTTGCTTCACGCTTTACACCTTGTAACAAACACTATACGTACAACTTATCCTGATGTGGATCAACTGATAGGACAAACGAAAGCGGGTTTTCTTAAATCTCCGAAACGGATTCGGCTATTTCATTCGCTGTGTCCTGATATACCCGAGCCGCCGCAACCAATTCTTATACGATGGGGTACTTGGTTAGAAGTAGCATTTTATTATTATAAACAATTTGAAAAAATTAAATCAGTGATTTTACAACTAGATGCCAAAGAAGCAGCTGCAATACGGCTCAGCCAGGTTCAATTTAACAATCCTCAAGTTGCAGCAAATTTAAAAATTATTTACGACAGTTACGTTCCAATACTGGACGCAAAAAAAATTTACAGAACACTGCGCTGTCCTTATCGGACTCATTAGCAATTATTGACCACGTAAAACTAGTGCTGCATATCCTTGAAGATGAAAAAAGTGATTGTGTCCGTGAAAAATTTAACAGTGTATTAGATAAAAATGTAGATTTTACAAAATTAGGGCAACTTTTTACCAATACTGAAGATCCGTTGTACAGATACAAAGAGCGCTTTAACTATGCAAATATAACATCTCTCAACGTCGAACAATCCTTCCCTGTATATAAACATATATATACGTCGCTACGTACGAACCTTTCCGAGACTAATACAGAAACATATATTATGGTGCAGTTTTTTCATCGCGCACATCCGCATTTTTTTGCAACAATGTAAACATGTTGGGTAAGTTATTTATGTTTTTTCTTAACGTTTTGTATAGGGATTCGATATATTTATTTTTAAGTAAGCGCACTGTTATTCTGCTAAACTCTCCACGCAACGCCACTGCTGGGGCACATAGTCTGCCGTCTTTACTTATAATTAAAATAAAGAAAAATTAGTAATAAGATATACATACTAACCAGAAATTCAGTCTTTTTATCACTTTTTATGCAAAAAAGTATCATACATATATTTTACAAGCGAGTAAATAACCTTTTGTAACCTTCGTAATTTCTATAACAGTTACGGTCAACACTAATTTATAAAAATACAAGCAACATACTAAAATGAAAAATACTAGCATGTTTTCTTCCCTTTGCTCTATTCGTTCAAAGATATCGACGGTTATGGATTTGTGTATCTGGTAATATTTGAAGCAAACATAACGCGGTGATATTTTTCGAACATTTCAAAGACAATTACAGTTTTGTTTTTACATACACAGGAAAACTCATCCCCGTGTACTGAGCAGTGGCGGCTCCTGTCTTACAACTTTCCAATGACACCTCATATAAAAGTGTAGAATCCTCACTATTGTCCAGTTAATACTGAAAATCAATTTTTGCGCATAGTCAATGAGTAATGATCGTTATATTTTCCTTATTTCCCTATATAAGGTTTTTAATGTAAAGAGGTTTTTCCGCGATGGTAATGCTTCAATAAAACTCATCCATTTCTTATATAATTAGCTTTTGGAGACTACTAGTGTCAATCTAAGGCTTATATGTTACTTTCGTCATTTCAAGATGCACAACATAAATTATGATATCAAGCCACTGCTTCACAGACAGTCACAGACATTTTTTTGTAAATTTCAACCATCCCCTGGGCGTTTAAAGTGGCTGGGCACACGAACATCTTGATCGGATTTTTGCTCACCAGGCATTGTCTACACTTTTCGTTGATGAACAAAAGCACAAAAAATTCTTTATCTGTGAAAATTAAATTATCCCGTTCGTGCTCTAAATTTTCTTATACCAAAAGTAAAAGTTTATTAACAGATTGCTGCGACAAAAGAGGTTTTATCATTAGGCATTTTCATTGTATATTCTCGCGTTATCAACGATGAATAGTCGTAATGCTGACATTTATATTTCTATTTGCTAGCAATTGTTGCGTTCGCTTTAATGTTGTTCTTACTTTTTGAAGGAACTGATAATTATTTTTCGTTTTTACAAGTCCACAAGTCATTGTAACCCATTAACTTAAAAAGGCCTCAGATCAATGTATGCCGGTACTTTACGGCCGATTTGTATGACATTTTATTATCTTTCGGATGATTACGAAGAAATTCCGCTTAATTTCAAGCATTCATTTTGCATACGCTATTATCACTATGACAACACATAAAATGAATTTCATAATATTTGGAAAGTAAAGAAAAAAAAGGAATTAACATGCCTGCTTTTCCAGGAAGAGCCTTGTTAATTGGAATTAATAGTTTTACGCTCTCATGTCAACTGCTGTAGATATCAAAAATGATCTTTTATTATCTTTTTTTTTTTCGAGTATTATAGTTTATTTTTAATAAATTATGTAAAAATTCTTAGATTCAAGCACCATATACACTAGTGGATACTTTTGGTACTGTGTGTGAACGAATATCACAAATTACAAATTAGACACTAACAGTAGCTACCACCATTAACATATAATGGGCATATTAAATATTTGCAATTCATATTTGTATGACTGACTGCATATTACTAATTACTATAAAGTTAATTGAAATTATAATTTATGCATGAGGTAATTTACATTAAACATACATCTTTCACATGTTAATTAATGGGATTGAAGAAACTACTGGGAGCACAATTGGAATACTAGAAACTTTGCCTGATAATATAACAAAAAAAATATATATATTTTTTAATTGTATTCCATTCTTCTATTTAATTCGTATGTGCATATACAATTTTTAATATTCATGCTTTACTTTCATCATTAGTTTCATTAGAAATTA
Organism: Melolontha melolontha; assembly: GCA_935421215.2. Classification (NCBI taxonomy): domain Eukaryota; kingdom Metazoa; phylum Arthropoda; class Insecta; order Coleoptera; family Scarabaeidae; genus Melolontha; species Melolontha melolontha. The sequence continues at coordinate 1,546,936 of OW285239.1, read as the reverse complement.
TTTAGAAAGTTTCCTAATACATACATAAGCAGATTATTAGATCAGCTGATATGCTGTGATTTATTAATTTTAATTTAACAGGGCGTGTTAATCTTAATAATCAAAATTATCATAACCACTTGAATAACACGAAAGTAATTTCGTTGTATGTAATTATATCTTCAGAATATTGTATAAATTGTTCTTTCGTTAATATTTTTAAATATAGAAGGTCTTTGAAATAAAGAAAGGACTGTTGATTTCGAATGTAACGGATTTTTTTAAGGAAATAAAATATAATTTTGCATGGAACGAAATATTTCCACTTTCATAAAACGTTCCGTGGTTTTAATCCACAAACAAAAACTTTAGACCATTCAAAGAATGAAATAAATGGTACAAGAGTAGAACAATCTATATGGCGATTGTGACAACATATTCCAGCCAAGCCCCAATAACTTCTGCAGAGTGACCAAAGATATGCGTAATCTTGCATTGCCATAGAGTACAAGGGACACCTTTTATATTTTTACAATCGACCACTAGTTGGAGCTTTTAACATATTGCAGTGGATTTTGATGTTAATAGCTTAATTAACTTAGGTTCACAATCCACGGTAGCTTAGCCGGTCTATATCAGTCGGGTCGCCTTCCTAGAGCTCTTTGATCTGCAGGTCTACCCTCGTAGGGTACGTCGCACCAAAAATTAAAACGCAAGGTATTAGGAATTTAAACAAGAATCTTCCCCCCTTAAATTTTTAATAAAAAAAAATTTTAACTTTACAAAGTATAAAGTTATTTTGAAACATATATCAACATGAGGAAAAACTTTAATCCTATATTAAAGCAAAAGTTATAAAAACCTCATCAAAATTGACCGCGAGCAAAAATTTATAAATTTAATATAAACAAAAATTATCAGATGTCAACAATTACGTTAACCCAATAAATCAAACGTCAAAATAGAAAATTATCTATTTTCGCACGCAACCAAAATTAAATTCATGCGCACAAGTAACATGAAGCAAAATAAGTTTTCCCGCCTTCTATCCTTCTAAAATATATTTTATTTGAAAAAAAAACTACACTCAAAAAAATCAATCTGATAACTTTTCTTGATATTTCTATGATTACAAAGATATTATAAACTAAAATCTAATAATTTTACTGATCTCATTACTGACATATAATTATTTCTAAATACATAAATATAATATTAACAGAAATATACATACATTAATTAATGTAGCCACATCACAAAAACGAGAGATTTACAGATAGGTCAAATTGAATTAAATTACAAGTTTAAAAGACTCGTAATGACTCGAGAATGAATTTAAACACATCAAATCACTTCAAAAAACACAAACCGAAATTATCCAAAGTTTAATTGAATAAAATTAAGTTCTATTCAATAGCAATAAAAAAAACACAACCTATCTGCTCAAAACTATTAAATCTCTAAAAGCATGAGGCTCCTGGAAACAGCATAATACCCCTACCTAACATAAAATAAATCAAAACAGCTACAATATATATATATATTATTATAACTTCCAAATTGGCGGGAACTGCAAACATCCGACCATCCCGTACGATCTACAGTTGTGGACAAAAATACACATTATAATAAATTTTTACAAAAAATATCAAATCTTTATAATTATCTTTCTGGAAAAAATGTACATAAATATATTGTCTTTTATAGTTTCTTTTAATTTCTTTCTTCGGGGAAAAATCCATGGCAATATGTAATCACTATATTCTTAAAGTTTGACATTTGTCAATGAGGAATCCGCGATAGCTTAGAAATTGAGTCAGTAGTTTGTTGACAGTGACAGTTTTAAGTCACGGAGTTTGTAAAATAATGGAAATTACTCATGAAGGTTTTCGTTAGATGATTTTTTACGATTATAAAAAAGGCCTAACTCCACAATTCATTATATTGCCTCGATCAACTTTTGGTAATGAAGCACCATCAGAGAAGACAGTTTACAATTGATTTGCAGAATTTCGTGCCTTAGTGAGTGTTGAATCACGTAAAGATCGACCAAAAACTGTTGTGATTCCAAAAAATATAGATGCTGTGCGGAAAATGATATAACACGATCGACATGTGACTTACAGTGAGGTAGAGGCATCTCTTGGCATATCGCAGACTGCAATTCATTCGATTTTATATGAACATTTATTTGTGAAAAAAATATGTTCCAGATGGATTCCACATAACTTGACCGAAGCACAGAAAGCAGCTCGTGTCAATTGGTGTAAAGAGATGCGCAAAATATTCGACGTAGGAACCGCAAAATCCATATACAACATGGATACATGGAAACATGAATATATGCGTATGAGCCGGAAACCAAGCAACAATCTACTGTATGGGTGTTCCAAGACGAACCGAACCCCACCAAAGGTGTTCGTGCAAGGAGCACTTCCAAGAAAATGATCGTTTGTTTCTTGGGCTGTACAGGACACATCGCAACAAATCCTTTAGAGGATCGAAAAACTGTTAACGCTGAATGGTATACAGTAATTTGTTTGCCAAAAGTTATAGATGATATCAGGAAGAACAACCGAGAACGTCGCATTATTCTTCATCACGACAATGCGAGTTTCCATACATCACGTCTAACAGTTGACTATTTGAAGGGGAAAAGTGTTGAAATAATGTCTCATTGTCCATATTCACCTGACTTGTCGCCAAATGATTTCTTTTTGTTCCCAACTGTGTAACAAAAAATGCGTGGACAGCGATTTTTAACACCTCAAGAAGCAGTTGAAGCCTTTGAAAACCATGTTTCTGAGATACAACCTTCAGAGTGAAAAAAATGTTTTGAGAACTGGTTCGTACGCATGCAAAAGTGTATAGACCATAAAGGCGAATATTTTGAAAAACAATAAAATAGTTTGTTCCCAAAAATTTTGTTTTTTCTTCCCAGATTTTGTAAAAATATAAAAGGTGACCCTCGTAACACAATTTTTGAAATAGAGTTATTCACTTTAGGTAGTTAAATTACATTCACAGTTTTAACTTTCACAGTTTCTGTTGCATGTTTCTGACTGTGAGCGCTATTCTGGGGAAATTCCCATGCTTACTGGTAATTGCAAACGTCAGTCAATTGTTTATTATTACTGCGTATGATATTAACTATCGGTTCGCGTGGGGTTTAAACCAAAACGAATTTCAAACGCGTACACATTGTATACATACAATGAACTCAAAGCGTTGTTTTAACGCTCTTGGAAGTGTTTATAAGAACCAGAAGAAGGTGAAAACTCTACAGGAAAAATATTAAATATTAGGTATGCTCAGTGAAAAGAAAAAATAGAGCACCAGAGATTAAGGTAGGGCGAGATAAACTATGTTCTGTGCTAAAACATTAAAGATAAAGAAACAAGCCTCAGCTTACAGTTTCTTGGACAACACCTTTCTTAGATTGGTTTAAACTGTGTCTTGTTCCTGAAGTCAGAAGGTACCTTGACAGCAAGTAAATGTCGTTTAAAGTTTTGGTAATACTTGATCGCGCCACTGGTCATCCAGATATCAACGAGTTCGAAACTTTACATGCCCCCTCAACACAACATCTGTTATCCAGTTATATCTTAACATTTAACTCACTGCGGTGAACGCCATGAAGCGGGGATGGGACGTTTCGTCGTCGCCGTTTCGGGGCCGCCGATTCGGAGCCGCCGTTTCGTGGTCGGGACGTTTGGGAGCCGAGCCGTTTCGCAGCCGAGCCGTTTCGGAGCCGAGCCGTTTCGGCGCCGAACCGTTTCGGAGCCGAGCCGTTTCGCGGCCGAGACGATTCGCAGCCGGGAGGTTCGGAGCGGGGCAAAGTGAATATTTTTTAAATTTTTAAGATCGTATGAAAGTAAGCACTGTTTATCGGCTTATAATCTTAATCAATATGTTAGCAAGAAGAAATGGCTTTAATTTCGGGAATTAAGAAGAATTTTGGAGGTAAATTTTTATTGTTTTAGCAAGTAGCAAGAATAACTTTTCTTGGCACAGAGACTCGCTTAACGGACACCACTCAATAACAGACACGAACATGCAAAAATGTGGACTTTGAATATAATGTCATTTACAAAATTATCTACTTATTACCAATAACCATTAAACAGATACTTTTATGATGCTACAAAGCAGGATGTCGTTATAATAATCCGTTTACACAAAAATGAATGGATAATCTGGGAACTTCTAGTATTAAAGGTATTCCTGACATGAAATCTAGAAGGGTGGAATGGAAACATATAGGTTTAGATTTAGATTTATACTTAAAATACCATTTGTGCTCTTCAGACTTTTTTTTTATTTGCGTGTGTATTATTGCTATGTGTATTTCTTTTGGATTGCTTGCGAGTTTGGTTTTATATTGGGCGGTGGTGATTAATTTATTTTACCGTAGGAAAAGGAAAGGGGGTCCGGATTTATGAAACAGTACACACACATCTCACATCAATCAATATGGTGACTTCTAAATAAATTTTTTTGCTACATACTTTAAGTGTATATTTTTATACTATGAAATCATAATATAATATATACACATACTTCTACAAGGGTGTAACAGAAATAAGTAAAATTAATTTTAACTGGTAATATAACTCGTCAACAAGAACCACTTTTTTATCTGCTATTTTGGCGAAAAACAATCTTCAATTTCGGAAAAAATAAGAATTTTTTTGCTGTAATAGTCGTGGGCCACTAAATGCTTCCATGACTCTCGTCTAAATAACATAAAAGGTGTTTCTTTTGACGAGTTTCAGTACCAGTTAATTAAGTTTTGCACTAATTTCTGTAACACTGAAGAGAGGTGTCCGTTAAGGGAGGTCTCCAAGAAAAGTAATTCTTTTTACTTGCTGAAACAATAAAAATTTACCCCCAAAATTCCATGTATTTATACTAAAATGTCATTCAATGAACACACAAATTATAGCTATTAACATATCTAGGAATGTAATGAATGTCATTACATCTGCAGATGTCGGTTGAAATCCGAGCGATAGCGAAGATTTTAAGACATCTAAGGATGTAATGACATTCATTTCATCCGAGGTGTGTTCAAGATTTAATCGGTTTCTGTACATTGAACGTATAAAATTAAATTCAAAAACTCGTTTTGGAAAGTGACAGTGACAGATTATTAACAAATATTGACAAATTGGTATGTAAAATTGACATATCGGTATTGTAAATTTTTAACATCCAGCATGAGGTTGAAATAGGTACGTACAATTGACATATCGGTATTGTAAATTTTTTACATCCAGCAGAATGTTATGCCATAGTTACCAGACTATTTTTGTGAATGTAGAGGACCGTTTAACCGACAGAAACCGATTAAAGTCATTTCTTCTTGTTAACATGTGGATTAAGATTATAAGCCGATAAACAGTGTTTACTTTCATACGATTTTAAAAGTATCAAAAATATTCACTTTGCCCCGCTCCGAACCGCCCGGCTGCGAATCGTCTCGGCCCCGAAAGGGCTCGGCCCCAAAACGGCTCTGCCCCGAAACGGCTTGGCCCCGAAACGGCTCGGCTCCGAACCGGCTCGGCTCCCAAACGTCCCGGCCACGAAACGGCGACTCCGAATCGGCGGCCCCGAAACGGCGGCGACGAAACGTCCTAGACCCCCATGAAGCTATGGAAGATGTACACTATCGCTGATGCCATTGGCATTGTTGAGAAAGCTGCGAAAGCCACAAAGATAGACACAATTAATTCATGTAGGATGAATCTTTGGCCACAATGTACGCGCTAACGCAGAGCCAATCAACTAGATTACGTTGTGAAATTGGTCACGAAGGTATATAGGGAAGGTTTTAATGATTTAATGATATGGATATTAACAGATAATGACCTGATGGAGTTAATTGCCCTTAAAGCTGAACCAAAGCAAGATGATGAAGATCAAGAAGAAGAAGTGCAAGATAAGTTTATCTTAGACGACATAGCCGAGGGATTGCGTAAAATCAAATCAGCATTAGATTCTTTCTTCTCCTTGAAGAAGAAGCAAAGATGGCAACCGGAGAATACAATCTGTTTCCCAAAGGCAACACCGAGTATTCCTGCTATCCTTTCGATTCCTTCTTCTACTGCACCTGAAACAACACACTCTTTATCATCAGTTATATAAGAGAAAGCTGAAATCATGCAATAAATAATAATATTGTATCGATATTTTATATTAAATGTGTGTATTTTATAATAAATGTGTTTAGAAAAAGATAACCACTTCGTGGGTAGAGTTATTCGCGAATTTTCAACATTCATAGTGACCCCCAACATAACCATCGACAAAGTGAAGGGTTGACTGTAACCTAAAAAATTCACTGAAGCCATCTAACAGTAAAATTCGTAATTACGTAAGTTCTCATTTCAATATTTCTCAATCTTTTATCAAGTAGTGCTTTGTAGACTTTACTTGCAATCGACAATATTGAAATACCCTTGGTTAATTTAAGAAGCACTTATTTGAATCTCTCTTCTACACAAGTGAATATATAAGCCATTCCTATATCCTTTTCGTGGCATTTCTGAATGTTAAATAAATATTCATAGCAGACAGGTTTAGATAACCACCGGCAATATAGATTGGCAAAAAAATAAACGTAACATTTACATATTTGCAATATTCTATCTAACTACTTATTTACTTCACTTGTAATTATAATTTTACCTGCTACTTCCTCCTCGCGATAAATTTGATAGATTAATATTATCGAAGCATGCTTATTTTCTACGGACCAACTATTTATCGCGAGAAATACGTTCAAGATTAACATATTTATTGAATTTATGCTAACAAATTGGTTATTTTGCGTCGTAAATTCTAACGCGGGAATGTAACGTATGTAAATTGAGCTCTAGAAATCGGCGGATTGTTTTCGGTTTCGCGTGCGTTCAAATTCACACGCATTTAAACGACGATGTCTTGTGTATTATAATTTTGCTGTACGTTAACCCCGAGATATTAATTCATTGTGTTCGGTCTACTTTGTCAAGTTGCCACGCTATATCCATTAACATTGTGTAGCATTTCCACTGTTCTAGGTCTCATTCAAGTCGCAATGTATTTTAGAAAAAAGGCAATAGTATTCATCTATGCTGTTGTAAGAGCTTCTAATACACGATAATTCCTGTAAGAATCATATTACTATAGTTGTCTAATATAAGAACTAGAAGAGATAATTTTTTTATGGCTTATGGTTTATTGTTATTATTGTATATTACTACTCACTAGTGCATTTAAAGTTTTAAGTGTTTGTCTTGTTTCGTTCGACGTTTATTAGTGTGTTAATCTGTAATGGTGTTTATTCAAAATTTGAAAAAAATAAAATGAGACCTGTTATAAATGTCAGGGGCTTCAATCCCCTCAAGATATGTAAGATCACCTCTTCCGCATGAAAAACAATTACAATCATTTTTTAGAACCAGGAAATCTTACTAATTGATTATATGAACAAAGGTAGATTATAAAATCTTAATGTATTGCCTCAGAGATTCAATTCAAACTTAATTGTAGCTGCTAAGAAATTGAGTACTCATCTTATAGTCCAGATTTAGGATTCTGTGTTATTTATTCGTTTCATAATATCAAAAAACACTTAGGGGGACAAAATTAAGACAGATGGTGAAGTTGGAGTAGGTATTAGAAATAATTTTGCGGAAAAATTAAAAAAATATTTTTCTAGTTGGTTAATGATCTCAAGAAATGCATGAGCGATGTGAGATCAAGTTCACCTAGGTCAGTCATGTGTCTGAATGAAACGTGAATTTATTCCATGAGTAATAGAGAAAAGTATTGGCAAGATGAGTCTACTGGAAGTGTATAAAAGTCTGATGGTTGTAATGGCAAACGCTATATCTATCGCTCAAATTGGTAGTAATACAAATTTTATAAATGGTTCTTAGCTAGCTTAATATTTTCTTCAAAAACGAAAGCTGCAGATAAATTTTGTCGAAATTAGTCAAGAATTTTAAGAATAGGTGTAATAACTAAACTGCGGAAACGGCGCTAACCCGTATCGGGTGTGATTTATCGGTGCCGATAATGTACAATCGATCAACTTAACATGTACAGTCCCTGGCCAAATTATTAGACTCACTGAAAAAAATTCATATTTTTGTGGACTTCTTGTAGACTTAGCTTATACTAATGAATACTAATACTGCAAATGCAACTAAACAAAGTCACATGATGTTATATATAATATTTATTGTATAAAAAATGTACTTTAACAAAAATTAATTCAAATTAATTAATATTTTGTCAAGCCCCCCCCCCCCCCCCCTCGCTTTAAGAAGTGCAGCGACTCGTCGGGGCATACTGTCGATGCAGTTGAGAGCTATTTGTTTTAGATTTTCATTATGGTTCCAGTTGTAAATGATTCGTTCTATCAACTGCACTTTTGTGGTGATATGCTCTCTTAAATATCAAATGACAAGTAACTGACAGTTTACCAAAAAAAAAAACAATTCAATGACTAATATTAAAGTTTCAACTTGAATTTTGTGTTATAAAACCCTTTCACCACATGCGTATGTGCAGTTGCATACATTACAGGCATTCTTATTCATATAATTCATATATTCATATAATAATTTAATGTTCCAGAAAAATTTTAAGAAATATGAGTGAGTCTAATAATTTGGCCAGGGACTGATATATGAATGTTTTAGCGCGATGATATTGATAAAATTTGTTTGTAGGTACGTATTTTAATGCAAACAGACGAAGTTGTGAAATATATTTTGCCAGAGTCATAATAAAGGCAATGAAATGTATATACGAAAATTTATTTTTACGAAAATAAATAAAACACTCAAGTTAAATGAATTTAAATTAATTCCAGATATATATCCAAATGCATTTACTTTATACAGTGAAAAAATTCAAAATATTGAAAACGTATAAACTTGAAATTAATTATGTCATCTATAATTAAAGTGAATGCTTAGTCACACAACAGTAAACATTCATGCTTGTATATATATATATATATATATATATATATATATATATGTGTGTATATATATATATATAACAATTGATAAATTATTGGAGTTTTTCGGCTTTTATATGAAATATTTACAAATATCAAATTAGAATGTATGTAACTGCAGAGTAAGTGGGGATGTAAACATTGCTGTCTACAAATTACAAAGCAAACCATACGAAATTTTTAATTGAAAAATATGGTCTACGTTGGGACTAGAACCCAAGTCTACAGCTTGCCGGGCTGTCGCTTTTACCACTTAGCCACAATAGACCTAGGTTCAAGCTATTTAGAAATGCATTATAAAGTAACAGTGTTAATGAATCAGATGTCAGTTATTGAATGTAGATGGCAAGTTGAATGCAGAAGTCGGTTTTGAAAGCTCATGTCAGTTTTGATAGCAGATGTCAGTTAGTGAAAGCAAATGTCAGTTATTGAAAGCAGATGTCTGTTTTGAAAGCGACAGCCCGGCAAGCTGTAGACATGGGTTCGAGCCCCAACGTAGACCATATTTATCAATTAAAAATTTCGTATGATTTGCTTTGTAATTTGTAGACAGCAATGTTTACATCCCCACTTACTCTGCAATTACATACATTCTAATTTGATATTTGTAAATATTTCATATAAAAGCCGAAAAACTCCAATAATTTATCAATTGTTATATTTAATAAACGGCTAAGAAATTATCTAAACACTTATATATATATATATATATATATATATATATATATATATATATATATATATATGTATATATTTAGTGTTAATAAGAATTAAAATTTATTTCTTATTTATTTTATTGGCCGTGTCATAATATTAAAATAATCGCCTTTTTCTTGGTTTAGCAACCTTTAATGAATTTCAATTTTTTTACTACGACGTTTCGACTTTTTTATTAAGTCTTTTTCAAGTAATTAGTACTAAAAATTAATACAAAGAAAGGTAAGAAATATATTTACATTTGTATGAATATTAAAATTAAAATAATGAAATTAAACTAAGGAAATTAAAGGATACAAAACTCACCTATTTATTTCGTGACACGAAATAAATTGGTGAGTTTTGTATCCTTTAACCTCCTTAGTTCAATTTCATTATTTTAATTTTAATTCCAATTCATTCATACAAAAGCAAATATAGCTCTTACCCTTCCCTGCACTAATCTCTTAATTCTAACCACTTGAAAAAGACTTAAAAAAGTCGAAACGTCGTAGTAAAAAAATTGAAATTCATTAAAGGTCGCTAAACCAAGAAAAAGTCTATTATGTTAATTTATATATATATATATATATATATATATATATATATATATATATATATATATGAAAAATTTTGTGAAAAACTTATCTGCGCGGAATGTGCATATATCGATATTTCACTGTTTTTTACAGATCATCAGTGCACCTTACCGAAGACAGACATGATATTCACTTCTATACTACGTGTATATATACGAACTGTAATGAACTTCATGTGTATGAGAATTAATAATTATTAAATCTCATTTTACATGCGATTGTCGCTATAATTTGTTGCATTTAATTCTACAATTCGGCAAATCACTTTTGCCCTAGATTGTAGACGCAACAAGCCGCGACATCAACTGTACAAGTTGTCAGTACAAATGAAAAATTTTGTGAAAAACTTATCTGCGCGGAATGTGCATATATCGATATTTCACTGTTTTTTACAGATCATCAGTGCACCTTACCGAAGACAGACATGATATTCACTTCTCTACTACGTGTATATATACGAACTGTAATGAACTTCATGTGTATGAGAATTAATAATTATTAAATCTCATTTTACATGCGATTGTCGCTGTAATTAAATGCAACAAATTATAGCGACAATCGCATGTAAAATGAGATTTAATAATTATTAATTCTCATACACATGAAGTTCATTACAGTTCGTATATATACACGTAGTATAGAAGTGAATATCATGTCTGTCTTCGGTAAGGTGCACTGATGATCTGTAAAAAACAGTGAAATATCGATATATGCACATTCCGCGCAGATAAGTTTTTCACAAAATTTTTCATTTGTACTGACAACTTGTACAGTTGATGTCGCGGCTTGTTGCGTCTACAATCTAGGGCAAAAGTGATTTGCCGAATTGTAGAATTAAATGCAACAAATTATAGCGACAATCGCATGTAAAATGAGATTTAATAATTATTAATTCTCATACACATGAAGTTCATATATATATATATATATATATATATATATATATATATATATATATATATACAAGCAACAAATTGAATTTACCATATTATATAACAAGTGTTCATTTGAAAAGTCAATCTAGTAGCATGTGATTTACTGAGAACATTTTGAAGTATGTCGTAAATTAAAATTTACTACTTAACCTACGAAGTCGTATATTTTGACAGTTTCATACATACAAATAAATAACAAATAATAGGTATTTATTGAAAACTATAAATGTTGAAAATCTTGTCCTTCAAGATCAATGCACTTTAAAATCCTCCGTTCAAAATTTCTGGTGATATTCTGCAACATTACTGGATTGTTATTAATTTCCATGTATTTCTGTTAGATTCTCTGTAGCATATCATTCAAATTCAATATATGTGTTCGAAATATGTTATTTTTTAGATAAGGCCACAAAAAGAAGTCGCAAGGTGTAAATCGCATGAACGTGCAGGCCAGGCAATTTCAGTAATTCGACTAATTATACGCTCATCAAAAAATTCTCTTAAATAATCCAAAGATTCTGCAGTACAGTGACAAGGTGCTCCGTCTTGTTGGAAATATGCATTTTGAAGTTCATCATCATGCAACTGATTGACAAATGGTTGTAAAATTTCCATACGGTACCTTTGAGCAGTTAACGTTCCCTGAAAAAATATTGGTCCAATGATTCGCCTTTGGCTTATCGCTGCCCAAACACCAATTTTCTCTGGATGTAGCGATTCTTCATTAATTACATGTGGATTTTCACTACTCCAACTTCTTGTATTTTGTGAATTTAGGTATCCCGTTTTATAAAACCATGCTTCATCAGTAAAGATGACTCTTTGCGAAAGATCTCCATTATTGTTCATATTTACAAACCAATTACAAAACTGTTGTCTACGTGGGTAATCAATTTCTAACAATTCTTGTACTGCTGTGACACGGTTTGGATAAAGTTGCATATCTTTTTTAAATAACTTGTGAGTTGTACCGACAGAAAGGTTTATTTGTTGACTCAAATGTCGAACAGATGTTTGTGGTTCATTTTCCATTATTTCTTCAACACGATTGACACCTTGAGGTGTACGTTTCTTAACTGCTCCGCTGTCTGATTTTCTTAACTGCTCCGCTGCCTGATTTTCTTAAGAGACTACCAGTTTCAGAAAAAAGTTTTAAAGTTCTATCCAAAGTATTCTTAAATTGTATATAATCTATTACAAAGTGTGGAAACTCAACTTGAAAGTCTACCATGCAATCTTGAACTGAATAAACCCATAAACCATCAATTTTATTACCACTTCGAAAATAAGCCTGGACTAAAAAAATTTTATGTTCTAAAGTGAAAGCCATTTTAAAGCTGAGAAGCAATTTATTTAAACCAGAATCGACGCACGATTATTAACTGATATTTGTGATTGACATTATCAAATGTCATTTGAATTTACGTTTACGGAACAACAAACACATACTAATATATATGCGTCTTATTCTATCAAAATTTCAAAGTAACCTAGATTGACTTTTCAAATGAACACACGTTATATATATAGTGTTTGTTGTTAATTTCTGTATAATTATTAAATTATAATTTAATTTGAATGCTTCTCGTAATAAAATGAGTGTTGCGAGACATTTAAAATTTACCGCGAAGGTAATCTGTAATTACTGCTTTATACTGCATGTACGCTTCAATGCGTGGGAATGTTAAGCAATCAACATCGATCGATTATATGTTTCGACAAATGTCAAAATCAATGTTTTAACATTTTAAATATTTTAGCATTTGACATTTGTATTCACCTAATTATAAAAAAAAATATATATATATATATATATAAGATGAAAAAATTGAAATTTTGAACTGGTATAAAGCTGGAAACAGTTTTAGGAAAGTGCGGGATCTTGTTTTCTATCAAATATCTTGACAGGCCCATACAATCTATCGGAAAAAATTGATTCTGTTGGCTGCATAATAAATACATACAGAAAGAAAATTAAAGCCTCCTACATTCTTTCAAAAGGCCTCAAATTTAGTGCGTTATGTTACATTGAAGAATGCCCCCCATCACACCATTAAGTAAAATAGCACAACAATTTAATATTTCGAGGACATCTGTATTTAAAATTCTCAAACAGTACAAATACAAATCTTACAAGTTTTCTAATTACCAACAATTATTTCATGAAGATAGAATAAGACGTGTTGATTTTTGCGAAACATTATTTAATTTATTAAATGAAAATCATAATATGTTGAAGAAAATACTTTTCACTGATGAAGCGTCTTTTTCTTCGAACGTGTATTGTTCCTCGATTTGAAAATTTAGCCATTGAAGATTCCTGGTTTCAAATGGATTAAGTCACCATTCATTCAACTGCAGCAATTACAAATTTTCTGAATTCGTCTTCCTGATCGATAGATAGTTAGGTTTGGTCCGATAGTTTGGCCGGCCCGTTCGCCAGGTTTATCGCCAAATGACTTTTCTTTGGGGATACCTTAAATCTAAAATTTATGATAATGTAATTTTCACTAGCATTGCTGATTTAAAAGCAGGCATAAGTACAGCCTGCGACGAATTTACAAACCAAACCGGATTTTTTAACACACTCTTTGCAGGAATTTCATAATCGACTCGCATATTGTATGGAATGTGAAGGTGGATATTTCGAACATTTATGAAAAAGTTAAAGAATTATAAATAAAAACAAACTTTTTTAATTTATCATCAAATTTATTTTAATATTATTTGTGTAAGTTAAATGTTAAATAAATTATTTTCACACTTTGTTGACACTGACAATTAAAATGCCTTATTACGACAAGTGATGACACTCGCATTGTTGGTTGGATAACGTTCCCATGCATTGAAGCATTTATTTTAAAATTGAACATAGGTGTATTCATGTGTATATTCAGTGATATAAAAAACTCAAGGTATATTGTTTATACTAGCTTGACCAAGAAGTATTGATTTGTTTCATACTGATAAAAATTGAAGATTGGGTGACTAATGATTTATTAAACGTAATATAATTGCTAATGATGATAAGCCAAAGCACAGAAAACAAGCTTGTAGATGTTACTTGTATAGCAATATAATAATGTGTGGATATTGATTTTATTAAAAAAATTAATTAAGCTTCAGCATAATCTACTGCAAGTAAATAGGTTTTGGAAATTAGATATGCGTAAAAAGCGTAAAATTCATGAAGCGAGTTTCCAAAATATTGAAACAAACACGGCGTGCTTTCAGAGAATGCCGTTGTTAACATGAAACTCGTGACGCCTGAATTTTCTCCTTTAATGAAGAAAAAGCAGCCGGCTAGTCTGGAGTTTGTACCCGCAGAAAATTCTTATCACGTAGCGATCGAAGCGTAACTTAACAGATGAGTTGGTGTTCCGTCATGTGCTTACGTTCTGCGTACATAACGTTACAGTTTACCGGACGTTGAGCCAAACTTGACTTGACGGGTTGGTCCCCGTACATTTGTTATTGTTCGCGAAAGCTCACTTCAGTTGTACGCCGATTGTGGCGCTTTGCGGGTCATCCATTTACGAGTTGCTCAATGTCCAGTCAATTTCATACGCGCGTCGCGCGTTCTTCGTATAAAAAGTGATTTCATTTTTATAAATATTTCACCTATGTTGCGGCGATTATTAATTATACGTTGGTGTAAAAAATCGCTCTCCAAGTGACTCGTTCTTAATATTTACTTAATTATGACTACTCGGTGTGTTTACTTTCAGTTTTTATAATACAAACAAGTAATTAATCCATACTTAGAAGTTGGCTTTGGAAAATATTAGAAGTTAATCAGCGTTACGTAAGATCAGTGAAATTGTGGCGTAATTCGAATTGGCCTTAATGTAATAACGTGCTGTCATTGCCAAAAACTAATTTTGGAAAAAACAGCAAATTACTTTTGAACGTTGGCCAAAAGTTTCAGGTGATTTTGGTAGTCGATCTTGTTAGGGTATTTTCCTTTTCACGTTCGTCCTTCCAGGGGTACAGTTTATTTTGAAGGATGTACAAGATTCATTTATTGACCTTCAAAGATTTGCCGATGGAACATAGCAATCATCTTTAATTTATCTGCCAGGACACGACGCGTTCTGTAAAACTATTTATGTTTTTAAACTAAATAGCATTGTTTGTCAATACGACCGTCTTTTGTCAAACAGGTAACGTGAAATTTTGAATGTCTGTAATGTTTGTGTTAGGTTCAAAATAACGAGTAATCATTAAAGTTTTCGCTCAAGTAAGCCATGTACACAAAAAGTATGTCGTAACTTAAGTTATTAGAGGAGATCTGTCATTATAATTTCAAACGTCATGATTGTTAAAAAATAATTTGAAATGCTGACTTTTATATTAAATATATGTATTTATAATTTTTATACAAAGTAATAGAATATTATAAAAAATGTGTAAAATGATGGCCATTCTCCACCAAGCATAATCGCACTCTATTTCGTAGAGCATTGAAAACATTGATCAGTATTTGCGGTGAGTTATTGATGTGTTCACATTTTTCAATGATTTTATGTCTTAACTCTTGTAGATTATTAATTGGTGTTTCATAAATAATATTCTTTATATATCACACGATCGTGGTGGGTATGGAATCGCTGTATTTCTACTTATTATCCAATCGCCATAAAATTGTTGCAAAAACTGAATATTTTCAAGTGTAACGTGAGATGTAGCCCCATCCTGTTGAAAATATCCGACCTGGAGTTTATCATTAGTCAATTGATTAGTAAAAACACTGAGAAATTCGTTACGATATTTCTCCGACGTTATCGTGCCCTCAAAGAATATTGGTCCTATTAATCGGTGACGACTCATACCTACCCATACGCCTATTTTTTCTGGATGTAGAGGAACTTCTCTGTAGAAATGAGGATTTTCACTGGACCACATACGCATATTTTGCGAATTAACATAACCTTTCAATAAATTCAAATAAAACCAAGCTTCATCGGTGAAAAAAGTATGATTTAAAATATTGTCTGTCATTGTTTGAATAAACCATTGGCAAAATTGTGTTCTTTTTTCATAATCCGTAGGTAATAGATTTTGTACAGAAGCTAATTTATATGGATACATGTGCAAGTCCTTTTTTTAAATTTTTTGACATGTTCCATACGAAAGCCCTACTTGTTGCGAAACTCTGCGAATAGATGTTTGAGGAGATTCGTTAATAATTTGTCTGACATTTTCAATTACGCCGCGACTTCTCTTGAGAGGAGGACCGCTTCCTTTTTTCCTTAAAATACTGCCTGTTTGACGAAAAAGATTTACACAATGCATTAGCGTATCACGGAAAGTTTTATAGCTAGGAACAGTATTTGGATATCTCTCTTCAAACTCCGCAAGGCAATTTTCTATTGAATGCTGCCAAATACCATCAATTTTTTGAGATGTCAGGAAGTAACATTCTACCATAAACGCTTTATGCATATCATTAAAGGCCATTACTTTTTCTTTTGATGAAACTTTAAAATATATATTTGACACTGACAGATGTTTGAAATAACATCTTAATGACTAACACTACGACATAATTTTTATATACACGGCCAGCCACGAGTGAAAATTTTAATGATCGCTCGTTATTTTATGTGAAAATGTGATGAAACCTATTCGTAACTAAATATAAATTTAAAGTTTAAAAACAATTGCTAAAGTGTAAGTTTCAACTTTTTTAGGTGTAATATTTTGAAAAATGTGTTTATAAACTGTTCAAATTAATTCAGGAGGGAGGGGGAATGTATTGAAAAAGAAAACAAATGATCTTAATTATGCGTATTGTGTATTAAGAAATTATTGGTTTGGCAATTAAGTAATCGCAGATTTTTTAAAAAATAAAACAATTTATGTATGAAATTATCGTGTTTCAGGCAGTCATAATTAAACGTTCCGATTTTTATCAGTTTAAAACTGAACCATATGCGACTTGGTATCATAATTACTTAATTTTTTTAAGTTTTGCAAAAAATTTGATGGTGCGAGACCAGAACTTTATAGTGAATATGACAACATATTCTAATCAAGCTTCAATTATTCTTTCCGAATGATCAAAAATATGTAACTTACATTTTCACGATGGAATAAAATAAGTTTTACAATTTGGCAATTCTGGTCGTTTTCTAGAATTGCACCGTTCAATTAGTCTTAAATGTACACATCTGAATTATTTTTTACAGTACAGTTAAAATTTTAAAGTAGAAAATTCCGTTTGTAATCCCAGCAATCTTATTACACCAACTACGGATATTTGCATTAGTTCCTTTTAATTAACTCAACGTTTTTTCTTTGATTGACATCGTTGTATACAACCCATTTCTAAGCATTTCTAGTCTTTCTAAGCAGGTCACAGGTGTTAAGGCATTGTATTAAATTAATTTCTTTAAGTAATCAAGTTGTAAACGCTTTGCAATACATAGTAATACACATTGTACTTTTCAGCGGTCTCACATGTTTTTGCTTTGATTTGATCGTCATCATCTTCAACTTGACGATCAGAAAGCATTATTCATCTTTGAATGGAAAATCACTAAAACGAAATTAATGCAAACCAATTTTAGCACCACCATTATTTGGGCTTCGTCTCTCTATTCAGTAGAAGATATGTCAAAACTGTTTTTATTTTCCATTTTTCAATCGACTGAAAATAAAAACTAAACACAATCTATGGATACATTTTTTTACTGAATAGAACGAAGTATATATTATAAAATAATAATATGGATTTGATTTTGCGATTACGTAAATATATCATACAATTTTTCGAAAGCCATTATTTGTCAGTGAAATCCACAATTACTTAATTGCCGACCCAAGTAGTACGTATTAGAATGTCTCTGTAATGTAAGCACTTACAGGCATGTATCCTGGACATAAACGGATATAAACTACTCTATATCCTGTTTGTGGTATTTCTGCTTGTTAAATATACGTTTTAGGACTGTTTTCGGAGAAATTTTAAATAAAAATTATCTTATTTATTATTTCATTAAGTTAAGTTTCTATTTGCCAGATTAAGGGCCGGTTTTATAATGTTTCCTTAAAAGAGATTTTATCTAAAAGTCCAGTTTGATTAAAAGTTTTTTTATGCTATATTAAAAGACGACCGTCTCATAATCATAATGCCAATTCTTCCTAACTAAAAAGATTTTAACAGAATAATTTGAAACATACATAAGTGGGTCAAACCTCACCAGTTTTGTATAATACAATAGTTATTTATGTAACCAGTTATGAAATGGGTTATTTTGTGTAACGAAATGGAATGTTTGCAGGACGAGCGAGCGTAGCGAGCGAGATCCTGCAAAATGACATGAGTTACACAAAATAACATTTCATAACGTGTTTCATACAAGATTTTATCTAATTTTTACCAAAACATAGATTTATAATTTTCCAGTCGATCTGACATTAAACGTCATAAGTCGTATTAAATAATTAGTGACAGTTTTCATGCTATTGATAATAATTCATTTGACTTGACAGGTGTTTGTTAATTTAAGTATAAGTATTTACTTTTATTAGCTAAATATTTCGGTGCATTGTACGAGTAAAAATGTCGGATTCAGATTTAGGTGGACTACCAAGCGATATAGAAGAGGCTGCACAAAGTGCATTATCGACTGTGATTCCACAAAAGTCGAAAGCCCAGTACGATTTGGCTTATGAAAAATTTGGGAAGTGGCTTAAAGACAAAAAAATTTAATGTGTTAATGAGAAGGTTTTATTAGCCTATTTCGAGGGAAGAAAGAATCAAAAAGCTTCAACACTCTGGACTCTTTATTCCATGTTAAGAAGTGAATTGTCTTTGAAGAAGAATATTGATATTGCAAAATATGCCAGTTTACATGCATTTCTAAAGAGGCAGTCAGAGGGATACCATGCAAAAAAGTCTAATATTTTGTCAAAGGAAAACGTCTACCGGTTTATGACAGAAGCTGAGGATAAAACATATTTAATGACAAAGGTCGCATTGATCGTTGGAATAGCTGGTGCTTGTCGAAAAAGTGAGCTAACTTTTCTACGTGTGGGGGATATTTTAGACGAGTTTTCTCATTTTGTAATAAAAATCTCTAATACAAAGACAAAAGTAACGCGCGAGTTTGTGATCACAGAAGGAAATATTGAAGGGCAAAATTTTCTTGATCTTATTAGAAAATATATTTCTTTGCGTCCACAAAACGTTAATCACGATAGGTTTTTCGTCAAATATAATAATGGTAAATGCGGGGCACAGCCAGTTGGCATTAATACAATCGGTAATCTACCGAAAAGAATTGCTCAGTTTTTGAAACTACCAAATCCCTTCTTATTTACCGGACACTGCTTCAGAAGGTCATCGGCTACCTTTTTGGCAGATTCTGGTGCGGATATTTTTAAGGTTAAACGACATGGAGGCTGGAAGTCCAATACTGTAGCTGAGGGCTATGTAGAGAATTCTATAGAAAATAAGAAAAGGATTGCCAACGATATTCTGAATCAAGCTCAAATGCACATTCCGTTTTGCATCATAACATCAGAATACCTGCCATGAATTCTACGTGTTCAGGAATTAACCGTACCAATTGTTCACATTGTGTCATAAATGTTTATAATGCATAAAACAAAAATTTAACCAGTTTGTGTCATTTAACGTTCCCCTTTATTAACTTGAGATGAAATGATTTTTTCAAAATATTTCGTAACTAGTGATGAAATGAACTTTTCAACACTAGTTACGAAATATTTTACTTTTCGTAACTAGTTACGAAAAGTAAACCGTTTCCTAACGTCATACAGTTTTGAAAAGTGTCACTTTATGTGTCAAAATTAGATAAAAGTATTTTTAATAATATAAAATATTATTAAAAATCTGATGTGAAGAACACAATATAATACATGGATTGTGTTCTAATAAAATAATAAATAATATTTTATATTATTAAAAATACTTTTGTAAAAAGATTTTACCTTAAATTAGTAACGTTGGTCATACTGAAAATTCAAATTGATTGACTGAACACAACCTAATATTTTGTAGCGTCAACTGGTATCGCTATAGGTTTAGTGCTTTTCAACAAATTCGTAAACATTATTTTAATAATTATTACAGATGTACTAAAGTACATTTTTAGAGAGAAAAATCGATGAAATAAAATTATTTCGTGGTCGAATTTCTTTATATTTTAGCATAAAGCATAATGAATAATTCTATGCCTAGCAAAAGATTCCGTTTCTTGGATTTTTTCTAAAGAAGGTCAACATCTTTTAACTGAAGAAATCAGTAAATTTAAAAAAATCATAGAAAATAAAACAACCGATAAAATTTCAAGTAATGAAAAGGTAAATTTATCTTAGTACTGTGTCTTTTATATACAAATTTGTGGTATAATTAAATCTATAATTGAAAATAACTTATAAATAAAAAATATATTTAGTTATGATTTTACATTCATAACCTGATGGAGTGCTCTGTAATTAATAACTACTTTTTTGCTTCATTATCAAAATTATGCACATCTGCTATATTCCATTCTAAAGGGATATCTTTTTGCATATCTAATGCTATATTGTGCAATACATCGGTAGCAACTATAACTACCATTACCTGTATTTACATTTAATCGAATTGGAAGTATGAAATTCATTCATATTTACTAACGTTTGCGGTTACAAATTACCACGATTTCAGGCCGCGTGTATTTATAGGTTAAATGGCCATTTAAATCAGGTAAATGGCAATTTTTCTTCCATTAACTAAAAGCCCATTTAAAACAAGCTTTTAAGCTAAATGATAATTATGAGACGAAATATGTCACTAAAACCCCTTTTAAAATAAAAATAAAAGGCGGTTTAAATATATTATGAAACCGTCCGTCAATCTAATAATTATAAAATACAATAATAGTTATTTACGTTATAAGTCCGGCAAATAAGGTTTTACAGTTACGAATGAGATGTTTCTGGACGAGGCGACGAAGGAGCCGAATCAAGAATTTCGAAACGAGTACTGTGGAAAATATTTTGCCGGGCGTATATCGTACGTTTTATTTCATCCTGTGAGCAATTTCGTTTGAAGAAACTTGGAATTATTTTTTAAATGTCACAAAAATCATTAAATTTAATAGAGATGATGTAACAGGAAAAAAGAGAGGTTTCAACTTCTTCAATTTAAAACAAACTGTTCCTTTTCCAATTAATATTGAAGGAAATTCTAATTGTACTGTACATAGTAACATTAATATTTAATGTATTTTTTTGGTATAAATCAGAGAAGCTTGTAAAAATTGTACTCCGGTAATGTATTTTAATGCTGTAAAGTTTCATTTTCCTAGCTGAAATAAGTATGGAAAATCGAAGAATGTGACACAGGATGAAATAAATTATATTTATGCGTTGGCAATATACGTTTATCAATATGGGAAAATAAGAAGACATGTTTATTTTAGAATGCAACTACTGTGGACAATAATAGTTTTAAATTTATAAATATTCTGAACTACTTGAGTATGTTTAAAAAGTTTCTAATTTCTTAAGATTATACTTATTATAATAACTTAATAATTTACAAATTAGCCTAGATGTGTATGCTTAATGGCTTATAGAAAATACCACGTCAGCCGTAGTAATAAGGTTATGCATCTGTTTATTTCTCACATACCGCGTTTAATAAAAGCAAAATATAAATGTAATTGGAACTTATTGAAAGTTAAATTGCATCATACGATTTTCAGACCCTATCTGTCAGACACTAACATTTATGAAATTCAAACAAATTTCAATACAAAAAGATTTCTCTAATCTTAGCATAAGTAAATAGTAACTATAAACATTAATGAATAACAGAGAAATAAACAAACAATAAATGAATTGTAATATATAATTACATCAAAATATTCACACAATTTTCTCATTATGAAATTGATTTAGAATCGTCCAAACGACTCTTCGTATTCTATTAATTAATTTTAATGTGGCCCTGGTGGAATGTTACGACATTCAACTTCCAACATATCTATAGTTCTCCCTTAGACATCTACATTCTTCTGTCGAGCTCATCACATAAAAATTTTATGTGATTCGGGTCTGAGCTTTACGGAGACACAAATCCTTATTTGTAAAACATTTTAATTCTGTTTTAAGCCTAAACAACTTTTACAATTTAAAGCGACACCGTGTTTGAAGTCATTATCTTGCATGAAATTAAAAATCGTAAACTTGGTGCAATTGAATTTTACCCTCAAGTTTGTCAAATCGCTAGTACCTTCGAAACAAAAACAGCCTCAATCTATAACCGAATTTCCATCCTCTTTGACAATGGATATAACATAGCATGCAGTATTTTTTCGTTTATTGACCATCTCACAAAAACCCATCACTATGTCCGCACACTTTGAATTTCAATACGTCACTTCATAAAACTTTCTTCTAGTCTTCTACACTCCCATTTTGATGCATCCGTGACTATTGAGGTCTCTTCTGATTATTACCTCTGCGCAACAATGATTTAGCAATCGCAATACAATGGAAATTAGCTTCCCGCACTCAGCAAATTACAGTTGAGCAATAACATTTTTCTATTGAGTTACTATTAACTTCAACATTGATTTCTAACCTTACAATTTCTTTTGCTTATTAATTGGATAATTGACAGTTGATTTAGTTAAAAGTTTAGTTTTGCGAGAATTTCTCAAACAGAACAACGATTTTCTATATTCATAGATTTTCCTATTTCCATTTAATCACAAAAATAACATTTACAAAACATATTTTAAAATTTTAATTATTTAAATTTTATATTAAACTTTAAAATGTCTCTTATTTTTTAATCCGCTTAATTAGTGCAATTTAGATAGAGCATCTATCTTCTAATATAAATATCTGCATTTGTATGCGCATTAAATCCTAATTCCAGTAATTCTTAACCTTCGAGAAAGCATGCTCTGCTAACGCTGGGAATCATAGGGCCAAAAGAGGACGCCCCCTCCCACAGGTTGAGAGTCACTGCTTCACGGCTTATTTTAATTAGGTTGCATTATGAAAATGTTATCCCCACTGTGAGAACTTCTATACAAATGTACTAGTTTTAATGATTTTTATTGTGAATTTAGCTTAATAATACTTCCGCTAATATCGAATTAATACTCCAGCTTAATATCGTGTGGGGCTACCCCACACTCTGTAGTGCTCTTACTCTATTCGATTAAGAGTCAATTGAATTATCAATGAAAGGCTTTGGGATGGTTTGCCAAATGTATCGCAAAACATTGGCAGGTTGCTGTAATGTTTGGAGTGGCTGTTGTAGGTGATTAGCACCATAATGTTCGATGTGGTCGTGGACAATTACAGCGCCCTGTGGCCGAGGATTATCGTCGATTAAAATAAAATTGTCATCAATAGTGGCAACAAATGGCACTATAATTGATTCTATAACCAGTCGTGATACCTTATCGGTATCATGTTCTTATGAATGAGGGCAACCGCATCTGTTGTCACATAAAAACAAATGCCTCCCCAAACCCACATTCATTCGCCACCGAAAAGAGTTCTTGGCGTCATTGAATGTTCATTATATCCTTGTCCTCGCTCTTTCTACAACAAAATTTAACCATCGGAATTATAAAGGCGAAATCTGCATTTATCAGTGAAAAGACAGAATCTCCATCTCTGCAGATTCTTATTGCCATGTTCAGTAGCCCAACTATTTCTTTGCCATCGCTGTTCCCTGCTTAACTGTGGATAATTTGTGGTTCTTCTTATTCTTCAAATTATTATGTCTGCAGCTTGCCTGCTATTAATTCAAGACTCTGTGAAGGTCAGTGCAGTAAGGCTTATACTCTCGAGTGGCGGTTGTAGCTCTTTTCTTCCCACCACCATTAGTATATGCGTCATTACGTACTATCGATTCCTCGCTCTAGTAACCTCGCTTTGAGAAACCTGTATCCGGTTAGCAATTTTTTTGTTGAGGTAAATCTTCGTTTAGTCCAACGCATTGAAGAATTAGTTCTTCAATTTGAAGGTCTTCTAAACATATGTTGAAGCAATGAAATTTATGTAGTCACAAATGATAGTGGACAACAGAACATCTGTTAAAATATTCCACTAGTAAAAAGTTGGCGGCAAAAAAAGGATATTGACAACGAAAGAATTGTATTTTATTTACTTTTCGTTTCTATCGAGCATTACACAATTTGTTGGAGGACTTGCTAACATTGGTTTAACATGCGGTTCTAATTACGAAATGAAGTAAAATCTTGAAACATGAATTTAAACGATAAAAACTCAGTTTTGTTTCAAATATCCACTTCAATTTTTGTATGTCTAGAAAACAAAAGTACGGCAGAACTTTCCGAACAAACCTAATATAATAAATTTAAATTATGTAGAGAGTAAAATTAATTTCAGAAAATTCTGCAACTCTTACATCGTTTCATTTCACGTCTTCAATCTGGGCTTACTTGCTCTATAAATTCAGCTTTTGCGATTGTAAATCTTTCCGATCTTACTTTGCGCTTCACAGATCTTACCTACCCAACAGTGAAGTAAACCGCAGATGTATATAACACACATTCGTACACAATAGGTCAATTAAGTGTAATAAAGTAGATAGTTTCAGTTCTTCTTCACGTGATTATATTATTTACATTCATATGAAAATTAAATATCATTTCTTTCTGTCTTTACTTTACCATCAGCAGTGTAAGCGTCCGTACTTTTCCAACATTTACTGTACTTTACTGTGTGCATGCACTTATGCAGTGGTATAGGAATTGCCGTTGAATAACAATAAGAGGGTAATTAGACAACTGAGTGTATATAATGTGTATGGGAAATAACGGTATTCTAAACAATGCTGTGCTGTGAAATAACTGTGAAGTTAAAGAAAGAACGGCTTTCGCCCGTCCGAGGAAATGAAGGAAATGTCGATTTAACATCAATGTAAAGTGTTTACGAGCCTGAATTTCGTCATATCTTAATGTAATGTTTGTGGACGGTGCAGGTAGGTTATAAATTAATTTTTGCATAAAAGATTACTTTTTGTTTCATAAATATTCATCTTTGTACCCAGTAGTATCGCATTCTCTAATCATTTTAGTTGAATTACACGCAAACTCATCATATCACAATTTTCCATATATCAAAAAACAATGTTCTCTTTAATTAAATAAGCTTACAAATAAAATTTTACTAATCATTAAAAACCGCCATGTCGGCCGGCTCACAGAGGCATGTTCGGAAGATTCACTCGCATGCTATATACATATAGCATGCGAAGCACTGGTAAAGTGAATCTCACATACATGTAGTACATGAATACATAGTACATAGTGTGGAAGTTGTTAGTAGACGTATTTACGAATACGCCTAGGCGTAATTCGAACGGAAAGCATTTTTTTCTACATAATGCGCACCTTTATTTCATTAAAGCCAACGCAGTGACGCCTCTGCTTGCCTACCTAAAAAGCGGTCTTTACTAATCATTGCCTCTAAAACGAACGCACGAATTAAAACTTTTCTAGATTGCACGTTTTCCGAAATAGATTTTTATTGTCTTAGATTAGAAATTAAATCAATATATATCATCATTAGTGTAGTCTTTTTTCAACATCCAGTAACATTCGGTCATGTTTTGGTATACATATTTTCCGTATTCTTACATTTTCTCCATGTCTCTTATATCTAAACCAAACTCATTTTCTTGTTCTTCGCTTGACTTTTTGAAAATTTTTCAAAAATATATGAATATATATATGAGAAATGTATGGATAAAATATATACCATTAATTGCAGACACTTCTAGGTGAAACATTTTGGTAACTAACATACAGTTGATAAAGTATTTCTTTGCAGTTCGTTCTGCCCAAAGTGCGAACCGCAAATTGTACTTTATCTACGAGTATTTCTTCTTTAAATACGCGCTGTAATGACTAACACACGTTAGTCATTTTAAGCTGGTCTTATGCCATTAATTTGGCCTTGGACTGCAAAGAAGTACTTTATGAACTATACGAGGGGGTATTGATATCTAGTTAGTCTACGCCATTTTCCTTGAACAAAACAAAATCCTGTTATAATGGCAAGAAATAATGACATTTTGAAAGTGTCACTCTAAAATCTTACGTCAAGAAGCTGAAGTGTTGCTGTACAGAAAATTTTGAAAGAAAGCATGTCAAAGGCAAATGTGAAAATCGATAAATTGGAGTATCGAATCATCATCAAATACTTGTATTTGAAGAGGTTAAGTGGTAAGGAAATTTACGAAGATATACTTAACACACTTGGCGATCAATGCCCATCATATGCGATTGTCCAAAATTGGATTGCGTCATTCAAAAGAAGAAAACTTTTTGTTGAAGATGAGAAGATTTCATATGAACGCGTCCATCATATAGTTCACGTCGATTTAGACATGAAAAAAATTTCTGCAAAATGGATTCCTAAATACTTAAAACGCCGAACACAAACTAGCAAGAGTTAAAGCACCACGGTCAATTTGTGCCAGTTTTTAAGGAGATAAAGATTTTTTGAACCGTCTTGTGGCTATGGATCATGGGGTCATTTTTACGACCCAGAAACAAAACAGCAATCAATGGAGTGGAAGCATCATGGTTTCCCAAGGCCTAAGAGGTTTTGAGTTCAAAAATCCGCTGGGAAAATTCTTGCTTCAGTTTTTGGGAATATCCGTGGAATAATGATGATCGATTACTTAAAAAATGGTCAGACCATCACTGAAGATTCTTATTCTAACCACCCTGAGAGACAAAATTAAGAAAACAAGACGTGGCATGTTAGCGAAACGTGTTTTTTTTTTGCAAGACAATACCTCTGCATACAAATCGCGCATGACTGTGAATACAATTCAAGATCTAGAGTTCGAATTATTGGAACACTCGCCCCAAGGTTACTAAATGCATAAAGTTACCTCGTAACTCTCCACCAATAATATTCTTACGCGGGAAAGCGTCACTTAGCGTGCCCATTCAAATTAAAATGATTTTGACTTTAATTTTATCATTAGTTAAATAGGTATAGACAAAACGATTGGTTTATGTACGATCTAATCACATATACTTACACAAAGCATGTCGTTCTTTATTTCAAAATATTGCTTTAAGTAATGGCTAATGACTGCTAGTTATGGGTGTAAAAAGGATTTAAGTAAATATTTTTGCCAAAAAATGCGCTTATAAATTATAAAGGAAATGAAGGTGATTGACTCAATGAAACACCGTCACATATTAATTTAGTATTCTACTGTCACAACCCAGTTCTTTTCACAAACTATTATTACGGAGTTAATAAACGGTTTTGTATGTCTAAAAAAATGGGTTCACAGATGCAAATACTAATTGGATATCAAGATATTATTTGGTGCAGTTTTCTTATAAATAACCAAAATAAAATTACAATCTTTATAAACAAAATACATTACTTTAATTCACAATTTTTTAAAATTTTTTCAATGTTTTGCTCTCACTATAATGTAAAACACTTGTAAATAGTCAACTAAAGTTTATATATAAGCCTATAAAACACTATGAAATTAGAAAACAATGCTACAAAACCTACAGACATCAATTTAGACTGGTAATTTGACAACTAGTCAACTAGACAGGAAACGCATGGCACGCCCGATGACGCGCAATATGGCGATCGCCATTAATTACGAGGCAACCTTTTACCTATTTACTAACCTTTCCCTCGCCATATTCCCCAGACTTAGCCTCCTCAGACTATTTATTTCCCTCGATTGAAAAAAAGTTTAAAAGAACGTCAGTTTTTGTGTAACGAAGAGGTAATAGAAGCTGTGAAGCCCTGGTTTGCAGACCAAGAAGAATCTTTTTTTAGAAGGTTAAAGACATTGCAGCATCGCTGTATTAAGTGTATTAATTTAAGAGGAAATTAACGGGTGTTCATTTGAAAAGCCAATCTAGTAGCATATGATTTACTGAGAACATTTTGAAGTATGTCGTAAATTAAAATTTACTACTTAACCTACGAAGTCGTATATTTTGACAGTTTCATACATACAAATAAATAACAAATGTGATGACATTATCAAATGTCATTGTACTAATATATATGCGTCTTATTCTATCAAAATTTCAAAGTAACCTAGACTGACTTTTCAAATGAACACACGTTATATTGGATGATAAAATATCCCAACTTTAGTACCAACTTTAATTGTTTCAATAGTAGGCTAAGAATATATCAATACCCTCAATAGGTTAAATATTGAGAATAAAACGCTCGGCTATATTTGACTAATTTTATTAGAATCATTCTAACATATATTTCAGCTGTTATGCCATTATCAAATAGATTTAAAGATATCTCTTTGATAATGGAATAACAGCCGAAACATATGCTAAAGTTATTATAATAAAATTAGTGAAATATAAGCCAAGTGTTTTATTCTCAATATTTAATCTAAGTCAGGTAAAATATATATTCAGTATTGGTAGATTAGTTTCATTGGAAATAAGTTTCAAACTGAAACGACACCAACGGAAGTGTTTATTGTTAACGCTGCAATTTTTCGAAGTATATTTTTAGGTAAAACCCACATTAATTAATATGAATGCAAATCAATATTAAACTGTTAATTAGACTTTATCAGAATAATTGAAACATACATGAGTAGGTAAACCCCACCAGTTTTGTATAATACAAAGGTATTTTTAATAATATGAAATATTATTAAAAATCTGGTGAAGAACACAAATGCAGGTTCACTATTAATATTTTCTGTGAACGTGTCCGAATATATCCTATCCCCAGAGACGTAGATACGTATTTGACCTTTCTACAGGCTCATCGGTACGCCCCTGCTGAAGAAAGGATATTCTCAGACACATTCACAGAAAAGAACCACATCGCCCTATCACCGTAATTATCCAGACCGAGCGCAGAAGTAAATTCGGCGCTGCCTGTTGTCAGACAGCCGAAGTACCTCGCATACCGTCCACATAATTAATGTGAAGTAACGACGCCCTTCCAAAGGTTGGCACAGCCAATCTCTCTAGAAAACTGCATTTTGTTTGTGCCTTCACTCATACTCTGGCTTAACCGCATGTGTAATGTATCAGAATAATTGAAACATACATGAGTAGGCAAACCCCACCAGTTTTGTATAATACAAAGTATTTTTAATAATATGAAATATTATTAAAAATCTGGTGTGAAGAACACAAATGCAGGTTCACTATTAATATTTTCTGTGAACGTGTCCGAATATATCCTATCCCCAGAGACGTAGATACGTATTTCACCTTTCTACAGGCTCATCGGTACGCCCCTGCTGGAGAAAGGATATTCCCAGACACATTCACAGAAAAGAACCACATCGCCCTATCACCGTAATTATCCAGACCGAGCGCAGAAGTAAATTCGGCGCTGCCTGTTGTCAGACAGCCGAAGTACCTCGCATACCGTCCACATAATTAATGTGAAGTAACGACGCCCTTCCAAAGGTTGGCACAGCCAATCTCTCTAGAAAACTGCATTTTGTTTGTGCCTTCACTCATACTACGGCTTAACCGCATGTGTAATGTATCAGAATAATTGAAACATACATGAGTAGGTAAACCCCACCAGTTTTGTATAATACAAAGGTATTTTTAATAATATGAAATATTATTAAAAATCTGGTGTGAAGAACACAAATGCAGGTTCACTATTAATATTTTCTGTGAACGTGTCCGAATATATCCTATCCCCAGAGACGTAGATACGTATTTCACCTTTCTACAGGCTCATCGGTACGCCCTTGCTGGAGAAAGGATATTCCCAGACACATTCACAGAAAAGAACCACATCGCCCTATCACCGTAATTATACAGACCGAGTGCAGAAGTAAATTCGGCGCTGCCTGTTGCCAGACAGCCGAAGTACCTCGCATACCGTTCACATAATTAATGTGAAGTAACGACGCCCTTCCAAAGGTTGGCACAGCCAATCTCTCTGGAAAACTGCATTTTGTTTGTGCCTTCACTCATACTACGGCTTAACCGCATGTGTAATGTATCAGAATAATTGAAACATACATGAGTAGGTAAACCCCACCAGTTTTGTATAATACAAAGGTATTTTTAATAATATGAATATTATTAAAAATCTGGTGTGAAGAACACAAATGCAGGTTCACTATTAATATTTTCTGTGAACGTGTCCGAATATATCCTATCCCCAGAGACGTAGATACGTATTTCACCTTTCTACAGGCTCATCGGTACTCCCCTGCTGGAGAAAGGATATTCCCAGACACATTCACAGAAAAGAACCACATCGCCCTATTACCGTAATTATCCAGACCGAGCGCAGAAGTAAATTCGGCGCTGCCTGTTGTCAGACAGCCGAAGTACCTAGCATACCGTCCACATAATTAATGTGAAGTAACGACGCCCAGCAGGGGCGTACCGATGAGCCTGTAGAAAGGTGAAATACGTATCTACGTCTCTGGGGATAGGATATATTCGGACACGTTCACAGAAAATATTAATAGTGAACCTGCATTTGTGTTCTTCACACCATATTTTTAATAATATTTCATATTATTAAAAATACCTTTGTATTAGACTTTATCGTCTGAGTAACTGACGAATGAGTTTTTCTAAGTATTTTTTAAATGCTTTTTCCATTGGGAACCGAGCTAAGGTGTTAGAAGTGATTGTATATTTTAAATATTGTTCGGAAAATGAGCTTCAAGGAACTGTGATTGACTGTTACACTTGGTAAAAATTTTACCGAGCGACATTGAAAGCTTATTCTACACTCAAAATTACAACTGACTTATAGCGATTTCAAAGTGATCGTGGCCCTAGTTTAGCCAGTTTATTCTAATCGTTCCCCGACTTTATTTACTGATGAAGGGAAAACGATGCGATACGATTAGGGAATCCAAACCCGCAAACGCGGGAACCCACAAACGCGGGAACCCGCAAACGCAGAATTCCGCACGATTTTCGGGGGATCAGTAATGCGGTACTACACATGTGGGGTCCGCGGGATTTGCGGGACTGAATAAAAATATCCGAATTTGAAAAAATATGTATGCCAATTTGTTAGTGTATCTGAATTTGCAAAACAAACTATTTGTTAGTGTATCCAAATGCGACCGACATCAACTATGGACAGGGTATTTTCCTGCAAGATGGCGGGGGGTTTCCTTGCTACTCGAGACGCGACTGAGAACAAACAAAGTGATTTTGTTTCGTTATGTCGAGTCGAGACTGTATTTTATTTTATTTGTATGTTATTTTACAAGTTCCAAACGTGTTATGTGTGTGTATTACGTGTTTATTCAATCAATTCTTCCCCTTCCATCAGTGATAAAATACAAAATGAGTGTAACTGTCATTACAAAGACAATAAAAGCTCCAATTTCGTTTGGAAACATTTTTTTAAGGCAGAAGATGGATTTTCAGCTAAATGTAAATTATGCCCCGGGATTGGATTCCCTAGATACGATACTATTAAAAATGTTCAGGGGATGATCAAGACGCTCAACAGCATCCCAAAAAGCTATATAAAAATGACGAAAGATAACACAATTGGAACCTGAAATGTCCTAAGTAATTAAACTTGCATATAATTAACTTAAGGGTTCTAAACTGAAGAATTTATTTTAAATAGAGACTGTAGGATGAATAAATATTAAAAACGCACTTAACTTGTGTTAAATGCCGTATCGAAACTAACTTTACGACAAACAAAAGTTTCTTTACTAATATTGGATTTGAGTATATTAGTACATACTATGCCTCAACAAACTACAATAAATATTTTAAAAACGGATACCGAAAAAATATTTACTGTTAGGATTGGAGCAAAAACATAAATTCATCCGCGTAGGGTTGTTTGTATTAATAATATCGGAATTAAATGCTTCAAAGCACCGTAACATCTTCAAAGACTCTTTTTAGATCTGTTTTATCTAACTTTACGAAATACGCTAACCTCTTAGTTATTATTTTTCCATCATAAATCAGACATATTTGTAAATAGCAGTCGCAGACTGGTCAATGTTAAAATATTAGGTTACCGATGTTTGTATTTCTTGATACCGGCATTTAGCTGTTTAATGTTTCAACACGAATCGGATCTTTTCGGATTTAGCGTTCCGTCGATCTTTTATATATATCGGCACAAAACAATAATTCAATGTAAATTAGTAAAATTATATATTTTACGTGGGCGCGTTACTGTTATTATTTGCGGTGGGAATATGGGAAGATCCACTGTTGTAGTATCGCTTTAACAGGCCTAACCCAATTTAAACATTTAGCTTCAGTTGATATGTATGATGTCAACGCGTTTATGAATCATTCCTCAATTACATGCGAGATGTAAATATGATTTTTATGTAGACATGTCGACACATATGTACGTACGCGTGTATTTTAAGTAAACCAACAAGCTTTTCATAATTTAAAGTATTATAAGAACAAACAATTATTTAAATATCCGAAAATTAAAATATATTTGTTTCTTTTTTACACATTTTAATTTCAAAATGAATTTTCTATCTCTTACAATATTGCTTGTCTAGAATCGCAGCAACTGCTCTATTAGTGTATCAAAATCAAGGTTAAATATACAAATTTAGATTCGAAAACATGATTTCGAAGTTTTGCTTTTATCAGTTTTAAAACGCGTGATTTTCTAAAATTTCTTTTCAAGTGTGATTATTTTTTGTATTATTTATATGTTATTATGTGTATAATTGCATATACGCTACCGCTTACGTAAATTTAACTTCAAAAACAGAACTAAAAAGTACATTCTTGATACAAACTTTATTTAAATTGTTTTGCGTTAAAAAATCACCCTTCGCATTATTAGATTACTTGAGCTGACCTCAAAGTTTATTCCTCTGCGATTTTTCAAGATTTATTATGGTCTTCATGCCTCGTTAAAGTCTTCCTCCACCCCTGCTCTTTTAAATTAAGCTTAGCAGCTTCGAAAGCGGTTCTTTTAAATATAGTTCCGCTTTAGGGTATTGATCTCTCATTAGTAGGAACCGCGTTGTAGTCAAACTTTCGTATTGGCATTATATGAATCGCGGTTGTCTATGTCAAGCTTATATTATTCATATGTTTGTTGAGCATACAATGTCCCGTTAGTAAACCTACTCTCATCTTAACAGACTTTATGTCTCTATTTAGAAGGTCCATTGTGAACTTGGCAAATATTCCCTAAAGAACTGTTTTAACTGTCTTTAACCTGGGGAGTGCCTACACCTTTCCCTAGATCTATTTTCAGCCCACTTTTTCATGACCGTTTTAATAATTGTTTTTGCAACGCCAAATGAAGGTTCCGGTCCTATGAAGGCTGTAGATGAGGCCTCTCCAGCCAATTCGTTCGCCTTCCCATTTAACCTATGGCCTTCGAGCCCTGGAACCCAGGCTAATGTCAGGGCACACACACAATCCCATACGAGTCTAGATTTAACCTGTACTGATTCCAGTACCTTTGACATTGCTTGGTCGTCGAACGCAATAATACTATGCGGCTGCTTGGCCTTACTTGGATCATGGTCCTTTCTTTAACCCCATATATTTCGGCTCCAACACTTCTCTGTTTTAGAGCTGTGAGTGTGCCAGATAGGTTTTGCCTGAACACGTGGGCCTTTTTTCACACCTCCCTATTTGGTATATTTCTAATCAAAATTTAATTTCTGGACCATGGCATCACTCGGTTTCCTTGGAATGGGATCTGTCTTGAGTTCTTCTATCAATGGTGTTCACCGCTGTGGCCTTCACTCATAGGTGTTTGGCCTTGCTAGGTAGGCTACTGACTTTGCATCTCCTTGTACATAGATATCTAGAAGTGGTTCTCCAGAAGGTTTCTAAAAACTTGTCAGTCTATATGTTCAGATATCTAGAGCAGTTGGAACACCACGGCAACAGCCAGAAGAGTTAACTACAAAGTTAATCCTAGACACGTTAGTTTGAGCGCTGTTTTTCTTCGATTTCATTTATTAATTGAACTTGTTCATCATCGGCTAGTGTTTAATCACTCGCTTAGTTGTCTGCTGGTATAACCTTTTTGATGTAATGTCAATATCCCTGTAAGTTTTCACGTTATAGCTTGCACAATCGTACATAAACTAACCACCTAATCAGCACGATTACGGGTGAGATCTTTGCTATAAATTACATTTATTACATATTTTCAAGGATATAAATATAAGTTCATTGAAACTCTGCCCTTCAAGCCCTTTAACAGAGTCACTAATAATTACTTAGTTTTTCTTAATTAAATAGAAACAGATTGTATGTACAGAGAGGTTAAAAAATTGAAGATCTTTCCCTGCTACTTATCATATCAGCGACTCTCTTGGCAAGATTATGTTTTTTTTTTCTTAATCACATACTGACATTTGCAAATACAGTTAAGAATTTAATATGACAAATTATTTAATTTAATTTTTTTTTTGTGAAAGCCTTTTTTTGATAACTAATAAGTCTGCTTTCTTATAATCTCACTTCTGTGAGCAGCAGTGTATTTTTTATACTATGAAAGTTCAGTATTTAAATGTTATAAAGCTTACAGTTTAAAATTTTATTTGCTCGAGATTAATAAAGCTTCTTATTAATATATATATATATATATATATATATATATATATATATATATATATATATATATATATATATATATATATATATATATATATATATATATATATATATATACGACGCTTTAATTAATCAATATCGGTGGTTTAAATTGACTATGTCCAGACATTGATTTCTAATGGCAAAAGAATAAATTTATTACGTTTATCCTAATCAAGAATCTATTATTAATATAATATATTCAATTATATTAATACAAAAAAATTTAGTTATAGTTGCTTAAACTTGTAAAAAGTTTAAGCAATTATAACAACTACTACCTGCTAAGAGAATACAAATTTTATTCAAACAATTAAATTTTCATCACGTTTTTAACATGTATTATTATTACAGTTATTTACTAATGATTTTCTACAACTTTAAAAAGATATATTTAGCATTAGAACGTGCGCGAATGGATACGTGAAAAATTATGAAGGCAAATAATGGTATCTATTTTTAAACGGTCGTTTCAGAAATACAAAAGTATGTCTTACATAAACACAAGTTAAGTAGATTGTAAAATAGGATTAGATTTATAAATTTGACTAAGAAACTTGATGAATCACGGTCGTATAGTACGAGCTGAAAGGTGTAAATGTTTGGGACTTTTTTCTTCGTGAGTTTAATGATGTATGTATCAAATCCTCAAATACCTTTCGATATTTATGCTATATTAGATTCGAAAATTATTTTCTCCTAATGAAATGATACGAAATATATTAGGACTACTATTTTTTGATAATTTTATTATTGCAAACGTAGGATGAACTTATTTTTTTGCTGCTAGACTAACGCAATATAAAGAAGATTTAATAGAAGTAAAAGGAAGAAAGAAAAGTAGGTGTTATTATATTTTTTAAAAGTAAATTTTTGTTACGAGATGTTCGAATAAAAATTTTTTGGTTTTCGATTTAATTTAAGGGCAAATAGTTTTTTGTCTCAGATATATAGTTTCAAATAACTCAAGAATCTTCGATCGGCTAATGATATCTATAGGTATATTAGTTAAATTCGTATCTTATGTGTATGCAAATGGATTGTTTTTGCTCATACTAAGCACATGGAAGAAAAATAGAATCTAGCATAGCTGTCGGTCAAAAATTGTGTTGTCACATTGTTTTCAAGACAAGATTAGCAGAGTTGCATAAAAATCGAATACACCAGAGGACCATACAACGCGACAGTATTACAAAAGTCTTAAAATACCTTCAGGGAATCTGTACAATCCGAACAATGGCAAGCTGTATGAAAGCCTTGAACGAAGGACAACAAAATGCATCATTGTTCTAATATTACTGGATTTAGAAGCTCAAAAAAGATATAAAATCTCTGCTCGCAATTAATAATCGTATCCTAAATACGTACTTCGACAACTAAGTTGTCATCATCAGTAGGTAGAACCACTAATAAAAGTATCGCGCATGGGGCACAGTAAAGCTAACACATGCAAACGCGCAACAACTTTACACGGCGTCCACGTATATACTAACTTTAAAATAAAATTCACAGACTAAAAATTACGACAAACTTATCTCTCTTAAGAAAACGGCATTCTCCGCCCTCGACCTTTTCTGCCTCTTTTCTAAGAATGAAAAAAGATAACTGTATGGAATAGGACCATTATCCGAGTTCAACGTATTACTTTTATTTTTAACGATATGAATGCTTTCATATGCGTCGAGATCTCTGGTGTTATTGATGGCTTTGACAAGTCTTAACTCTTTAACCAACACGTTGTGATCCGTGTGTAGAGCACGATAAGCTACGCTAGATTTTTCTGGTCTATTAAATATGATATGTGATATGTGTTCTTTATAACGAGTTATTATTGAGCGCTTCGTTTGACCTATATATTTTAAATTACAATCGTCGCAATTAATTTCGTATATACTTGATTTCAAATCCAAATTAACTTTATCTATGGTAATACCTAGGAGGCTTTCGATGGTGTTTTCGGACCGAAAAGCAACTTGGAGACCTCGTTCTTTAAGAACTCTATAAATGTTTTTCGTGATTGGGTGATATGGTAAACACACGTACTTTTTCTCCTGGTTACGTTGAGATATCAAACTTGTACATTCATGGATGGTCTTTTTTAAATAAGTTTTTCTAATTATTCATTATTTCTATGTCAAAGCCATTATATCTCGCGATGTTTTTAATGAAGTCTAGTTCTATTTCATATCTTTTGTTAACGGAAAGTTTAATAACCGATTGAGTAAGAAATTAAAAGAAGCTGTCTTATGTTGAAAACTATGATTTGAATCCGCAGTGACATTGGTTTCTTTCCGAAAAATATCGATTTCTATTTTATGCTTATTTCTAATTACTAATGTACCTAAAAATGATATTCTATCATTATTTTCCTTTTCGGCCGTGAATTTAATAATCGGAAATTCCAAATTTAACTGTTTAACAAACACCTCCAATTCACATTTCCGTGTATCAAAAATCGCGAAAATGTCATCTATCTACGTACCTGATCCAGATTCTTGGAAAATATTTAGCGTTATTTTAAAATTCTACTTTAAATTGACTCATGCATAAATTAGCTACACAAGGTGATAGGCAGTTAGTTACCTTTTGTTGTGCCTTATTTCGGTTCAAAAATTTTCTCCTACTTGGAAACAATTTTGCGTCATAAAGAGTTGTCAATCTCATGTATTCCTTTATTTTTGAAGGTTCAATGTTATTCTTATGAAGCAAGTCTTCTAAATATTTCAAGGTTTCTGGAATAGGTACCGCAGGAATAATGGCGTTACATCGAATGTAACTAAAATTTCCCCGTCTTCAAGTTCAGAATTTTTAATTGATTGAACAAATTCTAAAGAATTACTAACTGACAAACTTTCTGGTTTCACGGGTAAATTTTTAAATTCATTCGCTAACCATTTAGAAATCATGTAAGTCGATGAGTTGATACCTGAAATGAGAGGTCTCATCGAGTTACCTGATTTATGTATCTTTGGCAATAAATACATTCATGGTACTAAAG
Organism: Melolontha melolontha; assembly: GCA_935421215.2. Classification (NCBI taxonomy): domain Eukaryota; kingdom Metazoa; phylum Arthropoda; class Insecta; order Coleoptera; family Scarabaeidae; genus Melolontha; species Melolontha melolontha. Next base: position 1,509,098 of record OW285239.1, on the reverse strand, counting down.
GATGACTAACATTTAATTTATATTTTTGGGTAAAAGTTACTAAAATTGGATATTTCTTTAACGCGTCTTTAGTGTCATTAATCATTTTAGGTAACGGATTTCTCTTAATTTCTACATACAGACCTTTGACAATTAAATTTGAAATTTACCTCTGTGAAAATAATCGATTTTGTCCATAATTACTAACTTGTTCCCTTTATCTACTTTTAGGTAAAAGCTTTAGATCTGAGAGTTTTAATGGTATTCCATTCTTTATTAACCTTTCCATTTGGATTTAGAAGGATAAGATTTAAGAACTTATAGCATATGTTTGGAACCATTTTGTTACAAAAACCAAAAAGATATGTTTATAAAGGATTAGTAATGTTATTAAAACCCAATGGAATGTGCAAATAATGAATTCTATGAGTATGATTCTCATACTTAATCTGGGAATGTAAAATCGGGACTTCCTACCATGTTCGAAATTATTAGTTTTTTTATATCCGTCTTAACCAATTTATTGAATGTTAGAAACGAAACTCAAATTTCACCTTTAAAATCTTGTATTTTGTTTTACAAAACTTGTTATTCAAAATAGTTTTAAAATGAAAACTTTAATGTAAAATGAAACTGAATGGCCCTTTATTTCAACTAAATTTTAATTAAACCGCCATGGATTTTAAAGATTATTAAACAAAAACAAAGAGAGGACGATTGTATTTACGCGTATCAAATTACAAATGCAATGTAAGACACGCATTGAAATAGTTAAGTTTACAATCCATCACAGACTTAATTGATGCGTGAAAAAGAAATGCAAGGAGGGGTTTGCAGTTAATTGACCATTGCATCAAACATTAAAATAACTGACATTAATTTGTCACATATTTCCCGTTCTTCAAACAACGACGCGTAACAGCTTCCACGGCATTAAGGAACACAATGACGGTACTCGTCATCCACAAGAAACGTAATTTGAGGAGAGAGGATGTTGGTTTTTGCCGATTCGTGCTGAGATCGTTACTTGTTCGTCGTGTTCTTTTTTTCCTTCTAGTTCTTGCCCGCTAAAGAAAGAAGCTTTGTGAGTAAGATGGGATGCGTTATATGAAAGTTTTCTATGACGAAACGAACATGTCACTCGATGCATTATGAGCAATTTACGCGGTGTGTGTCTGTGTGTGTGAATGGCAAACGTGACGTGATCTTTGGCCGTTTTTGTACATCCTGTTTAACTCATTTAAATTTGAAAATATTATCTACAGAGGATATGTTTATTTCAGACGGATGTGAATTTCACTTCCTCACAGTTTAACTTTTAACATTTGAATGTATAAATTAAGAATAACTAAGTATTTCGTCGTACATAGAATACTAAAAGTCAAAGATCAGTATTTTTTACATTTTTTGTTAAATTATTAATTGCAGGCAAAATACGTAGTATGTATTTGATTGTATACATAATATACCAGTGATTAACAACTGAGTGTCTCAAATTATATGAAGAAAAGCAGTCACAAGAAAACAAAATATTACGTTACCATTTAGCTAGGTGGCTTTCATCTAGAGTGGAGGCACATCAATATAGGTTCCGTAAGTTGCGGCTGTGTCCGTCAGATGGAAACTCTTGGCATAGTTTTGCACCCGTTACGAATACAGTGATTGTAGTTTTGGCGTTCGTAATTTTGAAATTAGTCAATGAGCGGCGCTCAATGTTCTTCTATGCATTGTCTTAATAACTTTTCTAATATAGTAAGGGTGTTATTTATGGTGAAAGTATCTGTCCAGCAGCATATACTGATGATTCTGTTGTAAGATGAAACAAGTATCTGCATGTCTGGAAAGATACTTTCACACAAATATGAACTATATTGTGTCCTCCACGCCCTATTTTTAATCATATTTTTATATTATTCAAAATATTCAAAATCAATAAATATCTGAAATACTAATTACATATGCTTCAAAACTGTAAACTGCGTCAATATTTTATTGTTTAACTGTGTAGTCAACTAGTAAAAAAATATAGGAGTAACAGTTGAAAAGGTAAATTCTTTCAATGGAGACTGTGGTTAAATAAAAATTTAAAAAAAGGTATATAACCCCTTACCACAATTATTAGTCGTATCCTAAATACGTATTTCGACAACTAAGTTGTCATCATCAGTAGGTAAAAACTACTAATTAAAAGTCGCACAAGGGGCACAGTTAAAACAAGAGAAACGCTTCCGCACAACTATTATACACTGCAACCTTGTATAGACTAAAAGTCTATACAAGGTTGCAGTGTATAATAGTTGTGCGGAAGCGTTTCTCTTGTTTTAACTGTGCCCCTTGTGCGACTTTTAATTAGTAGTTTTTACCTACTGATGATGACAACTTAGTTGTCGAAATACGTATTTAGGATACGACTAATAATTGTGGTAAGGGGTTATATACCTTTTTTTTAAAGTTGAAAAGGTAATCAAAATAAAGAAGGAAGAAATAATAAATATCCTACTAGTTATATTTTTCTTATTATTATATATTTCTTACCAATTATTAGACGTAAAACTTAAAAATCATATTGTATATGCTGGTACCGTATGTAATTGATTACAAATTATTTATATGCATAACTACCAAAGAGGTTGCCAACATTGGTTGGTCAAGTGTAAGTCCGGTGATCATTATTAATGTTTAACTGTACTTTTTTGCCCACCATTGTGTGTCTTATATACGTGCTTAAAATGAAAAAATATATTACTAAGTGAAGACGTGTACATACATTGCAATTGACGTCTTCGAAAACTATTTCAAGTGATCTATTATTCTGATTTGATTCTTATTAATTTTAAATGCGCTTTTCTCTACGTATTCAATTGATCTAATGTAGATTAGCGTGATATATTTAAAGAAATATTCTACGAAAAAAGGGAACTAATTTAATTTTTTATAAACATATAACGCTATGCGATTGTTTACTAATTTTTTTATTTAATTATATTACAAATAAGATTAGAAACGACTAAAATTTCACACACCTATTTCTCATATCGGAAACCGCTGCAAGAAATTGTTTAGTGAAAATTTAATGCCATCAAACTTTCTCTTTTATTGTAAAAATCAAAGCGACGTAAATAATAAGTTTGATATATGTAGTAATAATGTGATATAATTCTATGACTAATTTTGAATCGACAATTCTAATTCAAAAAAGTTGTACAGTCCTTCGTTAAATGACACGAATTCAAATTTGAAAATGAGCGATTGGAATTAAAGATTTTTTTTAAATTGGAATTGTAAAGTTTCAGTGATGTTATGTTCAAAATAAAACAAGTACGAAATGTTTTTAAAAATCACTAGAATACTATTTTATTATTTATAATACATTTATTATACATGGAAATGTTTTAAGTTTCTTACTGTACTACGTACCCTTAACTAACTGTAATATACCAAAATATGCGGTTATATATCGATAGATTATTTGTTCGTAATAAATTTGTATACAATATAAACAGGATGTTATTCATTCAATATAAAACGTGGTCACAAAGACGTGTTAAATAAGCAATATTTGTTGCTGATAATCTGCATGAGAATAATACATGAAATGTGTATTTGAAATCGATACGGATATTAGACTGTTAACAATGATTCATATGCGTATCAAAATATAGAGATTGCAAACGAATGCAGTAATATACATTAGAAAAATAACACTTTACTTATTAGTGGATATGTATATGTGTATATATGAAACAAATATAAAATATTAACTTAAATAGATATACATATATGTATGTATATGTAACACTGTTTATAGTATATATAACAGTGACGTAGCTAATCGATTAATACGGATTCTTAGTGTTTTTAACATTTCCTCATTAGCATATTTTTAATTAAAATACATATTGGAACCTAGTACAATATGGTTACTTGTTTGAAATAATAAAACTAGTTGCTTAGACGTTTTCCAGATTGACATTTCGTTGTTCAAATAAGTCCACATATTGCACCGTTGCCGCTGCGGCTGCCTGATTTTCTTAAGAGACTACCAGTTTCAGAAAAAAGTTTTGAAGTTGTATCCAAAGTTTTCTTAAATTGTATATAATCTATTACAAAATGTGGAAACTCAACTTGAAATTCTACCATGCAATCTTGAACTGAATAAACCCCATAAACCATCAATTTTATTACCACTTCGAAAATAAGCTTGGACTAAAAAAATTTATGTTCTAAGGTGAAAGCCATTTTAAAACTGAGAAGCAATTTATTTAAACCAGAATCGACGCACGATTATTTTATGCACTAACTGATATTTGTGATTGACATTATCAAATGTCCTTTGGATTTACGTTTACGGAACAACAAACACATATTAATATATTTGCGTCTTATTCTATCAAAAATTCAAAGTAACCTAGATTGACTTTTCAAATGAACACTTGTTACGAACGTAGGAAAACCACGATATCCACATCGGCAACATACATCTACCAACACATTCCGTAGACTAAATGAGCGACTTCCAAAATCTTCCACGTTTATACACAATTATCGCAATAGCGGTGGACCTAGACAGCGTCGTCCACTTCGACTAGAAGAACAAATTTTTGATGCTGTTCATGAAGATCCAGCGTTCAGCACTAGATGAATATCCCGGGAACTGAATATTCCAAGTAAAACAACATTATTTCAGAATATGTTTCATGAATGATAAACATGCACAGAACAATGTTTTGCAATAAGATGTTAAACAGAATTCCAGAAGAGCCGAACTTTTTATTGCATATTCTTTGGAATGATGAATATTTGTTTACGAGCGATGTAATGTTTAATAGGCATAATTTTGATTTTTTGGCGGATGAGAATCGTAAGGCATTTAAATAGATTGAATATCAGAAAAGGTTTTCCTTAAATGTCTGGCTAGTACTGGATAACAATACGCGAATTTCGAAAGAATGGTTAGACGGAAACTTTCCCTAACGATTGGATAGGATATTATTGCCAACAAAGTCTTCGTATTTAACCCTCCCAACTTTTTGGGGTTTTTTAAAGGAAAAACTGCAGCCAACACCTCCAGCCAACAACGTAATTAACAGAATTAATGCAGCAGTTCAATTAATTACCTCCGACATGTTGCAAATCCTCCTGAATTCTCTACCTAATACCAAATTTCGCTGAAAATTTTTCATTTTTAAATTCTTCTACATTTTTATGCTAGGTATCTGTAGATAATAGTTTGTTATTGCAATAATAAAAGTGTCATGAGGCAGGAAAAAAATTTTCAGTTCAAACGTCAGTTCACTAAACAGTTTACTTCAGTTGCTACTATTGAACTTTGCTGAGCAATGGCCGATAGACATTTGAGTATTGCTCAAAAAGTATAAATTATTCGAATTGTTGGTTATAATGTATGTTCTGCTCGAGAAGCTGCTAGAAAGCTTAACGCGAGACATCCTGAACGTCCACTTATCCGTCATCGTGCTGTTTACATACTTGAATAACATTTTCAACACTACTGGAAATTTTGCTAAACCACGTCAACGAGAATTAAACAATCGAGAACACCATTTCGATGCAGTAATATTAGCAGCGTATCGTAATAATTCTCATACGAGTTTACGAGATATGGCTAGAAATTTAAATATCTCTTACTCTAAAATTTGGAAATGTTTCTTCGTCATAAATCGAAAGCCAAGATATTTACACACACTTGAAGAAGATCTCAATAGAAGAATGGAGTATTGTCTATGGCCTCAAGGCAATTTTCTAAATTACAGAGAATTAAAAAAAATGTGACAAAGCTATCTTCACTACTAATGGTGTTGTTTCGTCACAGAAATGTAGATACTGGACAAGAGAAAACCCAAAATGGGTTATCAATTGTAAAAGGCAATATACGCAGAAATGTATGGTGCGGAATTTTAAATACACGAATCATTGGCTCGTTTTTCTTTCTTAATACTCTAAACACAGAAAGTTTTTTACATTTTTTAAACACTGAATTAATTGATGTGCTTGATGATTTACCACTGAATGTGAGACGAGATTTGCATTTCCAGCTAGATAGATCCCCGTTCATAACATAAGAATTGTGCGAGCATGGTTAGACGACAACTTTCCGTTCAGATGGATAGGCTCTAATAGCCCTTTAATAGAGTGTGCTCCGAGATCACCTGACATTACACCACTCGACTTTTATTCTTTGGGGGGCTACTAAAAATGTAGTGTATGCATTTAAACTGAATTGTTTTATTGCTTCACGGCATTCTTATTATTGCAATAACAAACTATTATCTACTGATAGCATAAAAATGAGGAAGAATTTAAAAATGAAAAATTTTCAGCGAAATTTGGTATTAGGGATTCTTGAGTGATTTGTAAAAACTTTTCCCAATAGTTTTTGCTCTATCTTAATCGCTAGTATGACATTCCTTGAAACACTAATTTTTATTTTAATTATAGTTGGCTAGATATTGACTTTGTAAAAACTCTATTCATACGAAAAGGTGCATTGTCATGGCCTACACAGCTGACAAAAATTTTATATTGATTGCTTTCAAAATAAAAAAGTTATTTAGGTGTCCCCATGAAAAGTCAAACACACTTTATATCTTCCTTTGCGTTTAATAAAGCTGGTACAATTCTAGATATGCTTAATCAGTTCTTAAAGACTCCTTCCTGAGTAATATGTATTTCATATACGATCCAATATTTTGCTTTTCATTTTTTAATCCGTTTAATCAGCTTGTAAGTTGAGAGCTGACCCTCCAAATTCTAGCAACCTTATTTTAAAAGTATGTATGTAGTTGGAAATAACAATTATTTCCTAAACAAATATAGTAAAAAATTCAAGCAACAGTATTAAATTATAAAATTTATCAAAAATAAAATAAAATAGAATCGCTAAATGAAACAATGTTTTTCTAAAAAAAACAAGCAAACAATTTCAGAAAACAATGTATAAAATTTCACTTTCTAAATATTTTATAGCTTGACCTGCATTTCTTATTGTCATCAATTTTACCAGCTGTTGGTCTATACCAGCAACAAGACATCAGAATTGTTTTTTAAATTTTTAATAACACTGTAGTGAATATATTCTCTGAATTTTAAATATGCATCTACGTTTGCTTTTTAAGTACAATGTTGGCGGGCGCTGACGAAGATCGCATTTTAAGAAATGTTCTGTAATTAAATTTGTTTTTAAGTAACACGTGGAACGAAATTTGCTTTAATTATTCTAGTTTTCAATGACACTTCCCACAATATTAACGTGATGAGATGCTAATTTTATAATTTCCAAAGTATAAACAAAATACTAAATACATACTAAAAAAAAAGAAATAAATTTTATTATCGACCAAAAGAAAATTCCAGCTACTTACAGAACATTTCAAAACTTAAATGTATGTGTATTAGAAATTAGTACAAAACAAAATTAACGAAACTATAAAGATTTTTAGAAAAGAGGAAACATGAAGTCGGGATATTTGTTGACATTATACATCATGCGTGGTAGAAACGTTTTTATTAAGATGATTTTTGCTGTTGGGATACTGAATGTATTTAATGATGTATGATACTTTTCTTTTTTAAGAATGTTTAAAGAAGTGATCGTGGATAGTACTTTTTAAGACTTTTATTCAATTTAGTAGAATATAAAGAACAAATATGTTATAAAGAATTGTCTGTTAGGGATCGACAGTCAGAGGTACATGACGTCAGCGCCAGGGACGGAGCGAGGACACCATGAATCCCGATTTAACATTTTTCACACGCGAATCAAAATACGGATTTACCAAGTAAGAGTAAATACATCTTCTCCAGAAGTAATATTGCAGGGTTTATAAGACATATTCCACTTCCTCTGATACTCGATGACGAGAATATGTGAAACATGTGATTTGCATCATATTTCTGTACGTTTGTTGTAAGAGCCGTCAAGCAGCCTTCATATATGCAGCTCCATGTGTTACAAATAGTAACAATTGTTCTTTATTTATATCGTCTTTTTCACCCTATTACGATTTCAAACACGACATTACGCTAGGTGATATAAATTCAGCATTAATAGTTTCGATTCTCTTAGATGCAAGTAGAATTGTATATACATCGCCGTGTCGCTATCCATCACGTATTTACCCAATACGAGACCCGTCCCGTTTCAATTGGCACACCTCTAAAATTTTTAGTAAGTAACATTTTAGAAGAAGAAATCCTGTTCATAAATATGTTAAAAGTTTTTTATTTTTCATCAAGCCTTTTTGCCAACAATTACAAACTAGTTTACAACTTATTTCGAAAAAAGAAAATCAATAATAATAATAATTTATAAATAAACTTCAGACGAACAACCTCTGACAAACATTAACGAAACTTTACCATTGCGTTACATCGCCTTTAGCTTTGATAACGGCATGGATTCTCCTGGCCATTGTATTTACAAGTTCTTGGCAATCTTGTGCCGTGAATCCATGCCATATTTCTCGAAGCCTGGTTTTCAATTCTCCCACTGATCTTGCAGGAGCTGCGCGCAAGGCCTTTTTCATTTGATGCCATAGAGTCTCTATGAGCGATAGGTCAGGGCTGCTTGAGACCCATTTTAACAATGGAATATTATTGTCCTTAAACCATTTTAATGCTGTTTTTGACGTATGACACGCAGCCCCGTCCTGCTGGAATATAAAATCATCCCCCGAATTCAAAGTTTCTTCCATCGTGGGTAACAAACATTCCTTAAGAATGGTTAAATATTTATCGGTATTAACAATACCATCTATAAAATATAACCACCCGACACCTTTTGCCGACATCGACCCCCACATCATAACGGATGCCGGAAATTTTACTTTTCGTTTCAGACAATCTGGATGAAATGTCTCATGTCTTTCACGGAGGACTCGACTCCGACTGTCACCTATACAGACTTCAAATCGAGACTCATCACTCCAACGTATTTTGTTCCACTGTTTCAAGTCCCAATTACTATGGTCTCTGGCCCATTTCAATCTATTTTTCTTTTGTGTTGAGGTCAATAAAGGTTTTTCTTTGGCCTAGAGAAAAAGATATTTAACAAAACAAAATTAGTATTTCAAAAGTGTCACCTTGTACGACCCAAATCCAAGTTTCTTAGCTTCTCTGTGACATGTGGATCTTGATACACGTCTTCCTACAGCATCACTCCATAGTACACTCAACTGGCCATAATTAGCACGCCTATTTTGTTTTATTATTCGTTTCAAAGCTCTTCTGTCGTTATCAGTGAGTTTGCTTTTCTTTGTATTACGGGGTTTTGGGGTCACTGAACTGTTTTTCTTGTAAAATTTTATTACATTTCTAACACTGTACCTTGATATATCCAACAATTTTCCAATTTCAGAATATGAATTCCCTTCATTCGATAGTTTTACAATTATTGACCTAATTTCTTCATCAATTGCTTTACCTCTTGCCATTGTTTATTTAATTATAATAACTACAGCGTATAATAATAATATTTACTGCCCACGATATAACCTAACGATGAATTAATGGAAGTTTTGACATACCTTTCATAGCTACCTCGATTTTTACCAATTTTTATGTGTTAAGAATACATGAACAAATCAGACACAAATGGTTAACTGGTGAATTTTGTTTTTATCTAATATATTTTATTTGAAGTACATATTTAACATATATTGTCCAACGTTTAAGAAAGAGTGTTATCCTTTTATTTTTCAGTTAAAAAAATTGATAGTAACCGTTTTTCAAACATGTTTTGAGTAAAATTTAAAATTTTAGTAGGTGTGCCAATTGAAACGGGACGGGGCTCGTAGAACTCGAGTAACTAATAAAACAGAACAATAAATCGCCCCCCTACAAATTCATTTAAGTTCCCTCCAGGAATGTACCCCTGACTGCCCAACCCTAACTGATCATTTTAACTAAAAAAATTTTAAATGTTACTTATAAACTAATAAAATTCAAATCAATAAATCAGTAAATGTTTTGCGTGTTGTAGTAATTATTTTAAACGATTTATATCATTAGAGATTATTCGTGAGGAGACTATCATCTTTATGAAAATCAATTTTCCAAATGTCAGCACACGATATCTCCCCTTCGACACTTAAATCTACATGCAAAGTTCAACGTCCTTAAAGCTGCAAAAACATTCCAGCACATCCCTTATATTTTTTACTGTTACACCAGCCCGCAGTTCTACGATAGCATGCATATTTTTCATTTAAAAATATTATACTTAACAGCATTTAACAGATAAAATTATATATACCCACATATACGTATGTATGTCATAAATATCTATGAAAAACAAGGCTTCAACAAATCCTCTATATATAGTGTGCCCATAACACTTTTCCACAAATGTTGGATTGCACTATTTCCTCATTAAGTTATATTGTATACATCTGTATAAGTGGTCTGCATATTGTTTTGAAACAAAGTTATTTCATTCGTTTTTCTTTCATAGCGAACAATAGACAACTTTTGTAACACTGACACAATCTACCAGGTCATCATTCAAATGTAGTCGATATTAAACACAATAAGTGTCGAAAACTGTACAAAAAAAGTTGTGTTTGCAAATTACTTCTTGCATTGTTAGTTTGTTGCTGTATGAATTAATGACGAGAAGAGAGATCTCAAAAATTTAGATTACGAAAAAAGGGAACTTAATGTATGTCATGCCGTTATCTTTCTATTTTTTTTTATATTGAATTTTGTATTGGCGATTGCTTGTTCTCCTTTCATGTCCCTAATATTTCATAATATTGAACGGCACCGTTGAATTGAATACTGGAATTCTAGAAATATCAAAAGAAATATACTAATGATGTTTAAATCTTTTTTTTTTAATTCTTATAAAATATAACTACATTATTATATCAATGTATCACCCTTGTGTGAAGCTTCTCTTAAACATTTAAATAGTAGTTAAGACTATTTGAATGTAATTGTACAATTTTAACAAAGTGGTGTCCAACGTATTTATATTATTAACATTATCAAAATTGTGTAAGCAAAGTTTAAGAATATTGAAAAAAAGTTATTATTTTCAAATAAGAAGTAGAAAATTAATTTGATTAAAGACATAATGAAAAAAAGCTTTTTTAGCATCCTACAAGAAATCTTATTAAAATTATTTAATACTTCTGATAAATTTACTAATAGTCTAAAAGTATTTTATATAATTCACCACAGAACAATTAAGGCATAATTTGGAAAAAAAATAAACAAAAATAAATAGAAGCGTTACCAGAATATAAACTATTTAATTGTTTATTCTTTTTTTATAGTTATGAGAAATAAACTGAATTTATTATTTATTCAACAATGTACTTCTTGTTGATGTACAAGACGCAAAACGCGTCCCCGCCAACTTTACTTGCCCGATATGTTTATTCAATGCATAATGTAGCATTGATTGGATAAGCATTAGGGATAGGTCAGAAGTAGGTGTGGTATACACATACATATTGCGTATGTACTCGTATTTCTATCGTATCCATCGTCGACGTATCTGATCAGACTGGGCACAGACACGCCTGGTGCCTGTTATGGTACCTCCTTTCTCTCTTATCTAGTGTACTGGTGGGGGTATCGTTCACGTCTCCGCCGTTAACTTACCACGTTTCCAAACGGTATACCGTATATCTAGCCCGTATCGATATATGTAACCATAACATCCGTTTACAAACATAACTCCTAAGATCAGCATTTTCTACCACTTCGCTTTATCGCATAATATTGGTCAACAAATAATCAACATGCTTATGATGTCTTGGGGATAAAAGAATAGGCAGAGCAAGTGAGGCGTGGTTTATTAATATAAGGTCCAAAGAAATTTTTTTTTAATATAGCTGCTGGATGTTTCTCCCTTTTCTTAAAATTGACTGACCGATAGGCGAATGGTAATGCACTGGCTTTTTGTGCCGGGGGTCCCGGGATCCGATCCGGGGCTCGACTGTCCAAGAAAGTTTTCGTGGTTAGTGCCGACAGTTAAGCATCTTACAGCGTTCCACGGGCGCAGGCGTTATAATAACTCATGCCAATGCCCCCTGTAATTGACGGTTAATATATTCATGATGGTAAATTGCAAATCGTTACATTATTAGGTTATAATATATACTGCTTAGATTTTCGATATCATTTCTGTTGTTAATTCAATTTTTTTCTTGTTTAATATTAATTATTTCTTTAATTTCCCTTTTCCTTGTGTTGTTCTTTATCGATTATCTGTATGTTTCCAAAATCGAAATGGTGATCGCGTTGTAGTTTGTGTGTAAATGAAGCAGTTTTGTCTGTTTTGGAGTATTTGTGGGCTTATAATCTTTTGTATAATCGCAATCGCGACATGGTATTTTATAGATGGCCTGTGTTTCTCATTGTTTTTCTATTTTAGGTTTTAGTTTTGAAAATAGATGTTTATTAGTATTACTAAGTTTAAATGTTGTAGCTATATCATATTTTTGCCAATGCCCTCTGTAATTGACGGTTACAATTGACCACAAGATATAATAGTTTCTATGTCACTCAGGATTATATTTTTAAATAAAATATAAAGTAAAATTAACGAAAATTAATGAATATTTCGCGGATAGCAAGATTTAAATTTGAAAATGTCAAGTATCAATGTGACCAACTGCATATTTATATAAAAATAAATCTGTGAACTTTCTAATTCTCTAATTTAAATAATTTCAATTTATTAATGCAAAAAATGCAAAATAGAAAATATATTATCAAAAACTCGTTTCATAAGGCCTTTTGCCGCACTCGTTCTTTAGAAAACTCGGCTCATTTTCTAAACTGAACTCGTGCGACAAAATAGTGCCTAATGAAACTTGTGTTTTGATATACTATTGTGTGGATTTGTCATTTATTGATATTACACAGCGCTAAAAATTTTAAGTGCCCCTCTAATTGGGTTTAAGATTTATAAATTATAATCTGTAGTGCTATGTTTACTAGAGAATCGATAAAATTGGAAATAAAAATTGGCAAAAGTATCTAGAAGGAAGATTTATCATCCCAAAAAATTTTATATAAAATTTCGTATATTAAAAATATTATAAATTGCTCTCGTGATTTTGACTCCGGAAAAGTGTGCTGTGATCAAAGCAAATGTTGCTGGTAACCTGGTAGTCAATGATTGAAGAATGTGCGGTTTTTCGGTAAAAAGTGAAATTATTTTATACCAGCTATTGAATTTTAAAAAAATTAGTTAGTTTAAGGGTTGAATAACTGATCAAAAACACGGCAAGCAAATCTCTGCCGACGCAAATTTAACAATAACTAACACAAATTCGAGACAGGTTTTTTTAAAAGTGCGTGACGGTGAAACAAATCTGAATCCATCACTTTGAATCAAAACTACAGAATATCGAATAGCACTATATGGGCTTATCGTCCTAACCAATATTTCGGGTCACTTTTTTCGCCGGTAAGATATTATTATAATTTTTTTGAGATACTTTAGGGATTGTTTTGTTGATTATTTATCACGTGCGTGCTCACACCATCATAGGACAATGAAATATTTTACCGAAACTCCTGTAAAGCAATAAAAAAAAAGTCGGGAGAACTGGGCTGAGTGGGCACTCGGTTTACTATAGTTTATCCCATACAGTTTCCAAAGTTTTTATTTCCTAAACTGAATGAGCAACTCATTTTTCTGACAAGATAAAGATTGAGACATGGGAATGAATTTTTTACAAAGGCTTTTATGCCCTTTCATCACCGATACGCGCATCAAATATGTTAAATTTGATTGCCTTTTTTTCGTTTAATATCTTTAAAATTTTTCAAGTTCACTTTTGTTGAAAACATGGTGTACGTTGCATGCATACATTTAGTAATTTTAGTAATTACATATTACAATGCCTAAATGCATATGGAAATCTACATCAAATACAAACAAAAGTTTATAAATTTAGTTTTTGTTCTTTTGTATTTTTTTAAATGATATTAAAAATAGTATCAAAAGTAAAGCACTTGCCTCGATTATTCACTTTGAATTGAAAATTTTCTTAATTTAGTCCTGTCTACTTTACTTACTATATACATACGTACAATAATGCTTTTTTTGAAATTGAATACTAACTAACAGTATGCTAGTATTGTAATCCCATTTACTAAGAATCGTGTAATCAGATGCTCTGTAAAAGTATTTGCATAACAACTGAAACCTACGCAAATACAACGGGTTATCCGAGTTCAAGAAAGGATTTTCTAATTCCTGATTCTTCAACTTAATACTACTATAGCGGGAAAAAAACTATGAAACTAAAGGAAAATATTAAAGAGTGTAAATAAATAGAACTTTTCCAGCTAAAATTTACAATACATACACATAATTTAAGTTAAATATGGTTTTATTAGAACAGGAAGATATAAAACTGGCAACGGCTTCCCCCCGAAAAGCATTTTATTTCTTAGAAAAATAACTAGTTATTGTTTTAAGGCCGCAAAGGACGGTTCGATCCACCCAATAAAAACTTCAATTTCATCCTTTGCTCTAATATCACAACACAAGTACATCAAAGACAAATTACTCATTAAGATAGTTAAAATACTACGGAGATCAAGGGACAGTGCTAAATGTTCTCTTCCGTGGCCTGAATTAAGATCGTAAAAGAGCGGAAATAGGTCGGCCCCTTCGCCGCGGAATGTTAAAAACGAAATTACTTTTGTATGTGTACAAGTAAAGCGGTATGAATAGAAGTGTTCAATCTATGATATATATATACAGTACCTATACAGACCGGATCTATTCTCGGTTCATGCGGCAAATCCGAATTTTATTTTTGGCGTGCACACGTCAAAGTAATAATTTAGGATGACGTAAGTATTTGTTTTGATGCCCAGTTTTATTTTTGATTCGAACAAGTGTGTATTCAATATTGATACCACCGAGCACGCACCATAATTTTTATTTGGAACATCTGCCTTAGATTAGATGAGTTCAGTTTCATCAGTAATGTGTTTATGTCTGACGGATTCTATGAGTTTGTTTTGTAAATACAGTATTATATAGATACAGTGTGGTTGGTTTTTTCATTGTCCAGCCTACATCAGCTTTATTATCAAAAATACAACAAAATTTTACAGGAAAATGTTTTTTGTCTCGAACTGGTCTATCATATTGCATCATTAGTAATCTTTCATAGCCTACTGATTTTTAGCAGCGAAAATCAACTTTATTTTTTTTGTAATGGAACACCTGTATAATTTCTGTAAAAACGAATCCTCATTAACCCTTAAACGGCGGAATTTTTTTTTTTTGACAAAAAGTGTTCATATCCAAGAGTTTTATTCATAAACATGTTTTTATACATAAAAAGTAAATTTTGCAAAAAAAAATGTGTTTTTCTCTATAAAAATATGCGTTGCCATATGGCAACGCTAGCCAAATACAGGATCAAGTTTCTTTATTTGTTATGAAACATCAAATTACATTCTAAACATAAACCTATGTTACATTTTTTACAAATTGTTCTCACGATTGACGAACAGCCTTCTCCTGCACATCTTCTTCGTTTCTTGTCGGGATTGGAAATCAATAAATGGTCTCTACCGTCATACCTAACATCATCGGATATACGGTGTAACGTTACGCTTGACTTGGAAGTCGACTGTCTTCCTGCTCCTCTTGGTGCAACTCTATAACTAGTCAAGTAGGTTTGCACAATCTCTCTTCTATATTCCAATTGTGAAACATTGATTGATTTTGCCTTGCGTGTGATATCCCATGCGTTGGTCATTGAGGCATCTAACAGCCAGGTAAATATAGCCCACCACCACTTTTTTCTTCTAATGCTGATGCGATATCTATTCATATTTTCGTCTAATAAATCGGTTCCACCCATGAAACGGTTATATTCTGTTATAATAGAGGGTCTATTTATCTGTATTATTTTTTTCTCAGACTGAGAATAGCGTTTCACCTGCGAAATTGGTGAAATTCCGTGACAAGTAGATGCTGCTGAAACTGGAGCATTATCTAACCACTTCACTACAATAATGCCATCTTCTTTGTCCAACGCCGATGTATATTCGCCTCTTTTTCTGTTCTTTTTAAAAGCAGTTTTGGAAGGCAATGGGCAAGACTGGGGTAAACGGTTGTCCCTGATAGTACCTGTACCATCAAATCCCCTTGTTTTTAGGTAGTGCAAAACATTGAAGCCCGTAAACAAATTATCGAAGTAGAAACTAAATGGTAACTTACGCATTGGCTCAGAGAATTCATCGATCATGTTTATTAGTGGTGCTATGTATTTTCCAAATTCATTCTCGTACAAGGGATTACCATAAGGATTCTTTCCCTGATAAAGGTCAAAGTTTAGTAAGTAGCCCGACGGCGTATTTAGGCACCACATTTTATAGCCGAAACGTATAGGCTTACCGCGGATGAATTGCTTGCAGGAGTGCCGGCCAAAGTATTTTATCATGGATTCATCAAAATCCAAATATTTTTCTGCTACCCAGTTTCCCAAAAAATTAGCTTTGACCTTGTCCATCAGCGGCCGAAGCTTCCACATTTTGTCATTTGGAACTGGCTTTGTGTTGTCAGCGCAATGTAGGTACTTCAATATTTGTCTAAACCTATCTCGTCTCATTGCTTGGCTTACCATACGATTGTTCATATCGACTCGTGAATCCCAATAATAATCACGTCCCGGTAGCTCGCAATATCCTGTCAGGTATAAAATTGCAATGAAACTTTTCATTTCTTCTGGCGAAATTTTCGGATCGGCTTCATTTAAAAAAAGAGCATATCTGGTCGACTCTTCCACAAGATACTTTATGATATTGTCATCAATGAACTTTTCGAAAATTTCCACAAATGTAAGGTCTCGAAATCTGAGGTAATTCGGTTCTGGAAAATCTCTAGTTCTTGGAACGATATCACCACTTCCCCAGGTAATTTTGTTTTTACCAGGTCTTGTAAATTCGTATGCAATTTGCGGTCGTTCAGTCAAGTTTTCATTGACAACTTTTTCTTGGGTACCATCTATTCTATCATTATCAGGTAAGACAATTTCAACTTGTGAACGTAGTTGTTGTCTATTCAGGTTATCCAGTAAGGCGCCCTCATCCTCTTCTCCTGAATCTTCGTCTGTGAGAACGTTCGCTTCGGGTGGCTCGATATAGATTTGCACGGGATCAATTTCGTCATTGTAAGCCATATTTATCGCTTCTTCCAACGAAAAACCTCGTCTAGAAATAAAAATGAAATGCATAAACATTTGCACCCATAGGTGGCTAGCGTTGCCGTACGGCAACACCTACCTATTCGATCTAATTTTACTAGACTAATAAATCTTTCTGCATGAAACAATATATCCTAACCTCAAAACACATCTTTACGATAAGTTTATTCAGGAATTATTTATTTTAGTCAATATTTTATAATTGTTTATATACTTACTCTAACCTGAAGTCCATCGTTGTTCTCGAATATAGAAACAATATTTTTAATCACGTGTACCACAGAACAACAGAACACCACGTGAAAACAATATACACGCGTCAGTTCGGCAACTATTCTAAAAGCAGAAAACTAGGCTCTGGCTCATCATTATGATATTGGCTGTTAGATGGAGCTACTAAGACTAACAATTGCTATCGTTGCCGTATGGCAACGCTAGCCGTTGATGGGTTAAATTCTGTTTATTATTATATATCACAAGTTGGCATATGTGTAGCAGTTGTCTACGGAAACGAAATAATAAGAAAAAGTATGGAAAACTAAAATTTGCTATTTCTAGCAATTATGACAATATAATTTTAATTATTTGCTATGATTAACAACATTATAACATCTATTAGAAATTTAAAAAAATTAAATACTAGATAGTAAGTAGTGTGTCTTAATAATTGTCCACCATTATATTCTAAACATTTGTAGGCTCGCGTAATTATGTTCCTCCTAGCGTTTTGCAGCATTGCAGGTGTAATTAGCAAGCAATCTGTGGTAATTTTATTCTTCAGTTCCTGAAGATTTTGAGAAGGAACAATAAACTTGGTTTTTCAAAAAAACCCATACAAAAAAAATCAAGAATTGATTGAATGATAAATCAGGCGATCTGGCAGACCACAAAATTGGACCTCTGTTGCCGCCCAGTTTTGACCAAATTCATTTTGTAGATAATTTGTTACTGCAACTTCATTATGAGGCGGGGCGCCGTCAAATTGGAACCACAAGTTTCGTTTTAAAGCTAATGGGAGATTATCTATGTAGTCTTGAAATTCATTTTGTAAAAATAATAAATATCGGTTCTGAGTCAAAGTTCCACTGTAAAGATATGGCCGCAAAATTTCATTGGCGACTATCCCTATCCATACATTAATTGAAAAACGCACTTGCACACGAGTTTCAACAATTACGCTAGGATTTACACCGTCTCAGTAATGCGTATTCTTTTTATTAAAAATAGCATTTCTCTGTCCTAATGATGTTATTTAAATATTATCTTCCCACATTCACGAGCCATTCACAAAATATAATTCTGGTGTTGGGATCATTAGCATGTAATGTTTGGACTAAATGTAATTTAAAAGGCTTTAGTTTGTGCAATTTTAAAACATTCATAATTTCGTGTCTTAGAATATTCAAATCAAACGCTGCTTGTTTTGTAGAAGTTCTTGGATTGGCTCTAAAGTAAGCTAAAATAACAACTTCATTACCGTGGTTGTTTCCTCGTCCATTTTGAACATTATTTATACGCCTTGAAAAGGTGCCAGGAATTTTCTAAATTTTGAAAAGTATTTATGTGAGGTTGTCTTCTGTCAGGATATAAATTTTGATATAAGATAGCAGCCTGACGTTTATTGTTGTTTGATCTGTGAAAACAATACAGTATATCAACTTTTTCACTGTTTCTCATTTTTCTTATACAAAACACGAACGTTTTCTTAGTTAAATAAGAACCGCAATACCTTTGTCACTATCAAACACATCTAACTGATTTATGTCAAATATTTACAGGTATAAACAATGAATATCACAATCGACTACTATAATTTTGTTTTTCCCATTATTAGGAATAATTTACTTGTTATACATCGTTATAATGAGAAATTTATTTAGAATCATATCCCGCAAAAATATACAGGCTGTTCCATTAAAAAAAAACGTTGATTATGGCTGCTAAAAATCAGTAGGCTATGAAAGATTACTAATGACGCAACATGATAGACCCTTTCGAGATAAAAAAAACATTTTCCTTTAACATTTTTTTTGTATTTTTGATAATAAAGCTGATATAGGCTGGACAATGAAAAACCAACCAAACTGTATATATATGGGATTTCTAAGTTGAAAATACAGTAAAAATTTATTTATTTGGGCATAATTATAATACAATATTGAATGATAGGAAAATTATATTTGTGAATACCCAGTATTTACAATTATTTATTGTATTTATAACTTTTTTTATTAATTAAAAAAGAAATAAAATCAAAAACTGTTATATTTTCCACAACATTTCGTACATCTGACTACATTCTCAAGTCCTAGAAATTATGATTAAGCTGTATCCTTTGTTATAATAATAATATTAATACATTTATTTTCAACAGGTAACCCTAATTACAGACAATATTACCAAAATAAATAGAGGAAATTATAAGAATAAGAACATTAACATTATGCAATATAATTATCAAAATTAATAATACATTAACACACAAGTAATGCAAAATAGAGGAAAATTTGATATAATTACACACAAAGTACACAATGTATTTTAACAAAAATACTCGTATTTAATTGCTTCTCCCTTTCACCTTTTTTTAAAGCTGGTGTTATAAGTGATTTTCCAAACCCATGGATATGTAGAAATATTAAATCAAGGATGCAGGATGCAGTTGGAGAAGAAATCGGAACCAGAAGTGAACGAATTTGTTGAGTGACGTAAAGCGACTCAATTTCATCTCTAAATATAATAATTCAAATTCTTTAGGTTTGTACGCTAGTAAGTCCAGGCATTTGAGCACAGTGCTCTTTGTACTTTGTACCATCTCTAGATGTAGTTGGTGTAGTAATTGCAACCTTAGTAGTAGTAAAGTCATGGATAATTGGCAAATTTCATAGTGTACACTTCGCTAAAATATTGTCTAAAGGCCTCAACGATATATTCTGGCGTATCGTACTCCATTCCAAACCTGGAATGCTCGAGCGTCCTCTCTTGCACTGAACGTAAAACCAGAATTATTTAGTATTAGTAATATTATCCTCAACATTAATGGATATATTTTTTGTAACATAAACTACTGAACCGTTTACAATAAAACGTTTTGAATTTTTTATACTACTGAAGCATTGTATATTTATTCCGCAAACATGTAATAATTTCCTTTTGGAACTATAGAGGATAAATGTCTGAACTGGCGAAAAATTGTTTAATTGTAGTGTAAACACTGAGAGAGAGAAAAAACTGTATGTAAAATTTTGTAACATGTTACAAGCTTCGTCGACATCGTTAGTTCATCTCCATCATTGATCATTCATTTGAAACTGGTGAAGTCATTAGTTTGTATATTCAAAACTGATAGAAATAGCAGTATGGTGAGCATCCTCTGGGACTATGGGAAAAACGGTCCTACGCACCTCACATTGTTACAAAACACTAGGTCAAGCAATCGATCATTATGGTGACTTGTGTGTTTTTCTCTTTGCTCGTCTTATGAATTACATTTTCTAAGTGAATATTCACTTAAAATATAATATTCACTCGTACCGATACAAAACCATCATAATACTACGCTCTTAATAAGTTTTTTTTTCACTATTTATTAAAAAACAATATGACAAAAGCTGTTATAACGTAGTTTTATTTGACTACATTTCCAAGTGCTGGAAATTATGTTTAAACTGATGTTTTTAATGTTATGATTCATAACATTAAAAACATCAGTTTAAACATAATTTCCAGCACTTGGAAATGTAGTCAAATAAAACTACGTTATAACAGCTTTTGTCATATTGTTTTTTAATAAATAGTGAAAAAAAGCTTATTAAGAGCGTAGTATTTACAAAATTATTTCTACAATGACTATCCTTCCCCCAGCACGACTATGATGACATAATAATCGTTAATTATTCTTCAATATGAATTACTCTAGTATTTTAATTTAATATTTGTTCACTTTCTTTCTTTAAAATAAATTGCAATAAAACCTAGACTTTCTTAAGATGCAGAATTTTAGATCACAAAGTACAAATCATTTTATGCTGTTAGTATTCACACTTTCTTACGTAGGGTAATTTAGTTGAAATATATTTGAATTGTAGAAGTAATATAGTTTTCTTTTGTTACAGAATGCAGCAGAACAACAACAAAGGGGGGTCGCGTGTCGCCCGGCACCCGACCCCCTCAGCAACAACGGGCCCCCGTCAAAGCACCTCCAAAAACAGCTGAAGCCTTGGCTGTCTTAGTTCAACATTTAGTGTTTAATGTAAGTATTTCATACAAATTTCTGATTCCCGATTATTGAGTTCGAATGATTAAATCAATTTTTATTTCATATACCTACATACATTCAAATATCGCTTTACTTAGAATAACAATTCGCGAATAAAAGTAAAAATACTTCACGTTACGAAGACGTGCACGTCATCAACAGAATTTTCGGAATCACCAACACAAAAACAATAAATGAAGTATAATAACGAGCGATCATTAAAATTTTCACTCGTAGCTGGCCGTGTATATAAAAATTATGTCGTAGCTTTAGTCATTAAGATGTTATTTCAAACATCTGTCAGTGTCAAATATATATTTTAAAGTTTCATCAAAAGAAAAAGTAATGGCCTTTAATGATATGCATAAAGCGTTTATGGTAGAATGTTACTTCCTGACATCTCAAAAAATTGATGGTATTTGGCAGAATTCAATAGAAAATTGCTTTGCGGAGTTTGAAGAGAGATATCCAAATACTGTTCCTAGCTATAAAACTTCCCGTGATACGCTAATGCATTGTGTAAATCTTTTTCGTCAAACAGGCAGTATTTTAAGGAAAAAAGGAAGCGGTCCTCCTCTCAAGAGAAGTCGCGGCGTAATTGAAAATGTCAGACAAATTATTAACGAATCTCCTCAAACATCTATTCGCAGAGTTTCGAAACAAGTAGGGCTTTCGTATGGAACATGTCAAAAAATTTTAAAAAAGGACTTGCACATGTATCCATATAAATTAACTTCTGTACAAAATCTATTACCTACGGATTATGAAAAAAGAACACAATTTTGCCAATGGTTTATTCAAACAATGACAGACAATATTTGAAATCATACTTTTTTCACCGATGAAGCGTTTTATTTGAAAGGTTATGTTAATTCGCAAAATATGCGTATGTGGTCCAGTCCTCATTTCTACAGAGAAGTTCCTCTCCATCCGGAAAAAATAGGCGTATGGGTAGGTATGAGTCGTCACCGATTAATAGGACCAATATTCTTTGAGGGCACGATAACATCGGAGAAATATCGTAACGAAATTCTCAGTATTTTTACTAATCAATTGACTAATGATGAACTCCAGGTCGGATATTTTCAACAGGATGGGGCTACATCTCACGTTACACTTGAAAATATTAAGTTTTTGCAACAATTTTATGGCGATAGGATAATAAGTAGAAATACAGCGATTCCATATCCACCACGATCGTGTGATTTAACAGTCATGGATTTTTTTGTGTGGCCATATATAAAGAATATTATTTATGAAACACCAATTAATAATCTACAAGAGTTAAGACATAAAATCATAGAAAAATGTGAACACATCAATAACTCACCGCAAATACTGATCAATGTTTTCAATGCTCTACGAAATAGAGTGCGATTATGCTTGGTGGAGAATGGTCAACATTTTACACATTTTTTATAATATTCTATTACTTTGTATAAAAATTATAAATATATTTAATATAAAAGTCAGCATTTCAAATTATTTTTTAACAATCATGACGTTTGAAATTATAATGACAGATCTCCTCTAATAACTTAAGTTAGAACATATTTTTTGTGTACATGGCTTACTTGAGCGAAAATTTTAATGATCACTCGTTATTTATATCAACATCACTGCAAATGCATATTTATGTTGGTGCGAATGTTCAGTGTTGACATATATCGTTCTGTCATATTTTGCGTCTGTTTGCTTACTCTTGGTTTGCAATGCCGAAGGCGTTTTGCAGCTAATGTAAGCGACTTGTTGCATCCGCTATTACAAACTGTGAAGCAGAACGCGATAATGATGAACCGTTGCTGCCTTTATCAGCTGTGAGAGAAGTAAAATCGTATTTGTATTTTGCTATAATTCCGTATTAATATTGCACTTATAACCTAAATATTGAAAGTTTGACATAAGCGTTTACTACCCTAACCTAAAATGTAAACAAATCGATTTGTCCAATGGATTTTGTAAATGATTTCGCAACATTGTTTTGACATCGATATGCACGTCTTGGAATCGTTAACGGCGTATAATTTCTTTCCTTATTAATAACGAGTAAATATCGTAAATTGATAATTAATTAACATTTGGAACTTACTGCAAGTGAGAATTAATGAATATTAAATCTCATTCTTACATGTAAATGTCGACTTATGATAATTAATTGTTTAATTTAATATTGTTCGTCTTCCCATATTTGACTACGTGTAAGAGATAAAACCGCTTATTATTTTTAATATTTAGTTTCACGAAAGCGTAGATCAAATTAACATCGTTAAATATGAACCTGTTGGAACATGTGACTACTAAACAGGGTCTCCGTCAATAGCCCGGATGTCGTAATTTTTATTTTATTGGTTTCACGGTACCGCCTTTGCTTCCTGAAAGTTAAAGTGATGGTTTCACAATACATTTTACATGTTTGTATGTACAAAGGTAATACGAATTATAGGTATACTGTAAATATTAAAATATGTAATATATAATAATTATAATAATGCCCAGATAGCTAAAGTAAATTTCGTTTACCAAATCAACGTAACTAAAAAAGATCGTAAATACAGGGTGGCCCAAAATGACCGAAGGGGTTTTAATTCCTTATAACTTTTTTATTTATTTATTTTTTTTCAGTATTTTGTAAAGAAGACTTGTAAAGAAGACACAATTGAACAACGTGCCAAAATCGTTGACCTTTATTTCTCAAATCAACGATCCATTGCGAGATATATTTTTTTTTTAAATATTCTCCATTAATATACTGTATTTAAAATAAAAAAAATTAATAATTATGTCTTAAATAAGAAGTTATAATGAACTCAAACCCCTTCGGTCATTTTGGGCCACCCTGTATTTAAAAAAATGTTATAATTATTAATATGGGGTTTTCTGTTTAGGAACAAACACCTAAATGAATAAACAGATTACATTAAATAGCAGATGCAAGTTAAATTTTATACTCTTTAATAATTAATTCCATAATGCAATTTCAGCATTAAAGGAATTAATCTTTGAGCTACTTTAGGATACAAAGACACATTACAAGTTCTACCTGCGTACACATAGTTACTTCAAATGTCTTTACAATAACGAAATAAATTTATGCAGATGTAAATTCTATGATCAGAAGTTGCCAAATTCGATAAATTTCAATAAAAATATGTGATGTGAGCTTCAAAAAAAAAAACATTTCTTCGATTGACGATTTTGAACTACTTTCATGAGGTTTCTTTGAATAAGTTTACATACCTGTCTATTTAATTGAGTCAATCTAATATATCAAATTATTCACTTTATTTATTCTAGTTTCAAACCATCAGTGAAAAAATGTTTCATTTTGTGAGATATCTGAAGACAGTCGAGACAGACAATTAATTCTATTGGAGTGTAATTAAGGGTAATCTCCAGTAAAACTTCTTAAGAGATATTCTGAGATATTTGTCGTCTGTAATGATTTATATGATATTGTGCAACGAGAAGATAGTAATGTTAATTTTCTAGACGACACTGTTTTTACATTGCAAATTCTGTCCTGCATATACGTAATTACTTTAGGTGATTCTGTAGTAACATAATAAGTTGTTAAATTGTTGATAAAGATATATGTGTTGTTTAACTATAATGCCAGTAAAAACCAAAAAAATCTTTGGATTGGTAATTTTGAATTAGTTTAATGAATTATTTTTTATTTAGCACCCTATTCAGTTAAATTAAATTGAATATAAAAATATAAAATAATTCACACATTTCAAAGTTTCAGTGATGAAATATTACATTTTGTGAAATCTCTGAAAAGCAATAATTCTTCAAGGGCATATTAAATTCTAATAAAACTTCTTACTAATAAATATTCCGACAGGTTTATTATGCTTTTTTTATAATTTTATAAACCAATATGATTGCCATATGAATTTTCTCGAATTATTTAAGTAAATTACTTAGTTGAAATATAGGATCAGACAAAACAACTTAATAATGTTAGTATTGAAATGTAAACCCCAAAACTTAATAGCTTACCATGTGTATGTAAACATATAAATTGGGGATCTGTGTGCAATTTATCTGTTTGTACATAGAAGTCCGAAATAATTACGAAAACATCTGTTCATGTTACCGATCGTCAGTTTTTGGTTAAGATTTGTGCAAGCAAGAAGTAGTTATGTGTGTATAAGTGGCTTCGATTGCGCCGATATGTATTTTATAATAAAATTCGTTAAGTATGTTGTGCCGATAAATGTAAGTTATTAAGATATGGTTAATTTATAGCAAATATAATTTGTATGAATTAAAATTTACTAATTCACTACGTAAAGATTTAATTTAGACATAGATATAAATACAAATAAGTAAGTACATACTTGATACCAATCTCACTGATGATAGCACGTTTGATAAATCTATAAAATCTCGTATTAATTTCAAATTAAAATTGCTCCAGTAATTGCCGTATCATGAGCTTGTCTTAAATTCTAATTAAGATGATAAAATATTTCCATATTTACAGGCTAAGTAGGAACATAATTAGAGTAACAAGGAACTAATACTGTCTCTGTATGTAACTACATTAAAAAAAGCAATTTTATCAAGATGAAATAATATATTAAATAATTTATTTGACTTTCTTATATACCAATTCTACAAGTTATTTTATATGTATCTACTATGTCCCAATAAGTTCCTCATTTACCATACCTACTTTCAACAGACACATAATAAATGCAGCAGATATAATGATTGAACAAGGTTATAATTTGTTGTGTATTATCTTTATTACAAATCTCTGTACAAATAATTTTATGCCACGTCATTTTTGCTAGTAAGATGAACTAAATTAGTGTTTGACCTTCGCCCAATAGGTCCTCTTAAGCCTACGTACATCCATTCATGTAATTTTAAAATGATTGCTGGTCTTGTTTTACATACATATATGTATATATATATATAGTATCGGTCATAATTATACCAACTTCTAATTATGACTCAATGCCTGTGTATAAATAGTATATAGTATTGATTGTAGAATAAAATCTTTGGTAATGGATGTATCAGACGGTGCTTAGTGAAACATTGTATAAGGACTTGATTTGTTTCACTATATTTTAAGTTTTTCTAACAAAAAGACGAACTAAGAAACAAATTCTAACAAGCACGAAAGAATATGTAAATACCACATTAATAAACACCATAATAAAATTGTGAAAGTAGCCATGACTCATAAATACATCTCCATATATACAAAAAAGGTTTAAGTATATCAATACGTTAAGCACGTATTACGCATTTGTTACAAATGAAACAGACATGCAATATACATATCTGTAACTGTACACATGGACCAATACACCTCGTATTTTCAGCATTTACTGCTGCTTAAGACACGTGTTTCAGCCATTTACTATTAGGCGTCCCACCAAGACTTAAGAATCCGTACTTTCCCGACGCCACGAAAAAATTTATAATTTTTTTTAAATTTTGCTGAAGCAACTAATAAGTAAGTAAATTTTATCTTGAATGAAATGAATCCAATTTTTAATTCTACCCTTGAAATCATTTTTTTATCGAAAGAACGATGCACTAGAGACAAGTTGATAGTTCTTTGTTTTCTAAGTGTTTAAGTTCTATCGTATCGGAATCTGTATTATTAATTGCGGCAGCAATTAATTTTCTTCTATTCCAATGATTAAATATCACGACTGCTAGAGTAAAAAGTGGAGAGGACTCTGTTTTGGTCCAGGACTATTTTTCATGAGTTAAAATGGATCCATTGCATAGAAGGAATTCAAGGTATTAATTATATACTGGTATTTGTACAAGAAAATTTTAGAGAGTCAAATGCCACATGCATATGGTGTAATACCTCCAAAGTATCAATTTCAGTACACTAGCTTAGAGACAATAAAATTAATATTATAATAATAATGTTATATATCGTGGTCCTCATAGTTCAACCCCATTGGAATTTGTAAGAAATACTGGCTAAAAAGATTCTTGACGAAACATTAAAATACATACCAATACTCGTAATAAAAAGAATAAGAGATATTAATTAATTATAGGTGTTAATACAAAAATTAAAACGCTTGTTGCCACAATACACGTTAATATTTAAAATCAAAGATGACAAAGGGGAATGACATTTTATTGTTGGTAGATAGTAAATAAATATTCTCAGTACTTGCAATTAGAATAATTACTTAAAATAAATTCTCTTGTATTGTCTTTTTTAACTTATTATTTCTGAAAGACTTGTATATACCAATGGCATATATCAACACTTACCTCTTCAATCAATGTTAAAAACTACAATCCCTAGAATTCACTTGAATGATCTTGAAATTAGGACAGGTTTTATTTGATCAAATTTTTACATTACACACGCATGTAAAAATTGAACGCCGAATTCGCTTAAAATACATGCTTCAAGAGACATTATTCAATAAATACATGTAGAAATATATGTAATTTATGATGGTGTATGACTAGTTTAAAGATAAAAAATGTGCTTCCTTTGTGGCTCTAATTTTGTCCGTCTGTTGTTTAAATTTATTTAAAACTTATATATAGCAAACGCCAATTAAGTTGGCGCGAGGAGGGGTAAGTTCGCGCAGGATTAGAAGTAGTCTCTCCCCAGATTTGTATTTGGTTTTACATCAAATGTCAGAAAATTCTAACCTCTGAGCGTGTATCATTTTATGATCTCCTACCAAAGACATTATGTACCGTCAAACGACGATGACAAATGTATTCTGACAATTACTTGAGTAGTGGAGGTGGACGTTTTTAAAAACGGCTTCTGCGCACCTCCTCCTCGCTCAAACTTAATTGGCGCTTGCTATACATGGGTTGTAGTAGTGTGCAAAATAGATACTTTTATGTATCGAATAAATACCAATACTTTACACTTTAATATTCGATACTTTGTATCGGATACTTGTATCCGATACTTTTCTGTCAACTCAAGTCGCTAACTATACTTATATTTCATCTTTGATACACATAATTATTTATGTGTATATATCATTTCGAACTCTATAATTCATCCATACATTGAAATAGAGCCACGCTTTTGACATGGGTATCGAACCACTTGAATAGTAAAAATATTATGACTTTATTCATATATCTATACTTTGTAAATAGTCAATTGATATACTATTTATTTTAAAAAAGAACGTGACTAAAAAATAAATTATATCCAATTGTACACAACACAAACATAGATCTACATAAACATATCGTATACATAAATGTATACCATATGCATCAACGAGTATATGTATCAAAAGTATTGCAAAAGAAAAGTACAAATACATCTATACATATATATAATACTTAACCGTTGAGTACTTATTAATAGTATCCGATACTTTTCATTGTTGGTATACGATACATTTGCTCCCTCTAGGTATCCGATACAAAAGTATCGAATACATACTTTTTGCACACCACTAATGTGTTGTATATTGGTGACATTTACATGATGTCGATGTTAATACAAATACTATCTAGAGCGTTTCACGTTCATGGTACAGTATGGAGAAAGCTTACATAGTTGTCAAATTGTTCAATACAATTTGACAACTGATAAAATAATTTTTGAAGTTTGATTTTAAAATAACCTCTATTGACGATGTTGTCATACATAGCACATAACTTACATAAATTAAACACGTAATTACAATGAAGGAAAGTCTTGTTTATAATGACAACTGAAAAATCACTAATAAAAATATGGATACATTTGACAACAGTGAGAGAGATAGAAAAAGGAAGCGTTATTGTAATCGTTTAAAGAGAAACTCAGATGTATACATCCTAAGAATATACACTTCATCGTGAACGTGAAAGGATCTAAAAAATTAGAAATTGCAGCTTTTCAGTTTTAAAAAGTTGTTTGAACAATACCAGCTTTCAAGTTTTATTGCAAAAAAACATTATAGGACATCAACTATACTCTACTATCCTGTGTTGTTATGTGTTTCTGTAAGATCCTGTTGTAAAAAATTGAGGGAATATTAATTCTTGGGCCAAACAATCTTGGACAATATTTTTTTTACGTAGTCGCAAACCAATATTACATACTCTGTAGTATTTTGACGCATTACAATAGATTTTTGACGTTCAATCAAATGAAATTCCTGAATATTAATGTTTTCCAGTAAAGCATACTTAGAAAAGTGAACTTTTCACTATTCATTCTCTTTTCGAAAGCCTTATTGTAAGATGAAATATACCTGCCACGAACAAAGGTAACCTCAAGAAATAGTCAAACTACGTTACTTCAAATTATACATATTATTAAACGAGCATATGATTGTATTACTAATTTATTATGTCGATTTCCATATTTTGCAGTTGGAGGCTTTCAGAGTTCCTTCGCTTAAAAAAGAAGTAGAAAAAGTTCGATTAGATGCTGAAGAAGCGCGGCTGTCTTGCCTACAGTTAGAAGAAAAATTATCATTTGAAAAGGCGCGGTATTCTATCGCCCTAGAAGAGGAGAAAGCAAGATTTACAGCGGAAGTGACTGCTCTTATTGAACAGCATCGGAATACGATTGCTGAATGTAAGTGTTTTCAATCTAAAAGATCTTAAGATCAATCTTAAAGCAATTCTAATTCATTTACTGAATATGCGAGCTGTTCTCTTTCTGTCGAGTCAAGCAAAATAATACACATTTTTTTAACAAAACGCATTTATTTATAATTTTATTCTTTTTTCAAAATATTTCCAATAGTCGATACATTTTTGCATGTGTGAAAACCAATCATAACATTTTCTCCAATACTTCCGAGTTAAATTGTTTATTTTACTTTTAAATGCGTTAACCGTTTCTTCGACTTACGTAAAACGCAAGCCTCGTTCGTAACTTGTCTTCCGTTACTCGCGAAAACGAAAAAAAATCATTAGAATGATGCATTATCTCAATGTTTTGGGCATTCAATACTCATAGGCAAACTTTAGTGTACTATTTTGCATTAATAGTGCAACGATACATGTAAACATGTCCTTTAATCCCAAAAAAAATTGGCAAATTTTTTGTTGCTTGGGCTTTTTTCTTGCCTAACTTTCACAATTTCAAAGTTACTACGTAAAATTGAACCGCGATTTTTCATGAAGGCATTACTCATATGTATATTTCACTCCTTTTTTTCTGTATCGCTATACAAAACTAAGGGTGTATATTTTTTTTATAGTAAAAGGTCAGCATACAGACGCAGAACAACGATTGAAACAAGACAGCCAAAGTATCGAAACAAGATTGGCAAAAATACACGAAGAACAATTACAGAATCTCAGGGCGGAGTACAACAAATTACAGAGAACGCACGCGGAAACCCTCGATATATTAAGAGAAGAGAATGATGCGATCAGAGAAGAGATTGACGATAAAAATGCAACTATAGAGAAACTGAAACGTTATAAATTCGAAAGTGATAAACTGAAGAAAGACTACGAGGCAAAAGAATTGTGTTATAAGAAGCAGCTGCAGACTGTATCCGAAGAGAACTTCATACTGAAAAATGAAAATGAAACTATTTTGAATTATAGTAAATTAGATGGAGACAATAGCATTCAGGTATGTACTACATAACCTATATAAATAAGCGATCCACCAAGTACTTAAAAAAACCTTTACCTCAATTAATACTCGTATCCTAAATACGTATTTCGACAACTAAGTTGTCATCATCAGTAGATAAAATTAGTAATCACAGTTTTGAACATGGGGCACAGTAAAGCTAATACAAAGAATCGCGAAACACTTTACAAAGCGTCCACATATACAGTTTTCAGGAACTAAAATTAGGTCAACTGACTCGTCTTCAAAAATGACACACATGTGTTTGCTCTCATATCCTTGTTTCCTTCCTCTTATCTCCCACTTTTCTAAAGCTTCGAATAGGCACGTGACCAGGACGGTTATTTTTGTTTTTAATAATATGAATACTTTCGCATATGTGCAGCTCCCGCGGATTGGTTACATTTTTAATAAGTTTTAAACAATCTACCCGGTTTCCGGGTTGAAACCGCGTCGAGTTAGGCCTAATTGCCAATGTTTCGTCTACTGTTGCAAGGGACATCTTCAGGGCTGTACGTAGATGTTCGTCGTTTCGCAGTAGCTTACGTACAGCCCTGAAGATGTCCTTTGCAACAGTAGACGAAAAGTTGGCAATTACGCCTGACTCGACGCGGTTCCAACTCGGAAATGGAGATCTACATCTAGAGAACGACCGTGAAAACCTACAGCTAACGTACATATTTTATTTTTACTTTCTCGCACTAAATTTTCATAACGTAACAGCAATTCACCATTTAAATGTTTGTTACAGGAAGTTCAATCCCTAAGGGCCGTATTAGAATTAAAATCGTCAGACGTGGCTGATCTTCGGAAGGCGTTAGCCAAAGCCAATGAAAAAGCTGAACAGTTGCCCATTGCAGAAGAGAGAATGGCTAATTTATCAGCCAAATGTGAAGATTTATTATCACAATTGGAACGAAAAAATGTTATTGAACAGTAAGTTCGCACTAAATAACATAAACTAGGTATTCTTCCGCAGCTTATCACTTTTGTTTCAAATTAATATATTATAACTTGGCTTTAATAATCGATTAATTACCATCTAATTACTTAATAACAAGTTACTGACAACATACACAAATTTAGGACTTCGCTGTTTTGCGACTCCTCAGTTATTAACAGTTGGTTAATTGGTCGAGTGCTAAAACCAAGAAATAATAAATTAAATAACTACATTCACTAACATTCGCTTGTATTTATTTCAGGCAAATTATTGTAGAAAAGAGCAAATTAGAAGAATCGTTGAACGAAGAATCAAATAAAAATAAGCGCCTGAAACAACGCAATGAGGAACTTCAATGGAAAGTCCAACAGAATAAAGAAATTTTAAATAACGTATTGGAACGAGCAGAGGAGAGAGGTCTAAATCGGTCAATAATGAGTGCCAGCTTTAACGAACGTTACTTATCGACGAAACCGACGTTGGAACGCGCACAATCTTTTAGAGAAAAAACATGCAACAAAAGTACGAACAGCGGGGATATTTCAACATCGTCGAGAAAATCTAAAAATTCTAGTGATTTGGATTTTATTGATGTGTCACCGCCAAGTTCGCCGAAAGTAAAAGGTGTCGTGGAAAAATCGGACTCGGTTAGTTATGTGTTGGAAATGGACGAAAGTCCAGAGGTGGCGGCGTCGCGAATATTACGAAGGAGTTTCAGAAACTCCACACCGCCAAAAAATACTCCCACGAAATCGCCTTCTAATAAAAGGCCGAGAATGAAAAACAATCCATTAAGTTTAAGTGCTTCCACGAGTGCTATCGTACCGATGATTAAAATAGATCATATGCGATCGAGATCCATCTCCGTAAGAAATGGCGATTACGATAACACTAGCAACGTCGAGGATATATTTTTATGGGAATCTCACGTTCATTCTAGTACTCCCAACACTAAGAAGAGCGGTTGCGAAGAAACGGACCGTTTCAAATCCTGCAATTCAAAATGCATTTTGGACGATAATCAACTTTATAGGTCTTGCAGCTCGAATTATAAACTGGAAGATAATTTAGATTTGGACGATGAACATGACCTAGATATCAAACTGCCATCGCTTCCCAGTGAAATCGGTAGGAATAGCGACGTCCAATCGCTGCCTGTGCCTAGGCATTTAGCTGGAGAAGCCATGATCTCGGAAAGCAATTCTGATGATGAGAGCACAACAAGTTCTTCTAGCGGACAATTATGAGATGAACTTCTATTTTAAGGAAAGAATTTTAACTTGAATGCAAAATAAAAGCAGAATTGTTTGATCGTGATCTTGCTTAATCTTCATAGAGGGAAGTGATTAAACGATGATATTGTTTACCGTTCAAGAAACCTAACTCTGTTGCTTTTTGTAATATCTTTTTAAGGACCGTTAAGTTTTATCCAAAGAATTACTAGTTGTAATTCCAAATTATTTTGATTTTTTTATTTATTTACTAATGCTATTCACACTCTCAATTATAACATTTCTTTTATATGATTAGTTTATTTTTTTAATTTGTGAAATGGATTTACATCAAGTAAAGGTCGAAACAATTCAAGATTTAAATACCATTCAAATTTAAAGGAATAGTAAACAAATAAGGACTTGCTTTTCAGATCATCTAAAAATTTACCAAACCGAAGCTATTAAGCATTACAAGTTTTAGTTTTTTATTATTCAGTATTTACTATAAAATGTATTTAAAGTTATGCATTTTCTTTCCGAACTCTTTATCAGTTCAAATCATATTTTGTACTTTCCACAGTTTTATTTATCATATCATCAGTCAATTCTAAATAATGTGTCCCATTATGATATCGTAGTGTATCTACTTGATTTTGTTAATTGCTATTTAATTTACTAATTCCTTATCACACCTATCTAACATAAATAAAGAGCCATTCTCGGTCGGCACACAGAGGCGTCGCAAAGAGACTATTGTTGAAACGTAATGCTATGTTGCAGCAGTTCAGTGGCGCACATGTGCAAGTTGTTTAATATATTATGTCTGCGTTTTCAATAATTCTATTACAGTTTATTTTCTAAATAACGCGCACTTTTATTTCAGTAGTGATGCCACTGCTTGCCTACCTAAGTGGCGGTCTTTATACATAAATAATAAGTACATACCTATTTACAGGTCTCACATTATAAGTTGACGAAGGGTGGGAGTTAGTTCGCACACATAGAGGAAGAGTAGATTGCGAATCATTGCATATCATTCGCTATGCAGTAACTGAATCAGACATGTGGGGTGGTACGTTTCCTAAATACGTTTACGGCGCATCCCCACCACTCGCTAACTTATACTGTGAGAGCTGTACCTTTATTTTACGAGGATTGTCCGTAAATTAAGGGTTCTAATTTTTTTTCACATAGTAAACATCATTTTATTGCAAAAAAAAGTACAGATTCTGAAAGATTGGATTTTAACTATTTTTCTACGTAGTCCCCGTCACGATCGATGCACTTTTGCAGTCGCTCCAGGGGCTTTTTCATACTCGCGTCGTACCATTGTCCCGTTGACTCGTGCAATAAGAAATCAACAGCTGCCTTCAGCTCTTCATCGCTGGAGAATTTCGTTCCCCCCAAGTCGTTTTTCAACTTGGGGAACAAATGGTAGACACTGGGGGTCAAATCAGAGCTGTATGGAGGATGGTCAAGGATTTCCCACCCGATTTTGGCGATGAGATCCGTCGTGGTGCGGACGACGTTAGGGCGGGCGTTGTCATGGTGCAAACGAACTGCCTTTGTCAGCCGACCCCTCTTTTTGTTCTGTATAGCCCGGCGTAGCTTTGTGTCTCGCAATACCTTGCCGCGTTGATTGTTGTTCCTCTTTTCAGGTAGTCGACCAGCAGAACGCCTTTTCTATCCCAGAATACCGAAACCATCACCTTCCCCGCTGACAGCGTTTGTTTGAACTTCCTCAACTTTCGTCAGTGTCTCTTCCGAAACTGATGGACGCCCGCGACCGTCCTCGCCGTGCATGTATGTACGACCTTCTGCGACCTCCCTACACCACTTCCGCACATTTTTTATATTCATGCACTTTTCTCCATACACATTGGTCAACAGGCGATGGATTTCAATAGGGGGTGACCCCTTAAACCACAGAAATCTAATCTTTGACCGCAATTCACATTTGGCGAGAGCGTCGATTTTCCCTTCCATTGTTAACGGCTGCTAATCCAAGACTGAGTGTCGCAACAAGATGGGGACCGGCCAGAATAGTCGTGGGGAAGCAAGGAACACGGCGCTGTTGTCAGATTTAAGCTAGCTCGCTCCGTCGCAACGAGAGCTCGTTAGAGACCTTAATTTACGGACAACCCTCGTATCTATGAAATATGTTGGCTTCTATAACTAAACTTTTTTGTACACAGTGATTTATTATAAAAAAGATATTAAGGCATTCAAAACGTAATGTATTTGTAGGATCCATTGTAAAGTTCTAGCTATTATGTAGAAAAATTAGTAAATGCGATAGTAATTACAATTCCAATAAAGAATCTTCATAACAGAATAACAGAGCAAAAGACAATATTTTTACTGATCGTAGCAGGAAATAAAAATCAGTAGATACAATGTAATGCCTTTTATAATTAAATTTGATTCTAAGTCTGCACTATATTAATAATTAATATGTATAAATCGTTTTGATTGCTTCTCGGTTTCCGGGTGTAAATTGTTTCATTATAAACTTCATAGTTCCCAAAGGCATTGTAAGAAAATATAGTTATTTAATTGAAAATTGAAAGGTGCAAGGTTGATGAAGTTTGTTTCTTTTATAATAGAAATAGATTACATTTTATATGCGAATCCGTTGGCAAGACTGCATTATATTAATAAATGTGTATTTTTATGAACTACATTCCTGTCAATCCGAATAGACGGAGGCTTGAAATCTGAAACAGACAGAAACAAGAAACATTCCTAACCGTAATATATATACAAGGTGACATTGAAAAAACTACAATGCGATAGAAGACCATAAAATACTAAAGAAAGTTCTTATACACTAATGTCCGATCGCCTTTTGTTTTCAAGATACATGATCTTAAAAGTTTGCCAGAATTTTTTTTATTTCTCCATGACAGAGCTGTTAACCTAATTATTCCAGTAATTTATCAAAATTTGACGTATTGCTGATTTAAAAAAAAATATTCTTAACATACTTAATTAGAAAATTTTATTTCTCTTCAATAGCAAAAAAAAAATCGCTACTTGGTCGACATGAGTTTAAAAACAACATAAGATACAAAAAGACACCAACTAAATTTAAAAAAAACAAGTTGAAAGTACCTAGCTCTAAAGATATTCAAATTGATGGCTTTATTCTTGGATACACTTTTCCAATCTTTGTGTTAATGATTGACAGCATCTTTGATAAATGCCTGGATTATTACGGAATCTGTCAGCAGACTCTTCACTATCAATCCACCTATTTCAAAATCTTCATTGCAAAAATTCCCTTGTTCTACGAGAAAAGTGTGCTGGCATGCGATCACGCATGTACTATATTCTTTAAATAATGTTCAGTGGGACATTTTCTAATCAATTGTACATATAATTTTCAAAAAGAAAGTGGTTAGAGCTCGCATATCAAACGATTGGACAATCGAAAGGCACCAATTAGGTAATTGTCGATTATACCTGGCCACACATTAATAGAAAACCCATTTTGGTAATTCCGTATTACGGTTTGATAAGGGTTTTCATCATTACAATAGTGCATATTATGTAGATTCAAAACACGCTCGCGACTAAAACCTGTTTCATTGGTGAACAAAATTAATGATAGAAAATTTTGCCCTTGATTTAGCAACCACCCGCAATATTGAACACGGGGTAAATAATCCTGTTCCAATAGGTGAACTTTTTGGAAATGAAACGGGTGAAGAAGCTGTTCTTTTAGGACTTGTCTAACTGATTCACGGTTAACATTCCGTACAGCTGAACTTATTTTTTTTGGTGCTTATTATCGGATTATTTTCTACTATTTGCAAAACAGCTTCTTCATTTTCAACAGTACAAAGA
Organism: Melolontha melolontha; assembly: GCA_935421215.2. Taxonomy (NCBI): domain Eukaryota; kingdom Metazoa; phylum Arthropoda; class Insecta; order Coleoptera; family Scarabaeidae; genus Melolontha; species Melolontha melolontha. The sequence goes on along the minus strand of OW285239.1, from coordinate 1,472,077 downwards.
GTTCTAGTAACCTAACTATTAACTTTTTGAAACAGTCACGTCTATGCACGTCAATAAATGTTCTAACATTAGCAATACACTTATTTTGGTTCAATAATGTCATCACAATCGGATGAAATTTAAAAAATCTGGCGAATTTTTAAGATATTGTATCCTGAAAACAAAAGGCGATCGGACATTAGTAGAGTAGACCCCAATTCGGAGCGAAAGCAGAGGCGTGACTTTCAAACTTACTTAAAATACACTCATTTCTTGCGTCTTCTATCGAACATAGCTGTGCAACATTATTAAATACACAGAATACACTTTCCTGCTGCTATTATACGTGTACACACGATGACCGTGAACAACATACTAAGTAATCGTGAACCAATTCGTTAGTCACGCCTCTGCTTTCGCTCCGGATTGGTCCACTCTAGACATTAGTGTATAAGAACTTTTTTTAGTATTTCATGGTCTTCTATCGCGTGGTACTATGCATTGTAGTTTTTTCAATGTCACCTTGTATATATCAATAAACTCTAAATACATATTTCAACAACTGCAACTAATTTGCCATTTTCAGTAGAACAATGTGAAAAGTATTAATAAATGTAGCGTCTTTGGAAGATATGCTCTTCATCAAATAGCCAGTGTTCCAAATTTCCACTGAATGTTATCTCACTGGCGATTTGGTGAAGAGAATATCTTCAAAAGTTGTATCTTAGCCAAAGACTACATTTATTAATTTTTTCAGATTGTTCTCTACTGAAAATGACAACTTACTTGCCGAAATACATATTTACAGTTTATTATATTAATTTATATATATTGTGGTTAGGAATTTTTCTTGTTTCTGTCTGTTTAATTTTTTTCAATGTTTACAAAGATTGTTTAACGAAATTATTATAGGTTATTTAAACACAAAATTGAAAGATACACAAATCTAAATGTCTTGACTACATTGTTTATATAAATTTGTTGCGTTTTATAAACTCCACTTTAGTTTTAGAAACCAAAATAAAATTCAGGGTTGCACATATTTATTAATTTCTTATATAGTTCGAGGAAGGAAAATTTGCAAATAAAATAATTAACAAAATTAGGTAGATGCAGTGCAGCACCATAATCAATACGATTGTCTAGAATTGATGATGATCTGATAGTCGTAATAAAAATTAAAAAAGGATCGCAAGGGCTGTAATAAGGCTACAATATGGAAAACAAAATATGATTTTGGCCGATAAGGTTGTGGGAAGAAAATGAAGGGACGCATACGATTCCATATATTTAAATACAATCTATAGTAAATACTGAATAATAAATAAGAAATTAAAGCTTGCAAGGGCTGTAATAAAGGTAAAATATAGAAGACAAAATATAATTTAGGTCGATAAGGGGGAAGAAAATGAAGGGAAGCTTAGGATTTCATATGTTTAAACACATTTTATATTATAAATACTGAATAATAAATAAGAAATTAAAGCTTGTAATGCTTAATAGTTTCGGTTAATAAATTTTTTAGATGATCTAAAGCAAGTCTTTATTTGTGCGCTATACTTTTGAATATGATAGGTATCATATTTCGAGACATATTTAATAAGTTAGCAACCCCAATTTAAAATCTTTCTAAATTATATTAACAGATTTTAGCTAGTCAAAAAATTAAGCCAATTATATATAATAAGAATAATAAGAAATATCATAAGAGATTAAAAAATAATCATAATTTTGAATTATAGCTAGCAGCTCTTTGGATAAAACTTAATGACACTAAAAAAGACAGAAACATACAATAATTATTAGTATTAGTGCAAATTTATCAATAAATTGACCTCTAAAATGCAACAAATTAAAAAAATATAACTTACGTAAAATAACCTAAATTCTGTATCGAAAAAGTCTTTAAGAGCACTACCTAGTAAGTAAATAAGTTAATATGGGCGTTTGTTATTAATATAATGCACTCTTATAAACATATTACACTTTGCCTAAGTTTGTGTAGTTTTCAATTTTCAACTAAATGATCTACAATATTGTCCTATGAAGGAAAGCAAATCACGAACAAACCATTATATTATAATACAAATCTCTACCAATTTATAATTGAACTAGATTTTCAGAGGTGTATAGTACTTGTTGACATTGTTATTTATGAAGTCACTATTTTATCATTACATTTTTTGTGTATATGTGTATTATTCATTTAACTTTTTTGTCTTTTTTTTTTATAGGTTGTGATTGGTTAATTTCCATAACAAGTCAGTATTATTATAGATTTTTTTTAATGTTTATTAATAATTAGTCGTCTTTTAATGTGTAGTACAATCGCTATTATTATTACTTTTGTTCTATTAATCATATATTTTTTATATGCAAAAAAGGAAACTAAATTGAAATACGAAATTTGTACGTTTTAGGATTTCTGTCAAGGACTTTTTCACAAACTTGAATATTTATTAAACCAAATAGCGTATAGACTGTGTATATATTAAATATAAATAAATAAATGAGTGTAGGATCAAACAAGGATGATTGTTAAAATGAACATTTTGTGAAAATGATGAATCAAAGAAACAAATAAAGGTCCTTCTAAATAAATGATGGTTGGAATGTTTCTTTGTGTGCACCTGGTACTCATCTCATTTAAAAATTTCATTTCAAAAATTGTTATATTGATAAGATACCGTTTATAAAATTCCCATGTCCACGATAAATATATTATTAGACTTGTAAATTTGCCCTGCTGACAGCCTTGTTACATTCAGTAATAGGATGAAATGCAACAGTGTAGAGCTCTTTCAATCAATCTACGCTCAGATTTATAATGCTTTTCATAAAATCATTCAGTGTGAGCATGATGGTTTAAAGCTAGAAAAAGAGATGTAAAAACAGACCAAATTTGGTGTAAAATCTTCACTTTAAAATAATAGCAAATGTTAAATGAATATTTTCAGTTTTCATATGCCATGGAGATTTTTTCATAGATAGAAATTTTAAGGAACGGTTCGATATTACAGGTGGTTGATTAAAACACTTATTTTGATGCTAAAATTAAAATGTATTTAGTGTCACAGTCTACCATTCAATATAAAGTTTTTATTAAATTTATTCGATAGCCCTATCAATCTTTTTCACAGATTAGTGGTAATATTTTCTTTAGGTGTGTTATTTGTTTCGGACATTAATCTAGATGTACAACGTGCATTATTTGTTACTTGTTTTTTCTTTTCGTGGTGAGTTGCGTATTTATTGTATATTTTCTATTGTATGAGAGATTGCTAAGATTTATAGTTGCATATTTTATGAGATGTTAGGACCAAAACGAATGTTTTCATATGTAAAAAATAGGGTATAGCTATATTGTGAAATAAAGTTTATGATGATCTAAGTTGTTTTAATTTTACCTTCAAGAAAAGTAAGCACTAAATAGGTAAGTAATTAAATTCATATATATACAACTGAGAAACTGTCAAAGATGGAGTAGGAACGAATTTAATGTTAAGACAAAAGTATAGCCACAAATATTAATAATGCTTACAATAATGTAAAATGTCATTAAAAATTAATAAAATTCCGCGCGTCGAATATATTTCGTATAGTAAATTTTGCAATTTTCCGCTTCTTCGTAATAGCCTTGCTATTCGAGCGGAAGGTCGCCTTTTCTGGCCTAGTCGCTTTCTTCCGTCAGATGTAACTGATTAAATTGGTGTCGCCTGATAGAACGAAACTGGTTATGGCTTGGAGACGATTTTAGCGTAAATGTAGATACAGATCCGTTGTTTAACAGATCTGTATTAATTTGTATATACATTGCTTCACTATTTCAACCGATGAGGCCTAGATGGCTGAAACATATGTATTGAACAGAAGTAAATGCTAAAAATACGAGGTGTTTGTCCATGTTTACAGTTACGGATATGTATTTTGCATATCTGTTTCATTATATTATAACGGGTGTTTAGAAACATTCGAAGTCAAGTGGGCTCTGAACAAAAAATCGTATATCTTTACTTAAGTATCTGATTTGTAATAATTATTAAATGTCAACCGTTGTCTGTCAAAAATCAATCTATCTCAGACATGACTTCATATTTTCAAGAACTACTTTGACTTCGAATGTTTCTGAACACCCGTTATAGCGGGTGTTCAGAAACATTCGAAGTCAAGTGGGCTCTGAACAAAAAATCGTATATCTTCACTTAAGTACATTTGCGTGTATGATAACCTATAAAATTGTATTAAGTAAATGTATCAATCTATATCAGACATGACTTCATATTTTCAAGGACTACTATGACTTCGAATGTTTCTGAACACCCATTAGTTGTTCAGAAAACTGTAATCGACATGTTACAGAAATCTGTAATTTTGCTGGTATTATAGCGGGTGTTCAGAAACATTCGAAGTCACGTGAGCTCTGAACAAAAAATCGCTGATTTGTAATAATTGTTAAATGTCAACTGTTGTCTGTCAAAAATTGTCAGAATCTAATATCGAAGATACTAATTTGATAACCTATAAAATTGTATTAAGTAAATGTATCAATCTATCTCAGACATGACTTCATATTTTCAAGGACTACTTTGACTTCGAATGTTTCTGAACACCCGTTATAATTGAAAGAAAATTATAATTAAAAAATTATAGAAACCTGTAATTATATTGACATTTCATAATGATGTATTTTATGTCTTTTCTAAATGATGGCGCTACTGATATTGCGTTTGGCATGTATTCTTAATTTTTTATCCCTAATTTATTTTTGAAAAATAATGAGAGATTTGAACCGAAATTATTTGGTTTGGTCAAATAAAAAATATATGGGTAATTTTAAATGATCTTCACACATGGAACTAACTTTATTTTACTTTTAACAAATGCATTAATTTTCAGGATTATATTAATTATAAACCAAAACACATTAAATTATATTATATACAATTTATTATATATTGTTGCTGCCTAACGTCAAGTTGTTAAAGTTGGATTTAAAGCTTCTTTATCGTGTGTTAACTATTAGGAATTTGAATCATTAATAAAATTATTATTATTATGGAAATTTTACTATTTATTTATTATCGTTTTCTATAGTTTCTCTTTAAAATCAACTGATATTTATAGAAGCGATGAAGAAGTCTGACTATTTAGAGAATGGTTGGAAGATGATCTTGTACTTTTATCTGTTGGTTTTTCTCAATAAATATCTATATATACAGGGTGTCAAAGAAATAAAAAGACAACGTATAAAAAATCGAAAGATGTAATTATATAGAATATAAATCCAAAATATATTCCTAAACTTCGCTCTCATAAACGAAAAAAAATGACAAAAATATTGAAAAAAAAATTGTCACGCCACTGTGGGATTATAAAAGTATCGGAGACGATATCTTAAAGTTGACCGACACTAACAAAAATAATAGTTTTGTTATTGTCCATCTCATCCAACTGTTACGTACGTAAACATACGCTATAGCGTTGGTGTGCGTGAGAGTATTTATTATTTATACACAATCTAAATACTTTGAATTCATAGACGTCACGTAATACAACTTTCGCGGTGGTTTTAATTTCGGGGTTCGCGTCGTAATTGATACACAATATTTTAGATTTATGTTCTATATAATTACATCTTTCAATTTATCATACGTTGTCTCTTTATTTCAAGAACACCTATATATAAATTCACTAATATTTGAGTTATCGGTATGTTTACATTAAAACTCAAATGATAATTCTCAATATTTCGTCATTTATTAATAACTATATCAGCTAGAGTTAAGCGTTTGGCAGTCTTATTTATAAATTTACACACAATTGTATCCAGAAACCCACAATTAAAAAACTTGGACGTTGCATTTCAAGACACAGCCAAAACATTTGAACGTGAACACTATCAAACGCATGGCCTTTAAAAGGGTTCAATTTCAAATTATACAGTTTTGGTTGTGTTTTGAAAATCAACGTTCAAGTTTTTTATTTGTGGGTTGCTGTGTGTAAATTTATAAATAAGACTGCCAAACGCTTAACTCTAGATCATCTCCTGATGAAGTCATTAATAAATGACTAAATATTGAGAATGAACATTTGAGTCTTAATATAAACAGACAGATAACCCAAATATTAGTGAATTTATATTAGTACGGCTAAAATTATATATATATATATATATATATATATATATATATACCGTGCGTTCAAAAAAATCCTGCTCTCTGTGAGCCATGATTTCTAAGTAATATCAAAAAGCATGTCGTAACTTTATTAATATGAATTTCTTAAATGACAGTAGCATCTAAATGACAGACGGTTTTAGAAAATTGCAAGGTTAATTACTAGGTTACAATCTTCCTGTCATGAATAAACAACATTCCGTGTTATCGTTTTTATTAGATGACACTAATGACATTAACATTTGACAATTCAAAACGGTGCGGTTAAGTTATGACATACTTAAAAATTTTATGGCCAACTTTGAGCTGTTTCTTTTTGAACGCACGATATATATATATATATATATATATATATATAATAAGTATAATGTATATATATATATATATATATATATATTGAAGTGATGCTTAGCCTCTCGTTGGGCTGGCAAATGATGAATCGCTGAGGAGGTGATAATAAATATAATAAACGAGTTCAAAAAATATTAATTTTGAAATTAAAAGATGGGCGCCTTTATATAACTCCTCAAACTGCTCTATCTGTGTTCTAAATTGCCAACTAGTCGGATCGCATGAAACTAAATTAAAAAGCTTAATTAAATGTGAAATCTCAGGCTCTTCGTTAGATCTAAGTTGTTGCTTCCATAAAAGTAAACTATTAATGTTAAGGCTTAAAGAAATAACTCCTACAAGTAAATATAGACAAATAAAAGATTGATATGATAATAAAAATATTAAGTTTATTGCTATAAAAGAAAACTGTAATAAAATAACATGTATAGGAAAGGGTTAAATTTATGAACTATATATAAGTGACGACAAGGTGTTAACAAGAAAAAAAAAAGGTTATGTGTGTTACGAAATTATAAAAATATGGATTACAATACAAATGATCTTTTAAATAAATAGGTGAGTACCTTTTAAATTAATGTTGTTACGTTAAAATTGGTTTTTATTTAATATTAATATTAGTATAGGACGTTATAGGTTAAGGTAAACAAAATCGAGAATTTTATTTGTGTATAATTAAAAGAATTGAAAAATTGAATAATAAATACGCTATGTCTTTAGCCAGTGTTTATAGTAAACCTGTTGTTTGATTTGTAGATTGCACGCTTCAAAATGGATAAGTCTTGGCGTTCGAAAATAGTCCGATCGCTGATCAAATTGTTGGCGGTGTGGGTAGCCGTTCTTGATGACGCTATCGAAGTTTTTCTTCGGACTTGGTTCCTAATGCCTAATATCTCCCTGCGTTCTTGTTTGGCTGCTGAATATAAGGTATTGACGTAGATTGACGATAAACAGTTCAGTAGATGGTCTGTGGTTCTTTCTTGATAATATATCTCCAGAATTCCTTGTGATTATGGATGATACTATGTCAATGACGCTTTGTTTTACGTTTATACGTAAAAGTCTAAATATCTTGTAGAATATCACTTGTTGATTGTATTAATATTAATGCAGGATACTTTTGATAACTTTTTCACTGAATTAGCGTTTGAATTATTAATATTTTGAGATTTCTAAGATTCGGTCGAAAAAAATGCGTCTATTATTTTATGAATTTCAAAATGTGATCCCGATAGCGCTTGTCTGTTTTACCAAACTTAGCTATCTAATGATGCCAAAAAGTCTCAATGTTTTACCTTATCAACATATTTAAATAGATGGAATTTGACTAATATTACTATTCTTACAGATTTTAAAAATCATTTAATAAATTAACAAGTTAGGTTAATGTAAAACTTAATGTTACAAATTGAGTACTGCGCACGATAAATATTTACATTTGCCAGATGTCAATTTGTAGGCGTGGCTTACTAGCGTCGATATAAATTAAAGATGCATATGAATTTGAATATGTGTTTTTCGCGCTAATATTTGAAATTTGAATTAGAAATAATAAAAAAGAAATTAATGAAAGAAATATAAATATAGAAATTTAAGAAAATAATATTATCGTTATTAAAATTCGTATGCATTTCGACACTACTAATACTTAATAATATCACTTACATAACCTTTTATTACCCTTTTCTTACTTTGTATATCTTATTTTTCCCATTTCAGATGCAGCTCAATGTGTATCCCTTGCACCACTACATAATCCCCGTGGAAAAGATGTCTGAATATGCAAATGAGGATATTCTTTTCCCAAACTAGATACATGAAATGGAAAATAACAACCTTGCTATACTAATCTTATTATATGCGAATTTAAGAATAATGAGTAAAGATTATAAAAAAATGTCTTAATCTATTAACAGGAATAACTTCTTCTATTTTATATAACTAATATTCAAGAAATGTTTAATTGCACTATAAAATACCTTTTTTTTTTTCTATTGTGCATATACTCTATTAAATCTTTAGTTTCTTGTTCCTTTTTTAGTATAAGTTTTAGTTTACTTAATTGTTATTTATCTTAATAGTAATGTTGTCTTTGTTTATATTTATAGTTTTTGTATAATTTATTTGTTATTGTTATTATAATCTTTTAATTTACGAGCTATAACATACCTTTCAATAATATTAATAATTTTTAAGACTATATTCATATTCAATTGTAATCTATTGTTCTGATGCGTAATCTTGCAACATCGTGATATGATATCTACCCTTTATATATCCGGTTTCTTCTTCCTTCAATTCGTAAGTGTTATTGCCTAGGATTCTGTTAATAATATATGGTCCTTGATAAGGTTTGAGCAGTTTTCCCATTATTTTATTTTTAAGATTAGAAACTCTTAAACTTTTAACTATAACTCTATCATCTAGATTATATGTCTTATATTTTTTATCAACGGTGTTCCTTTTCCTTTCCCATTTAATTTTCTTAGTCAACAATTTCTCTCTCACTTCCATTAGTCGTTCGTTGAAGTTGATGGCTTCTGGATCTGTCCATGGTCTTTGCGGTGGTTGTCCAGTAAAAATAGTTATTGGACAATGGTTATGAACTGTACTGGGTGTATTGTTTAAGGTGAATTCTATTTGTTGTAAATATTTGGCCCATTTATTGTGATTATCATTTAAGAGAATTCTTAGATATTTTAGAGTTTCACGTATATATCGTTCTGTCGGATTGCCCTGTGGATAACGTATTGATGTATAATAAGTACGTATATTGTGTGAGTGTAAAAAGTCCTTGTATCTGTCACTAGTAAAATACGTCGCGTGATCGGATAAAATTGCTAACGGTTTGCCATATTGTAAGAAATAGTCTGTTAATGCTTGTAGTACAGTATTAGTGTTGCATTTCTGTGTGGGAATTAATTTAATAAATTTGGAAAAGATATCGCAAATCACAAGTATATTTTTATAGCCTTTCGTACTTGGTATTAAATTGGTAAGAAAATCTATAGATATAAGTTCTAAATTATCGTACGTTACAATGTTGTGGCTGATATTTGTGTTGGTATAATTCTTATCCTTCGCAAGTTCACATGTTCGGCAGTGCTTGATAACGCTTTTAATGATTCTCTCGTCGTTAATACAATAGAACGCTTCTCTGAACAGTAGCCAGCATTTTCGAGCTCCTATATGTGTGTAGGTATAATGTAAATAGTCAGTTATTTCCCTCGTATGTTTCTCATTTGTGACATAAACAATGTTCTTACCTATTTGCTTTACAATAAAATTATCTCTTAGTGACATGCCTTTGTAAGTTCCTGTTTTCCTCAAGTGTTGATGTATCTCCATGAATTCTGGACCTGATTGTATTGATAATAGTTTGTTGTTAGAAAATATTCCCTGTTTTTGAAGTACCAAATTTATACAGATATTTTGTCGTTTTACATCCCCGTCTTGTCTGGTTAGAGCATCCGCTGTAATCATTTCTTTCCCTGGTTTGTAAACAATCTTGAATTCATACTGTTGTATGAGCAGTGTCCACCTATATATGCGGCTATTATTTAGTTTACAACTCATAATATTAACTAAAGCTTTATGGTCTGTGTCAAGTGTAAAACTTTTACCAATGAGATAATATCTTAACTTTGTTAAAGCAAATACTATAGCTAACATTTCCTTTTCTGATATTGTATATCTAGTTTCACAGGCTTTAAGTGTTCTAGAAATGAAATAGATAGGCGTTTCGATGTTGTCTTTAATTTGTACTAGTTCTGCGGCGATGGTTTGATGTGATGCATCAGTTCTGACTACAAATGGCAATGTAAAATCTGGGTGGTGAAGTTTTAAATTCTCGACAAAACTTTCTTTTAACTGAATGAAGCAATTTTCATATTCTGAAGTCCATGTCCATTTCTTTCCTTTCTTCAAAAGCTCCAATAAAGGTATAGTTCTTTCACTATAGTGGGAAATGAATTTGCGATAGTAGTTCAATACACCTAAGAATCCTCGTAGTGTTTTTAGGTTCTTTGGTCTGGTGTAATTCTTAATTTCATCAAGGCGTGTTGGATCTAGTAAGATGTTTTCTTTATTTATCACATAGCCAAGGTAATTTATTTCTTGACGGAAAAATTGACATTTTAATAGGTTTAATTTCATACCTTCCGTTGTTAAAGTGTTAAGAATTATATTCAGGTGCTGTAAGTGCTGTTCTACACTCTCGGAAAATATTATTATATCATCAAGATAGTGTAATGCGAATTCGTTGTATTTATCCAATATTTTATGTAGAAATCTACTAAGGGCGGCTGGCGATGTTTTTAAGCCAAATGGGCACACTCTAAATTGATAAACAATACCATTCACAAGAAAACCACAATATTTTCTCGATTCAGGTTCTAAGTTGATAAGCCAAAATGCATTCTTGAGATCTAATTTGCTGTAAATGGGCTTATTACCACATTTTGTTAACAATACATCTATATTTTGCGGCATTTCGAATTCGGGTTTGATTCTTCGATTCAAAGCTCTTGCATCTAAACAAATCCGTAGAGATAAGTCTTTCTTTTGGACTATCACTATAGGATTAATAAAGTAGGTATTAGACTTCTCTATTATGCCAGTCTGTTCTAATCTTTCCAGTTCCTGACTCACTTTTTGTTGATAATGATACGGGATGGGGTAATTTTTGCTTATTAATGGATCTTCGTTATCTATATTTATCGGATGCTGATATCCTTTTGCGAACACTACATCATTATTAATTAATGTGATATTGTTATGTAAGATTGCTATTAAGTCTGCTATGACTGTTGTATATGGTATATTTGAGTTCTCTATAAAATTCTTTATATCTTCAAAATTATTTATTGTATTATTTATTTGGTTATCCATTCTAATCTCGACTACATCTCCTCCCTCGTGACTATTCTTCGTTCCTAGCATAACTTCCATTCTCTCCATTCCAATATTAGTATTATCAAATTCAATTATTTTTCCTTCTGTAACATTATTCCCCTCATAATCTCTTCTATAGCACGGTTCTTTATTTAACATTATATTATTGATTTCTCTCATAAGCACTTCCTTCTTATATAGGTTATAACCTTTTAATTCTTCGTCTGACAATTGTTTCTCAAATATTATTTTATTATCATCTATATTAAGTATACCATTTTCAAAATCTAAGATCATTCTGAGACTTTTAATGCTGTCAATACCTATTATACAGTCGTATTGTAGTTTGTCAATTATATAGCAATGTATGATGTATTTTGATTTGTTGATGAATATTTCCGTAGATAATTGTTTTGTTACCGTCCCCATGCGTTTTCCGTTCGCAGCAATGATGTCTGTCCCTTTGGTTTTTATAATGTTCTTCTCGTATCCCCGTATGTTTCTAGCTTTCTCTGCTTTCAATAAAGTGATTTCTGCTCCTGTATCAATTAAGCAATATAAAAAGATATTTTCAAATTTTAATTTTACAATGGGTAATGTATATATTTGGGTAGTTTGGTTGCCTGCATCTTCTACATTAATGAATTCTTCCGGATTTTGATAAAAAGTAATAGTATCTATCTTAAATGGTATGCTATAGTCGTTTGGTGTTCTCAATTCTGGCGTGTTGACGGACCTGGTATTGGGTCGGTATAGAGGTCCACTTGTGAAATTGACGTTTTTTTTAATACCTCCTCCATGTTTGTACGTATAGGCGACACAGATCGGTGACGTCTACTAATATGATTTATTTGACCACGACCACGATTTCGTATATGGTTATATCCTCGTCCTTGTTGATTAGAATAATTATTCGAATTATTATTATTTTGTTGGTGATCCGTTGAGCGATTATTGTGATTAAAATAATTATTATTGTTATTATATCTTGTCGGCTGGAAGTTAAAATTTTGTCTATTCGGTGGGTTATTTGGTTGATTGCGGTCATTATTTACATTAGGGCTGTAATTATTATTATAATTGTTATAATTGTTGTACGGTCTTGAAGTATTTTGATTTCTGTTATTATAGTTAGAATTATTGTATCTTTGAGGTGGTGAATTCATTTGATTGTTGTTATTGTTGTTTAAATTTTGAGACGGATGATTGCGATTATTGGGATTGCGATAAATGTGTTGTGGCTGATGGTTATTCTCCGTAAAATCATCTAACCTTCTTAATATGTCTATAAGTGAATCCATATTAGTCACCCTTTGACATATTATAGCTTGAGTATCAGTGTAGATAAAATGATTCAGGAGTTGCCTGGCAATCATTGATTCGTCTATATCATTCAAGTGCTTACACTGATTGTATATGCGAGAGGCGTATGTTTCACGAGAGACTTGTCCTAATCTATATTTACCTGTCAATAACCGTATTTTTGCTCGATTTTGCTGCGTTTCATCCCAGTAATTTTTTGTGAAGAGTGTAACGAACTGGTCAAGAGAATTGCAATGGTCCTCAATTCTTTGGAACCACTCTTGTGCACTATAACGTAAAGTTACACGAATGACCTCCATTTTATGTTTCTCCTCCGAAACATCCTCTAAATAACGTAATAAACAGCTAAGGTACGTCATGGGGTGTACTCTTGTAATGTCCCCGTCGAAATGATGTAGATTTTCTATCTTAATAGAGTTATTGTTAGTATTATTGTAATTTGTTGATGTAAAATAATTCCTAATTTTGTTTTCTAATTGTTTAATGTTAGCTTGCGTATTAGTGTAATTATCATTATTGGTAGAGATTATAGCATCTAAATTTTGTCTAACTGTGTTTATTTCTTGGTTATTATAATCTTTGCATTGACTTATTTGAGTATTAATATCTTGGTTTAACGTTATTTTTAATTGTTCAGTGTTGTCTACATTTATTTTGTTAAAATTAGTCAATTTTGTATTAAATATAGTATTATTCTCTGAAATTAATTTGTCTACATTTTGTTGTATATTTTTAGTTGTAGTTATTAGTCTCTGTTCGGTATTGTTATGTATTTCGTTTGTTGTAGCCTCTAACTGTTTTGCCCAATGTAAGTTCTGTAAGTTAACTGTTTCATCTAGTTTTATTAAGTATTTCAGCTCGTTTTCCTCCATCTTTTTCTGAGCTGTAGAAATCTCAGCTATTTTACCCTCTAAATCTACCTTGAAAGCACTTAATTTGTTGTCTATATGAGCATTATTGAGTTCAAATCTTTCATTAATTTTTTTCGTGTTAGCCTCTAATTTTGCCGATAAGTCAGTACTCAGATTAGTTATGTCTTGTTTTAAGTTATCGTTATTTGTATCCCTTTTATTATTAGTATTATCTAATTTGTTAGTTAGGTCGTTATTCATATTGGTTAGTTCTTGTTTTATTTGGGTCATAAGTGTCTGTAACATGTTCATCATCACCTGACTGTTATCTAGTGAACTTACCTCTTCAGATGTAGACGTTTGTGCAACCGGAATGTCTCCCTGTTCAGCCCTGTCTTCTTCCGTAGTGTCCTTTACTGCTTTTGTCATGTGTCTGGTGTCCATATTAATATTGATTGAATTAATATTATGCAAAGAGTTTATATTGATATTTTTCTTTAATTGTTAATAGAATTATTATAATGAATAGTTGATAAGAAGAAATTTATGATTTAACTATGTATAAACAATATTCGAGACACAGTAATAATATAAGTGGACAAAAGTTAAATAAAACAACGTACATACAAGGTGATGTTTCCCCTTCACTAACCTTTACTATATCCGTAACTCCTTCAAAGTCTGGGATGTGAAGAATTGTAGGTACAAATCAGCTGCACTATAGGAAAAATAGGTACACAATTCTACACACAACTACAGTAATAACATACACCTTTCGTCTAAATTATATATGTAAAATAATTTTGAATGTAGCAATTATTTGTCCTAATTTATGTTGTAGTCGAGTTATTTAAAAGAAGCAATCTGGCCTCCACGTTGTTGCGTCAAATGAAGTGATGCTTAGCCTCTCGTTGGGCTGGCAAATGATGAATCGCTGAGGAGGTGATAATAAATATAATAAACGAGTTCAAAAAATATTAATTTTGAAATTAAAAGATGGGCGCCTTTATATAACTCCTCAAACTGCTCTATCTGTGTTCTAAATTGCCAACTAGTCGGATCGCATGAAACTAAATTAAAAAGCTTAATTAAATGTGAAATCTCAGGCTCTTCGTTAGATCTAAGTTGTTGCTTCCATAAAAGTAAACTATTAATGTTAAGGCTTAAAGAAATAACTCCTACAAGTAAATATAGACAAATAAAAGATTGATATGATAATAAAAATATTAAGTTTATTGCTATAAAAGAAAACTGTAATAAAATAACATGTATAGGAAAGGGTTAAATTTATGAACTATATATAAGTGACGACAAGGTGTTAACAAGAAAAAAAAAAGGTTATGTGTGTTACGAAATTATAAAAATATGGATTACAATACAAATGATCTTTTAAATAAATAGGTGAGTACCTTTTAAATTAATGTTGTTACGTTAAAATTGGTTTTTATTTAATATTAATATTAGTATAGGACGTTATAGGTTAAGGTAAACAAAATCGAGAATTTTATTTGTGTATAATTAAAAGAATTGAAAAATTGAATAATAAATACGCTATGTCTTTAGCCAGTGTTTATAGTAAACCTGTTGTTTGATTTGTAGATTGCACGCTTCAAAATGGATAAGTCTTGGCGTTCGAAAATAGTCCGATCGCTGATCAAATTGTTGGCGGTGTGGGTAGCCGTTCTTGATGACGCTATCGAAGTTTTTCTTCGGACTTGGTTCCTAATGCCTAATATCTCCCTGCGTTCTTGTTTGGCTGCTGAATATAAGGTATTGACGTAGATTGACGATAAACAGTTCAGTAGATGGTCTGTGGTTCTTTCTTGATAATATATCTCCAGAATTCCTTGTGATTATGGATGATACTATGTCAATGACGCTTTGTTTTACGTTTATACGTAAAAGTCTAAATATCTTGTAGAATATCACTTGTTGATTGTATTAATATTAATGCAGGATACTTTTGATAACTTTTTCACTGAATTAGCGTTTGAATTATTAATATTTTGAGATTTCTAAGATTCGGTCGAAAAAAATGCGTCTATTATTTTATGAATTTCAAAATGTGATCCCGATAGCGCTTGTCTGTTTTACCAAACTTAGCTATCTAATGATGCCAAAAAGTCTCAATGTTTTACCTTATCAACATATTTAAATAGATGGAATTTGACTAATATTACTATTCTTACAGATTTTAAAAATCATTTAATAAATTAACAAGTTAGGTTAATGTAAAACTTAATGTTACAAATTGAGTACTGCGCACGATAAATATTTACATTTGCCAGATGTCAATTTGTAGGCGTGGCTTACTAGCGTCGATATAAATTAAAGATGCATATGAATTTGAATATGTGTTTTTCGCGCTAATATTTGAAATTTGAATTAGAAATAATAAAAAAGAAATTAATGAAAGAAATATAAATATAGAAATTTAAGAAAATAATATTATCGTTATTAAAATTCGTATGCATTTCGACACTACTAATACTTAATAATATCACTTACATAACCTTTTATTACCCTTTTCTTACTTTGTATATCTTATTTTTCCCATTTCAGATGCAGCTCAATGTGTATCCCTTGCACCACTACAATATATATATAAAGCGTTGCTCATCATAATATTTCACCGCGTTCGGATGATTTCGTCCTGAGAAGGTCGACTTTCTTCCTGACGTTACTCTATCGCAACGAGAAGATCCTCAAGAAAGAGGTGAAAGTGATGTCACCGAAACGTCAGCAAGAAAGTTGTCGTTCTCAGGACGAAATACAATCGTGTAATTAAATAACAAAATAGTGACGTACATATTTCTATATATGCATGATAAACAATAAATGATATGAGAAAGACTAGAAGGTATAAAATAAAAATAAAAAGTTATTTATTGACAAATTATCTAATACAAATGTATTCTTAATAATATAAAATATTATTAAAAATCTGGTATGAGGAACACAATTTATCTATTACAGGGAAATACAAACACTAACATTATTTTGTTATTGCTTTATTATTGTAATAATCATGAATTATATTAAAACAAAACAAATGTCTGACATACGAGAAAATTGTACAATAGATTTTACATGGATTTCCTTTTAAATGTTATTTTTTTTATGCAACCAGCATGGTAGCTTAGACAGTTGTTTGGCCTAATTATGCATTTGAGCTTTTGCTCTTGATATGTGGATTTTCTTTATGGGTAATAAATTGTAATAATTTGTAAAAAGGCAAATAAGCACCTTGCTGGCTGCAACGAACTGTACATAATAAAAATAAAATGCCGCAAATAAATAATGAACAACATGCAATGCCACGCTTATATCCTAAATATTTTTTTCGTTTTTTCTCTAGGTTGTCGAGCATTATTGTAAGCAGTACACCATACACTTGACTGAACAAAATCAAATCAAATAAATAACTAATTTTAAAGAATACACAAAAAATCATTACAGTATCTTTTATACCAGATAATATTACTTCAGGTTCGACATTAAATATATCTCAAACGAATTTAGCAATACATATTGTTAAATTCGTTTTCTACCCAGTCGAATTAACACATAAATAATTCAACACTAACATGACATGTTCCACATAGCAAAATCGAAAGTTTCCTAAGGGGTCCCTTAGTTAGAATTTTCGTAATTTTATAGATTTCGACCATGCATATTAATCTAAGCGAATCCAACCTTAATTTGATATACAACCAGTACGACATACCTCATTTTCTCAAAATTCAAAACTCATCTCGCATTTCCAAATATTGTATTCATACCACATTACGCCTTTAAACATATAAAAATTGATTAGTGAAAATTTGATTTAATTCCCGAATAATACTATTTAATTGTAAGAATATAACACAATTTTTAAAAATTTAATAATTAACGATTGCACAGACGCCTAGTTAATGTACAAACTGCGGAAAGTGACAAAGCTAGTTTCCAACTGTTCTTTCAACTTTACTAACAGTTCAACCATTCTCCAAGAGATGGTGCCAGATGATTTCTAATTCTTTCTGTATTTCCAATAGTTCAGCCTTTCTCCTAAAAATAGCCCAATATAATTCACATTATTTTACTAATTTTTTTTATTTATTAAAAATGTAGACCTATTTTGAACGGCCTGTAACTGTCGTCTCATGCTATATATTTGACTTTGCTTGAAATTGAAAAAGGACGAAACATTGGACTCCTCCCGGTGATCCTCGATATTCTAATCCATAATGTCCGAGGAAATTCTCAAAATGGTACTATTTTCCATGAATTTCCTTTTTAGAGTTTGTTTTTTCGATTGCGGTACGCTTTAGATCGAATAAACAATACATATCCATAATCTACGCAATTGAGCTTTATTTTTATATACGACAAATCTCATTTTATCAAACTTGAAAGATCGTCCTTTTTTCCAAATATTGTATTCATACCGCATTATGCCTTCAAAAATATTTTATAAAAACTGATTATTGTAAATTTGATTATATTCTCCAAAAATACAATTTTATTATAAAAATATATAAGGACTTTTAAAAATTTTACGTATCGTGGCGCCATCTAATTAAGCCAAACTGCGGAATAACAAGTTTAATTTTCAAGTTTTTCGCCGTTACTAATAGTTCAACTATTCCCTTAGAGATGGCGCTGGATATACCATAATTATTTTCATATTACTAATAGTTCCGCCATTCTCCCAAAGACGGCGCAAGATGTTTCACATTTTATATTTTTTAATTTTCAATTATTTTGAAATATGCTTTGTCCTACATCAAGTTACTCGTCTCAATGTGTAGATTACCAATCTCTTTTTAAAAATGGAAGTCTCTGTGCTTCACGAACTATCCACCCTCAAATCTCAAATTTTCAAGAATTTCACCTATTTTCGGAATTTTATTTCTAGAAAATCATACAATTCCCGCGCTTGAGGCATCGATATTGTCACACCCACTTTCTTCCTGTAACGCCTTACTATTTTAGCAATTGGCTAAACCGTGTGGATGTGACCCAAATCTGGCATCGTTGTGAACCCTGCATTTCACCATATTATAAAAATTCCTATCTCTCAGCTCGCGCAATTCCCGTCAAAATTAATACAGGTTTCGTTTTCTACGCAGTCGAATTAACAGATATGGAAGTCAACACTAACATCTGACATGTTCCCCAAACCTAGCAAAAATCGGAAATTTCCTAAGTAGATATGTAGTTCGAATTTTGGTAATTACATCGATTTCGTTGTAATTTGGTATCCCTATGTACTTTTGCTTCCTAAAAACGATCCTGCCATTTATATTGCCGTAAAACTCGTAGTTTAACGTCCAGCGAACACCAAAGATAACAAAAATATAGACCTATTTTGAACGACCCGTAACTATCGTCTCACGCTATATATTTGGCTTTGCTAAATACTTTGAAATTGAAAAAGGACGAAATCGCTGGACTCATCGCGGCGATCCCCGATATTCTAAATCCAAATGTCAATACAATAAAATGTTTACTGTATTTTTCATAAATTTACATTTAAAGAGTATTCTTTCTCAATAAAAATAGTTAAATGGATCAAATTATACATTCAGATTAAGAGAGAATATTTGAAGTTTTTTCCTTAGACCATGTAGACAAATCAAATTTGAAAATTACAGTTTGATGTATTTTTATTCTACTAGTTTTTTGCGTATATTAAGACATTGTAAGATATATTGACTAGTCTGAGAACGAAATTCTTGTTATTACAAGAGTGGTTGTACATTTTATATTATTTGTTTTTCTTACATTAAATAAAAAAGAGTGTAGCTGTTTTTATGAAGTTGTTTTGAACCTATTTTCTTGTTAATACTAGTATTTATTTTTGTGAACACGGTTAATCTTATAAAAATAGGACAAATTTTATATTTTTACTTGGCTTTGAAATATAAATTCACCTGTTTATTAAGATAAGATTAGTACTAATATTATCGAAACATCAAGAAAAGATAAAATAAGTTACCTTACATACTACTATTTACCTGTGTTCTTCAAACAATTAGCACGATGCTTAGCGTTCTTGATTTTATGGTATTATTTTTTTCAATATTATCAATTGGGATCGTCAAAATAGTTGCGGAAATTCCTAAGCCGCCTATTTTCAATATTTATCAACGTCCTACACGAACGTATTGGTTTAAAGTTACTTTTATGTACATAGTTTTAAAACTACGCCAGGTGAGTTATTAATCTTTAAATATCATTATTTGACAGAGTCAGAATTTATACGATTTTAATAAAATTTAGGTGGATCTTCCTATTTAATTATTTTTAATAATTGAAACGATAAATAGATCAGTTCATTTGCCACAAGTTTTTAAACAGTTTTAATAGTTTATATACGAAGGCAATTCAAATTTGACCTGCATTTAATTTTTTTCTGAACATAATTGAAGAGATACTGCTAAACGGTTTGATATTTTTCGAAGTAAGCATATTAACTAATGTCACATATTAATATTTTCTTTTTTTTTTTAATTTAAGAAACTTCAATTTAATTATCAACACAATATGCACGTGCATATTAATTTTTAACGATCTGTTGGGTAATTTTTCCAGATAAAATTATATTTTTCAAATGAAAGGTCGAGGACCAAAGGTGTGGATAAATACGCCCTTCTTGATAGACCACAAGAGTTACCATTTCATGAACAGGTAAGGTTGTAAAATCAATGCAGTCGGCTGAATGAAACTCTAAGGCCGTAGACGCTGTTTTCTTTAACGGAGCGAATTCCAAAGGGGACCACTTCATTATAGCGACGGCTAGGAGGAAGAACAGGCTGGTCGATGGTTTCGCCTACTTAAAAATAAAAGATACGAATTTGGGTGTGTTAGAAAGTCCGAAATTGCCTAGCACAGATTTATATCAAATCGAAGAAAAACAAGAATTTGAAGCTGAGGGAATAAGAATTAAGGTGGTGGAACCAATGAGGATCTGGCAAATATCGTATGAAGGTAAAATGAAATGTATGGAAGACAGAACTAAGTTATACGACGTAAAAATTGATGCTGAATGGATATCCGATATACCATGTTTCAATGTTGATACAGATATGGACGCCTATAGTATGGCCAAAGCTACAGCATTAGAGCCTTGGAGTAGAGATTATTTTAAAACTCTTAGTGAGTGAGTAGAATATTGTTTAGTTTCGAATAAAATACAAATTATTTTTTATATTTAAGTTTATAAGCTCGGAATGTTTTTTTTTAACGGGCTTCGATAGCTTCCAGATTTTTGCCATGATCATTGCCTTTCATTTTGCAAAATTTAGAATATGTTTTTTTTATTGATCTCCATCAACTCTTATTATTGTGACAGGCCATTAATTTTTTTTAGATCTTTTCTATTTTATTATCCCCATTTTCGAAAATAGTGTAGTGTTTTCTATATCTACAATTCACCATGTTCTTTTAAATAATTTTCCAATGCTTAAATTAATCGTTTACATTCCCTGTTTATAAATGTTTAAATCAGAATTGGTGTTAATTTCGCTCAGGAATAGGGCAGTGGCCTTCTTACAACTTACGAACTATGCCACCTTCGTTTTCTAGTATCTATAACACGGTATCATTCCAATAATCCAATAATCGGCAATGTATGTCTTTGTTAATGTCCTCCACTGTGCAGGTTTTGCCTATGCTCGGGCAGGAATCATCATTTCTGTAGCGGGTTGTTGTAGCGTTAAACGCCTATTCTTACTCTACTGAGAGTTTTCTATAAGGGAAATGGTAACGAGGGGCCAGCAACTAGCTCCTCCTTTGATTCAGTACACAAATAGTCACCAGACTCACGTCATAATTTTGTTCGGCGCGTTTCAGCTGTTTCTCTCAGCGAGTTGGTGGAAAGCCTGTATCCGATGTATAGCTTTTTAGTATTCTTTCTTGTTTCTTTTATGATATCGTTCACAATCACATTGAACAGGAACTGGATTGACCCTCGTCTCAGAGCGTCTTTACCGGAAAACTTCTGCCACAGTAGATTATACCTCAAACATAGTTTCCTGTATAGTTTGCGTATAGTCCCTATTGTTCTTATTAATTTTAGGTTTATCCTAAATAACTAAATATATTTTCAGAATTCATCAAACACATTACGAACAGTATGGGAATATGAAAGGTACGGCTGTTATTAATGGGAAGCGTTATCCTTTGAAATTGGACGTTTTGAGAGATCACAGTATTGCGAATAGGCGAGAATGGAGAAATTTTCACAGATACGGGCTGCATTTTATAAATGTCGAAAATGGCGATAGAATTACTGTATGTGCGATATCAACTCCTATATCATTTTCAAAGTAAGTATGCAAAATTTACTTTTAGAATTAGTTATGAATCAAGGCACTAAAGTTTCAGTTTTCAATAACTTTTAGTGATGAAATTTATTCTTTTCTCTTTAGAGATGATTCAACTAGTGTTTTATTACTGTCGTGAGCAAAAAAAATCGGGACAGCGTCAAAATCGTTATGTCAATTTCCTTTATTTTTTAGCGTTGTAATTTTGACGATATTTGATTAATTGTTAAACTGTACGTCAAATTATCATAATTGCTAATTCAACTTGAAAATGCCGCAATTTTCGAAAACTGATAAAGCCAGACTTGTTGCTAGTTTGAAAAATGTGAAATCATTAAGAACTTATCGATTCAATTTAATATTGGTAAAAGTTCAGCCGCAAGAATATATAAAAAAGGGAAGAGGATTATCTAAATCGGAAAATAGGTTTCGGATGTAACTAAATTTCGAATTTGCAGGAAAACGAAACATTAGTTAGTGAGATTAGGTACGACCCTTTTAAACCATTAAAAGAAGCTATAAAAACAACACAATTTCTTGTCTCATTTTGTAACACAATGGTTACAAGAGAATGAAATTTAAACTTGAGATTTCCCGCCCTACAGTCCTTATCTAAATCCCATTGAAAATGTATGGGGATTAATGAGATAGAGTTGCTACCCAGGAAGAATTTTGGGAAACCTTGAAACTGACTATTATGTGAAAGAAAGCTATAGTAATATATTAGGTTTAGTAATACACTCTGATCAATAGATGGCGCTCTATTTTTTATTATGACAGCTTTATCCCATGTATTTGTTAAGTGTCCGCACAATCAATAAATTAAAACTTATAAATATAAGTAACTCAACGTTAATATTTTCGTTAATGTACGAATTTAGCACCTACCGCCTTCGTGGATATTTGATGTAGCTTGTTATACCTTCGATTAAAATTACTTAAATAATTGATTTCATTTAAACCAATATTTTTCATTAAAAACATACCTAAGCCTCTATGAAAAAAAATACTGGGAAAAAATCAAAACCAAATACATACATCAAATGTTTATTGAAAAATTTAACATTATATTAATAAATATCCATTTATTAACCCAACAGATAAATTAGTAAAAAAAAACAAAATAATGCCAATAATTATAAATCATTTCTACAAAATAATGCACTCATTAACACACTTTCAAATATGTCCAAAACATTGTTATAAGTATTATATAGAGAACACATGGAATACAAGAGGGAATTTCTCAAATGATTAGTATTAGCTCCTCAGTTTATAAATGTTATCGACTATAAAAATTGATCTTTTTCAAGAGCACTAAATAATCTAAATGATTATGTATCTATCAATTTATCTATCTCTATATATAAAAGGCAATGTTCATATGTGTGTTCGTTATAGATTAAAAAACCACTGAACCGATTTACGCGCGGTTTTTCGCAAAATGATCCACGTTGTCCGGAAAAAGTTTAAAGCTATTGAAATCCTCGATATGACCAGTAGAAAAAAAGTTATGACGCTAATAATATAATATCAATAGTAGCAGTACTATTATTTAAATGTAGATGGCGCCATGAGACAGTACTTCTCACATTGAAGTTCACGTGGACAATTTTATGTTGCAAGCTCCCGTGTAAGAAAACCAAGAGATTTGTTTGTATACCGTGTAAACGAGGTAAGAAGACGACACTGCTGCGCGAGATACGTATTGGGTGTGTATATGCGCAACGTATTTCAAAGATGAAGAGGTCTTGCACCGCATATAATAATGATAAATATGCACAAATGCTGTACAATAAAAAAAAAAAATCAAAATATTCAGAGAAAACAAACGCATAATTTCACCAAAATGAAAGAAAAATCAGTGTATTTATAAATAACACAAATCTGTGATTGCATACATAATTAAATTCCGGTAATGGTCAAGGAAAATATAAACAAATCCCAAAAAATTAAAACGTAACTAAATAAAATGGTGCACTTGGCAGAAAATTAAAAATAATCTGAGAAAACGGGCGCATAATTCTATCAAAGAAAAGAAAAAATTCTGGTTACCTATTAGTAAATTGCATGGACCTGTAATATGGTTTTCAAGTGAAAAAGTACTGATGCACAACCGCCACATCGAAAAATATGAAAAGTTTGCTAACGTAACAAAATAAAAACGCATTTCTATGATATGATAAAGAATAAACAAAGTTAAATAAATTTTTCTGGTTGTGTATACTTTGCCATTACAATCGATGTTCTACGGATAATTACTCTGCACATCTATAGCCGACGTATCTGGTTAGACTGGGCACAGATACGCCTGGCGCTTGGTGCTATAACCGTCCCTTCTCCCTTATCTAGTGTACTTGGTGGGGTATTGTTTAACTCTCCATACGTAGTTCCATACGGTATACCGTACGAACGCCGGGGAGTGATTGATCTACCACAATGTAGTAAGACGAAGACGAATAGCGAGTTTATGTGGTTAGGGTTGAGAGAGTATATTCAATCGGGTTCTACTGTCTAACTGTACGGGCGTTCTATTTCTTTATCCAACACATTCTACATACGATCTAAGAACGAATCAAATAATCTCTCTCTAACACATTGAATATTCCTATCAGTCGGTCATTGTGTTCAAGCAAGGCCAATATACTTGCAGTTGGCCAGTCATTACTTATATATCCATCGATCGCACGACGTTGGGCACACGGTATGCCAAATAGAATCACCAAAAACATTGTATATTAAAGTATTGCCATCAACTTAAAGTTGAATACAACAGCAATTACAATATTATTATAAACACAAAAATAATAATGTATGATGTATGTATATGTAAATGCCTAATTTTAACTAAATACATACAATAATCGAAATCAATTGTATTTATTTAATCTACTACAGTTATCGTATATACTAAAATCTAGCAATAGCAAAACATTGCCGGGTTCACCTAGTAAAAATATTAAAGAGAAATAACTTTTCTATTGTTATTCAATGAATTAAAATTAAACTCATTTAAACCACTGGACGTACGTAGCCCCGTATTCATACGATACGTTCGTTTGTGCTCCGATAAGTTTATCTTTTTTTGGGAAACCGGTAGTTGGCGCTGGAGATATTTATGAAAATGTGTATTTATGATCTAAATCGCACATATTCAGAATATCTCTGAATTTCTTAATAAATTACTTTTGTTAAAAACAAATTACATTTTAAACAAATTATTTCTAGGCCAAACAACATTTGTCGGGTCAGCTAGTAAATTTTATAAAAACCTTTATTATGAAAACTTACAAATTTATCATATTTAAATTGTATACCACATAAAAATTTAATTTATTTTAACAACAGAGGCCAACTAAAATAATTCCGTTTAATTTGGTATTTTTAGAACACCAACTCTTGCTGATTGCAGCGTTTTATACCCTAAACAAACTATCAGTCTTTAACACATTATTAGAAGTTAAATGAAATGTATTTAATTGCACCAAGAGCTCTAAATAGGAAATATTGTAAAACAACAGTATAGAACATTTCAAATAGTAAATTGATTTTAAAAAACAATACATATTAGCATATTCGCAAAATTTAGTGAGGGAATCGAAAAACTAGCAGTAAAAATAATAATAACACTATTGTACAATTCAAACCCTCCACAAACACTGCCACTATTATCTTTAATATTAAAGAAAAGCCTTTATGTACTTAGCTCAGGCGTTTATCAATTCAAAACTAATTCAAAGTGAATACGTTGGTCAGACCAGGAGACATTTTTATATATAAAATAATTTAAATAAAGGCCCAAATTCTATATTTGCTATTATTAGAAAATAATCACACTTAAAATGTTATATTTTGCATACAAAAGTTTAAAATTAATCTTATTAGAACCATTGGAAATTCATAAAGCAAAAGAAATTCTGAAACAAACTGACCGTTCTTTTTGCCCTATCTAGAAAAACTCTCTTTGAATTGTATTATAATCATATGAAATGGATGCATGATTAATTGATTACAGTATTTACCGATAGTTTATTTTCAGTTTGTATATGGGATTCGTTTATTCTGCAAGAGATCACACTGTCTTTCCTCTCCGTTCGTGTGATTTGCTATTACATCAACATGGTGAAAGTGGTGATCCACCGTTGGATTATGGCTTTACTATTAAAGCAGGTACATATATTTTTTTATACAATAATAATATAATTTATACAATAATCATTAAAAATAGCTTTTTTTTTATTAATGTTGTCTTTTAGGAAATTCTTCTTATGTAATAAAGGTGCACGTTACTGATTCCCCACATTTCTACATCAGTAAAGATTGGGAGGCTAAAATATATGAACGCTTGTGTACATTCAAAGTTAATAATTTGAATGGTTGGGGAGCAGCTGAATGGCAATACCGTAACGTTCGAGGAAAAGATGTGGAAGACTATGTAGGTATAAATAAAATGTGAACTAATTACTTATTTTATACGTTACATGTTATGTAAATTTCTTGTTTTGATATAATAAAAAGTATATACATATTTGCAAAAGGACTATATTTCAATTTCCAATTAGTTTCACATTAAATAATCGCAAATTTTCTCTTGCCATACCTATATAGTATGTATATCTAGAATATAATATTATTTAATTATATTCTAAAATTATTTCTGTAATTTTAAGATATACATAATTCATTACAAAAGCATACATACAAAACCGAGAATAAACATATTTCGCTTATATAATAGCTATTTATGGTATAGGGGAATAAAGACAAATTTTATCCACGAAAAAATTGTTTAGCGCACGAGGTGTAAGCCGAGTGCGATAATGTTTTTGAGTGGATAAAATTTGCTTATTCACGTGTATCATACAAGATTTTTTTCAATTTTGCAAAAGTTTCAAAAAAATTTATTGATTAGGTAATTTATTTACATGAATATTGATTGTACTATTAATAATTTGATGAATTCTTAAACCAGGAAAGTTGACTCTATTTTCGTCAGAGTCAAGTAGAGTGCAAGCTAAGTTGACTCTACTTTCGTCAGGGTCAAGTGCAGTGGAAGTTCCAGGCCTTTCATTTGAATTTACATCTGTCAAAATTTTTCTTGACGTGGACATTTTTTGAGCAATTGATTCGTCGATATACTGTTCTGCTACTGTAGAAGACTTCCAGCCTCCGTGTCTTTTTAGAGTTAATAAGTCAGCTCCTGCATTTGCTAATAAATTTGCGAAAATTTTGAAGGTAGTGCGACGTTTTATTTTTTTTACTTTATTCGTGTTGTCAATAGCAGTGCGAATAAAGTGTTGCTAATATATTTTTCTACGACAACATCGAAAAATGTTCATATCAAGAGTGTAAATTGAATCATAAGAAGCTACATTTTGTACTGAATTTCATTTTGCATCGGTTGCTAGGCAAGTTGCTAGACAACAAATGCAATTTGAAATATTTCGTGTTCGGTCTGCTGTTTTTGATAACAAAAAGTAAGGTGGCTTAGAGAATATATCGCCGAACGACAAATGTCATCAATTTGTTACAGTTTGTGCATTACAAATAATTTCGTAGTTATTTCAAAGAAACCAGATAATTAATATGGAAAGTGATAGTGACTTGGAATTAACACCTCCAAGTATAACAGAAGCAGCAAATTTAACAACACTAAATTTATTGCCGGAAACATCGAAGAAAATGTACAAACGGACTTATAACCTATTTTTGGAGTGGAAAGGAGATCGGAACGCCAAATTGTTTTGCGAGAACGTCTTAATGGCGTATTTTGGCGACTTGGCAAAGAAATTCAAAAGTTCCACATTATGGACACAATACTCAATGCTTCGAACGACTCTCAGTATTCATAATAATATAGATATTGCAAAATACTTAAAACTGAAAGCATTTCTTAAGCGACAGTCCGACGGCTACAAACCCCAAAAGTCGAAGATCTTTACATCAAATGACATCAATAAATTTATTAAAGAAGCCCCAGATGAGATCTATTTAGCGACAAAAGTAAGTTTTATATAGCCATATAATGAAATATATATTTAATCTATATTTTAGGTCGCATTAATTATGGGCATATGAATTACATCAAATGAAAATTACTAATTTCAATGATTTGGATTCAGCTGTTTTAATAGCTATACCAGACACTAAAAACAAAACTATACGAAGATTTACTGTAACTAGTCCTTATTATGAAATTTACAAAAAATATGCAAAGCTCCGCCCTTCAAATGTAAATGGTACATGGTTCTTCATTAATTATCAAAACGGAAAATGTACCGTCCAAAGAATAGGCGTGAATAAGCTTGGAGGCATGAGAAAAGAGATTGCTAAATATTTAAATTTGCCAAACTACGAATTATACACCGGACACTGCTTTCGTCGATCTTCAGCAACAATTCTTGTTGATGCTGGTGGTGACATAACTAGTTTGAAGCGTCACGGTGGCTGGAAGTCCACGACAGTCGCCGAGGGATATATCGATAAATCGGAGAAAAATAAATTTGACACAGCTAATAAAATTGTAAATGCAATACAGAGCATTTCAAATATACCATCGACTTCAGGAATAGGAAATCGTGAAATGCCATCTACTTCGACAATGGAAAATTGTCAATATCAAGAAAATTTTAGTATCCAGCATTCCACAAGTTCTCCAAAAATGATTTTCAATAATTGCACATTTAACTTTAACAATAAATAAAATACGTAAGTAGGAAGTTATTTCATAGTTCTTCTTCTTAAATGGTTGGGCACTGTCCAGGCTCTGCTAATGAATAGGTAATTTCGTATTTTCATGGATCCAAAGCTATAAATAAAATATTTTCATATTTATTTGTATCTATTTTTATAATTGTCGTTGTCGTGGAAAAAGTAGGTATAGTATGCAACGCGCACAAAATAGCAATTTTGCACGTTGCATAATATACTATTTTATAATAAAATTCTTTCAATGGAGACTGTGGTTAAATAATAATTTAAAAAGGTATATAACCCCTTACCACAATTATTAGTCGTATCCTAAATACGTATTTCGACAACTAAGTTGTCATCATCAGTAGGTAAAAACTACTAATTAAAGTCACACGGGGCACAATAAAGTAAGATGAACGCTTCCGCACAACTACTATACACTGCAACCCTGTAAAGACTCCTCTTTACTCAGTCTTTACAGGGTTGCAGTGTATAGTAGTTGTGCGGAAGCGTTCATCTTACTTTATTGTGCCCCGTGTGACTTTAATTAGTAGTTTTTGCCTACTGATGATGACAACTTAGTTGTCGAAATACGTATTTAGGATACGACTAATAATTGTGGTAAGGGGTTATATACCTTTTTAAATTATTTTATAATACATAATCACCATTTTTACATCGTTTCAAACACGGTCAAAAGACAGAAAACTACCACATACACATACCTTTTTGTTTTAAATTTCTGGGCATGCCCAGGCATTCCAGAATTTTCAAATCCATAACAAAACGAGGAAAACATATTTTTCTCATGTAAATAGTATTTTGTAGTCTAATTAGGCATTATTGAAAGTATTTGCATTTGTTATAATATTAATAAACATGAATCTAAAGTGTGTATTATGTATTCCTAAATTTCAGGAGTGTTGATTCTTGTTTGCAAAGACGACACAAAATTTATATGTCACATGATTTTGCTATGCTGATTGTCATTGGTCGAAACTTAAAAATGGCAATCTTTTAATTTTAAAAATTAAAAACAACAAAATGCTATTGTACTATATGGTTGGAAAAACAAATAGTCTATCTATAATATATATATTAATAAAAAATATGATATCCTAACCAAAAAGAATATTAACTTCATTCCAAACAACCAAAATAAGCAAATAAATCAGAATAATCCCCACGTATTTATGCGAAAATATACCTATTACATATCATATCAGCAGACAGTAAAATTTACTAGAATTACAATGCCAAAATTGGTTATGATTTACGATAACCGAATATTCTCAATCAACATCACAATACCTATCATATTCGATATTTTTCAGATTAACAACAAACCTACCTTTGCTTTAATTTTACCGTAGCTCTCTTCCAAACAGTATAATGAACTTCCAAAAAAGCGTTTTATTACGTAAATGATGGTAGTGTTTCCAATTAAATGTATTAAATCTAAAATATATTACTTATTTAGTCAATTATATTTGTAACATATTTTAAAAATTACTTTTTTTGTCCCTTGGAATACGGTCAAAGTACAAACAGGATGCATATAATGTTTTTATTTTAAGAATGGACTAATTAATTTCTTCGAATTCTGGAGCCTCCGAATAAATATAAAATAAGAAAATTAAACTTTTTTATATATCTGTTATTAAGTACGTTCTCTTTGACCTATTATTGAAAATCTTGGCATTATAATTACTATAGAATAGAGTAAACATGTATTCATTTCGTGTCGATTCTTGTTTTGAGTAATTATAAAAAGTTTGCATATCACGTGATACGTCGAGTGTCATTTTTATTTGCCGCTTAATTAAGCCAACCTTAAAAATTAAAATTAGAAACAGGAATTTTTCTAATAAATAGTAGTATTATTCGATTAGATAGATGAAAAATGTAAACATTCCTATAAACATATTCAATATTCCCTTATCAAAACTAATGTGTGTAATACGTGTATAGTGTATGAATTATGAATGATAAAAAATTCTAAAGGAAAAAGAAAATGACATTTAATTATTTCTGAAAAATGATTTCAATTGCTAATTTCTTTTATTAGATAAATAATTCCTTTTTTCTTAAATAAGATTTTAATGTAATCAAAGTTTATTTGATTAATTTTTTTTTAAATAAAAATTTTATGCATCTTACGAGGTGTGGTTATAAAATAGCGACACTGATGGTGAAAACTTTTTATTTTAAATTGATAGATATTTAATTATTATCACCTTCAATATACACTCCTCCTCTATCCCTACACCGCTTCATTCGAATTTTCCATTGTACAAAACTGCTGGAAGTCTTCTTCTGTGAGTTCGTTCATGACGCTTTCACAGCTTCGACGGTTTGAAATTTTGTTCCTTTTAATGCAGATTTGACTTTAAAGAGCAGACAAAAGTTACATGGTGCCAGGTCAAGCGAATAAGGTTCTAACAATGGAATGTTATACTTGACTAGGAACGTCTTGGCAGACAGTGTAATGTCGTCGTTTTTTCTCCACAATTCGAGCCGTTTTTACTCACGGAGTTGAGCAAGAACCTCAAGGTATAGTGATGCTGATTAACAATTTGATCTTCAGAAACCCAGTTAAGGTACACAATGCCATGGATATCGAAAATGATTATAGTTTTCGAGAGCTAAAAAAGCTCTCGATGACGTTCTTTTAGCTCGATTGTGCACCACTTTCTACATATTTAAATTCTTATGTGAAATTTGCCTTATATATTCTTTGTCGATTCCTACAGTTTCAGCAATCGCACGAAGAGTTAATCAACGGTCAAATCGGATCAGATTACCGATTTTTTTTAAATCTTTTTATTCGTTTTTGACGTGAAAGGACGTCATGGACGTGCGTCATCTTCAAAGTCTTCTCGGCTACCTTGGAAACGCGTACACCACTCAAATACTCTTGCACCTAATAAATATGCATGGCCATAGACTTATTTTAATAAAAGATATGTGTCAGCAGCGGGTTTTGCAAGTTTTATATGAAATCTCACAGCAATTCGTTACTCTATTATAAAACACTTAACATTTTCCGGCAAATCAAAAAAATAGATCCTATACAAACGAAGGCCACGAACAAATTATCATCATAGTATAAGTCTCTTACCTACAGGATCACTTCTTGTCGACACCTTTGATCTTTGAAATAAAACCGTAATATACGCACGTAACTACATATGTTCTCTTTCTCTCTTAAACATGTGCTACAGTAAGTATATGAGATATCAGACTGTTTCACTTTTTAAATAAACTATCTATTTCAGTTGAAACCTGCATTTAATAAAGGAAAGAAATACATGTGCAGTTACTGCGCGATACCATTTTATTTCAATAATTTTCAAGAGTGATACAACTGGTAAAGTTTATACTATGCTATTACGTCTACAAGCACGGGAGGGGCGACAATCAAAAGAGAAAAGTTCATACTACACAGCAGCCAGTCGTTCGACCTTGACGCATTCGCAGTTCGTCTGTAGTAGCATGTCTTGTTATTTTATAGCCACATCTCGTGTTTGAACTTCTAAAATCTTCTGAATTGTCCAATTTTTCTTTAAAGGAACCCATTCATTACCGGATTGGTCCGTCCTGACGTGTCCGCCGACCGATTTGCTAATGAATGGTAATGAGTAGAGACCGATTACGACGGGCGATATAAATAGTCTACAACATCTGTAAGTACATCACGCAGTTATTGAATAGCACTATTCATTCGGTTAACAGCACACAAAAAATAGATGTGCAGTTAAACGAATGAATAGTGCTATTCAACAACTGCGTGATGTACTTACAGATGTTGAAGACTATATCGTTCGTCGTAATGACGTCCATTTCAGCCCGATGTGTCGGGTCTCTAGTAATGAGACATGTCACATAGATAGGTCGGGGCTGGGCCTGGAGTGCGTTGGTGTGACACACGAATCCACGACCCGACCGCGACCAATCCGTGCTATTTTTGTAATGTATGTGCTTGTCCAGCGACTCCAGACAATAGTTTAATCGGTGTATCAGTA
Source organism: Melolontha melolontha (assembly GCA_935421215.2). Taxonomy (NCBI): domain Eukaryota; kingdom Metazoa; phylum Arthropoda; class Insecta; order Coleoptera; family Scarabaeidae; genus Melolontha; species Melolontha melolontha. The sequence goes on along the minus strand of OW285239.1, from coordinate 1,439,471 downwards.
AGTAAGTGTAGAGATTGTATATTCAATATGTCTTCTGAAGATAATAAATGTTTTTGGGAGGAATTTTTCCTTTTATATAAAGATAACACATTATATGGCACATCAGAAGTAAGGATTACTGGAATAAAAGCAAAAGAAATGTTGCAGTTGATAAATGTAAAGAAGTGTTTCCAATTTGTAATTAAAAAAATTTCATCAAAGCGACTTTTGTCTTTCTTGAGAATAAGGGCGACATTAGGAGTATGTAGGGCTCGTCACGGTCACTTTACAAATGAACTCTTTTGCAGTGTCTGTATCATGTTCGCGTAATGTATGGGCAAATGTGGATTAGTCACAAGTCGGGTCTCGATTGGGGGTTGGAGGCAAAATTAACGCACCACCTATAAATTTATGAATACATATATAAAATTTGTTTTCTTTAGTGTAGTTCTTTTTAAGTAATTTCTAGGCAAGTTAAGACTTATTTTGGGCTTATTTGCAATATTGCATTGTTATTGTCAGCAAGTGTAATAAGCGTTGTGGGTTTGATTTGAATTGCGTACATATTGAAATGCCTCCAGTGAGAAATTTAAGTGAGCATGATGCTGTGAAAATTGTCACCTTGATTAAAGAAAGGTATAGCCAACGTGAGGTTGCTCGGAAGCTTGCTGTTTATCATACGACTATTGGTCGATCTCGTTTCGATGCGGTTTCGAAACGAGTTAAAAAATAGACTTCAAAATATTCGAAATGTTGCGTTTCTTCCAAAACAGTAACAAGGCTTAAGGGCTTCACACGGCAATACACTGCACGTTTTTTTGCAGGATAAATATTATCGAATAACTAGAGGCGCATATATTGAGTATAGAACCGTTCACACGTTGTTTGTACTGCAAATAAACGTATACGGTTGAGGACGTCTACCGAATACTCACCGGATTGTCAAGCCCAATCGAATGAATTGAAACGTATTCGGTTTGCAGTGGCGCATAGTATAATACCATCTCTATCACACGGCGTGATGCAACACGTTTTTTTATCGAATAGCAACCAAGTGTAAAAAGCATTAAAAAACTTTTGTTCATCGTTTATCAGCTTTTCGTAAAATTTTTCAAATGTTTTAGTACGCATTGCTTCTTAATTTATAGGATGAACCCAAAATCTTCTACTATTATGCCTGGGGCAGTGCCGCTAGCGTTTTCGATACCAATATAAAAGTACTACGACGCGTGAATCTATAATACATGCATCTAATGGTCCCTGTGTGCAAACTGCAGCTATTTGTTTTTTACGAGTGAAAATGGAATCGTCCAACTGCTCGCTGTTGGTTCGGTTAAAACAGAATATGTAATGCTAAAAACGTGCAGTGTATTGTCGTGCGAACTAACCCTAAGAAACCTGGACTGAGTGCAAGACATTATCTCTCAACCATACCCTACAAGCAAGCTAGGCTTTAGCTTGCTCGGGAACATGTGGATTGGGCTGACAGGAAGAGAGTCTTGTTTACTGATGAAGTCAGAATAGGCTTAAGATCTTCTAATGGACGCACTTTTATCTGGAGAAGACAAGCATGTATGGTTCAAGTGCGTTTCCGTGCGAGGGGTCAAAAATGTTTTGGGGTGGCATGTCTTTCGAGGCCTGTACGGATCTTGTAGTGATCCAAAGAAGAGCATTAAACGCTCCTAGAGGTGATAATGTTAGACGTCACCGAGCTCATATCGTAAACGAATATCTGAATGAGGTTGGCATTTAACGTTTAGAGTGGCCAGCGCGTAGTCCTGACTTGAATGTGTTAGAACACGCTTGGGATCACCTTAAACGACGCATTAGACGTCGAAATTTTGCTCTTGAAAACTTGGCCGATTTGGAAAACGCGGCTCTTGAAAAATGGCATAACCTTAGCCAAGATTTCATCATAAATATAGCATCGAAACACGTTTGAAGGAAGTTATTCGATCTAGAGGCGGTATACACAATGTTGAAAACTAAACTTTCGTTTATTTTCAAATTTTTTCATTCATTTTCACTGAAAATTTGTTTTTGGTTCTTTCTTTTCATAAAAAAACTTTTTGAAATAATTTAAAAACAATTATTTGTATTATTTCAATAAATTATCTTAATTTTGATAGGTATACTAACATTGAAGGGATTAATTCAATTCGGGTAAAATAGACATTGCTATTAAAACTGAAAATTGGGTCTAAAATGCTAAAAAGGTTAAGAATCGCTGGTATAAAAAAGAAAAAGCAAAAAAGGTTGAATAGTCTTCATTACGGTTTATTAACATATAAAAATATAAAACATAATAAGTTAAAATTTTCATATATACAAAAAATCTACTTAATTTCAATAATTGACGATACGATATTACATATTTAAAAAAGAATTAATATACGCAATCACAAAGTAAAATATGCACGATTAAACAAACAGACCAAAAATACTCACAAAAATATATATAAAATGTAAATAAATAATAAAATAAAATTAATTAATGAGAGAAATTGATACAGTGATAAGAGTGAATTTGTACTAGTGTTCTATAACAAATATTCAAGTATATAGTTAGTTTATTGGCAGATAAGGAACAGCGACCCAACAAAAGAAGTTTCCCTTCCTTCTATCACTTCTGTGTAATTTTCATTTATTATTAAACGCTAATGTTTAAAATTCGCTTCTAATTTCAGGAACTTCTTTTCATGGTGTAAATGTTTTGTTTTCAAATTATTTTTGTTTTTTGCGAAATACTCCAAGTGCACTATGAAATTATCTGTTCGCACGGCACGTTGTCGAATGGCAAGCTTCCTATTTTCACTTTTCTTTTTATATGTTTCTGTATAGTCGATAGTGGCTTAGGATATAAGTCGAAGACGCCGACATTAACTACGAAATTTCCATTTGACGTTTTCAAGAGATGTTCTTCTGGCACTAGGCGATCACTAAAACAAGTAAATTATTGAAAAAAATAAAAACAAAAACAATTAATTAATCAGCCTTTAATTAAATTAAAGAAATTCGCTTTGCAAAATCTTTCATTTCCAAATTGTTTGTTTAAGTCGAAATTCTCGTCTAGACAAGATGTTATTGAATGTTAGAAACCACTTAAATCAACAGTATCTACCCAAACAAATGGCTAAGTAGAGGTAATGACATGACACCTGCAGATAATGAAGAAAAACAACTGTGGTAACGTATTCAAGATGCAACAAATAATGTTAAATAAAGTTGATGAAGAAGTGAACATTTCCAACAATTTCTATGACATCTTTATTATTTTTTTTCCTCATGTTTTTGTAACATGATTCTTCTGTTTTTACCTCAAATTATAAAAATACGAATTTCACAAAAGTAATTGAGTCTTATAAAGAGTACCTTTTCGAAAGTAAATAAGTTAAACAATATAAATTTTATTCTTAAACCCCTATTTTTCCATTGGTGTAGGACATTTGCGCAATTATTAAAAAAAAAAAATCTACGCCTATGGAATATTATTTAAAATTTTGACTCATGAAACTATGTCAACGTACTAAATTATAGCAAAATCGCATGAGCCGTTTAGAAAAAAACAACTTTAGAATTGTAACTTCAGCGCCATATAGCGCCCAAACTAAGCAACTTTGTACACGGTGGCCCAAAATGACCGAAGGGGTTTGAGTTCATTATAACTTCTTATTTAAGACATAATTATTAAATTTTTTTAATTTTAAATATTAATGGAGAATATTTTTAATTTAATTATGAAAAATTATATCTCGCAAGTGGTGGCCGTTTTCTGCTTCGCATATTCGTGCTCTTTCCAAAACATTTTCCATAACCTTTCGCAAAACTTCAGGTCGTATGTTGTTGATTTCGTCGCGTATATTATTTTTTAATTGCTGTATGGTTCGAGGCTTATTAATATAGACTTTTCCTTTCAAATAACCGCAAAGGAAACAGTCTGAAGCGGTTAAATCCGGTGAACGCGGAGGCCAATTAAAATCGCTTGTACGGGAAATAATTCGTTTACCAAAGATGTCGCGTAAAAGAGCCATTGTGTCCCTCGCAGTGTGCGCTGTGGCTCCATCCTGTTGGAACCATACTTGCAAATGGTTTTCCACGGCTGGCCTTAAAAAATTTTCCAACATTGTCCGATATCTAACACCAGTGATGGAAACGGCGACACCTTGTTCATTTTCAAAAAAATATGGGCCAATTATCCTTTCCGACGAAACACCGCACCAAACGGTACACTTAAGTGGGTGTAATTCTCACTGTTGAACTACTCTTGGATTTTCCGTAGCCCATATCCTGCAGTTTTGCCTATTAACGAACCCATTTAATTGGAAATGGGCTTCGTCGCTCATAATTAAATTTTGAATAAAATCATGATTTTCTTCTGCTTTTTGACGAAAATAAATTGCATAATCAAGTCGTTGCTGGTAATCTGTCGGTTTCAATTGTTGGACAAGCTGAATTTTGTATGGAAACATTCTTATTGTATGCAAAATTCTCTGCAGCGACCCTCTTGAGAGGCCAAGTTGTGTCGAACGTCTCCTGCTTGATGACTCTCCATCTTCCCGAATACTCTCCTGTACCCGTTCAATATTGTCATCCGTGTGCACCGTTCGTCGTCTGCCGGCACCAGGAAGGTTCCTTACTGCCCATTGTTCTCGAAAATTTGCAACCAGACGGTTTATTGTTGACTCTGAGGGTCCAACCCGCACGTTAAAATAACGACGATATGCACGCTGAGTCAAAACAATGGATCGTTGATTTGAGAAATAAAGTTCAACGATTTTGGCACGTTGTTCAATTGTGTACTGTTCCATTTTAAATTCCCCAAGTCTTCTTTGCAAAATACTGAACACAAAAAAAAAATTATAATAAAAAAGTTATAAGGAATTAAAACCCCTTCGGTCATTTTGGGCCACCTGTACTAAAGTAAGTTTTCTTAAATCGGCTTATTTTGGTGTAAGAATATGTAGTAAGTTTTTATAAAGACCTTTTACAGACACCTTGTATAACAAGAACAGAAAATATTAGTGGAGACTAAAAGGATGTATCACTGAGTGCTACTTATTTAAAAAGCATTTTTCTTGAAGAAACCGACAATTAAATAGCAAAACATTGATTGTAATAATAAATACACCAAGAAAAGATTTATGAATAAAACAGGATATAGCAGAACAAATATAGAAAATTTTAAGTAGTTTGGCTTAGTTGCTGACGTTAGTAGATTACTAAAAGTCTTCGAAATGTGGCAAAATGTAAAACAAAGGATTGGACAATTCTAAAAACTATGCTTATCTTTAAGGTGGTGGTTGACAATACACATTTTAAAACTGAATACGAATATGTTAAAAACATTCTTAAATCCTCGGATGACAAGAGATATCTCGTAACATCTGACGGACATGTATTCAGATACAGATGTTTTTAACATATCTGTATTAGAATTCACAAATATTTGATGTGCTTACACATGAAATATATATGTGTTTATATATGTGTTTACACATGAAATATATATGTATCATATCCTATCTTTTTTTGACATTTTAAAATCTTCGAAAACCTCCTTCATGTATACAATGTGTCTGTATATGTTGTGCTAGCACGCCCGCAAATTTCTCAACTTGTAGTGGCTACATTGTCACTTATGTCAATTTTAACAAAGCCCATTGACGTTGGTTTTGTGTATTATTTGGCGTCGATTTTTTATATCTATTAAAATGTTTACGACTGAACATGATGCATATATTCTTATGTCTTACTTTCGGGGTGCATCTCGAAACCACAATGGGACGGAAGTTATCAGCACAATCAGGTATATAGGTTAAATATTTAAAGCAATGCAAGTCCTTTACGTGCTTTTTGCAGGTATTACTAGTTAGTTGGCCAAAAGTGCTACATGAAAATTTCCACATGCAACCCTACCGAGTTTCTGTTGTTCAATGGTTCTATCCTCGTAACTATCAACGAGTAGTATATCGCCAGTGCCAGTGGTTTAACTAAATAATGATGATTTACTCGATATAACTTGTTTCACTGATAAAGCATGGTTTTATTTATCTGGATATATTAATAGTCAGAATTAACTGAACATGAGCTACGGAAACTCCACACATACTTGTTGGAAAAGATCTGCATCCCATAAAAGTTGGAATCTGGGTTGCAATATCAAGACGAAGGATAATAGGGCCAGTTTCTTTTAACGAAACAATTAACGCAGAGATATACCAAACTGTCATTTTGACAGAATTTATTAATCAGGTGCATGATGATGAAATAACATTGGGCAATTTCCAACACACACTGCGCAGGTGCCAGCATAGCATATTTGCAGGAGTTTTATGATGATCGTATTATCAGCCAAAGCCTGTGGCAACCGAGAAGTCAAAACTTAACACCACCAGATTATTTCCTTTTCGGACATGTAAAGAATAGTGTTTTTAAAAACTGCTTATACACATTAGAGGAACTTAACCACGCAATTACATGAAATGAAATTGAAAACATCACCCAGGAAGAACTTTGTCGTGTATTTGAAAGTATTAAATGAATAGTAAACTTGTGATTACAAAATAATCAGTGTTCTTTTCTTTAAATAAAGCATCTGTTGCATACTCAGTTAACAAATTCACATAAACATAACCTTAGTCTTTATTATTAATATTGACACCAAGTGCAGAAAAATCAAATCCATTGAACCAACATAATTGGCGTACGATCATTTACAGATACACGTTATAATTAGCTTTAAAACTTTTCTAATAGAAAAGATTGAATATAGTTGAATATATTCACAAACTGAACGGTTATCAAATCAAAAAATAGATAGCATGTCGATGCGATAATTCACATCAAGCTTTGATACAAAATAATACAAATCCGTATAAAAACAAATTTGTATCTGTATATGCATGGACACACAGTACGTATTTACCAGCTTTTGCTTCAACTACCAGACGCATGCGTTTCTGTGTAACCACTTTGTCAATGATAGATTTACGAAGCAAAAGACTGTAGTACGCTTGCGGTCATGTAGTAAGTTTTGTCCTATCCGAAGACAACAGATAACCTCTTGCCATCTGACGGACAAAACCGACCACGCCGGTGCAAAGTGTTCTTCTCGAATAGCGAAGCTATTACTGATAAAGAAGAAAAATACGCATATTACTGTGAGTCCATTAACTCGTCGCCAGGTGGCGTAGTATAGCAAAAAATAGATAGCATGTCGATGCGATAATTCACATCAAGCTTTGATACAAAATAATACAAATCTGTATAAAAACAAATTTGTATCTGTATATGCATGGACACACAGTACGTATTTACCAGCTTTTGCTTCAACTACCAGACGCATGCGTTTCTGTGTAACCACTTTGTCAATGATAGATTTACGAAGCAAAAGACTGTAGTACACTTGCGGTCATGTAGTAAGTTTTGTCCTATCCGAAGACAACAGATAACCTCTTGCCATCTGACAAAACTTACTACATGACCGCAAGTGTACTACAGTCTTTTGCTTCGTAAATCTATCATTGACAAAGTGGTTACACAGAAACGCATGCGTCTGGTAGTTGAAGCAAAAGCTGGTAAATACGTACTGTGTGTCCATGCATATACAGATACAAATTTGTTTTTATACAGATTTGTATTATTTTGGTTATCAAATCTTAAATTTTTGGCGAAAAAAAAGTGTTCCGGTCAGTTATTAAGTATTTATCTTTGAAAGGGTATCAGACAAAGAAACTTTTGCTGATATGATGTAAACCTTAAGTGATCAATATCCTTCATATGCCACTGGATTGCGGAAATTAAAAGAGGCAGATCAGATGTTAAAAATAAGCACCACTCTGGAAGCCCAATTTCTGTGACCACTCCAGAAAACATTGATTCTGTTCATGATATGATTGTAGAAAATCGATGATTTGAGATCAAGCATATTGCAGAAACATTACACATTTCCTATGAACCAGGGAGTGGAAACATTCTGGTTTACCACGACCCAAAAAATTACGCATTTAAAAATCGACTTACACGAGTCTTGATTCAGTTTTCTTGGACAAATATAGAGAATTATGATAGATTACTTGGAAAAAGAAGGGAGCATTTTATACTAAGTTGCTATAATTAAATTACTGTAGAAAATTGCGAAAAAACGCCGTGCAAAACTTGTGAAAGGCGCAAGGCTCACAAGTCGCTGATTGCATTGCGAAAAATTGATGAAATTGGTTCTGAATTAGTCGACCAAACAACAAAACACAAGTAACGCTTGAAAGGTAAAAGATTTTCGACAAATAATGAAATCATGTGTCGTCGAAGAGCGGTTTGCAGAACAAGACAAACAAAATTTTGAAAGGGTTAGAGTTAAGCGTCGTAAACGTTCTGCTTAAATTATTTTGATTATTTTGAATAAATAAAATTTGTAATGAAATATTGGAGCGTTCTATATGGTAGCCTAAGTAGTATAAACCTGAACAAACGGAAGCATATACACCTTTGTATATGGCTTGTGTACATGTGTCAATTTGGATAAATATGTTTTTTTCTCACAAATGGAATTTCTGTAAAATACTGCTGTATAAATGTTGTCACATAATAATATTACGACACGTAATCTAGGACATGGTAGAACCATTCAATTCAGATTACGTGTCCGAATATTGATATATCACAACACAATAGAAGCATTCAATTTAAAAGCGATATTTTACAGAAATTTTGTTTGTGGAAAAAAATATATTTGTTTGGATTGTTACATGTACAGCAGGTTAACATACATAATGTCGTTTTCCCTTTACATTGTCCAGGTTTAGCTATCAATATCCTCATGTATTGTGTATTAGACAGTGCTAAATAATATTTAAATATAATTTAAATTAACAAAATTTGGGAGATGGGACACTCAATTACTTCAAATACCATTTACAATCTTATTTCAGAAACACTCTAATTTACATATAAATACATACCACAAAGTATTTTTCCGATAGGTCAACATTAGTGAACAGTCGTTCGCTACGGATGCAACTAAATACGGCGCAAAGTCTAGTTCGCAAACGTCTCTTCTATCGCTCGAATCTAAACTCCTATTAATATACCTTCTTATAACGCATTTAGGACACTTAGTGATGGCAACTTCTTTTAATAATTTCTCCACGTAATTTCTTTCGATGAAGTCGTGGTCCATTAAGTTAATTAATTTTTTATAATGTTCCAGTCCTACTTGATCGAATTTCTGTATAGATAATATCCTCTCCAATATGCAGCCTTGGGGTAAATTGCGCGAATTGTCAACGGAATTAAAAAAATAATACTTATCACAAGGTTCAATATTGTTTAGTTCTACGCACTTATGATCTGTGTATTGCTTATCGATTTGCTTGATGAGTGTGGTGTATAATATATCACAAAATTCTTCTAGTAAACTGCGAACAATAAAAAAAAGGTTAAATGTATACGGAGAATTGTTAGTGCTACAGTAATGATTTTATTATTAAATTAAAATTAATCAAACTTTGAATGATAAAATTTAAGAAAAATCATCGTTATAAAATGTTAGCTCGTTAAAAATATAAAAAAAAACGAATGATATGAGGACGTGTCTTAATTTATTAATTCTAATAAAATGACAGTCATGTGTACATTAATAAAGACTCTTTTATATCCACTACTAATAAATACACAAACATTAACGTGTATATGTTTATTACTAGTGGATATGAACGTGAATTTTTATCAAGTAAAGACCGAATCGATTTAATAGACTCCTTTTTGGAACTGGGACTTTTCACTCGATACTTTTAATAACTTAACACTTCACTCCGCATAAATCATACTAAATTGAAGATGACTAGATCGTTACCAAAAAGTGTATATAGTTTAGTATTTATTAGCGCGTTATTGAGTCTCTACATCAATGAAAAGTCTACAAGAATGTTGTATGCCAATGGAACTGGAAACTACACTTTTTCAACAAAAAATGTTGTAGCGGTTGAAACCAAGAAAAATAAAAAGAGAGGTTAAGATCATCAATAATACCAATACTTATTTCATATTGAGCTAGTTTAAAGCGAGATGTAAACAAGCCACTGTAGAACTAAGCACTTGAACGTTTAGGTTTGATATTGTGAGAATGCTTATTCTGAAATAGTATGAATGTTGATAACTTGATCAGAATTATCTGGTTTAAACCATAGTAAGAGTATCTATGGAATGAATTAAAAGTTATTTTAAATTCAATTTATACTCGGACGAAACAATACGAGGGATGTCCGGTTACTACGGAATATTCGTGAATTACAGACAGACTACTTTATTTATAGAAATCAAACATAACATAATAATACATAATCGCCGCGAATGTTAAGGCACGTATCCTAGCGAGGCACAAGCTTCTGTATACCCTCTTCGTAAAAGGTGCGATCCAAATTTATAAAATACTGCCGTACGTCATCTTGAAGTTCGTCGACGTCTTCAAACCTTTTACCAAATATTTTACAAATGAGCTTTCAACGGCTCAAACAATGATAATCAGAAGGAGTCAGGTCTGGACTATGGGGCAGATGGACAATAACTTCTCAATTGTGTTTCTGAAACAAGGCCTTCGTCTGATTTGAGGTGTGCTGTCTTGCATTGTCACGCAACAACCTGATGCCTTACATCAACCTTCCTCTTCGTTTCTGTCGAATGGCTTGGTGTAATTTTTCGAGGGTTTGGCAATAAATATCGTTGCTGATTGTCATTTTCGATGGTAAAAACTCTCCTTGCGTATCTCAGAATGCAATTGCAATTGTCTTTTCTGCATACTGCTGAACTTTGAATTTTTTCGGTGTTGGTGAACTCGGATGCTTCCACGTCATCGAGTTTTTTTTTTATTGAGGGGTATGGTGGTATACCCACGTTTCGTCTCCTGTAACAATAGATTCTAGAAATCTGTTTTTCTGACGATAGCGCGTTAAAAGTTCCATTGCCGCCGCCATTCGTTGCATTCTGTGTTGGTCGGTCAACAGTTTTAGAACCCATCTCGCGGACACTTTTCGATAGCGTAATTCAGATACGATTTCATGAACAGAGCTTTTAGGAATGCCAGTCAGTAGAGCAATTTCCCGCATTTTTAACCGACGATTTTCTCGAATCAGAGTATCGACCTTTAAATTGATTCTCATCTGTTTTCGTTGTTGATGGTTTTTTTTCGCACACCTTCGGGATCATCGTTCAGAACTGTGCGTCCACTTTTGAACTGTAACTTGTTTTCAACTCATAACGCCTTCTCCGTAAGTCTTCAATATTTTTGTATGAATTTCGGTAGCTGTTCCATTATTTGCATGCAAAAAACGAATGACCACTCGCACTGCAAATTTGGGAGTATGTTTCGATCGTAACTGACATCACTGCACACGTTGTACCGAACCTAAGGCGAAGACAATAGCTACCTATGCAGTACATATGCGCATCTAAAATGCGTGCAAGTTTCAACCTGATGAGAGCGACGTAGGTCGCATGCCACGCAAACGTACCTTTTGTATACTTATGCGACTCGTTAATGAAACTGTATTTATGTCGTGCTGCTGAAAATAAAAGATTGTTGTCGAAATGTACGAGGCGCTACCCAGAAATTCCCTGAATGTGAAAAACAAACAATAAATTGTTCTTACAACTTATTTACTATCATCCTTTTCAAAGTATGTACACTCTTTCCGCATGGATACACCGATCCCAGTCGACTGGAAGCAGTGCTGGGAGTCTTCAGGTGTTAATGTCTTCGTGGATCTCCTCAATTGTCCAAAAACGGCGCCCTTTGATTTCAGTTTCAACTTCGGAAACAGGAAGCCACTTTGGCAATAAATTTTCAATATTTCCCAACGACGTTTCCCAAGCGTAAATGCGTTCGTTTCGTTATCGCGGAGATATAATACCAATATTTTGTGCGCGAAATAGCTGTTAGTGTCAAAAGAACATATGATTTCAGAATAAACTCACAGATAGACCACCCGTTATACGTGTGTGTAGTGTTAAGTTATTAAAATGTTTCGCAAATATGGACTGGAAAATTTATTGGACGTGTTTTGGTCAAATTCCAATTGTACAAAAATAGAATGCAAAATATATTTTTAAACATTTGTGTACTAAATAACCAGTGATATAATAATACAAGGGTATTTTTAATAATATAAAATATTATTAAAAAGCTGGTGTGAAGAACACCATTTAATAATATTTTATATTATTAAAAATACCCTTGTATTATACAAAACTGGTGGGGTTTACCTACTCATGTATGTTTCAATTATTCTGTTAGTGATATAATATGCTACAATAGGGGTAAAGCGTGCCTTTTTGCTATTAGAACCAGTGGTCTCCAATTAAAGTTTAAGTCGTGCATATTGGGGTCGACATAAATAACAACTAACCGAAGCGACGGGCCGATTTATTATTTATTACGAACGGATGCAATTTCCATCCCGGCGTAATTCAATGAAGTATTTGTTTGACTTACTCGGCCACCTGGTCTCGCACGATAACAATGGACAACTCAGCTATTGTATTCGGAGAATATAGTGTTTTTTAAAGTGTTTTCATGAGCGTAGATAGAAGCGGGGTTTTTATAATGTATTTTATTTATTAGTTTATATTTCGTAAGATAAATAAAGTGCTGTGAGTAAGTTTCTTGTTTTCATAGTTTTAACTGTTAATTGCATCATAATATTTGTGATAGATCCTGTTTAATATCGTTTGAATGAATCTATTTCTACCAATTATTTCGACGTAAGTGTGCATTGAATTTCGTTCAGTTTCAATAACTTACGCACACATTTTTAGTTTTCATTTATTTAGATCTAGAGCGTTGTTTAAGTTACTTTTTCAGACATGATATGGAAGAATGTCGAGAACGGCATTGTAAAACAATGGCGAGTTGGATTGACGGTCATACTGATTGTATGTCCATTGTCAGTGCTTCCGAAATTTATTACAAAATCCGTAAAATATCGTCAAAAATTCGTCACTTAGGATCGCAAACACATCTGAACTCTGTAAAGCTTTTATGGCGGCTAATATTCCATTAAATAAACTTAGCAATTCCACTTAAAAAAATATTTCTTCAAAAATATACTGGTCGAAATGTTCCTGATGAATCAACTTTACGCAAATATTATGTTTCTAGGTGCTATACGAGAACAGTAGAACGCATTAGAAGCCATCTTTTAAATCAATACATATGGATAAGCGCCGACGAAACGGTGGATATGTTAGGACGCTGTGTGGTAAATGTTGTAGCTGGTGTACTACATCCAACTATTCTCTATAACTCATATGTAATAGCAACAAGTGTTATAAATAGAGTTGATGCGGAAACAGTTGCTGAAACCATTAAGGAGAATATGCAAAAAATGCTTCATTCGGACGCCACGTACAAAGAAAAAATACTTTCATTTGTCAGTGATAGTGCTGCGTATATGTTAAAGACAGGCAGACTATTGAAGAAAATATATCCTAATATGCTGCATATTACTTGTGTAGCACATGCTCTCCACAGAATCTGTGAATATATCAGAGACACTTTTCCGGAAGTTGATAGACTTGTATCAGCTTTTAAAAAAGTTTTCAGAAAAGCACCATTGGGAGTAGCTCTTTTCAGGGAAAAATTTCCATCTCTGTCACTGCCTCCCACTCCAGTAATAACTAGATGGGGAACATGGCTGGAAGCTACTAGTTATTATGCTGAGGATTTCGATAGTCTAAAACATTTCGTAACACTGCTAAAGGAGGATGCTAGAAGTATTGGTGAGTGCAAGGAGCTCACACAAATCCCAAATTTAAAAAATCAGTTGTGCTATCTTCACGAACACTTTGGAAAATTGCCAAAACTAATCACTTATTTTGAAAATCGAAATCTCAAATTAAATGACGGATTAACCACATTAGATGTGGCTGTTAATAATTTGAAAAGTATTCCAAGTGACTTCGGATGTGGCCTTCGGCAAAAGTTTGAAGCAATTCTTAATAGAAATCCAGATTTAATTACATTGCAGCAATTATGTATGGAGACAATTCCACAAAATCTAACGGCTAAATATGAAGAAATAAAAGAATATTTCCAGTATGCACCTATAGCCAGTTGCGATGTAGAAAGGACGTTTTCTATTTATAAGGATGTACTTAATTCAAAGAGAACAAAATTGACAGAAGAAAACCTTAAGAAACTATTGCTAGTCAATATTAATAGTCCTTTACTCAACTTGAACGACAAAATGAACAAATAAAAATGTTCCAATTATAGAAATAAAATTAAAAACTTTAAGAAAACAACTTTTCAACAAATACATATGTATTTCGTAATTTTATAGATCACCACCAGTTCGTTTTCCAATTATATAAATAAAATTAAATATTTTAGAAATACAGCATTTCGCCAGTACTGCACTGAGTGGTAAGCGTGTCCGTTCTCTATTTAACACACATGTTTATTGCTTTCCGTAAGCAGTGGAGGGTAAACAAAGGTAAATATTTTATTAATTTTCTTATTGCAGGAGACTGGTTTCAATCATCATAACGCACAGCCTAGCCAGAAGATTTTTAATTGTATTTGTACGTATATTTTGATTGTACACAAGTTCCCCGTGTGTATGATTCATGTTCTTGTATTTTCAGAAATAAATATGAGTGAAATTCTCTCTTATTGAATATAATAAAAATGCTATTTATCAATTTATCATTGATGAACATGTATATTTGTATGGGCACAAATTATGATTAAGCGTAAAATGATATGAATAAATGTGTTATTTATAAATGAATTAAATGACATAATATTAATAGAATCGTCCTTACGTTGAGCTACTTAAGCAAATATTGACTAAAAATAAATAAGTTATGTGCGTGTGTGTGTATATACACTACTGATGATTTAAATTTGACCGCTTGAATAAAATAATCTAATGAGAATAGTTCAGCTACTTAAGAAGTAAAGGTTATAGATATATTTTCGCATAGCTCTGTGGAAAACGGAAAAAGACATTCACATGATAAGAAATTTTTTAAATTTGTGATACGTGATTATTCTATGAAAAAGTTCAATTATAGGATTGTTCCAACTACCGGTTTACTTAAGGCACGCGTATCGTTTGATGATCATTTTGTGCGCAAGCGTTAGTTTTGCACTGCTTTTTGGATCAGTACAGGGTTGACAACTGTCGTACATCAAAAGTACGGTAATTTGAATGAGAAAAATTTATGAAAATTTTGTTTTTATTTTGAGCCTTTAATAAAATTAACATTTCTAAATTCATACTTGTTTCATTTCAGCCTAGTAATTTGCGGTGCCCTCTATCGGGTAGTAGTATTAATTAAGCCTACAGTAGACACTGGACAGATACCGTTTCTGTATTTTAGGGATTGATTTGAACATTACTTAAATGAAATTTAGAATAACCCAGAGAAAACTTCTTGTACGAGGTTATAATATCACCAACCCTTGTAATTTCATCATATATCTGCAGCGAATTACAGCGAAATTGCAATAGTGTCAAAGAAATGTCCAGTGATAGTGAAAGTGATGCACCCAGTGCTAAGAAATAAGGAATACATTTGTTAAAAAAACATTTTTAAATATCTATAAATTGTAAAATATTCCTTCTTTTAAAGTTTACCTATTTTGATTTAATTTCTAATCTTTGCAAATTACAAAGAAGGTACTTTATATGTATTTAAATTTTTTTAACTAGAACTTTCGCCCAGCTTGGGTACCTAATTACCTAAATTTAAAGGGGCAATGTGTATGGTGTAAAAATGAATTTGTGGCCGAATTGTCAAGCATAAAAAACATGCCAATTCGGATAAACACAAAACCAATGCGAAAATTAAAACGTCCACGAAAACATCCATTTTTCAAACATTGTTTAAATCGAAAGTTTCTACGAGTAAGAGCAAGGATGAAGTTATAAAGAGGCTGAAATTATATTATGTGGATTTCTGGAACATAATATTTCATTTCGAACTATGAATCATAATCTTCTATAATAACCAAAGTGTTCCCAGATTCGAAAATTGCTAGTGACTTGGCTATAACAAGAACCAAAGCAAGAAATATAATAACCAATGTAATGGCAAAGAGTCATAAAACAGACCTAGTTAAAAATATAAATTTTACAAAATTTAGCATATTAGTGGATGAGTCAACAGATATTAGAGTAACAAAAAAAAGTTCGATTTTATTCAGAAGAACGTGGAAAAATTGAAACGTTATTATGGAAAATTATTCCTACATTTACAGAGGAAAGCGGCATGGGTGGGCCGAACCAAACACTTTACAATTTTATTATGAACACATTTGTGAAAAAACAAATTGACTGGTAGAAATTGCGTAGGAATTATAATTATTTATTGTGAATCCTTTTTGTATTTGTGAAAATAATTTTAGATTCGGAATTTTTATTTTTGTTTTTATATTTATTGACTTTATTCTAATAAATGTACTTTGAAAATTAATATAACATTTGTGGTATCTTTTTTAACCTTTAAACCACGGTCTTTATACGGAATTAACCAGTCTGGTACGGTATTTGAATGTGCGCAGTAGGATAATACGCACATGAATAGTTGGCAACCCTGGATCAGTACCTCGTGACGAGAAGTTGTTGACGAATAACTGAGTAGTTGTTTGGGCTATTTCCATCGTTTGAACGATAGAAATAGCCCAAACAACTACTCAATTTTGGACCAGTGATAATTATGTTGAAGTTGTAACGTAGCAAAGTAATTGTATTTTCTACAATTAGCGTTGTAAAATATAGAAAGCAATATTTACATTCACATTACTTCGCGAAAATGCAATTAATTTGCAACAAGTGCCGACTACAGGCAAAAATATTAACATCTGTTTCTTTAATGTAACTTAAGCCGTTCCCGATGTATTCGGAATCACAGTGCTTAATAGCTTAGTGGCAAGAGCAATGGTCCGGCAAGCTATGGACGTGGGTTCATATTCTGCTTAACGACGAATTTTTTCAATTAAAAAAATTTTATCAATAAAAAATAGATTTTAATTAGTGTGGCAGAGAATTACTAGAGCGTTAATATGCACTGTTACATTAATAATACAAATGATAGAATTTTTATGAGCGCCACTGTATATACACACGAGTTGTAATAAACAGCAAGTCGACAAATTATTTGGCGCTACGATCTTTTAACAAATTATGCCGCGCAAACGAAATGTGACGAATTACACAATGTTTAAAATGTAAAAATAACTGTACGATCTCAATAATAGCACAATTACTTCAAAGTCATATGCAGTGTGTGACGAAGGTGGCGCATGTTCTTTTTTTTTAATATGAAACAATACTATGTAATTACTAGGGATAGGCAGTCAAGGGTACATGCCAGGAGAGAACTTAAACGAATTTGTAGCGAGCCGATCTATTGTTTAGTTTTATTAGTTGCTCGAGTTCTATTGCATAAATATGCGACGGACAGTGACACGGATATCTCTACATATACACTTGTATCTAAGAGGTTCGAAGCAACTAATTCAGAATTTATATCACGTAAGGTAACTTCGTGTTTGAAATCACTATGTAGTGAAACGGACGATAATAAAGAAAAAGTGTTATTATTTGTAACAGATAGAGTTGCATGTTTGCATATATGAAGTCGACTGGTCGGCTCTTACAACAAACACACAATAGTATGACGCATACCACATGTTTCGTACATGCTCTTCATCGAGTATAGGAAGTCAGAAAATACTACCCGAATGCAGATAAATTGATATCTTGTGTCAAGAAAATTTTTGTGAAGGCACCTGCATTCAAGAATTTATTTCGTGAAAAACTACCACATGTGCCACTAGCACCAGAACCAATAGCAAAACTTGGAAGGATGGTCTTTAAGAGCTGTTGCCGCGCACCTTAATGTGAATTAGTCTTGTATAGAACACAAAAAAACGCTGGGAGCATTACCACACGCTTCAAAGACATCCTTTTCAGACAGTTGTTGACGCGAATTCCCTAACACAATTTCCTGGATCTAAGTTGACTGCTCGGAGAAGAATAAAGGACCATGGATTAAGATGTAAAATTGCCCACAAGAAACCATTTTTGAGTGGCATAAATAAAGAGGCACGTTTAGAGCTAATTTTTATTTAAATCGTGATGTAGATTTTTGGAGTACTGTTGCTTTCAGCAATGAACTGCTTTTTAGCTCTAGTTATAATGGGAAATTACGTGTTTACAGACCTCCAAATTCTCGGTATCGAAAATGATCAAGTTCAGCAAGATCGATGGTGCGGCAGATTCTCCGTTAACGCGTGGGCATGGCTCACTTCTAAGATTTGGGATTTGCCATCAAATTGAAGAACGATTAACGGGGACTTGTGTACATATAGAAATTTATTGGAATGCTACCTTCGGTCTTGGAAAGTTTTCCAGATGGTAACTTTACGTTTCAACATGATAATTGCCCATACCGCCATAACCGTTACGAAAAGGTTGGCTACCCAAAATATTCAAGTTTTGCGGTGGCCTGTGAAGAGTACAGACTTGAACCCAGTTGAGAATGTTTGAGGATGTATCGTCAAAAAGCTATATAGAAATAAGTTTAGATCGATGAATAGAAACGAGCTCTAGCAAACTGTTCAAGATGCTTCGCAAGATGCTACTGAAAATTATTACTTAAACAGCTTAACTCAAACAATGAGAAGACGACTACAATTGGCATTAGATAGTAATGGTGCTTCAATAAAATACTGATACAATTGTATACTTACTTAAATATTAAATTTCTTAAATTTTTATTCAATTGTTTATGACTTACGCACGCATGACATTGACACAACCTAAAGCTTCAAATGACAGTAAATACACGTTTACAATAGTAAATATTTTGAAACAGCTTCTATACTAGTTGTCTGGAATTCCATGCTCACAACTGTATTTCAGAATACCTGTAACCATCTTCCATCTCCACATATTACTCCAATCAACCCTCAATATTCTTATAACTGACGCCATTAATACTGTATATAATCTTTGTCAATTCCTTTCTCAATTACTTAGAGCTGCTGCTGATAATGTAAAAAGAAAATTTGAAGCAGTTCTAAATAACAAGCCAGGATTTCGTTACCCCGAATTGTTGACTTGTTTGGTGGAAAAAGAAGTAGATTTTTCCGAACCAGGGATAAATGTGCTGTCACTACAAAACTTCATATACTTTAAATATGCCCCAATTTCATCGGTAAATGTTGAACGGTCGTTCTCAATGTATAAATGGATTTACTGTGACAGATAGTTATTAACACATCAGTATATGGAACAATTACTGGTAATTTACTATCATTTGAACTTTGAATATAAACGGTGAACGGTCAGGATGTGTGATATGTTTTATAAACTCTGCAATATTCCTTCTGGCGAAGATGTATTTAGTCATACTTGGTAAGTACTTGTTTCTCTATACATATTTCGATTCGCGTGTGAGAAATGTTAAATCAGAATCCATTGACGTCATGTACCTCTGTACTGCCGACTCCTGGAAATTACATAAAAAGAGAGGAAAGACTTTTCGGGGTCTTTACCCATAAGCCCAATTCTCTCCTTCTTCTTTATCAAATACTAATCAATTAAAAGCAATATATTTCCCTGACATAACATATTCTACGAAATAATGTATTTAAAATGTGCAGCGATCAGTTAGTGTTATTATAAAATAATATATTCTGTAAATAAACCTTTTACGATTGAAGTGAAGTGTAGAGTACGCAAACAAAATTTATAAAGAAGTATTAACATCAATTGAGAAATCTAGTTAAAGGACGGAATAAACTATTCGCATTTACTAACCGCCGCACAGTGCGAAATTTAGGAAGTTTAGCGGAACTTTATTCAATTTTTGAAATACGTAATATGCATAAGATTATTTATTATTTTATTAGGTAAATACCCTGCCTCTAAAACCTCATACTCAGTTTGGGGATTTACCCTGCGAAAGAACCGCAAAATGTACCTGAAATTCGCATTACTTATTCAATCATACTTTTTGCCTATAGAAAGCTATTCGATTTGTTAAAGTTAATAGAGTGGTACATACAAATGGCAAATCAGTAGGCCATGATTTTTTCTTCATGTATTTTATTAGAAAATTGTCAATTATTGGCATTTAATTAATTGCAAAATCATTCCTTGCTCGCGTGTGATTTGTTCGTGGAAAAAGTAATTTTTTGAGAAGTAAGTTAAATTTACATTTTTAACTTTAGTCGAGATTTTAAAAAGTGATACCACATAATACCAGCTTGAAACGCACAACATTTTAAAGTTTTTTTTCCCTCTGTTGAAAACTCAAAAGATCTTCTGCGATATTTTGCGATCTTCTTTTAAATGAAACATTTTCCAGAATGACTTTGCAAGTTTCATATAACTGTATATTCCAAAAGTGGAAGGAAGAACCGACATCGGATGCCATCATTGGTTTTGTTTTGGAAAAAATAGGCTCACCAATGTTAAGATCTGATGCTCTTTGCAGTTTAAAGGCAACTCTTCGCACACTGGTTTATAAAATACGAAAAAGGTGGAGGGAATCCAGTCGAAATTTAGCATCATTTCTGAATAAAAATGCTGTCTGGCTTGAAAATAATGTAACGTTTTCAAATGCTGTAAGTTCGTTTTTACCAAAGAAACAGTCAGTGAAATTACCTCAGAAGTAAACAAAGTGAAAGAACAAATATCTCAACTTACTCCAACCACTATACTTGTAGATGGCAAGCCATTTCAGGTTACAGCAAATATGATCTTTTGTATGATTGACGGTAAAGTATGCAATGCTGTATCATCCTGTGCATCATCACAAACATGCTACTTATATGGGGCTAAACCTAGTGAAATGAACAACATCTGCGATATACCTCAAAAAATATAAACGAATCGTTTTTATCCCTTGGACTATCGCCCCTCCATGCATGGATAAGGTTTTTGGAATGTATTTTACATATATCGTACAAACTTGATATTAAAGCATGACAAGCTCGTGGAGCAGAAAATAAAAAAAAAGTTGCAGAGAAGAAAAAATACATTCAACAAAAATTCAAAGAGGAGCCTGGCTTGCTTATAGATATGCCAAAACAGCAGACCGGAAACACAAACGATGGTAATACCGCGAGGAAATTCTTTAGAAATGCCGAAAAGTCCGCCGAAATAACTGGCGTTAACTTAGAATTGATCAAACGTTTTCATGTGCTGTTAGAGTGCCTAAATTGTGGTCTTAAAATTTATACAGAAAAGTTCGGCGAATATGCAAGAGAAACTTTGGAATTGTATTTGAAAGAATATTTCTGGTACTCAATGCCCGTAAGTGTGCATAAAGTCCTTTGTCATGGAAAGGATATTATAGCCTCTTGCATTCTTCCGATCGGACAATTTTCAGAAGAAGCTCAGGAGGCAAGAAACAAAGACTGCAGAACTTTTTACTAGAAGAACGTCAAGAATTGACAAAAATACGGATTTATTTTATCGACTGCTTATTTCGTCGGATCCGTACATCGGTAGTCTTCGTAAAGCACCCAAAACCAAGCATAGTGAAGTTACGCCAGAAGTTTTAGGGTTGTTAGAAAGATTTGCAGGCCCGTGTAATGATTGCGAGTCTTCAGACGATTGCCATGAGTCTAGTTCTGAATAGGTGTTCAAAATGTTGTTATAAAATGTATGTTTTTTTAATTTTTCTATAATAAAAAACACAAATAAACTCAAAAACTTTAAATAAAACATATTAATTTAAACTGTATAAACTCAAGAAATTTCGCACTGTGCGCCGATACGAATATGCGCGAGTTTAAATGCATTACTGGTTTCGATCACAAAGGGCAAGCTTTATCTGTAATGGTAATGAGCAATAAAAATATAGGAAAAATTACCTATAAGTAGACATGTTTTCATTAGAGTACATCATTTCGTTTATTATACTATAAAAGACGTCAACAGACACATGTTCTCCATATACAAATACGCCGTTTCTAAAAATTTTAAAATTGTTCTGCGGGTTGTATATTAAGGACTTTATTGCTTTAATCATGCGATCTTTTTCCCTGTGAACAGAATAATTTTATGATTTTTTTCTTCATATAGTCACATTGAAAATTGTACACTTACCCGGAAAACAAGTCTAGGGGACAGTAACCAGAAATCTTCTTTATTTGACCCTGCTGTAACTGAAATTAAAATAAAAATATTTATTAATACCATAAATATTAATTATTCTAAGAATTTTTATTGATTTTTTAAATAATTGATGTAAAATAGTTGTTTTTACAAATGCACGGATGGTAGTTAATAGTATATTACGTAACTAGAGTTGTAAATAGCATATTACCCACGAGTGTGTAATTGCTTTACAACTCGAGTTTTGTACCATACTTTTTCTACGACCGCCATGATCCCGGCAAAATTTCTAAATAAATAACTTTTGTTGAAGACGAAGTTATGAAGATACAAATTTCAAATGTCAAATATCCAAAATCAGTGTCACCAATATACGAGGTGCATTCAAGTTCTAAGGCCTCCGATTTTTTTTTTACAGACTGGAAAGAGATAGAAGCATGTGTATTGTTTTAAAATGAGCGTGCGTTCGTTGTCAATACGTCACAGAGATGGCAGCACTGTACGGCAGATGGAATTGTAACGGCAGCGTCGAGAATGAGAACTGTTTTAGATACTTAAAATGCCTACGTTTTCCTTACTTGAACAGCGTGCAATCATTCGTTTTCTGAATTTGGGTGGTGTGACACCAATCGAAATTCATCGACAGTTGAAGGAGACATGTGGTGATGAAGTTATGGATGTGTCGAAAGTGCGTTCGTGGGTACGACAGTTTAATGAAGGCAGAACATCGTGTGACAACAAACCGAAATAACCTCGGGCTCGCACAAGCCGGTCTGACGATATGATCGAGAAAGTGGAGAGACTTGTTTTGGGGGAACGCCGAATGACAGTTGAACAGATCGCCTCCAGTGTTAGCATTTCCGTGGGTTCTGTGCACACAATCCTGCATGACGACCTGAAAATGCGAAAAGTGTCCTCCAGGTGGGTGCCATTAATGCTGACGGACGACCACAAGGCTGCTCGTGTGGCATGTTGCCAAGCAATGTTGACGCGCAACCAAGGCATGAATGGGACTTTCTTTTCGTCGATTGTGACAATGGATGAGACGTGGATGCCATTTTTCAATCCAAAAACAAAGCGCCAGTCAGCTCAATGGAAGCACACAGATTCACCGCTACCAAAAAAATTTCGGGTAACCGCCAGTGCTGAAAAAATTATGGTGTCCATGTTCTGGGACAGTGAGGGCGTAATCCTTACCCATTGTGTTCCAAAGGACACGACGGTGACAGGTGCATCCTACGAAAATGTTTTGAAGAAGTTCCTTCCTGCACTGCAACAAAAACGTCCGGGAAAGGCTGCGCGTGTGCTGTTTCACCAATACAACGCACCTGCACATGGGGCTAACGTTACGCAACAGTTTCTTCGTGAAAACAACTTTGAAGCGATTTCTTTCTCATGCTCCCTACTCACCTGACCTGGCTCCTAGTGACTTTCGGCTGTTTCCAACAATGAAAGACTTCATTTCAAGTAAAAAAACGCAAAACTTGTATATCCATTTTTCTCTTGTTTCAAAGTTACAGATCTATGAATGTGATTGTCAAATCAAGAAAAAAATGTAATCCTAAAGTCAATACAAACTGATTTTATTTAAAAAAAGTTATACGATTCAATAACAGACCTGTGATTGTTAACGTCGCATAATAAAATGTTATCCTAAAATAAATAAACACGTGTCGTAGTGCATACAGTAATTTCTTGGAGATCTACAAAAAAGAGTATTTGGAAATTGATTTATGATAAAGAAGGCTCTTACGTATTTCGCAAGTGCTGAACCCGGAATATCATACAATAAACAAATGTTCAGATCACTGTTAACGTTGCATTTTTTAATAAAGGATTACATTACGTGCAGTTCATACAGCAGCTTATTACTGAGTGGACACGTTTTCCGTATTCAAAATGCCTTACCGATTTTCTTCTCAAGAGTATGCGGACATGCATTTTGTGTATGGCTACTGTAATGGCAGTACACGTCAAGCAGTTATTGAATATCGACATCGGTTTCGCGATAGGCGCATTTCTCATTACAGAACGTTTCTGGAAGTATACAAACAATTTCGGGAATGCGGACAGCGTGATTAATCTTTTCGACCGAGGAGTAAATTTGCCAGCAGACTTAGAGGAAGAAGCAGTAGCTATTGTTACAAGGGATCTAACTCAAAGTGTACGTCGAATCGCTAGACAACTAGGAATGCCACGAACGACAGTTTGGCGAATTTTAAAACGTGAGGGCTTATATCCATATCAGTATCGCAGGGGAAATGGTTTGCATGAGGCAGACCACTATGCTCGTCTAGTTTATTCTACTTGGATATTAAGACAGTCACGGCTTCATTTGAATTTCTGCAGAACAGTCCTCTGGATAGATGAATCTACGTTCACCAGAAGTGGTGTTACAAATCTTAGAAACCTGCACAAGTGGTCGTCAGAAAATTCCAAAGCTATACGCCCATCTAAATATCAACATGAATTTTCTATTAACGTTTGGACGGCCCTAATCGATGACTTCTTGATTGGTTCTTCCTGAGAGGTTAAATGCGGACAATTACCTTCAATTTCTTATTGACGAAGTGACAGGTCTTTTAGAGGATGTCCCACTGACTGTTCGACGGACATGTGGTTTCACTTGGATGGGGCACCACCACATTTCGGAATTGCTGTCCGAAATTGGGTTAACGTCAATTATCCAAGATGGATTGGTCGAGGTGGTCCTGTTGCATGGCCACCCAGATCATCCGATCTTAATCCCCTTGACTTTTATTTATGGGGGTACATGAAAAATTTAGTCTACGTGCAAGTTTCCAACACAAGAGAAGAGTTGTTGGATCGTATTCACCTGGCTGCCGAGCAAATCCGACAAAACAAAATTCGGATAAGTACTTCTTCTGTTGGCTTACGGGCACAAGCCTGCATTCAACAAGGAGGTGGACATTTCGAAAATATTATTAATTGAACTTTTTTAAATAAAATCAGTTTGTATTGACTTTAGGATTACATTTTTGTCATGATCTGACAATCCAGATTTATAGATCTGTAACTTTGAAATAAAAATGGATATACAAGTTTTGCGTTCTTGTTACTTGAAATAAAGTCTACTTTACACTCCTAAAATTTGAACATAACGATACGGGACATCTTGTATACAGCCACCATACTCTTATGAATATTGTTCGGGTTATTGCGTTCTTTTGATTAAAAATTCATGACGCTACTGTGTTTAAGATTAATAAAACAGACGCTCAATACATTAATGCAAACAACAGTAATAAAATAACCACAGAATTAAAAGTTAGAAAGTAATTAAACATATTACATTACTATAATGTATCGAATCCACGGTTGGCTCTTGGTGAAACATAATGAATAATTTACTAAAGAAAACACTCGGTATATTTGTTTCACAAAATAATTTTGTGAAACAAATATACCGAGTGTTGTCTTTAGTAAATTATATTACATATAATATATAACAGCTGTTTCACCGTACAACGGTTTCTTCAGATATAACAAGGGATTATTACAATTTGGGCAAGGTTCAATTTTTTTTACGATAAAAAGCGAACGTGAAATTATAATTATGCTTGAAAGATGGCAAAGGAGATTTATGAAAGTCAATAACACATTATTAAATGAGGTCTATATAAAAATCGTCCTGAATTTTCTTAAACAAATCCGTTGCCAAAACCAATATTAAAACCACAGTACGATTCTGGGCCTAAAGCTATCTTGAGGTAGGATTTATTTAAACGCATAATATAATCATAAAATACAATATATTAACATTCCTGCCAGAAATAGATTTTTTTTCATATTTATGAATGAAACAACTTATGACGCAACCATATTTTAAATCATAAATTCCAGATAATAAAGATACCGGAACAAAATTATGAATTAAAGAGGCCGTACTTTTGTAAGGTTTTTCAATTCATACAGTAAAGGCAAACAGTACAATTCTCCAATGTTGACACAAATTTACATATTGCCGCATGCATAAGTAATTACCTTGTTCATTCTGAAAGATGTAAATAAAGTAAGAGTATTTATTTGCTTTAAAATTATTACAATAAATATTAATGTGACATATTTTAAAAAATGATTTAAATATTAAATAAATTTATTAAATATTTATTATTAACATTCTACATTGTTAGATAATGAGGGCTTACTATATATGGAACTGCTATTATTAGCGAAGAAAAAAGTGTTTCTATGGGAAATTTAATTTGCAAATTAATCACAAATTAATGCGTCTACGTTAACATTAATAAACTATAATTAATATGCGTTTGTTAGAGTAATTTATATATACTCAATGGCAAAAAAAAAACTTGTGGACAGACATTTTAAAACAGTGGAAATTTACAAGCGCTTTTTTATTTGATTAAACTTTAAGAACTTAAAACAAAATAGCAATACTAAATCAACAATTAATATAAAAGATGTGACAATTCTCAGAATGCAGACATGATGTAATTGTGGCGATATCACATCGATATTCGCGTTCCAACATGCATGAATTAATACAGTGTGTAAGTTTTATGTTGACAAAGGCATTTATTAGATATTAGAAAAGTATTAGATAACTGCGTGTGCAGTGTGGGGGTAAAGATGTGCCATCATAATTTAGAACAGTATATTAACATTAAATTTTGTGGGAAAATCGATTAAAGTACGAGATGCTACACAGAAATTTCGGGAATTTGAATTTAGCGCGCGAAGGGATTGTAGTACAGCTCTATAGCGCTAGATGGTGTGAGCTACGTCTATACTTAGTCTGTCAATTAGTACTTTGCTAGGTGGTTATAAATAGTTTTTTGTGTTTATATTTGTTGAGTTGTCTTTAAGTTATTCTGCGACACTATAATGTCTGTTGTGAAACAGCAAAGAACGTGCATCAAATTCTGCATCAAACTTGTTAAACGGCAGCGGAAACTCTGAAAATGCCTGGTGCGGATACTTTAGGCCAGACGCAAACTTTGAGTGGTACAACCGTTTTAAAAATGGACCTGTGTCGGTTGATGATTGTGATGACCGTTCCGGTTGTCCATCAACGAAAAACACGCCTACGAGAACGCAGGAGAACAAACCATAATATTTGGTGGCTTATCGGCGTATTCTGTCCAGCGAAATCAACATTCGGCGCATTGCTGCGAAATTTGTGCCAAAGTTATTCAGCTTTGAACGAAAACGGCACCGTGTTCATGTGTGCCCAGAGCTGAAAGCAACTGATGCGAATTTCAGTACCAGAATCATTACCGGCGACGAATCATGGGTTTGCGGGTAAGACCCCGAAACAAAGCAACAGTTATCGCATGAGCGAAGAAAGCACGGCAAGTTCGATATTGATTTCCTTCTTTGATGCTGCTGGTATCGTGAACAAAGAATTTCTCCCACCAAGTGAAACAATTAATGGACGATTTTATTGCGATGTTCTGAGAAAATATCCGACGCAAGCGGTCTGCCAAGTTGCACAACAATTTGTGGATCCTACACCACAACAATACACCAACTCACACGTCACTTGTTGTGCATCAATTTCTAACCTAAACGAAGAGAGCAGTACTACCTCACACTCCCTATTTTCCAGATCTTGCCCATTGTGATTTCTTTCTGTTTCCGAAGTTGAAACTGAAGCTCCAGGAACGACGCTTTGATACGATTGAGGAGATCCAGACCGAATCGCAGGTAATGTTGAACACGTTAACGCCAGCACTGCTTCCAGTCATCGACAAGTCGCTGGATGCGGAAAGAGAGTACTTTGAAGAGAATGGTAGTGAATAAGTTGTAAGAACAATTTATTACGTTTGCTTTGCACATTCCGGAAGTTTCTAGGTAGCACCTGGAACTTCTGAACGTTACAATTGCATCAGAAACTGGCAGCACTAGTCTTGCTAGGCGCTATCTGACATATTCATCGTAAAATTGACATTTTTGACGCTCTACGTACTTAGAACGTTTTGCCATACAGACGCTATTTGTGTTGCTTATAGTGACTTGAAAATTATATCACATGACTTCGACCTGGATTATCTCAAGAACAGTGCGTCGATCAACTCACTTTTGGCAATGAAGGACTATCTAAAACCGCTGTATATCACTGGTTTAGAAAATTCAATCGTGGTCGTCGTTTGGTCAAGGTCGTCCAAATTCGGTTGTTGTGCCAGAAAACATCGATACTGTGCGCAAACTGATAATGCAAGATCATGTGACATACTGCATTCCTGGGCATTAGTATGACAAACATGCATAAACATTTAGCCGTGAAAAATATTTGCTCGCGTTGGATCCCGCATAATGTAACAATCGTTCAAAAAAAGGCTCGTGTGAATTAGTGCAAAGAAATGCTCAGAATATATAATCGCGGTCCTTCAAAAGTCGTCTGTAACATCTACGCACATGACGAATCTTGAATCTATGCGTATGAGCCCGAAAGCAAACAACAGTCGATGGTGTGGGTGTTGCAAGATGAACCAAACCCAACAAAAGTCGTGCACGCAGGGAGCACTTCGAAGCAAATTGTCGCATGCTTTTTGGAGAGGAAATGGAGAGGTGACTACAGTGTCACTAGAAGATCGTGGAACGGTCAATTCTGAATGGTGCAACTATTTGTTTACCAGAAGTCATTACAAAAGAAAAAATAATTCAACAAATGAACCAAGAGCTCAATATTGCGACAGATCTTTCTTGAAATACACATTTGTTTCAGACTAATTATGGATGATAAAACTTAGTGACTCGAATATAACCCAACTATCCATCAGATCATGCATAAGATTGCAATCTCCAGGTTAATAGAGTTTTATAAAACCACGCATACTACACTACACTGACACTTTAAAGTCGCACATGCGTATTTCTGCTATCAATTTACCAACATTAGAGAAAAAAATCATACGAGTAGTGCTTCCATCTATGGGCGAGGCCGAGAACACCGACCACCCTGATATTTCATTTTCTCTTTAATGTATGTACTCATTAGCGCTCCTACCTTTAAATACTGGTTCTGACAAAACTGACACTTAGGCTGCCTCGAATTGAATGGTATCCAACCTTGTTTTGGCTTGATTTCTATTGCGTACGTGGCGCCACTTAATCTAAAGGATTCTAGGTGCTTCGGTAAGAAAGCGAAGTCGGTGAAAAAAGTCGCTCTGCCAAATTGAAGCTTTTTATGTTTTCTAAAACCTAAAACAAAAAGAAAATACGTTAGGCACGACAAAATAGTATATTAAAAAACAAGTTTCATAAGGCACCATTTTGCCGCACGAGATCAGTTTAGAAAACGAGCCGCGTTAGCGGCGAGTTTTCTAAAGAGCGAGTGCGGCAAAAGGCCTTATGAAACGAGTTTTTTATACTATTTTTTCTATTTTGCGTTTTTTACATTAATAAATTATTTAATTTGAAAGTTCAGAGTTTAATTTTTATATAAAGCATGCAGTTGGTCACATTGATACTTGACATTTTCAAATTTAAATCTTGCTATCCGCGAAGTATATTATATTACATATTATTTACTAATTTTCGTTAACATTACTTGATACTTCATTTAAAAATATAAACATGAGTGACATAGAAACATATATATGTTGTTGTCAATTGTATACAACATACTGCTATAGATTTTTCCTTGGACAAGAAAGGAAATATGATTGAACAATGTTGAACTCTATATGAAGGACATTTAAAAAAAAATTAGCTATTTCAGTTGTATGTTTATTTATTTCAGACGGGGATCGTTATATATATATATATTATTTTATAAGTAAAATAAATTTTATAATGTATGAAATTATGATTAGCCCTCGTATATTTAGGTTGACCAGAGGATTGAAATTGCCGCTTTTCCGGATATTGTATTTGTTAAAATGTGTTGTCTGTATATATTTTGATTTTTATAGATGGTAGGGATGGACAAGAGGATGTTGAAATTTCATTTTTGAATTAGAGATATCTTGACGGTTAAAGTGATCGGTTTATTAAAGAATAAAATTCTCAATTTTATTCTTTGTTTTATAAAATCGGGTTGAATTTTGTTTATGCATTTATTGTAAGGTGCATGTAAATCTTAATTCGATTTATGCGAGTGTTTTAATGTTTATTGAATTTTTTTTTTGTGGAAAAGATATCTCTCGTGCATTTTATAAATTGTACATGGATCTATGTAAGTTGATAAAATATTTTGTTTATATATTTGATATCACGATTATTTACATTATTATAATTTCATGTATTTCTTGTAATAATTTGTATTTGAAAGTAGTATATGGATATTAGAGAAAGTTGTCATGTTTTTTGTAAGGGAAGTTTTTTCTTAAAAATAATTTTCGAGAACATTTTTGAATTCAAGGTTGGAGTTTTCTTTAGTGGGGTTTGACCTTGTTGTGTTATTTTGGCGCATGACAAAATTTCAATTTTCGTGAGTTTTGAAAACTTATTTGTTTTTGACATTTGTTTGAAGGGGTCAAAGTAGAGGTTAAACTTGACAGATTTCACTAGTATTTATTAGTTTTATGTTTGATCGAGATTCACAAGAGGTTTTTCTCTGTGTGCGAGTCATTATTCACAAAGAGTGTTTCCTCATTGCTACTGTTTGATGATGCTTTAGCACCCTATACACTTTGTAGAGGGATTTTTTTTTATTTATTTTTTTAAAATATACTAACAAAGGAACTGATTTGGGTTTTATTTGTGTTTATTGTTTTATTCTGGAAAACAAAACTTGACCCTGATCCGCGAGGAACGATTCATGAGATGGCAGTTCGTGGATTCTACTAGACTGAATAGCCGGCAATATAAGATGTAGTGTGAATAAAAAAATTAATAAGCAATTTCAAAGCAAATTCCACTGCAATACGTTGTTTGTGTAAAATACGGAAATATATCATATCTGCCAAATGTACATCAATTCTTAAAATCAAATGACAGCAATGATATTTATTTCTGTATTCGAACAACGCCAACATTGAAAAATGAAAAAAAACGTATCGAAATGAAGCTCATTTCGATACTGTTTTGGGTTTCATAATGAGTTCATTTCGAACGCAAAATAGAAAAAATAATAATTTCATTCATGAAATTTATATAAAGTCTAAAGACGCACTATAAAATGTATGAGTCAAAACTAAGAATAAAATGTGCGGAACATATTAACAAATAAATGATAATTATGTTATATAATGTAAGGAAAATTAGGTTCGTAAATATGCAATAAAAGTGAGGCGCCACAACTCCATATAGGAGTCTGACCCTGAAAAGTGAAATCACAATTCCGTAATCAATGGTAACGACGCGTGCTCCAACAATGTCCAGGCAATTACTACTTAACTTAAACGCACGGAGACAATCTAGAAGCGAGAATTGCACAATCGAATTATAAAATTGTGTTATTTTCTCAATTTTTTTTAGCTCCTTTCATTTAATAATCTGCCCCAAGCCAATATATTATTGCTTTGATAAGATTTTGCTTAAGTAGATTGATACAAGGATGATTTGAGGAAAGGTGAGACTAACTTATCAATGTTTGTTTATGGAGAAAATTGGTATCATTTTCGAGTAGGCCCTGCTTTTAGGAGAAAAAGTTAACGATGTTGTGTAAAGAGTGAAGAAAGTGGAGGAGATTGTTAAGACTGTAGACTTGTTTATCTACCACATTTTGCATGTCGAA
The DNA here is from genome assembly GCA_935421215.2 of Melolontha melolontha. Taxonomy (NCBI): domain Eukaryota; kingdom Metazoa; phylum Arthropoda; class Insecta; order Coleoptera; family Scarabaeidae; genus Melolontha; species Melolontha melolontha. The sequence continues at coordinate 1,407,695 of OW285239.1, read as the reverse complement.
TTAGTCATATCTAAGCTCTGTTAGGTTTACTGAATGTAGATCGAAAGAAGCTAAATTTCAAGGACAATTTGAAGCTCTTTAACATCAATTCAGTAGATTTTCTGCGTCACTTGGTTACTGTCGATGAAACTGGCATCACTACTATGTGCCGAAATCGAAATGGCTATCTCAGCAGTTGAGGCATCGTGGTAGTTCTGCGCCAAAAAAAAGGCCAAGACGTTTCTTTCGGCTTCGAAGGGGGAATTTCTTACCGATTATCTCGCAAAGGGTCAAACTATTTTCTTCTATATTCTCTTTGTCCTTCTGGACAAAGTGAAATTTGCCATTACCAAAAAAATATGGCTCGAAATAAAGTGCTATTCCATCATGACAATGCACCTTCCAGACGCATTGTTCTGGAGTTCTGGAAAAACTGGAAGAATTATGATTCCAGATTTCGCTCTAACCACTCTATTCACCGGATCTAGCCTCTTCAGATTTGCACTTATTTCCAAAACTATTCTCGCCAGAAAGGGATTCAAGACAGACGAAGAAGTTATTGCAGAAGTGGGACAATATTGTTAGACCTATTATACTTCCCTTGATATTCATTTTGATTCATTGGCGATGCTACTAAGAGAATGTACCACCAACCTTCACTACGTATGATGAATGTATTGCTTTTGTATTTTATATTATGTATTTTGTAATGCATCGATAGTTGTAAGCGAAATTTAATCATTTCTTTAAGATTCTTTATTTTTAAATACAATTTATATTAGGAACATGTAAAATATAAAAATAAAATATAAATATTTAAAAGAAACTCATATCTTATTAACCGATCTTAAGTTGTAACATCATAACAATATTTACAAACTTAACATGTTTGAATGAATTCGTTTTAAATAATATAAAAATATTCTTGTATTGGCTACCCATATAAAACAAAGTTCAGTGTAGTTCTTCATGAAAAGATATTTACTGTTTTTTTAATTACAGATGATGATACTGGGTAACTAAATCAATCCGTTCGAGGCAATTCATTTTAATAATTTGTTTATTCTGATACATGTCAATGACAGTTAATTGTCAATGTGATTCGTATTTTTCAGTTTATACGATTACTACAAATCGCCAAACACTTATACAAATCTTGAATATGCAAATAAGGTTTTCATTTATGGTTATTATAATGGAAGCGCTAGAGCTGCTGTTGAAGAATATCGGCTACAGTTTGCACATCGAAGAACTCCGGATAAAAATGTATTTATTAGAGTTTACAACAAACTCTGCGTGTCCGGAATGCTACCTAGTGCTAGGATTACATACGAAAGTCCAACTCTACAAGATTTGGAATAAGTAAATAATATTCTGAGTTTACTAGATGATCCAACTAACAGTTCAAGAAGAATTTGCGCTAAATTGGACATTTCTCAAAAAAGAGTAATTGATACACTAAAACAGCAAGGCTTATATCCGTACCATTTACAGCGTGTACAACATTTCATCAAGAGGATTATGCTAGCCGTATGAGATTTTGTCGGTGGATAAATAATAACCATCGAGTTCTATCACACATACTTTTTACCGATGAGTAACTCCCATGTATGGTCAGAGGATAATCCCCATGCAATTGTCGAAAATAATCTTCGGCACAAGTTTTCTGTAAACGTATGGTGTGGAATGGTCGATAGTTATTTGATTGGCCCATATATTCTTGAGAATCGCTTGACAGGCGAGAACTACTTGAATTTTCTGCAAAATGAATTACCAACACTAAATATCAGAATGGGAATATATTTTCAGCAGGATGGAGCACCAGCACATTTCGCTCATCAGGTTAGGCAGTATTTGGACGAAAGATTTCCAAGTGTTTAGATTGGTCGCGGTGGTCCTCTTAATTGGCCTACAAGATCTCCAGACCTAACACCGTTAGACTATTGTTTATGGGGCTGGCTTCAAAATGAGGTGTACAAAGTGAAGGTCGACACTCGAGATGCATTCATCCACCGTATTAGAAATAGCGCAGCCGATATTAAAGAAAGACATGGAGCAATCAGAAGAGCAACTGGCGCTCTTCTTGAACGATCAATTAAATGTTTAGTGGCCAGTGGTCAAATTTTCGAAAATTTATTATAATAACTGTGTTCGGGCAAAATAGATTTAATTTTGTATTTTTAGTTTTATTTAGATGTAGGTATATTTATGTTTATATATTTAATCCAAGTTTTTAAATTGTAAATATTATATATTGTATATAGAAAAGGTCTTGGAGTTCTGAGATATATTTAATATTGTTAATTACTTTAGGACTGGGCAGGTATTACATTTCTTCATTGTCCTATTTTCTACTATCATAAAAACTATTTATTTTTATTACAGGCAAAACCCTTTGCATCGATTAGGTAAATAATTTATTTGAATAAGCATAATTATAATAGAATAAGTTTTATTGTACATATTTCCTGTTATATATTATTATAATAGGTTAAATGGTTTCGGTTCGATACGATTCTGCAAACATTAGGTTATCTCTGTGCATTGTATATTTATTACTTTAAGAAGTATTTTATTTTCTATAATTAAGGGTTTCCGGCGTATATTGTTTATTTTAATACATTTATGACGTCGGAAACTACAGCATATACTTTTCTTGGAAATGTAAATAATTGTAATATGGAAATTTCCGTATATTCCTTTTTTCATTGTTTTCTTCCTCTTTGACTGGTGGGGAGAAAACTTCTTGCCGAAAAATAAGAGAATGAATAAGTAGTTCCAAACAAGATCTCTTAGAGTTCACTACAGTTACAAGTACGATCTCTTCGAGTTAAAGCTTAGGTCTCAGTGATCTAACAAGCAGCTCCTACGAAGATCTCAGTGATCTAAATAGGAGCAAATATTATTTATTAGCCAGTTTTTCTCGGTTTTTAGTATTAAGACCAGATACTGCATTTAGCATTTATTAACGGAACTCCAAGATTAAACTTGTAAATATATTAGTGTAAATAGAAAAAATATTGTATTATTTCAACACATACTTCGGTCTACACATACCGACTTCCTTCAAACCAGGAGGATGAAACAAACTGTAACAATAAGATTAAAATATGTTAAGTTTGTAAATATTGTTTTGATGCTACAATTTGAAAACAAATGAAGATCGGTTAACAAGATATGGGTTTATTTAAAATATTTTTAAGAGTACAATACACTCCCGGAGTTTGGTGCGATCCTCACAACTCACCCTGTATATTATTATTATTATAGACCTTGATGTAATGACATTCTAGTATCGTTGATCTAAGTGTATTAATGTTGAAAGGAAATATGTTCAAAAAATAATAAAAAAGTCGTTACCGTAATTTAAGTATGTATTTCATTTTAAGTTTCACCTTTTGCAGAATCATCTTCGTATTCTAATAATTGCGGTTATTATATTTCTCAATTCTCTGGACAGGCACATATTATCTTATTAATACATTCCAAAATTAGAACGCTTGCAGTGCGTCGTATTGCATTTCCTCAAAATATAAGCTCAAATTTTATTTCGTTTGTATGATTCAATTTAGGAAAACGTGTAGATCAAAAAAGTAAATCGTATTAAGTCACGCACTTCATTAGACGAAAATAAGTTTAATCCATTTGCATTAGGTGTTAACAGGCTTAACAAACTAATTTTGCATTAGACAGGAAAAATTAAAAATAAACAATGAAGCATTGGACTCAAAATCTAATGGTGTGAAGTTGTATAACTAATGGCGATTTGGGAATCTTGTGTTTATGGTAATATAATGGGCAAATGTAAATCTCAATATTTTACCTGGAAGAAGAAATCATTCAATCATTCAATTGAATCGTAAATAGTTTTGTGATCACATCTTCACAAAGCTCCTATACAAAAAAATATGGACCAGAATTAAATATATGACTATAAAAAGTCGAGATTATTAGAAGAATGACATTGAAAAAAAACTAAGCACGATTTATTGACAGTAAACGATTATTTTCACAGTCGAAGTGAATTCTTAGTGACAGACGTCAAAATTTTTAGAAAGTCAGAAGATTTAATGCTAGTACCGTCGTGAGCAAAAAAAAAACGGGACAGTGTCAAAATCGTTATGTCCAATTTCCTTTACCTTTTAGCATTGTAATTTTAACATATGATTAACTTTCAAACTCTAACGTCAAATTATATATCATAGTTGTTAATTCAAAATTGAAAATGCCGCATCTTTCGAAAACTGATAAAGCTAGACTTGTTACTAGTTTGAAAAATGGGAAATCATTAAGAAGTGTATTGGTTCAATTTAATATTGGTAAAAGTTCAGCCGCAAGTTTATATAAAAAAATGGAGGGAAGAGGATAATTTAAATCGGAAAATAATTTCCGCACCTAACAAAATTTCGAATACGCAGGAAGACGAAACATTAGTTACTGAGATTAGGCAGAACCCTTTCAAAACATTAAAGGAAGCTATAAGAACAACACAATTTCCTGTCTCATCTTGTAACACAATGGTTACAAGAGAATGAAATTTAAACTTGAGATATCCAGCCCTACAGTCCTTATTTAAATCCCATTGAAAATGTATGGGGATTAATGAGATAGAGCTTCTACCCAGGAAGAATTTTGGGAGATTGTTGATAATGCTTGGCATCAAATTTCTACAAATTTTGTACAAAATATTGTCTCTTCAATGTCTACAAGATTAGATGCAGTTAATAATAACGGTGGAATGACGAAATACTAATTATTTTAATGTAATAATTATTTTAATTTAATAAATAATCTTTCTCTATCGCTTTTAGTAATTTTTATTTACATTTATTTTAAAAATGTTTAATAAATGTCAATAAGACACACATTTTTGACAATTCCTGACTTACTATTATGAGTAAAGATAGCCACTTAAGTAGTCACAATTTAAACCCACGCAGAAACAGTGTCCCGTTTTTTTTTGCTCACGACAATATCAATACACAGAAGAAATGAAAGGTTATACATAAAAAAGGGATACAGCTTGGATTCAAGGCTTTCTTTATAAATAAACACTTATTAAATAAAATAGAAAATTAAACAAAAAAATAAAACTGACAGTATATACAATAGCAATTTGACCAGTCATAACATATGGAAAATTGGATGGCATGAACATATACTTGGAGAGAAGCAGGCATACCAGGTAGAATTTTAACTGAATAGACACGAGCATAAACAAGATAAATAAATAGAAAAAATAAGTACAAAGTGATATTAGAAAAATTAAGGTACTGGATTGGGAAAAGAAAGGTATGAAGGAATATAATAAAGACTGCAAGCAACAGCACACCTGAACCTGAAGGAGAGGAAATTGTTGACTAATTCTCCGCGTTAATTCGATATATTAAGTTTAAAAAGAGCTTCACTCTAAAATGTTTGCTGATATACTTGTAATTAAAATGGCTAGGTATACAAGTTTTTCTATTCTCAATATGTGAACTTGTATAATCTATCCATGATTTGTGAAGCTGATTTTAATGTAAGTAATATTGCATGTGTCCTAACTAAAGTCGATTCTGATTTTTACGATTTTAACCGCAATCTGCTTGTCACACAGTATTACATATCAATTTGGAGCCATGGCAACAATGTATCAAATTAATTCAGGATATTTTCAATTCCAGTATACTATTCACGTCAAAATCCATTAGTACTTATACATTTCAACATTAATTTTTTACAAATTTGAATGTGAGTATTGAAAAAAATTGTTACTATACACAACCACAGTGACTTCGCATAATTAACATTTGTACGACTACGTAATTATTCATAAATGCAGAAGCGCCATTTGCAAATGTCAAATCAATTTCTAAATGTTAGTAGCACTATTTAACTTGTGACCTCTTCTAATTTTATTAAATTAGCAACATCTATTAATATTAACTAACATTTGTCGCTTCTCGTTTAGATTCGTGCAAAATTATCGTTCGGCGGAAATGACGATTCAAGAAAAACTGGCCAAAGCGAACGATTTGCTTCTGTCACTCGACAAAAAGAGAAATGTTGTCGAACAACGTATCGAAAAGGCTTTAGAGGCGATTATTAAAGTGGACGAAAAAATAGGACACACCGAGTCTGAAATTGAGAAAGTCGCCGAACAAAAGATGTCTATCGAAATGAGAGAAAGATTGTGGAAAGATATATCGCAATTAAAGAAAGAAAAAAGACAAGCGGAGAAGCATTTAGATACCTATCGAAAGAAGTTAAAACAGAAATTTAAAAAATTCAAAAAGTTATCACACAAGCTGAAATAGTCGGTACCGTTTGGAGTTGGAGCGATTTCGTGGTATTTTCTTATTTTAATTTGTGTAATTTATTGAATAGCGTTTTGAATGTATAAATATAATCTATTTTAATCGATTCATCACTGATGAGTCTAATAGAACGAAATTATTATTAATTTGTCATAAAAGAATTGGATTAAAACGTTTTACAGCAACTATAATTCCGTTTCTACTTACTTATCATTGTAAGGTTTCAGAATAATGTTTTTTTTTTAAATTTTGTAGCACTTAAAAATCTTTTCATTAAGGATAGAAAAACATTAAATGAGTAAAACTGTTAAATTAGAGTTGGTGATTGTACAACGATTGTTTCTAAAGTTGGTATGATTTTATGAATTTTCATCTATGTTATATTTTTCAATAGTATTTCCATTTAACTGTACATACTTGATTCAGCGTCTCTTTTATGGGCTAATTAATAAAGGCTTTTTTAAATTCTGAAAGATGCGGTCTTGCGATATCCTGCTACAGTAATGGTGATGGCTTGTAATTTCAACAGATTGGTTTCTGATAAGCACTTGTCGTAATGGCCCTGACAAAAGTCCTTTTAATAGGTAGTCCACCAACACTATGCCATATATCCCCAAAACATTAAATAACAGCAAATTTCCTTGCCAACAGATGAAACTGAATGTTCCTTCTGTTCCTTTTTTCATTTTGATTTCGGGTTAAAATAGGTGCTCACTCCATACTTCAGTAATGGTTATTATTTGTTGCCAAAATAAATCGCCATAATAATTTCACAGCTGTTCAAATTGACGATATGTTCGGATATGTGTAATTTATGCTCTAGTCACAATAGCCGAGGCCCCCAATGAGCTAAAACCTTGCCCACCCTTGAATAATCGCTCAGAATGTTACGAAGTTTCCGTGTAATACGACGTAAATGTTACGTTATTATAACAAATTAAGTTAATAACAAAAAATAAATGAAATCTAATTGCTTAAGGAATGGGATTCAGTATGCACAAAACCAGTTATGGCAATTGCTCAATATGACCTCCATTTTGTTGTTGTACGATTACTAACCTTTCCTCCAAATTGTACACAGCGTTCCGTAACATTTCTGGTTGAATTGCACGAATTTGCGCCATAATATTGTCTTTTAATTCTTGTAGCGTTGTTGGTCGTCTTCTAAACACTAAAATTTTTAAATAACTCCACGGCCGGTAACCGCTAGCTTAAGATCAGGTGATCTTGGTGGCCATGAATTTGCGAAATGTCTGCTTAACACACGATCTTGAAAAATGTGCGGGGGTGCTCTATCCTGTATAAAAATGATGTTTTCAATTCCGTAGTCCTCGTTTTGCAGCTGTGGAATAACATAATCTCTTAGCATTTGCAATTATCGTTCACCGTTTACAGTTACAGATACGGCTTCTCCATTCTACATTTTCTCATAGAAATACGGACCAATGATTAAATCATTTGTAAAACCGCACCAAACGGTGACTTTCTTGTCATGAAGACCTTGTTTGAACGATTTCTTGTGGATTTTCTGCAGACCAGATTCTACAGTTTTGAGTATTAACTCCACCATTCAGAGTAAAATGTGCCTCATCTGTTCATAAAATACGGGATAACCATTCGGGTTCAATTTCCATCTGAGCCATTACTCATAAAGAGAAATCGTACTTAGTAACCAAATCCTCCTTTAATTCAAACAGCATTTTCAGTTTATATGGATACATTTTTAGAATTTTGTAAAGTTTTCCAAACCGTGGTATACCGCACTGCCGATCGCTTGGATATCGCATTTGCACTGCTGATTGGTAGTGGATTACCTCAGGCTATGTCCTGATTTTCATGAAGAACCTCGGCAACTTGGACATCACTAATTCTTGGTCTTCCTGATCTTGGTAGGTCAGTTACAGACCCTGTTCTTTCAAATTTTTGTATCAAATTGCGATACGCTTTCATTTGACAAGGCTCCGCTCTCAAACCCATTCTCGTGCAAAATCTTCGTAATCCAGCGGTGTAATTTTTGCCGCATTAATAATAACACTGAACTAAACCAATTCCTATTTGTAAATTCATACTATTACAGTTTGAGTCGTTTGAACTCTCCGCCTACTTGAGTTTTAATTTCAAAATAAAACTCCAAATTGAATGATTTCGTTTTGACACTCATATCAACAATTGTAATGACAACTCTTTTGTTTTTCATAGATACAGTAAAATTCAAATCCAAAAGCAACTAGATTCCATTTACTTTTTGCTACTAGCTTGATTTCTTAAAATTATTTAAGACTTTAAAGTATACCCCTTATTTTATGATTACCCGATACATAAACTTGGGCACGTACGGTTTTTTACAAGAAATCGAATATCAAAGTAACGTCGACTTGCAAGTATTTGCCGCATTCCATAAATTCTTTTATCTACGACTAAACAATAAAGTAGGTACTATATTAGTGATTATTAGTTAATAATGGGATTCATAATGCCCGCAGGGAATAATGAAATACGAGTGTTCTTATTGGCGCAATGCAGAGAATAATGATAACGTTATGTGTCATTAAAATACAGTTTTACACAACAAGCTCGGATATTCTAATTGTCAAATGTGTCGCCATATCGATATTGAAGTATAATATTTGTTTCTTTTTAGTAATTTTCAGTTAGTCGTAGATAAAGTAGTGTATACTAGCTCGCAATAATGACTATTATTCCCTCGAGCTGAGTTACTCCCTCGCCGCTTCGCGGCTCGGTTCGTAAATTCAGCTCTCGGGGAATAATAACCGTCATTATTGACTCGTTGTATAAACTACTATTTTTTCTTAATTTTAGACAAATAAATGTCTTTAATATCTACTACGTAATATATTAAAACGAGAATGATTTGACGGAAGGTAAGACGAATTTATCAGTGTTTGTTTGTGAAAAAAATCATTTTCGAGTAGGCTATACTTTCACAAAGTTATTTAAATTTTTTTAAATTTTTTATTTATTTATATTTTAATTTTTTTTTTTGTTTAAATTTTCACTATTATCTGACGTTTACGTTTGACAAATAAAATTGCTTAAAGAAAAGTGTTTAGTGAAGTTGTAAAATGGATAAAATCGCTATTCTTGGTGCAATTCTGTACTTATTTTCTAAAAACATGAACACAATTGACATATTTGCGGATATGCAGCAAACACTGACCAACGATGCTCCTTTGAGAGCCACGATTTATCGCTGGGTTGTTCATTTTAAACGTGGCGAAGGTGTTACCATTCCAAAAATTGTTGAAAAAGTTCACACTGTTGTGTAAACTGACTGAAGAGTGAAAAAAATTGAGAAGATTGTTAAGATTGTAGGCTTGTTTACTGAACGTACACCACATTTTGCATGTCGAAGTAGTCCTGTCTAAGCTCTCTGCCAGGTGGTTGCCGCGTTTGCTGAATCTAGATCAAAAACGTGAAAGAACGCGAATTTACAAGGTTAATTTGAACAACATCAATCCAGTAGATTTTTGCGTTGCTTTGTTACGATCGATAAAACTCTACTTCATTACTATGGGTCAGAATCGAAACGTGTATTTCATCAGTGGCAGTTCTTCGCCAAAGAAGGCCGAGATGTTTCCTTCGGCTGGGAGAGTATTGACCAAAATATTCTGGGCTTCTACTATCTCGTAAAGAACAAAATTATCAACGGGATATATTATGCTGCCATTCTGGACAGAGTGAAAATTGCTAGTGACGAGAAGATACTCGCAATGATGCGAAATATAGTGCTATTCCGTCATGACAATACATCGTCACATACTAGTAGCATTATTCGGGAAAAACTGGATTTTGCGCCCCAACTACTCTATTGACCGGAACTAGCCCTTTTAGACTTTCACTTATTCCCAACTATTCAAGATGTTTCTCGCTGGAAGGAAATTTAAGACAGACGAGGAAGTTATTGCAGAAGTGTAGTAATATGTTGACGACCTTGCTGATAATTATAAAATTGGCAAAATGGCACTCCACCACCGCTGGTCTAAGTGTATTAATATTGAAGGCGAATATGTTGATGAATAAAAAAAATCGTTACCATAATTCTAGTCTCACCTTCTAGTTAATTCATCCTCGTATTATCTACGAAAGAAAAAATTAAATTTTTAATAAAATGAACTAAACATTTGATAGCGGAAACCGAATATTAAAGTTAGCAACTGTACGTACTTCAAATCGACGTATTTAGTAGAAGTGGGAATATATCAAGTACACAGGCCTACATTTTTCAACTCTTTGTATGTTTTCTAGTAATTGGGTAGCGCTGATTTCAAATCTGCTTTTATTTTTTTTGTACACGTAAGATTATTTTTCAAACCAGTAAAATCAAAAAATATAGAAAAAACACGATTTATTTATTTATAAGCTAGTTTTATATTATATTAAAAAAAATACAAAAATATACACATAGAAACTATTAGAAATAGTTATTTATTCTTTATGCTTCTTAAAAAAACCTTTTCGTTTTTCAGAAAAGCTTCGTTTGGTTGTGTTTCTGTCATATTCAGCTAAAGGAAGATCTGAAGGTAGTTTCTGGGGCAAGCAATTTTTTTGGTTCAGCCTAGACCCCAGTACTTCAGAAAGATCTTTTGAAAGTCCCAAATCTCTTACTAAATCATTCAGTTCGGCTTGTGAAAATAGCTGAGGTTGGTGTACAACCTGAGGTTGATGGTTCAAAATCACTATCCATCTGTATGGAGCCGGAAGTTGAAGAGGTTTCAATATCTTCTTGAAGTACTTTGGGGGGTATAGGTATAGGTACATGATCACTGTGAGGAACTGGTCTGATAGCTGATATAATATTGTTTGGGTACAAGATATGTTTCAAAGTTTTTCTATTATGCCCCTTAATATCACAAAGACAAAAGTAGCAATCTTCATGATGATTTTGCGGTTCTCTCCAAACCATCGGTATTCCAAAAGGAAGGCTTTTTCTATTCCCTTTAGTCCAATGTCTTAAACTTTCTTCACATACCTTACAAACAACGTGCGGTGCCCAATCTTTATCTTGATCTCCCAATTTTATTTTGAAATAAGCACAATATGCATTTTTCACAAATTCACCAATTGGTCTCTTAAACTTTTTCAAGACGAAATATCCACAAATATAACAGAAACCATCTGGTTTGTTTTTGCAACACCGGCTAGACATATTTTTAAACAATGTTTATTTATCAAATACCACGCACAACACTAAAGACAAATTAATTTTACTTGTTTACTGATCGACACTCAGAGCTATAATGAAGTAAATGACATTAAAATATACATTTTGTTTGGAGTGATAAACTTGAAATCCTTCTTCGCAGTACTAATAAAGTGAAAGCATAATAAATAGGATTTAGCAGGTAAAAATTCCCGGAAATCTTGTCCAAAATTAATACATGTAATAAAAGATTTACATCAGGTAATGAGAGCCTATTTAACAAATTTCTTTAAAACCACAACAGAAAATCATTTTTGGGTTAATACCTAGAATTTGAAGTAGTACATTCATTTTAAAATGTATTAAAACGCCTATTATAAGATTTTGTTTATATTTTTTTCTTTTTCTTTTGTGCAAAAAAAAATCTGTGGTTGGTAGAGACCAACTGTATTTTAATTAGTTATTGCTATATAAAAACTGAGCTTAACAAACAAAAATCACGTCATCACAAATTTTATGCAGGCCTGTGTTATATATAGTTTGGTACACCAACCATTAGCTAAATATAGTCGCTTTTATTTGCCCTGATACACACTTAGAAACTTTATGAGTCAGATGTTTATATCAATTGCGGGGATTTTTACTGCTTTTTAATTACGAGGTTACATATCGACTATAGTCAATTTCCTGTCAATTTTCGATAAGATATCTATTGAAATATCTAAAGTATGACGGCGTATTTGTATAAATTATATTGAATGAAACACATGCACATACACATTATGTGAGAGTAAGGCAACCAGATAAGCAGCAATAGGAAGCTTGTAAATACTTTTTGTTTATTAATACAGTGGAAAGTATACGATGTGTCCGAGATAGTCTAAGAAACTGGCGTTTAGATTTTCCTGAAAATTTTTTTAGTTTTTGAGAAATTTTGAAAAAATAGAATTTTTCGATTTTACAAACTATTTCTTCCTGGCGTTAATATTTGACCTAGAGCAAAACCAATGACACTTCTCCACAGCAACTTTTAATGCTGCTTATGGTGGCGTCGTTTATTTTTTAATCCAACGTTTCGTCTTTGCGGAACCATCATAAACTTAATTTTTTTAAATACGACCCTGATGTGTTTATATTAGATTCTGAAAACCATTTTTATTGCGAATTCAACGACCTATCATACTTTATCATTTAATTGCGGTTTCGTCATTTTTTCCATTTTTTTGCGTTTTCCAAATGCATGATACGCCATTATCACCAAGACGAAAGCAAGCTTTAGAAAGCAAATGTCGTACTCTTGTATTTGGATTGACGGTTGCATTGGTTTTTTTACACATTAGTTTGGTGTTTAATTTTTTGTGCAATAATTTAAATTTTTTTCTATTAATTATGTTTTCTAACGAAGAAAAGTTTGACATGGTGGCATGTTTCATTTCATCCAACCAAAATTGTTCTGTTACAGAGCGTATGTATTTGCGGAAGTATCCTGAAAGGAGACAGCCAAATAAAAGGACTTTTAGAAAATTAGTAGCAAACCTTAAAGCATATGGTTCTTTTTCAAAACCTGTAGTTTCCCGACGAAAAACGGGCAATGAGGAAACCGTACAAAATGTTCTGTTGGCCGTCACTGAGGATCCCGGTACATCAGTCCGGCGGATTGAACAAAACATTGGTATACCAAAATCAACGACACATTGTATTTTAAAAAAACAAAAATTACATTCGTACAAGTATAGAATTTGTCAAGGACTTAGATCAGGTGATTTAGAACGACGTCGCTCATTCTGTGAATGGCACACAAGAAAATGTCAAGAGAATATGAATTTTCCTTAACAAATAATATGATCTGATGACAGTATGATTACGAATGATGGCATTTTCAATAGACGAAATGTCCATTATTGGTCTGGAACCAATCCATGTTTAAATAAAACGTCAAGGCAGTAACACCGTTTTGGTTTTAATATGTGGGCTGGTATTTTCGGTGCAAGGATTTTAGGACCGTTTATTTACCACCATACCTTAACATCAGAGCGTTACCTACATTTGCTGCAAAACAATTTAGAGGATGCTCTCGATAGCATGCCCCTAGCAATGATTCATAACTCTTGGATACAGCAAGATACAGTTAGAGCCGTTCGGGAATATCTTTCAATGAGATTTCCAGAGAAAATCATTAGCCCGCATTCGGAAACACTTTGGCCAGCGCATTCACCCGATATAATTCCACTTGATTTCTTCGTATGGGGATTTGTTAAGAATCATGTTTATCAGCAAAATTTTTCAGCAGATGAAGAACTGAGGGTGTTAGTTCTGGAAGCATTTGCCAATATTACTCCACAAATTAGGGTGTTAGACTCGATGGTGAGAAGGTGCTACCTGTGCCTGGAAAATAATGGAAATCTTTTCGAACATATGCTCTAAACTTAGTTGTTTTGTTCATATTCGTTTGTTGTTGTATTTTACTTTTTATGTCTTTTATTAATTTAATTTGATTTGTTCTGTTTTTTTTTTAAATGTAGCCATTGAATTGCTATTAAATATGTAAATGAAATAAACTATTAATGAACATAACAAATCATTTACTCTTAAAAAATAAAAAAAAAATGGTACAGGTCCGTACTAGGAATTTTTTTGATTAAGGTCGAAAAAATGACGAGACCGCAATTAAATGATAAAGTATGATAAGTCGATGAATTCGCAATAAAAAGGGTTTTCAGAATCTAATATAAACACATCAGGGCCGTATTTACAAAAAAATAAGTTTATGATGGTTCCGCAAAGACAAAACCTTGGATTAAAAAACTAACAACGCCACCTTAAACAGCATTAAAAGTTGCTGTGGAGAAGTGTCATTGGTTTTGCTCTAGGTCAAATATTAATGCCAGGAAAAAATAGTTTGTAAAATCGAAAAATTCTATTTTTTCCAAATTTGTTAAAAACTAAAAAATTTTTCAGGAAAATCTAAACGCCAATTTCTTAGACCTTTGATTACACAACTTTTCTCTCATTTAATTTATATGGCCTAAATATTATTAAAATAACCCTTTTGAAGGAAGCTTTCTAAAGTTTCTAATGATATGAAACACCATATATAAAAGAAGATGTATGTAATTCAATTAAAACAATTTAAAATGAAATGTATATAGAAATTTCGCAGTAACGTTAGGGTTGCTGACGATCAGGTAGACAACGAAGGGTCTCGTCAGTCAGGATATAACAAAAGAAATGCTTTCTCTTGGACACGAATACACAGAAAATGTCGTAAGTTTAAATATTTTTAAAACGAGATATTTAAAGAAGAAATATATTATTTAAAAATAAAATAAAATATTCTTATATGCTAAGCGTAACAAGATGCAAGTGTAATTATTATTTATAATTATAGAGTTTAATATTTTAGAAGCAAACCTTCCTTTCCCAGTTTAATTTGAAGATAAACTAGAAAAATAAATATATTTTAATATTACAAGGATACGAAACCAATGAATATGTTTGCGTATATCTATTAAATTAACACAGAAATGTAACTTTCTATCCTAAAATGAGTTTACAAAATTAGGAAAATATTCCTAGATAAATATTTACATTTCAGTTTTTCACTTTTAATAAATAAACTAACGAGCTAAATTTATTACTTATTTATAATATATTTGCCTACAAATAAACAATATTTACGACTTGAGTACATTGTTAACAAAGGTAGGACAACGATCAAGGATTGTAAACAAACAACAACATAACATGACGATCATAAGGACAGATAGATTGCGATATAAAGTTTTATTGTATATTTGTAACTGGTTTCGAAATGAATCATTAGAATACAAAAATATGATTAAAATATTAAATAAAGACGAAATAAACAACATAAATAAACGTATTTATTCTTTGTAAAAACAATGGTATTATCTTGTCCACGTATATGTCGGAATATATACCACCACTTACATACGCATAAAAACATTTCTCATTTTTATTTACACACATCTTGAGTAAGTCAAATACGAAGAGATTTTGAAATCAGACCTACGTACACAAATATATTAGCAACTCCACTGAAAAATCCAAGGTGGACTGATAATTATGAGATATGACTTAAATGAAATCTCAGCGTGTGCGTAGTATTTTACGTATACGGATTTGTTTTAATTCAATAATTTCTATTTAAATCCTTGTTTTTTAATCTTTCTTATTAGAAATAGGTTCAAATTAAATAAAATAATGTAAAACATGATTAATATGTTTTAACTACCCAATTTGAAGAGAGAAAAGTTGTTAGGTCTCTTAATTTAAATTCTAAAGAATTACTTGTTTTTTAATTAAATCGAAAAAATAATATTAATCTATTGGGATATCATAATACACCGGACAAACAAAGTTCAGCAACTAGACCAGACATCGTACTTCAAGATGAACGCATCACATACTTAATAGACATATCTGAACCTGCACACATTCTCACTGCGACCTCTGTTCCAGCAGTATTCCAGTTTAGACAACATACGACATACGACGATACATCGTCAAGCGAAGCCGGAAGCAATGGCCGGACGATATATTACTACTATTATTACTAACCTGGTGCTAAGACCCAGTTTCAGAAAAAGATGTACAGAACAGCAACTAGAAGACGCTGATACCATAATTCAACAAACCACAGAGGAAGAAGACATTCAACTTCTTTTGCGCAATCAATCGCAAATATTCATGGTAGATCGCGACAATCCGACGGCAACATTAGAAACTCTCGAACCGCACATAGAAGAAGCAAGCCCAGTAAAACCGTTAAAAAGCCAACCGGAACAGGAAAATGAAAACATAATCACCGTATCATTCACAAACCCGAAAAAAACAACAAAAAAACAGAAAACCGACCATACAAGCACACCAATCGAAACAAAAAACTCCTACAGTGTCCTCGAAACCAACACCGAGGAAAAGATGGAACAAGAAGAAACTGAATCCGCTCCACAACCGTCAACTTCAAACAGCACACCCAGGGTAAGTGACAAAACAAACTCTATTTCGCGATCCCGGTAAAAGCTTGATGTGACGCCAGGTGCCAGTAAATGTTTCTCACGAAGTCGAGAGGCTAACAATTCGGATGCATCTCTAATTAAATCATTTAGTTCGCTCTGGTTAAACACTTCGGGCTCTCTGAAATCTGGTGTGAAATCTGAGTCATCTGGGTCGCAATTAGATTCCTCTGATTCTGACGATATGACGATTTCTAGTGCTTTTGGGGCGGTAGGTATCGGTACATCTGGTCCATGAGGAACTGGTCGAATAGCAGAGTCAAGATTGGGATACACAATTTGTTTCTTATTTTTTCTGTTGAATCCTTGAACATTACACGAACAAAAATAACAATCATCACTGTGATTTCTAGGCTCTCGCCATACCACAGGAACACCAAAGCTTAAACATTTCTTCCCACCTTTTTGCCAGTTTCTTAATGCTTCAACGCAAACGGAACAAACAGTATGAGGAGCCCAGGACTTGTCTTGGTCGCCAATTTTTACACCAAAATAAGCGTGGTATACATTTTCACCAACGAAGTTATAGTTTGCCTCTGCTTTACTACGACATAACTAGCACAGATATAACAAAAGTTATTCGGATTGTTTACACAATGTCTTCTTTCCATATTTATACGTTCTAGAACACTTAAAATACGCAACAACGAAGACAACAAGCGCGCGGACACAGTAGCACGACGACTAACACAACCAAACTGCACATAAGCAGGTTTCAACGTTGTGTTGACGCTTCTGCGCCGACTCTGTTGCTTTGCTGAGAAATCTAATATTAACCAGTATTGCCAAATCACATTTAATTTCAGAAAAATCAATTCATTTAAAAATCATGCCTAACATGGAACAAACATATTCTTGTCATAGGTATGTATATTAATAAATTAACATTTTTAAGATATAGAGCGCTATAAAAAAAATTTACGTGATAGAGCAAAAATATGGCGTTTTTTGGAATAAGGGCCCCCAAACATATACAGAATTAGCAAACAGCTTTCAAACATCAAAATCACTGTAGACCTGTGTAATTGTTGGCTTGTTTGCGTAGACAAATGACTTCAAATAGCCCTACAAAAAATAGTCTAGACCCGTCAAAAGACATGATCTTGAATACCAGTGTGCAGGTCCATTTTTGGAGATAATCTTATCGCCGAACACTTCCTTCAATAAATCGATGGTTTCGCCAGGTGGCACCGTCCTGCTGAAACCAAGGGTCTTTCAGACCATTTTCATGCACTTCTGGGAATGAAAAATCATTGAACATGCCTCTATACCGGCTGGCATTGTCAATTACAGCTCGATTATCTTCGTTTTTGAAGAAGCATGGCCCGATTATGCTATCGGGCTACAAACCGCACCAAAAAACGCATTTTTCGGGGTGAATCGGTACATCAGCTACCGATTCACCCCGAAAAATGCGTTTTTTGGCTTCAATTTTAATCTTGTAGGCATGTAAGCCAATATTCTTCTACAAAGTCGATGGTCAGGTCAAGTTCTAGCACACGATGACGAATCGATGAATTTGGAACATCCTCAACATTGGCCTAAACAGCGACGATATTTTCTTCAGTGCGCACTCTACGCAATCTCGTTGGTGGATAGGAGTCCAAAAGAGTAAATTGTGTGAAAAAGTTTTCAATTGTGTTGCGAATAGTCGTCTCAGTTGGCCGCTGATGTATGTCGTAAATTGGGCGAAGCACTTTGTGAACGTTTTTCACTGAACATTGATTTTAGAAATAAATTTCCATAATTTGTAGACACTGCTCGGCTTTAAGTTTTTGCATTATAAAATGTCAAACAATACTGAGTAAAATGGCGGTATGACTTGTCAAATTAACTGTTATAATGTAAGAGTTCTCCTTATTGAAAAAGAGGGGTACTAAAAAACACACATTACAACGTCACTAGGGCATTCAACGAGAACAATAAATTCCCTCGGTGCAAGAAATTAGTGAAAACAGTGTAAAATATTATGAGCAAATATCAATTCATCCAAAGTTTTTTTTCGGAAACAGAAATAGTGCAAAAAATTACGAAATTCAAACCACCTGACTTAATAATCAGGCTTGGATTACAGACTACTAATAGTTATTTATGTACCTAGGTTCGTAAGTACAGTTTTATGGTCGAGAATACGATTGCAAACCGAGACCCGTAGGGTCGAGGTTTGCATGTATTCGAGACCATGAAAGTGTACTGTACGAACCGTGGTGCATATGAGATTTTTCGTCATACCTACGTTTTTTTTTAAATAGACGAATTTGAATGATTTTCCACTTTACTTTTACTATATGTATACACATTAGTAGAGCTGAGGATGTTTGCGGTATAACCATGGTTATATCATATAACCATAGTAATTTACTATGGTTACATGATATAACCATGGTTATACCGCAAACATCATTTGTCGTATCTATGGTAACCATGTTTGTGTCGATATAAATTTATATTTTTGATAAATGTCAAAGTATATGCAATAGATTTTCAAAAGTTTTTCTTTCTAAATAAAATTTATAAACATGAATCAAATAGAGATGGATGCTATTATAGCTTGCACTGAGATTTTGCCGGAGAAATCTTAAAAACAGATACAATGAAACCTATAAAATGTTCAAAGATTGGTGTCACCAGAGGTATGTGGAGAGTATTTCAGAAAGTGTAATGCTGGCATATTTTCGTGATAGATCTATGAAGTTAAAATCACCAAACAGTTTATGGTGTGAATACTCCAAGTTAAAAACTACCATATATATTAACGGAAAATATCCTAAATTGAAAGGATTTTTGAAGCGTAAAAATGATGGTTTTAAGACTAAAAAGTCTAGTATCTTTACAAGAGAGGAAATGAATAAATTTCTTATTGAAGCTTCCGACGATACATATTTGTTGATGAAGGTAAGTTTACAGAATGATTCTTTTTAATTCGTGTTCATTCTATACTAATTTTGTGCAGGATGTTATGATTATGGGAATTGCTGGGACTTGTAGGAAATATGAACTAGTTAAAATGAAAATTCAAGATGTGGAAAATAAAAATGATGTAATAATAATTAAAATACCGGATACTAAAAATGGATTAAAACGTTCTTTTACAATTATTGCGAAGGAAGAATATCCAATTAATTTTATGCTAATTATTAAAAAATACATTGGTCTGAGATTAGAAAATATTACCAATGATAGATTTTTCTTAAAGTACAGTTTTGGTAAATGTCGAAATCAGCCTGTAGGAAAAAACACTCTCGCAAAAATTCCTAGCCAAATAGCAAAATACTTGTCGTTGGAGAACCCCACTACCTACACCGGACATTCCTTTCGAAGGACCTCGGCAACATTATTAGCCGATTCAGGAATTGATGTTCTTGGTCTGAAAAGACACGGCGGATGGAAATCTTTTACCGTGGCAGAAAGCTATGTTTCCGATTCAATGATAAATAAAGTACAGATAGCTGACCGAATTTTATATAAACAAAATATTACAGAGGTTTGCTCAACTGTGATACAGAAAAATGAGAAGAAAGTTGATGATTCCATTAGGAATCCAACCATTAATAATGTTGACATTATTGAAAATATAAACTTGCCTAGTAAGAAAGAAGACTCTATTGTTCAGATAGCTAATTGTTCTAATTGTTCGTTTACATTTAATATTACAAAATCATAAGTTTTTGTACAAGATTCTATTTTTCCTAGTTATGTTAATTAATCATGTTTGAAATAAATTTGTCATAAATTTTCTAATATTCCTATTATTTCCCTAGGGTCGTAATAAATATTACAGCCCGCTACAATAGCAACTGTCAATACGGTATGTAAAGTGTCACTTACGTTTCAAAAAGAAGGCGTCATAATTGTTTACTTACGCAGTAGGTGTGACGAAAAATACTTTATAATTAACTTTAACGAGAACTAACTATTAATTTACATCCTAATTGATTAAAAATTGTTAATGCATATTTAACGAGTATATTTATTGAAGCATACTGCACAAGTCCTCTTCTTGTAGTCACAACAAACGTTAATTGTCAATGAAGATTACATTTGGAATTTTTTTTTAAATAGTATTTTTAAAATATTTAAGCAAATGACCGATGCACACATTCTCTTGAAATTGTTATTATAACGAGTTACTTTTTTATCTTTTCTTCAAACCTTTTTACCATAACAATTTCACATTGATACTTTTTATCTTATCTTATTTTAAACCACTTAAGATAGATTATTCCGATTTTTTATTCTATGCCATTCCCATTACTATAACAATACGAAGTCATATGATGTCATATCTTTCAATTTATAGTCGAACGGCGCCATGAATAAAGGGTAGAACAGATACGCCAACGCATGTAGAAAATTAGGCTTTTGTCGGTTAATTTTGTTTACACTGAGTTTGCAGTGATTGCGTATTAAAAAAATAATAAAAAGAAGACAATATAATACATTCGGCGTAGCCTATCTCAAGTCTGGGGACTGGAGACTCCAG
The DNA here is from genome assembly GCA_935421215.2 of Melolontha melolontha. Classification (NCBI taxonomy): domain Eukaryota; kingdom Metazoa; phylum Arthropoda; class Insecta; order Coleoptera; family Scarabaeidae; genus Melolontha; species Melolontha melolontha. Next base: position 1,386,734 of record OW285239.1, on the reverse strand, counting down.
CAAAAGCTGATTAATGCTAAATGGCAGAGTCATATCATAATAATCGTTATATACAGACGTATATGTCTACAACTGTCTACTGCTAGTATTTGTTTAATATCCACGTGCCCAACTGGGCGAGTAAACTTCATATCGTGTTACATAAACATCGATAACGGCGTCTATTCTAAACGTGCTTGTCCACGAGTGCATGGACACACACATACATACCTATATGTGTATAATGAAATCAGTAAATTATGGTAGTATTAAAGCGGCAAATTTATCATATACCTATCAAGTTTTGTTCAAATAGGCAAATTTTTCATCAGGAAAAATTCGTTTCTCTTCTTAAAGAAAAGTCCAATCCAAACCATGTGATAAATTAATTTTTATTTACACAATAATTACACTAAATTCGTAATTAATCAAAGGATGCATAGAATGAAGGAATTATCATCGTTAATAATCATTATTCTTTCATTGATTTCTGGGTTGGAACCGCATCTTGGACGTCCCTGTAGAGTTTTTCGTTTCAAATTGCATGAAACATCTCGAAACTTCCACTTCTTGGTAGAATTGTGGTTTTAAATATATCGTCTATTTCCACAACTACTAATTTTTCCTCTAATGACAATAAGTGTTATAATTTTGGTAAGGCAAATTGTTTCTTTATACAACGAATTACTGTAACTAGATTGGTCTATTTTTAATTTTATCTGTTTATGATAAGTCTAGAGAACGGATGCAATTTCCATAAAACGCAATCGGCAATTGGAATTGTGTATAACGTCGCTCAGTACATCCCGGCGTAATTCAATGAAGTATTTGTTTGACTTACTCGGCCACCTGGTCTCGCAGCGATAACAATGGACAACCCAGCTATTGTATTCGGAGAATATAGTGTTTTCAGTGGTGTCGTGTACGTAGATAAAATAAATAAGTTTATCGTATTTCGTAAGAGAAATAGCACGTACATTCCTTTTCTTTTCATTTAAGCAACTTCTTCCAATTATTTTCACGTAAGTGTGCATAAAATTTCGTTATTTAATTTCGTTTATTTGGATCTAGAATATTCTTACTTTTTCAGACAATGGAAGAGCGTCGAGAATGGCATCGTGAAACAAAGGCGAGATGGATTGAGGGCCATACTGATTGTATGTACATTGCCAGTGATTCCGAAATTTATTGTGAAGTGTGTGAAACGTTATTGAAAAATTGCAATAAATCAACCGTAAAACGTCACGTAGGATCGTTAAAGCACGAAAAAAAATTGAACCCGTTGGAATCTGACAATTTTAACGAAGAACTCTGTGAAACTTTTATGGCAGCTAATATTCCATTATTTAAATTGAACAATCCAATCTTGAAGACATTTCTGAAAAAATATACTGGTCGAAATGTTCCTGATGAATCAACTTTACGCAAATATTATGTTTCTAGGTGCTATACGAGAACAGTAGAAAGCATTAGAAGCCATCTTTTAAATCAATACATATGGATAAGCGCCGACGAAACGGTGGATATGTTAGGACGCTGTGTGGTAAATGTTGTAGCTGGTGTACTACATCCAACTATTCCCTATAACTCACATGTAATAACAACAAGTGTTATAAATAGAGTTGATGCGGAAACAGTTGCTGAAACCATTAAGGAGAATATGCAAAAAATGCTTCATTCGGACGCCACGTAAAAAGAAAAAATACTTTTATTTGTCAGTGATAGTGCTGCGTATATGTTAAAAACAGGCAGACTATTGAAGAAAACATATCCTAATATGCTGCATATTACTTGTGTAGCACATGCTCTCCACAGAATCTGGGAATATATCAGAGACACTTTTCCGGAAGTTGATAGACTTGTATCAGCTTTTAAAATAGTTTTCAGAAAAGCACCATTGAGAGTAGCTCTTTTCACGGAAAGATTTCCATCTCTGTCACTGCCTCCCACTCCAGTAATAACTAGATGGGGAACATGGCTGGAAGCTACTAGTTATTATGCTGAGAATTTCGATAGTCTAAAACATTTCGTAACACTGCTAAAGGAGGATGCTAGAAGTATTGGTGAGTGCAAGGAGCTCACACAAATCCCAAATTTAAAAAATCAGTTGTACTTTCTTCACGAACACTTTGGAAAATTGCCAAAACTAATCACTTATTTTGAAAATCGAAATCTCAAATTAAATGACGGGTTAACCACATTAGATGTGGCTGTTAATAATTTGAAAAGTATTCCAAGTGACTTCGGATGTGGCCTTCGGCAAAAGTTTGAAGCAATTCTTAATAGAAATCCAGATTTAATTACATTGCAGCAATTATGTATGGAGACAATTCCACAAAATTTAACGGCTAATTATGAAGAAATAAACGAATATTTCCAGTATGCATATATAACCAGTTGCGATGTAGAAAGGACATTTCTATTTATAAGGATGTACTTAATTCAAAGAGAATAAAATTGACAGAAGAAAACTTTGAGAAACTATTGCTAGTCAATATTAATACTCCTTTACTCAACTTGAACGACAAAATGAACAAATAAAAATGTTCCAATTATAGAAATAAAATTAAAAACTTTAAAAATACAACTTTTCAACAAATAAATATGTAATTGCTGAAAAAAAACAAGTCAATCAACGGGAAACGTACAGACGCGCGTTTCGTTCTGGTTGGAACTTTTCAATGCACGGCATTCCTCGAAGACGGACATTGCTTTTCATTTCTATACTTTCTGCATATATAGTTAACATTTGGAAAATACAACTTTTCAACAAATTCATATGTATTTCGTAATTTTATAGATCACCACCCGTATATTTTCCAATTATATAAATAAAATTAAAAACTTTCAAAATACAACTTTTCAACAAATACATATGTATTTCGTAATTTTATAGATCACCACCCGTTAGTTTTACAATTATATAAATAAAATTAAATATTTTAGAAATACAGCCTTTCGCCAGTACTGCACTGGGCTTTGCGTCATGTGGTAAGTGTGTCCGTTCTCTACTAATTAAGTCTCGGTGTGTAAACTTAAGTATATAGTTCTGAATAAATTCCATTGTTTAGTAAAAGAATTCACTGACACATATTTAGGAAACGTGAGCTTAACAATAGATGGTCAGTCAGATTAAACACCATCTATTGAATTCGTTCACTAATAACCCTAGGTACTAAAATAAGCGGTCTAAATAATAAGGTAATAAATTTGCAAATAAAAAGATGCTACTTCTTAGAATCTGGAGAGAGTTTTACAATTTGAATATGTTTATATGAAAATTCTGTTTATAAATGAACGTTGAATATTTATAAAGTTGGAAATGTTTTATGATAAATCTATATCCTAAATCTACTTATATCTAACATATATATAAGATTATAAATTTGTTTTATGACAAAACAATCAGTAAGTGCTGTGTGGTTCGGTTTCTTGAAAAAAACGGAACTTTTCAGCTTTAATTATAATATCAACAATGATCTTTTCTCTAGGTATGATAGTCAATGATTTAGATAGTGTTATTTGACAGTGGTCTAACTTTTGTCAACTATATTATTGATATGTGAAGATCTGCTTCCGCGACTCTTGGTTTTTTGATGCGTAGTTCCAAATATTTTTCATTGTTAGGTTTTACGAGGGATGTCTTTTATGTTTTGCATACTGAAACTTAGAGGGCGACACTAATCAAATGTCAATACTTAAAAATAACCTCTATCTTTAGTTAGTCTAAATACAAAGTTTCAGTGCGATACGTGTAGTGTTATAGCTACAACGAACTGTCAAAGTTGACAAGTTAGTCGAATGGAAATGGAATTAAACCGTGAAAATTTTCGCGCAATAATTTTTTATAATTATCGAAGACAGTTATCTCAACAAGAATGCCTCGCCGAGTTGGATTCTGTTTTCGGTAATGAAATACCACATCAGTTAATAATTTCTCGTTGGTATAAAGAATTCGAACGTGGACAGATTAGTCTTAGCGACTATCCAAGAGTAGGTGCATTAAAACGGCAGTCGCTCAAGAAAACGTCGATGCTGTGAGCAAGGTCGCCAACGAAGATCGACATGTAACATATCGTGAGATTGAGGCATTATTGAGAATATTGTTTCAACCTCCTGGTTTGAAGGAAGTTCGGTATGCATCGACCGAAGTATAAGTTGAAATAATACAATAGTTTTTGTATAACACTAATATATTTACAAGTTTAATCTTGGAGTTCCGTTATCTTAATGTAAATGCAGTATCTGGTCTTAATACTAAAGACCGAGAAAACTGGCTAATAAATAATATTTGCTCCTATTTAGATCACTGAGATCTTAGTAAGAACTGTTAGTTATATCACTGAGGCCTAAGCTTTAACTCGAAGAGATTGTACTTGGAACTGTAGTGAGCTCTAAGAGATCTTATTTGGAACTGTTTCTTCATTCCCTTATTTTTCGGCAAGAAAGTTTTGTCCCCGCCAGTCAAAGAGAGGGAGAAAACATTGAAATAGAGTATACGGAAATTTCCATACCATTATTTTTACCTTTCCAAGAAAAGTATATGCTGTAGTTTCCAAATGTATTAAAATAAACAATATACGCCGGAAACCCTTAATTATAGAAAATAAAATACCTCTTAAAGTAATAAATACACAATGCACAGAGATAACCTAATATGTACTTCGCAGAATCGCATCGAAACAAATTATTTAACCTATTATAATAATATATAACAGGAAATATGTACAATGAACTTATTCTATTATATTTATGCTTATTCAAATACATTTACATAATGGATGGATTAACCAGAGGGTTGTGCCTGTAATAAAATAAATAGTTTTTATGACTGTAGAAAATAAGACAATGAATAAATGTAATACCTGACCAGGCCTAAGGTAATTAGCAATATTAAATATATCTGAACTCCAAGACCTTTTCGATATACAATATATAATTTTACAATTTAAAGCTAGGATTAAATACGTATATTAACATAAATATACCTACATCTAAATAAACCTAAAAATACAAAATTAAATCTATTTTGCCCGAACAAATATCAAAGACCTCAATTCAAAAAATTTGCATGGAGAATTGTCTGTAAAAAATTAGTTTCCCGTTGGATACCGCATCTGTTGACCGAAGAACAGAAAACAGCAAGGGTGAATTGGTGTCGAAAAACTCTATACCGCTTCAAGGCAGGACACTATAAAAACGTGTACAAAAACGTGGGGGGTGATGAATCTTGGATTTACTCATACGAGCTAGAAAATAAACGCCAATCGTCTGTTTGGGTGTTCCAAGGTGAAGAAAAACTGACAAAAGTTATCCGTTCTCGAAGTGTCTCCAAAAAGATGATCGCGACATTTGTCTCGAAAGCAGGTCATGTAGCAACAATTTCTCCACAAGATCAAAGAACTATTACTGCCGATTGTTATACCACCATTTATTTGCCGTAAATCATCGCTAAGCTCCGAGAAACGAACCCACAACGACGAATTATCCTCCACCAAGAGAATGCAAGTTCGTACACAGCTCGCAAGACAATTAAATTTTTAACACAACAAAACGTCAAATTGTTAGACCAGCCTCTGTACAGTCCCGACCTAAGTCCCACCGATTTGTGTACCTTTGCGAAAATCAAGGACGGACTATGCGGTCAAAGGTTACAGTCGTCAGAATGCCTTCAAAAACGCTATTTTGACTATATCTATAAACGAGTGGAACGGTTTCCAGAGTTGGTTCGAGTCTTTTAAAGCTACCATATGATCATATATTTCTACCCTCTAGAAGGCAATGACATTTTTCTTTTTTAAGCTTAAGTTGGTACCATAATTTAAGTTAACTTATTTTGCAGTGTGTGTGTGATATACGTTATTTTATACTGATGACAGATTAGGTTTTGTCATTTTGACAAATAATTACATACAAACGTTTCAGTTGAAAAAATAAAAAGTTTAATAATAAAAACAGCTACGTTCAAAGTGAGCTCCTTCATTTTCTATGCATAGCGCAACTCTTCGTCTCATATTATTGAAGGCATTCCTTAAATTATGTGGTGTAATTTCCTCACAGACATTTCGGATAGCATTAGTAAGTTCTTCAATTGTATGTGGACGATTCGTAAATACTCTATTTTTTAGATGTGGATAAATGAAATAGTCCATAATTGTTAAATCCGGAGATCGTGGTGGAAAGTCTACTATTCGATTATCAAAGAATTCATGCAATAATTCCATCGTTTCTCTTGTCTTATGGGCTGTTGCATTATCTTGCTGGAAATATCCCTCGCGGAGCTCATCATCATGTAATTGATTTACAAATGGTAGCAATAAATTATTACGATATCGTTCTGCATTTATCGTATTATTAAAGAATATTGGACCAATAATCCGTCTACGAGAAACAGCAAGCCAAACGCCTATTTTTTGTGAATGCAAGGGTGTTTCAAGAATTTCATGTGGATTTTCACTAGACCAGATGCGCATTGTTTGTTTATTTATATACCCTGATAAATGAAACCATGCTTCATCGGACCAGAAGGATTTGTCAAGAACGTCATCGTTATTAATCGTACCTAAGAACCACTGACAGTAATTAACTCTGGTTACATGATCGAGTCTTTTTTAAGGATTCTTTGGCAGGTCCCATATGACAGTTGTGTTTGTTGTGAAAGCTTACGAATCGATTTCTTAGGTGATTGATTTATTCGTCCCTCAACATCTGCTATATTTTCAACTGTCCGCTTTAGTGGTCTACCAGCACCTGGTTTTCGAGACACAGACCCTATTTCACGGAATTTAACCACTGACTTTTGAATTAATTGCCGCAAACTGTCATATGTTGTTGGAAAATTTGGAAATTCTGCCCGAAATTCTTCTATACAAGGCTGCAAAGAGTACGACCATTCTCCATTTTCTAATTTTACACCATTCCTAAAGTATGATTCGATCAGAAAAACTTTATGATTTATTGTAAACATTTTTAAGTGTCAATTAATAAATACATTAATGACAGATGAGTTTTATTTATCAGAACATACACATAATGACAGATGTATTTTATTTGTCACTACCAACACGATATTTTCAAGAAATAATTTCATGGCTTGCTAGAGGGTAAATATAAATGATCATATTGTATCTACTACCCTTGCACGCTCTCCTAAATAGCTCCGTTTGACCTAAATATCCTTGTTTTTAGGATTTTATTCGCCAAATAATGCAATAGACTATATACGCAATATTATATTTTAGTGAAAACATTGCTTTTACAATATGAAATATATTTAAAATTTACTATATTGTATAGGAAGTGCGTTTTATTTTTAAATTGCAACAATGGCGTGTAAAATTTTACTTATTTTTATGCATCGTTAAAGTTAATATTGAATTGGCAATAAAATTCAAACATGTTGGTTTGTTTTTTAGTACGTATTCTTTTCAACACACACTGAATCTGTAATTTTAAATTAAATAATATTGCAAAAGTAAGGTAACTATGTATTTTTTTAATGGTCGTGCGTGTAAATAATGTTTTAGTATTTCAATGTCACTACACACAATTATGTTAACATGGTAATAATATCCTTTGAGCATGTGTCTTTTGTAATGTATAAGCGGCACTCCAATGTATACAAAATAATTACTTATTAAACAATTTTAATTATATAACAAGGCACTTATTGTACACAACTTGCATGTTAGGAGTGTACTAATGACGCCAAAGAATATTAAAAATCTGTTTATAATTGCAGTTAAACAAGTTGCGTTATTTACTGTTAGAAGTGGGTACAAAAAAAAACAAAATGTGGTATTTAGAATTCCAGATTCAGTAATTGAATTGTTGCTTTTAATAAATCATATTTTTAGAAATATGTACAGGATGAGTTGTATTTTCAAACCATAAAAGGCAAAATAAAATAGATATACGATCCATATTTAATTAAGATATGCGGGAACTTCTAGAGTCGAATTTTGTATTACCATCAGCCATGAAAATGTGTACCGATCTTTTAAATTAAAAAGTAATGTCAAGAAGAATCTGTTTTAAAATGGAGACAATACGTTCACTTATTGCGCGTCATTAACGTTATATTCAAAGAGACTGGATGCAAACAAAACCAATTTACATTAGAAATTGCCGTAAGAGATTATAAAAAGATAAATTGCACTTAATATCAAAGTAATTAGTACAAATTTAAAAAAAGGTATATAACCCCTTACCACAATTATTAATCGTATCCTAAATACGTATTTCGACAACTAAGTTGTCATCATCAGTAGGTAAAAACTACTAATTAAAAGTCGCACATGGGGCACAGTAAAGCAAGAGAAACGCTTACGCACAACTACTATACACCGCGTCCCCGTATACACTAAATTTAACATGCCAATCTAAACTACGAGGGAGGTCGAGCCAAACACTTACCTACTTAAGGAAAAGGGTCGAAACATGTGTTTATTGTCGAACAAAGGAACGGCAGACATTCCTCTCTAAGGGGGGCGGCACTAACTTCGATATTTGATGATGACAACTTAGTTGTCGAAAACGTATTTAGGATACGATTAATAATTGTGGTAAGGGGTTAATATACTTTTTAAATTTTTATTTAACCACAGTCTCCATTGAAGGAATTTTCATAATTAGTACAGTTGAAGGTACGTATAATATTTGTGAAGTTGTTTGTCTATTACAAATTTTTTCACATTTTTTTCTGTAAAATTTTCACGATCGTTTGTATTTTCTTAAAATTCAATGAAAGTTCACATAACCTCAAATTTTGTTTAAAACTCAATCGATTTTTCTAGATCGCGCAAATCACTCGATTAATAACTTTTTATATTGTTTTAAATTTGGACCAGATATTTAATAAAAAATCTGGTCCAAGTTTGTGTCCTTTGGACGAAGAGCAGCATACTCTCTGTACATATTTATGTAAAAGTCTCCGACTATAGTAAAAGAAGGGGCATTATTTGTTTTGGAATTGGGTATATTAACTAAAATTAAATTTCCTAAATCCTTAATGTCATCTACTTTCATATGCAGGAACTCATCATAACGGCATGCACCAGTAATTTCAAAAATTAATGCAATCTAAAAAGGCTTGGTGAAAATTGTATATTGCGCACTAACACTTATACGTACCTTGGCAGCTAAATATTCTCTGTTCGGTGCATTAAATAAAAAATTATCAATTTCCCATTTACACAGTACCTTAAATTTTTTTGTTTATAACCTTCGCTTTGACGCTTTAAAAATGCTGTCAATTTGTTATATTTTCCAATATTTACATTATATGTTAAGTTTAGTTGAGCTTTAATCATTAAATATTGTGCCCATAATGTGGAGCCAAAATATGCTAACAAAACGTTTTTGGTGAAGTTGTTGACAAAATTTTTGTGCTCTAGTCCACTTCAGAAATTTTGCATACGCATTTTCATACACTTTACGAGATTTGGTCGGAATTAGAGTTGCAACAGCTTGATTGGTACTTTTTATTAATTCTGGTGGCGTACTTTGAAATTCTTCGCTCATTTTATAAATATTTGACAGTTATCAATCAAATAATCATTCAATCACTTTAAGGTGTTATGATTGGTCGGTTACATTTTCTTACTAATAAAGAAATGAGCCCATTTTTTTTACTAGTAAAAAAATAAATTATATCTAAGGTATGTATTCAGTAACAAAATGATCGTATTTTAGTACGTTTGAGCAAAAAATAATTTAAAAAATGTAAGCGTTTATAATTTGAATTTATGTATGACAACCTACATAATTTGAAGTTTTCTAAAGCTTGGTGCACATACGAGCACTTTGATTACTTAGTAGTGTTTGAGGGCAAAGCTTGTGCGGAGAACTTATTAGGTAATGAAAACTGTTCTACTAGGTTGAACGATAGATACCAGGATCGCTAAGACTATTAACATAGACACTGACAAGGTCAAGAAAAAGAGAAGGTCCAAAGAAACGAAAATAAATTTAAATCAGAAAAAATAATACGTAACTGGAACGTTTAAGCAAGTAATTAAAAGGAGCGGAAAACTATAACTATACTACAGGTCTAAACAGCCTCCATAACAAGCAAATATCCTATTAATTGTTATTGTGATACTCTTCCCCAACAACTTGTCATATAAATCGATGTAAATACTAGGCAATAACGTGATTATTATTATTACTGTAACCGTTTTCATATAGAAATATTATTTTATATTTTGTTATCAAAGACTTGAACTTCTTTGATTAGTAATGTACATAACATTTCTTCTTATCCGGCTGAAATAATTTCTCGGTAGCAAATAAGAATAAGCCCAACAAAAGTATTGATTAAAACAATCTCGGCAAATCCAATATCTTGACCTTGATTAAATTTTTCCCGAGTCTTCCGGAAGTCTACTTACAGAATTATAATTATACATACCGTTACGTTGGTAATTTGTTTGTATACAATATGTTTAAACAACCTTTTAATGTTTCTGGCAAAAAATATTTTTTTGCAATTTACCGTTAATAATTACCCAACCTTTCAAGTAGACCTTCAAATTTTTTAAATAAATGTTTTGGTATGTTTTATTCATGGCTAATCATAAGGAACTTTTTTAACCTTTGATTGGTGAAAGAAGTAGTTATTCGCTACCAGCTATGTGCGGTTACACAATAAATTAATGTAATTTTATATTTTCCCAAAATAGCATTATTTCTTCAATCGAAATAGAAGGTTAACATTCCAATAATATACAAGAGAGCGGGTCCGAAATATTTCTGCGCAAATTTGAATATTTGTACATTTATCGAGTGGTCAAGCAATAATTTTAAATTAAAAAAAACCGTTTTTAGGTAAATATGGTAAACAAGCAAGAAACTTTTTCAAAATATGATTTTGGATACTTATTACTCTTCTCTTCCATAAATAACTTTAAAATTAAGTGTCCACTAGCAAACCCAGATAATATGTACTCTCAGTTAAACCGAACCAATTTGAGAAGTGCGAACTAAGGTGCCATATGAACTGTATTCATGTTTTCTTCATATAACGAACCGATTTATAAAAATATTACGGTTAAAACGAACTTCCCAACTTTATTAAGTAAAGTTTCATAAAGAGTAGTAATCGGCATTCACAATATCACTTTCGTGCAGGGGGTTAATATTAAATGAGAAGTGTTGAGATATTTAGTGCTTGTCCATGGATTCAAGATGGCACTAAATACAGAAACCCTGGTCGGTAAATTAACTGTCTCGAGCAAAACCATTTCTTTTAGTTTTACTTTATACATGAAACAGCCAATAGAAAAGTGAACTTCGTAGATAACGTGAAAACGTGGTTGAACTTGATAAAGGTTGAAGCTTTGAACCTCTTTTAAGGTAACCAAACGATTATTACTATTTTTTATATTACTGTGAAGACTCATCCGACGATACGTCACGTATTACACGTCGCGCACAGTCTAGAAAGATGTCGATACGGGTGAATCGAGAGATCGAACAAACGGGAAGTTTTCCTGTGAATATAAATTAAATTCATTCAACGAATAAATGTCGTCCTGTGATTACTACGAATATAAATGTGCAAAATATTGTAAAAATAAATGTTATTAGTTCTTAGTAGAGAACGGACGCAATTTCCATAAAACGCAATCGGCAATTGGAATTGTGTATAACGTCACTCAGTACATCCCGGCGTAATTCAATGAAGTATTTGTTTGACTTACACGGACACCTGGTCTCGCCGTGATAACAATGGACAAGCCAGCTATTGTATTCCGAGAATATAGTGCTTTTTAAAGTGTTTTCATGAGCGTAGATAGAAGCGGGGTTTTTATAATGTATTTTATTTATTAGTTTATATTTCGTAAGATAAATAAAGTGCTGTGAGTAAGTTTCTTGTTTTCATAGTTTTAACTGTTAATTACATCGTAATTTTTGTGATAGATCCTGTTTAATATCGTTTGATTGAATCTAATTCTACCAATTATTTCGACGTAAGAGTGTGCATTGAATTTCGTTCAGTTTCAATAACTTACGCACGCATTTTTAGTTTTCATTTATTTAGATCTAGAGCATTGTTTAAGTTACTTTATCAGACATGATATGGAAGAATGTCGAGAACGGCATTGTAAAACAATGGCGAGTTGGATTGACGGTCATACTGATTGTATGTTCATTGTCAGTGATTCCGAAATTTATTACAAAATCCGTAAAATATCGTCAAAAATTCGTCACTTAGGATCGCAAACACATCTGAACTCTGTAAAACTTTTATGGCGGCTAATATTCCATTAAATAAACTTAGCAATCCCACTTTAAAAATATTTCTTCAAAAATATACTGGTGGAAATGTTCCTGATGAATCAACTTTACGCAAATATTATGTTTCTAGGTGCTATACGAGAACAGTAGAACGCATGAGAAGCCTTATTTTAAATCAATACATATGGATAAACGCCGACGAAACGGTGGATATGTTAGGACGCTGTATGGTAAATGTTGTAGCTGGTGTACTACATCCAACTATTCCCTATAACCCATATGTAATAGCAACAAGTGTTATAAATAGAGTTGATGCGGAAACAGTTGCTGAAACCATTAATGAGAATATGCAAAAAATGCATCATTCGGACGCCACGTACAAAGAAAAAATACTTTTATTTCTCAGTGATAGTGCTGCGTATATGTTAAAAACAGGCAGACTATTGAAGAAAACATATCCTAATATGCTGCATATTACTTGTGTAGCACATGCACTCCACAGAATCTGTGAATATATCAGAGACACTTTTCCGGAAGTTGATAGACTTGTATCAGCTTTTAAAAAAGTTTTCAGAAAAGCACCATTGAGAGTAGCTCTTTTCAGGGAAAAATTTCCATCTCTGTCACTGCCTCCCACTCCAGTAATAACTTGATGGGGAACATGGCTGGAAGCTACTAGTTATTATACTGAGAATTTCGATAGTCTAAAACATTTCGTAACACTGCTAAAGGAGGATGCTAGAAGTATTGGTGAGTGCAAGGAGCTCACACAAATCCCAAATTTAAAAAATCAGTTGTACTTTCTTCACGAACACTTTGGAAAATTGCCAAAACTAATCACTTATTTTGAAAATCGAAATCTCAAATTAAATGACGGGTTAACCACATTAGATGTGTCAATAGGTGTAAAGAGATGCGCAAAAAGTTCGACGTAGGAACCGCAAAATCCGTATACAACATTGTCACAGGTGACGAAACATGATATGCGTATGAGCTGGAAACCAAGCAACAATCTACTGTATGGGTGTTCCAAGACGAACCGAACCTCACAAAAGTTGTTCGTGCAAGGAGCACTTCCAATAAAAAGATCGCTTGTTACTTCGGCTGTACAGGACACATCGCAACAATTCCTTTAGAGGTTCCAAAAATTGTTAACGCTGAATGGTATACAGTAATTTGTTTGCCAAAAGTTATAGACGAAATCACGAAGAACAACCGAAAACGTTGCATTATTCTTCATCACGACAATGCGGTTCCCATACAGCACGGCTAACCGTTGACTATTTGAAGGAGAAAAGTGTTGAAATAATGTCTCATTGTCCATATTCACCTAACTTGTCGCCGAATGATTTCTTTTTGTTCCCAACTGTGAATCAAAAAATGCGTGGACAGCGATTTTCAACACTTCAAGAAACAGTCGAAGCCTTTGGAAACCATGTTTCTGAGATACAACCTTCAGAGTGGAAAAAATGTTTTGAGAACTGGTTCGTACGCATGCAAAAGTGTATAAACCATAAAGGCGAATATTTTGAAAAACAATAAAATAGTTTGTTCCCAAAAATTTTGTTTTCTTCCCAGATTTTGTAAAAATATAAAAGGTAACCCTCGTAGTAATAGCATTATTAAATATTTTAAATTCAACCGTAAATGATAATGCTGTGGTTTATTAATAGGAACAACTCCTTTTAAGTTTTATACCAATCGCGCGAAATGTGTTACTTATTGTCTTTAGCCAAACGTTTCATCACTAATCGTTATAAAAAAATATGTGTTCAAGTTCATGAATTTAAATGAAATTATTATTAATTCATATATATATATATATATATATATATATATATATATATATATATATATATATATAATACATATAATATAATAATACAATAATATATATATATATATATATATTTAGTGCTTATAAGAATTTTATTTTTCTTATTTATTTTATTGGCCGTGTCTTAATATTAAAAATAATAGACTTTTTATTGGTTTAGCGACCTTTTATTGAATTATGATGTTTTATTCTACGACGTTTCGACTTTTATTATTTTTCAGTCTTTTTCAAGTATCTAGAAACAAGAATTAATACAATGAGAACATATTTTTGTGTTTGCTTTTGTGAGATTGAGTTAACAATTAAATTAACAATTAAAATTAAAATTAGATTAAAGACTGAATTACCAATTAGATTAACAATTAAAGTTAAGATTTAAATTAGATTAATAATGAGTAAGGACAATTAAAGTGATTACATCTGTACAAATGAATAGAAAATTTGAATTAAAATACAATACAGTAAGGTAACTGGAAGCAAGAATTACTACAATGAAAACGTGAGAGCTGTGTTTGCTTTTGTGAGACTGAATTAACAATTAAATTAACAATTAGAATTAAAATTAGATTAAAGACTGAATTACCAATTAAATTAACAATTAAAGTTAAAATTTAACTTTAATTGTTAATTTAATTGGTAATTCAGTCTTTAATCTAATTTTAATTCTAATTGTTAATTTAATTGTTAATTCAGTCTCACAAAAGCAAACACAGCTCTCACGTTTTCATTGTAGTAATTCTTGCTTCCAGTTACCTTACTGTATTGTATTTTAATTCAAATTTTCTATTCATTTATACAGATGTAATCACTTTAATTGTCCTTACTCATTATTAATCTAATTTAAATCTTAACTTTAATTGTTAATCTAATTGGTAATTCAGTCTTTAATCTAATTTTAATTGTTAATTTAATTGTTAACTCAATCTCACAAAAGCAAACACAAAAATATGTTCTCATTGTATTAATTCTTGTTTCTAGATACTTGAAAAAGACTGAAAAATAATAAAAGTCGAAACGTCGTAGAATAAAACATCATAATTCAATAAAAGGTCGCTAAACCAATAAAAATAATAGATTTTTATTGGTTTTAGCGACCTTTTATTGAATTTTAATGTTTGTTTACGACGTTTCGACTTTTATCAATTCAGTCTTTTTCAAGCATCTGGAAACAAGAATCATTACAATGAACATGAGAACTGGGTTTGTTTCGTGTGATATAACAAAAACGAACAACAAATGTGAGTTTATTTATCTTTTCTTTGTTCTCTTTACTTATTGTAGTGTAATTCAACTTTCCAATTCATTCATACAGTTGTTAGTCACCTTAATGTCTCCCTACCTATTCATTTTAGCTATTTTTTTATGTTAATTTTATGTAATTTTCAATGTTAAATGTTAACTCAATTTGTAATCATTTTTTAATCTAATTTTAAACTTATAATTGTTAATAATTGTTAAGTCTCCAATTAATTCATACAGATATTAATCACTTAAATGTCCCCCTACCATTCTAAGCTATTTTAATTTAATGTTATTTAATTTTCTACGTAAAATGCTAACCTAATTCGTAATTCATTTCTTAATATAATTTTAAATTTAAAATTGTTAATTTAATTGTTATATCACACGAAACAAACACAGTTCTCATGTTCATTGTAATGATTCTTGTTTCCAGATGCTTGAAAAAGACTGAATTGATAAAAGTCGAAACGTCGTAAACAAACATCAAAATTCAATAAAAGGTCGCCAAAACCAATAAAAATCTATTATTTTCAATATTAAGACACGGCCAATAAAATAAAAAAGAAAAACAAAATTCTTTAAACACTAAATATATATATATATATATAGTGTTAATAAGAATTAGATTTCTTATTTATTTTATTGGCCGTGTCTTAATATTAAAATAATAGACTTTTTTATTGGTTTAGCGACCTTTAATGAATTTCAATTTTCAACAGTTACTACAGGAGAGATTAAAAGGTCACAAATACGCAAAAAATCAGACTGCTTTAAAAAAAACACCAGATGACACTAAAACATAATTTTGATTTTGAAAATACCAAAATAATAACAAAGCAAAAAAATACAAAGGCTAGGGAGGTCTTAGAAATGATCCATATTTTCAAAAACAGCACAACAATCAACGACCGAAACGAGATTGATGGACTTTCTAAACTCTATTAGCCACTCATTAAACAATAGAAGACAACCCACCCACACACACCAAAATTTTTTTTATTGTTTCCCATTGTAAATACATATACCATGTTTCTCTAACACAAGTGCCTGACCTTTTCTAATTTTAAAACGAAATAAGAAATTTCAATTCTCCAACAAAAACATTTAGTCACACAATATATTCGAAGTGAAGCGGTCATCCCGAGAAATGGTCTCGGTGCAAAGTTCCGAACCACACATGTACAAAAAATGTGTTTTAAAACGGAAAAAATCGGTGAGTTTTTATATCATTCAATTATCCTTACTTTATTATTATTTTAATTTTAATATTTAATTCATTCATACAAATGTAATCATTTAATTTTTCCTTACTTTATTATTATTTTAATTTCAATTTTTAATTTTAATTCATTCATACAAATATAAACATATTTTCTTACTTTTCGTTGTATTAATTTTTTGTTTCTAGTCACTTGAAAAAGACTTCATAATTAAAAGAGTCGAAACGTCGTAGAGAAAATTGAAATTCATTAAAGGTCGCTAAACCAATAAAAAAGTCTATTATTATATATATATTTAGTGTTTTATAAGAATTTTATTTTTCTTATTTAATTTAATTTTTCTAGTTACTTCTAGTCTTCTTTTCTAGTCTATTGTTTCTAGTTACTTGAAAAAGACTGAATAATAATAAAAGTCGAAACGTCGTAGAATAAAACAACAAAATTCAATAAAAGGTCGCTAAACCAATAAAAAGTCTATTATTTTTAATATATATGTATATATATATATATAGACAAGGAGTCTTTGCCGTTAAAACAAGTATGAAAGTTCCTTTTTAACATTCAGAAATGACTGAGTGTAATATTACATCATAGTGAAATGATTCACTACACGTTGCTTATAATTGTTTTTAGATGTGTGGTGGCTATATTATAAATTATAATAGTTTTTTCTATTTTTATTTTATTTTTTTTGTTTTTGGTGTTAAAGAGTTTTTAAATTAATTAGTACGTTTTGATTGTGTTAAGTGGGACAATTGACAAATTAATCGACCTATCATGTTTTTGTTTATATAATTTTCGCATATAAGTGCTCACATTTTGACCCCCGATGAAGCTCTAAACCTCAGAGCGAAATATAGGGTAAAAGAATAAAGAGCATTAACTAATTAATGGTTTTTTATTGCCGGATTCCCCAACAATAATTGTTTTTCATATATATATATATATATATATATATATATATATATATATATATATATATATCCTCTGTTAATAAATTTGTCTTTGTTTCATTTAGGTCTGTCATATAATTTACTAATTTTTTCTCTAAATAGAGCATTCATATATTATAAAATTGTACGTTTTTTCAAGAATTGTTTCATGATTTTTAAAAAGTATCGAACTAACCGCCAGCCACAACAATTAATGCTAATTTTGGGTGCAGTCTGTTCCAAATATAGAATTCATTCGACAGTGTAAAAACCACGCGTGTTAACGGATGCAATATATCCGGGATATTTCCCAGTATACCGGAGACAAGTGTTTGGTAGTTCTTTTTTACCTTTATACCAGAACAACGAAAATTATTTCTCACATAGGTTTTGGCCTATCAAAACTATAGCTAATTCTTTGAATTCATTGAAAAATAAAACAACTGCAATTAATTTATAATTAACGACATCATTTATTAACAAATAAGAATAACCAATAACACACATTAATCGCACAATTCGTCACTACATTTGTTATATTGTTTATACGCTTCGCATAATTGCTTGTCGTAAGCTTCCATTATTTTCTCCGCCCTTTTCTGTTCCTTCTTCAATCGGAATATTTCACATCTAAGCCTCTCCTGATGTTCTCTCGTCAGTTTATTTTTGGCGGCTTTTTGTACTTCTCTTTCCGCTTTGACGATGCTCTTATTCAAACGCGAAATATCTTTCAAGGTTCGGTCGATTTTGCCTTCGATTTGACACTTTTCCTCGTCCAAAAACTCCAATTGGTCGGTGACCTTAGAGATTCTTGCTTGAATGTCGCCCATACTTTCGAAATTTTGCTTTCGTCAGTTTTATTCCCTCACATAGCGCTTATACACTGTAAAGTTACTGTGAAAATTACGTGAATATAAGAAATAGAAAAATATTTCGGTTCAGTTTAGAAGTCACTGCTGAATACGACAACATCGTTGTCAAAATACTATAGCAATTAAATAGTTATTTGTCAGATGTATAAATATAGCGCAAATTCTATTCAATGTTTAACTAAAATTATGATTGCTCTATTTGAAAAATGTTAAATAATTTAAAATAGAAATAAAACTAATAGTTTATTAATACTTCATTGTAAAACGACAATTATTTCGCCAGCACGGTGACTTCATCAAGTACTTACTAGAGCAGCATCAAGTACCTGATGATCTGATGAAGGCACTGTGCTGGCGAAACAATTGTCGTTTCATGAACAAATATTAATAACATGAAGATTTTAACTATTTCTCTAACGTTTGATAAAAGTCTTTGGATCGCGATAGCCATGAAGTGTAAAAAACCATCTATAAAACTATTTACTTCTGTACTTCTTTACTTTTGAAGTACACATAAGCCACAAATGCCACCGAAAATAGATTTTAGGTTATGATAATTAGTTGCATTTTATGTTATATTTTATAACATTTATAGAGAATACAGAATGTATTTATTAATAAAGAACGCTTTAATAACTAATATTAAAATCAGGTTCATTACAGGTAAGAAAATAACTCTAAGAATGAAACAATAACATTTAAGCAGGTACACTTTTACAATAAAAAATTATAAAAAAGTTGAAAATGTCTTCCTTGTTCTTGAATACACAGGTTAACACGTCGGCCCATGTTATTAAAAAACTTTAATTAAAAGATCAGGTGTTACTAAGCGACAGTTTCGTCTAAATTTCGTCTAAAATGTGAACTGGAGTATTAAAAATTGTATTCTTAAGCAATGGGAATAGGAAATAATTTAAAGGACTCAAATCACAAGACCTAGGTGGGTAACGACCGTCTGATATTAACCTTTCGTCATAAAATTGACGTAAATATTCCAGGGTTACTCGAGCAACATGCGGTCTCGCATTATCTTGCTGAAAGTATCCATTATGTACCTCATCATCGTGCAATTGATTGATGAAAGGCTCAAGTATTTGATTTACATATCTTTCAGCGATTATGGTTTGTCTCCGAGACATTGCATCCCAAACACCAATCTTAGGACTAGGTAAAGGAGCCTCACGATGAAAATTAGGATTATTCTCGCTCCACATACGCATAACTTGTTTATTAACTTAATCAGATAAGTAAAAATTAGATTCGTCTGTAAAAAATGTTAAGTCAAGGATATCGTTATCCATATGGTCATTAAACCATGTACAGTACGATACTCTCTTCTGACAATCTGGTGGCAGTAAGTCCTGATACATCTGCATTTTATAAGGAAACATGTTCAAGTCATGTTTAACAATGGTTTGACACGTCCCATAACTTAAATTGGTTTCTTGTTTCAATCTACGCAAGGATAAGGTAAGTTCTTCCTGCATGCGTTGCCTAACCTGATCAATAACATCATCATTTCTAACCCGTCTTCTTCCAGATCGAACATTGTCACTGATATTACCAGTTTCTTCAAATTTGCCCACAGTTCGTTGAAGTTGCCGAAAAAATTTCGCTCGATTATGTCGAAATTGGGAAATCTCTCACGGAACTCATTCAAACATAAACGAGGCGAATAAACCCAATTACCATTTTCACCAAGATTTCATTACTGTAGTATGGTTTAATAATAAAAATTTTATGTTCTAATTGAAACATTTTGAATTATAACCAGCTGACTTAAAAGTTGTCAAGTAAATGTCAAAACTAATTGAAAATAAATAATTTCATTGATATCTCGTAAATTCCACGGCAATAGCGATCCAAAGACTCTTTGATCATATGATAGTAAAAGTCGAATCAATTCAATTGTCAAATAATTATTACAAAATTCATATTTTATAATAAATATATATAACACAATTAGTTATCATTTATCATTTAAATTTCACTGAATATAATATACAGGCTGGTCCTTAATTTCTTCGAGAAATGTTAGGGTGCGATTCCTTGGGTAATCTCGAGAGAAATAGTTCCTATAAACATTTGTCCTAAAGTTTTCCGTTGTAGAGATACAGGCTGATTAATTTTTCACAAAAAAAATTTTTATTTCAAAAATTTAGAAATCGATTTAGGGAACTGTTGTGTTGGTTGTCATGTTTACGGCATTTATTTGTACTTACGTAACTGTCATAAGTATTGTCAAACAATAATTAATTTGAAAGTTCGTATCTACAAATCCTTTTTTGTAATTATGGTGAATTATACAAATGCTGAAATGGCAGACATGCATTTTGTGTACGGTCTAGCTAATGGAAATAGTTATGAAGCAAGGCGTATTTACCAACAAAAATATCCTCGACGACTTGTACCTTGTGCGGAAACCTTCAGTAATATTCACCGTCGTCTAGCAGAAACTGGTACATTTGAGAGAAACAAAAATACTCCGGGAAGACCTCAAACTAAAAGAACACCCGATTTAGAGGAAGCTGTTCTGCAGATAATCGATGAACATCCAGAAACCAGTACAAGAAAGATTGGTGTAACGGTAAACGCAAGCCATCAAACCATCTTAAGGATATTACACGATCAACAATTATATCCTTTCCATATTCAGAGAGTACAGGCTCTTCTTCCACGTGACTTTCCGCAACGCTTAGTCCTTTGTGATTGGTTCCGACAAAAAATTGCCCAAAATGCACAATTTCTAACCTACATTCTATTTACTGACGAGGCGAACTTCTCCAGAAATGGTATTAGGAATTTCCACAACAACCATTTATGGTCAGATGAAAATCCGCATGCCATAAGGGAGATGCACTTTCAAGAGCAATTTTCCTTAAATGTATGGGCGGGGATAATTAATAATTATTTAATTGGGCCCTTTTTCCTTCCTATACGACTTAACGGTGCATCATATCGGCTATTTCTTGAAAACGAGTTGCCTGGCCTTTTAGAAGATATTCCACTTTTGATCCGAAATGAACTTTGGTTTATGCATGACGGCGCTCCAGCACACTTTAGTTTACAAGCTAGGTAATTTTTAAATAGGACATATCAGAATAGATGGATAGGTCGAGGAGTGGAATTTCCGAATCAGCCGTGGCCTCCAAGGTCACCCGATTTGAACCCTCTAGACTTCTTCCTGTGGGGACATTTAAAATCTCTTGTTTATACTTCGCCAATTCAAGATCTCGATGACCTAAGAAATCGCATAATTGTTGGATGCGAAACAATTCGAAACACTCCCGGACTTCTTCAGCGTGTGAGTATGCAATTGAATAGGAGGATAGAAGCCTGCATATTAGCTGTTGGTGGTCATTTTCAACAGTACCTTTAGGATTTATTGTAACAGTTTCTTAAATTTTTGAAATAAAAATTTTTTTTTTTAAAATTAAACAGCCTGTATCTCTACAACGGAAAACTTTAGGACAAATGTTTATAGGAACTATTTCTCTCGAGATAACCCAAGGAATCGCACCCTAAAATTTCTCGACAAACTTAAGCACCAGCCTGTATGTATACATATTTTGTTCCCAACATCCTTGACTTTTCGAGAGATTTTAACCATAAACAATGCAACAATTTTACAATAACAAGCAGAGAATTTTGATTATAGTTTATACACTCTCTAGCCAAAAATGATCTGAAACAAGACTAAATTTGCATCGAGACAGCATTAACCCACTCGTCTTTCAAGCCATTGTTCTTAAATACCCGTATATATAATATACATATATCCAACTGTATGTTCCACATGTTCTCGTTTATTGGTGCAATATCGTTAAATTTTCGGATTCTTTTCAATTATATCTATAAATCCTTCACTAGGTGAAGAGTTATTATGAACGGTTCTCTTACCAGCTCATATAATATAGGTAGGTATACTTCCTAAGTAATGTTTTTCTAATTTTTTTCGAGAGTCTTCGGTCTCAAAATAGTGTTTTTTACGTTTACGATAGCGTTTAAATCAAATCTCAGAAACTGTAATGAGCGTATTTTTAATGGATTATTTGCTTCATATTTTTCTGTGTAGACTTCATGATGAACAAAATAATCATTAAACAAACAGCATGTATTGTATACATTGGGTAAAAACAATTTGGCTTCTCCTATAACATTTGTAATTTCTAAAAATATTCATCTTACTCCATTCTGTAAATATTATTTATTGATCCTATTTTTCATTAGACACGTGTAAGTGCTCTTACGGGTATATTATTCATAAATCGATATATACTAACACATACCAATAAGATTACTTATATGTATGTACTTTAGGTATGGTTTTAAAACTAATAAAAGTAATAAACAGAAGAGGTTACTTTTTAAGTTTAAAAGTTTAATTAAATTTTAAATGTATTGAATGGGTTTTGCACTTTATATATTTGATTATTAATGATTATATTACCGGCCACAATATTGTATGGTTTACAATTAATATTTGAAACAATAAAAGTATTACTTATTTCTTAACGTTAGGATGAAGTTTCAACAAGCATCTTGCTCGTCAATAAACGATCTATAACAACAAAATTAATAATTTTTTATGTTCCCCTTGTATCTTGAGAACTGCAGCTAAGATTCTCGTCAGTCTTGTATATACTAAAATTAATGTTATGGAATTTTTTATGAATATTTATATAATTCCCACGTAAACTGACACGGGCTGTTGTCTTCCTGGAAAACGAAATTTTTACCACACAATCATACTCCATTAGGTATAGCATGTTTAAAAAAAAAATTTAAAAGTACCCTTCTTTGTCTTGTAAAATTAATTTCTACGAGGTCTTTTACAACAAAGTCATTGTCACTCAATCACCGTCTTATAGCCGTTTCGTTTAGAACTGAAACTTTCAAATTTTGACTCGTCTATCCATAAAACTTTTTTTTTGACATTATACTTACTTTATTCTTATTTTCGACGCTTAAAAGCGGTTTCTTCATGGCTTCTCTGTATTGCATCTTCAACATCAACAAGTGTATTATCAGACAATAATTGAACGCTTTTTGAATTCAAACTGGATGTCTGTAGATTATGGGTATATAGTATTACACCTTGACAGTTACATATCTTTCTTATTCAATAAGTTACACAAATTCTGGTAAAATGGTTTCAAAAGACAAGTGGTTTATCCCTAGAAAATGTTATTTTCATTCGTAATTTTGAAGGTCATTCTTTTGCTGCGGAATATAAACCGAATATCGTTTCTATACAAGCAATCCAAACATTCTTTGTCAAAAACTTAATCACCATACATTATAGTTCGCATTCAGTGCTTACGTACTAATAATTCAAAATTTATACTCTATCCTATTAACACAATGTCTAATATAGTGTAATAATATGATCTTGTTCAAACATGTACAACCACATTAGGCTGAGAATTCATGGCTCTTATTACACGTCAATGTAGAGTTTTGGAAATAAGATATGATCGTAAAAGTGATTTTATTTGATATATTTTTACGTTAATATATTGAAAAAGTATTGTTAAATATAGAATAACAAATAAGTTTAGTAAATATTAAAGAAAACATACCTAAAAATTTTAAAAATTGTATCCTAAAATGGTGATGACAACTGTAAAACTCAAACGTCAAAATATTATCAAAACTCAATGAATTACATATTTCGGAATTGGCGATATATTAAATAAAAGCTAGCTTAAAACTGTATAATTAATCAGAGTTTTGTAGTATGAATTAAAGTAATAAATTTCCGTAATAAATTATATATTTTATTTATAAAACACTGGGCAACTTCTGCTGTGTAATTTAAATAAATTAAACCATCGAATTGAATCACGATGTGGATTCAATTCGATGGTTTAAAATTGTGGAAAAGTATTACAAATGTTGAGGTAAAACAGACAGAAAGAATCGAACAATTAAATTCTAGTGGTAACGAAAGAATACTATTAATTTAAAGAAGAGAATTAATCAATATTATGGCATGTAAAAAGCCTTTTTAGTGACGTGAATAGAGTCAAGAGAATAGAATAGGTCAATGAATTTGAAAATAAGGGCACCGAGTTTTAGAAGAAGTTCTACTCTACTTGCTGACGAGTTTAAAGATACTGTGGCGGAAGCCAAATATTGCACCTACGAAAATAAAATCTTTTAATTGTAAAATATGAAGCTATTTTATGGTTTGGGGATCTATGTCTTATAGTGGGGTTGGTGAATTTCATTTTATTTATGAAACGCTAAGAAATAAGTATTTCATCCACCTGATGAAGCCATTGTATGGCGAAACAATATTGTAGTGGTATTTACAATAAAAGAATTTTTGAAACTAAAAGTTTAATTACTTATTTCTTAGCGTTATAATGAAGTTTCAACAAGTATCTCCTTCGTCAATTAACTATTTATTTATGAAACATTAAGTACTAAATATTATCCAAAAGTTTTGCAAAACTAATCAAAAGCGTTGAAAAATCCGACATAAAGATATTCGTAACATTACGTTAGGATCGTTAAAGAATGGAATATGTATTGGGTTCGCCGAACGCGTCGTCAAACATATTAAAACATTCGGCCTGAACCCCATAGAGATTCATGGCATATTATAGAAACAGAATTAAGGAAATATAGCACTTTGAGTAAAAATATTTAAAAAAAAAATACATTTTTCAGGCATAGGACAATGCTGATATCATAAAAAAATTGATATTATCAATACCTAGAAGCCTATAGTGAACGGAAATGTTAATAAAAAAAAGTATGATTGATGGGACAATAAATTATCGAATATTCTCTTTTAAAAACAATTGTCGAAAAATGATTATATCTATGTGGCATTCCAAATAAGAATCAACCGTTGAAAAAGATAGGGCTTAAAATATGAGCTTGCGATTGGCTAAAATTGAGGCCCCTTTTATGCAGGCAAAATTAAATTTATTTTGTTCTGTCAAACTTTCTTTTTACTGTCAATACTGATCAATATTTCTGTCAGTGCTAGTCAATTGCGTGTTTTAGTAGTTGTTTAGTAGTTGTGCTATTTATCATTAATATTCGTTAAAAATAGTTCTTTCCGGAGATTATAAAGTGAAAAACTTATTTTCTAGAGATATTCGTAAATCGTAAAGAAAGATATGTAAAAGGTGGACAGAGGCAGATGGCTTATAATGTGTGTTTTAAGAACAAAGCTAATATGTTCAAAACAGCTGCTGTTCGTCAAACTTCAAGGGAAGTAGGGATTAGTAGGAATACCATGTTTGACATTATTAAGGTAATTACCTTAATAATGTTAAACATAGTATTCCTGGAGTCTGGAGTTTCACATTCTCCTTTAAGAAAACGAAGTTGCCGAGATGCTTACAATAAATTGGATGAAGTATCAAAAAGTACAATTAGAAGGCACGTGCATTCATTTTTCTTTAAAAATTACAGACTTGCACAAAAATATATGAAGCTATTAAAGAAGCTGCCAGCTTACTTCCTTTAAAACGAACATCACTTTGGAGAATCCTAAAGAAATTAGGATTCAAGTGGGAAAAACGCAAACGAAACAACATATTAATTGAACGAAATGATTATTATTATCTTATGGAGACGTCGTTAAAGTTAAAACCTTAATCAAACCATATTTCTGCTAAAAGCAAAAGAAATAATTGTACGAGCAGTAATTTATCCCATACATAAGCAAAAAGTAAGTATTAATCAGTCATAACTTGAAATAATGGAACGAACACACATTTAACCAAATACTGAATCTGGAAAAATGCTTACTTATTTTGGTAAAATAAAATATTTTTAAATAAATACCTTTT
The DNA here is from genome assembly GCA_935421215.2 of Melolontha melolontha. Lineage (NCBI taxonomy): Eukaryota > Metazoa > Arthropoda > Insecta > Coleoptera > Scarabaeidae > Melolontha > Melolontha melolontha. The sequence continues at coordinate 1,360,598 of OW285239.1, read as the reverse complement.
TTAGATATATAAAAATTTTTATCCAAATGATGTGCAGTTAAATGAATTTCCTTATTGCTCTCTCATTATAGATACTATTAAAATAACTAATAAAATAACAAATGACTTCTTAGAAATTTTAGAAATTAAAAAAGCCATAAATCTCAACAGACATGTCACAAACACGCAGTTGGATTTTCAAATATCCCCACAATCGATGCTGTAATAAACCTTTTAAAAAATAACTCATAAATATTGGTAGGAGTATACTTTTTACTTAGTTTACATGACTCTTCGAGAATGACTGAATAAGTCGAAACATATGTCAGAGATATTTTAAAATACATTTTATGAAACAAATATACCAAGTGTTTTATTTAGTAAATTATTCATTATGTTTCACCAAGAGCCAACCGTGAATTCTATACATTATATTAAAATAACTATATTTTGTAAAATGCTAAATATTTGTTAAGCAAGCACTAATGTTAAACGATACACAAATATTATGATAATAGGGAATATGCATGCATTTTATAATTTTGATTGTCTACAATTTTCGAACAATATACTGTTAGTAATTAGTAACAAAACTCTTACTTTAATGAAAATAAATTATTTCAAATAAATATTCGCAATTAAAAATAGCAAAATATTTAAAATATTTCGTCAACTTGAGAACGCTACGCTATTGGCCAACGCCATTGTGACGTACAAACATAGTAAACATCACTGCACGTAAACGGTAAATAAAATGTTAAAGTGGAGGTAAACGAACGGCATTTGCACTTCAAAGAGTTTTTTTTTTTCCTAAAGTATATATATTCTTGTGTCACTGACTATAAATTTAATACTTTTAAAAATATTGAAAATGGAAGAAGGATTTACTAAGGCCCAATCTGATAACCTTCCAAAAGTGAACTCATTAATGGTTGCTGCTTTCTTTCAAGAAAATATGTTTTATTTCCTGTGAAATGAGAGGAGTAAAAACACAGAGGTAAATGCAAATACATACATATTACCTATTTATAATCATTTCGCCATTAGTTATATGTAAGTTTTATGCACATTTTGGTTTGTTACAGGTCATCAAGGGAAGAGTACGGAGATGCTGCGATAGGTTATGTTCAAGTGAGAAGAGAACAAAGCAGGTGCATTGTAAAATGCAAAGTATGCCCTGAACATAAAGTGCATTCAACACAATATAATGTAACGTTAATTGTTAATGAGGTCGCAGAAGTAGTTGAATCTGTGCAATGCCACAATTGTCCTGCATCGGAAGGTTTGTAGATTTAAAATTGCCAAAAATTATTGTATCATATTTGTTGCTATTATTGTAGGTGGATGTAAACATGCGACAGCAGTATTAATGTGGGTCCACCGTAGAAGTGAAGAACCAGCTACCACATCTACAGAAAGCTACTGGAAAAATCAACTCTTTCTAAAATTGGGACATCTCTTAAATACATAAAAGTCAGTGAATTTGGTTCCAACAAGCTTGATCCGGGAACTGTCAAAACAATACTTCTAGAGAAGACGCTGCAAGAGATGGCAAAACGAAATGTGAATTATTGAAGCACTCACAGTATTACAAAGTGCTACCCCCTTTGTCATTGTCACTTCATCAACTGATAGTTAAATTTAATGGGAGTGGTGGCATTGATTGTGATGATTTTGTATTATTTTCAAAATTGAAAATGGATGAAAGTATCTGCAAAAAAATTGAAAAATTAACGCAATCACAATATAGAAGTGAAATGTGGCACGAACTACGTTATGGACGTATAACAGCATCAAAAATCTATGGTGTTATACACTGCAAGAAATCAGAAGGTACTCTAGTGGAAAGTATTCTAGGTGCTTATAAAGTACCTGATACTCCTGCATTGCATAGAGGACGAACATTAGAATCTAGAGTTTTGGAAGAAGCAGAGAAACAAATAAAAACAAAAATTTTAAAATGTGGCATTTTATTGTGTATAGATTACCCATATCTAAGCGCAACACCAGATGGCGTAACCGAAGAATGTGTGGTAGAAGTTAAGTGTCCTACATCTGAACAGACTTTTAAAAAATATATTTTAAGTGATAATAGTATAAATACTAAATGTAGAAGCCAAATTCAAATTCAAATGTATATCGCCAACAAAAGGAAATGTTTGTTTTGTGTTGCCTCTCCTGAATTTGAAAGAAATCATAAAATTACTATTTTAAAAATAGATTACGATAAGGATTATGTTAATGATACATTGAAAATAGCAGAAACATTTTGGAAAGTTAATATTTTTCCTAAACTATATTCATCTGTACAAACTTAATTTAAATAGAGGTAAGGTAAAATAAATAAATATGTTGATATATTGTCTTTTATTTATCATTGAATTGTACAAAGCTCTATCACAGGGATGCACAGACTTATATACTCGTAGATATAGACAGTGGGCTGCAGTATGCGCATCGTTGCTCTATCACAAATTTAAAGAAATGCAAAAATTTATTTTCTTACAAGTGGTCCTTGTAAGTTTACCAACGCAGCAGCGATATTGATGACATCATCAGTTAAGGGAATATGCTTATTGTGTATGCAAGAGTGAGGTTTCAAAAATTTAAATTCCCTAATTCTTCTTATAGTTCGTTCGATGTGGATACGTAAACTGGCAATTCTTTTTGTTTCGATAACTTCTTAGAAAGTTTTTGTTTGTTTACAACACTTGGAGGTCTAATCAATTTACATCCAAGCGCTGTTAATAAATGCTCCACATGTTTAAAACCCCTATCAGCCATAACCGATGCACCAGGTGGAAGTATGTTTAAGTAACTGCATTCTTCTGTTAACAGTGTATCAGTTATTCTTCCAGAGAAACCTTGCGATATAAAATTAATTATTCCGTCAGGAGTAGAAGATATCAAATACTTTATTGTGTTGCATTTTTTATATTCTGACCATGTTATAGCTTGTTTTATCGGATCACTTGGTTTCTGGATTTCAATTTCCAGTGCATCAATTATAGATTGTACCTTACTATATCGAGCTCTAAACGCAAGCGGCAAATTTTGAATAATAGTTTCTGGTTTAGGCCAAAATATAAAACATTTCAGATATTTTGCTATAACTGACACATACTTTGAAAATATTTTACTTGCATGGGAAGAACTTATCCCAAAATCATCAGCAAGTTCAACAAAAGTTTTATTCAATCGAATTTTCATCAAAACCAGTAATATATTGTTTATGGATATACTAGTTGTTTCACTTATCAGCTTCACAATAAAATAACAGTTTTCAGGAACACCAATGTAATGACGAGGGTTTCTTCCTATTATTTCAATGGTCCTGGATGTTGATGTAGATTTCAACAATTCGGTTTGATATTTTGTTGAGAGGGCATCACTTTAACTAGCCGTAGATGCTTTATATGTTTCAGTACTATCACTGGTAGAAGTACTAGAAATAGAAATTTGTTTTAACAGTTCTACTTTTGAAAATCTCCCTTTATGAATATTTTTATGTGTTATTGGTGATGTTGAAACATTTATGGTAGTTTTAAACGGTGACGAAGCAGAATTTGTAGTAGATGGTTTTACTTGGACATATTTGCTTCGGACATGTGGTTTTATATTTATTTGTGTTGAAACATGTTGATATCTAGGATCTACTATACCCTGTTTGATTGCTGTATCTTGGACTGTTTCAATTAATTCACGGGCAAGGTTAGGATCATTACCACTACGTGGTTTATCATTGGACGATAAAACATTTTGATGTAATTCTCCTAAAACATCAATTCTTTGACGTTTCATAAATGCCTGGCGTTGTACTAGTGGTGATGCTGCTCTCTTGCGATATGCTTGACAGACAAATCGGTGTGGTACTATACCTTTTTTCATATTCTTTTTTACATTGCCCTTCATTAATTTAAATCTTTGCCAATTTTCCATATCATTGGGTAACTAAAATAAGAAATGTAGGTAATTATACAACAATTTTAAAATGAATAAGATACATATTTCTTAAACACATGTAAATAATGTGATTTTCTTTATGTTAAGCTAATTTTTATGGAATGAGTTGTGAGTATTATCTCTAACACATGCATATTTTTACTTACATCAAAATGGTCTTCACAACAATAAATTGCTGTATTTTTAGATATCTTTTTAGGGTCCCTTCGGGCGGCCTGCAGCCACAATTTACGCATTTTAACATCCTTAGGAACGTGTATAAATATTTTGTTTGGTGTACTAATCGATGAACTTGTGCAACACGGAACAATACACCAATAATAAGTACTTTTTTCTGCCATTTTTTATTTTATATTATAATGATCTCTTAAATGTATAATCCACGTATAACCTAACGCTAATCAACCGTGCAACAGTGACAGTTAACGTGTTTACTATGTTTCTACGTCACACTCAACAGCCATTTTAAAAGTTGCGTTTTCCCGGGAATATTTACATTTCGAATTTAATTATTTATTATTGTTGTTATTATAAACTCAAAGAAGAAAAAGATAATTGCTGGTAATACTAGATGCTATTATTTGCCAGACAAAAAATACTTTCTAAATTGTGAATATTCCCTATTATAATACACTGTCACCATTAATCCTTTAAATTTATTAGTTTTACATCTACACGATAGTTTTGTACTCTAGTAAAATCAGAGTAAGATGTATTTGTCCTGTGACAATTTTAACACATTCTCACTGTATTTACGCACAAATTTATTGTAGATAGCACCTTCAAACAATAAATAACAGATTAGAAGATACTGATTGAAATATTTTATATAAGTCTAATACCTTGCATTGGTATATATTTGCCGCTTCTTGCTTGATTAAAATAATTAAAGTCTAAGCTTTCCTAATAATAATGTTAATAAACAAACGTCAAAAAATAATCTTTTATATAAGTTACTAGGTATATAACCTTACATATGAAGCAACCATATGATCTATTTTTTTGAAATTCCTGTGTAAATTATACTCAGATTGCTGCACCATCTGGTCCATTCTTATTTGGAGTCGACATTAGTACAATTAGTTTTTGATACTTAACCTAATTATTTTTTTATTATTGTTATTACATTTTGTTCGTCTAAAAAAATCATTCCTTAAAGATCTGTTAGGTAAAAGTGTGATGTCTTAAATAAGAAAATAGAAGGTGTAAATCAAACATATTGCTGTGGACTTTTCCCCATAAATATTTTAAAGATATTTGACTTGCGCAGTTGGAGCAAGCCGTTTGTTCTGCTGTGGACGATTGTAAAACTGTATTTTTTTTGTGCGGAGCCTGCGTGCTTGCTGTATCCAGAGATACGTGTAATGTGAGTTAAGAAAGACGTGTTTATAAAAAGATTATTCTATATCTTATTATTATTATTATTCTATATATTTTTTGATTTAATTGTGGTTGGTTCTGTGTTAATTATTACCGCTATTTAACGAGTTTGTTTATCTCGTTATTGTTATATTTTTGCAATTTCTTACTCATGTGTCTCGAAGATATATATATATATATATATATATATATATATATATACATTTTTTACGTAAGTAATATATTATTGAAAGATATCTTATTATATTTAAAAGAGTTAAATACTGTATTTTTCTATATTATCATTATTATCGTATTGAGATTTTAGTCTTAGATATTTGATATAAATAACAAAGAAGGATTTTTAAAATTTCTAGTAAAAAATTTCTGTAACTGTAAAATTTTACGTTTGGTATCTCAAGGGCATTTTTTTGTTACATGTGGTTGCACATGCGTTAGAGTTTGTTTCGGTCTGTCAAATAGTTTTTTTATTTTGTTCTCTAGGGAGAAATTAAAAAGTTTCTTTGTAATTTATAATTTTTAGTTTTGATCGGCTGTCACAAAGGTTTTTGATCGCATGCTGCGGTCATTTCCATGCGTTATTTATAATATTGTTAAATGAGGCAATATTAATCTTTATACTTTATAAAGATTTTTTTTTTTTTTTGTATTAAAGTTTCATTTAAATTTTATTGTGTTTATTATTATTTAACCTTATTTCAAGAAGTTTACAAGTAACTTAAAGAAATATAATTATAACATTTGTCAATACTCTTTTACTGGCGCATTATAAATTTGTAGAAGAGAAAAACCACGTTTTCCAATTGGAACCCTGAGACGAAAGCAGTCCCATTTTTTTAAATTAAACCGACTGAGTATCCTAGCTGGATAGATTTGTCGTGAATTGTGAATAAGCAAATTTTAAGATCACAATTCATAGCAATATGTACACACGAGAGGATGATTTGACGAAAGGCGAAACTTGCCATCAGTTTGTTTGTGAAAAAAATTGCTATTATTTTCGAGTAGGCAATGCTTTTACCTGAGGATATTTAAATTTTCACTATTGTCTCACGTTTAGTTTGACCGATACAGTTTCTTAAAGAAGACGTGTTTAGTGAAAGTTGTAATATTGGTAAAATCACTATTCATGGTACAATTCAGTAGATAGTTTTAAGAAGATGAACACCTCTGAGATTTTAGTGGTTATGCGGCAAACATTGGGAAATGATACTCCTTCGAAAGTCAGATTTATCGCTGGGTTACTCGCTTTAAACGTGGCGACACGAGTCTTCAAGATGAAGAACTCCTGGACCGCCAAAACATGTTACCATTTCAGAAATAGTTGAAAAAGTATGTTACACGATCGAAGACTGTAAGTAGAGAAGATTGCAAGACTGTAGGCATGTCTATTGAACGTGACCATCACATTTTGTATGTCGAAGTAGCCATATCTAAGCTCTCTGTCTGAGGGGTGTCATGTTTACTGAATGTAGATCAAAAACCTGGAAGAGCGCGAATTGCAAGTTCCTTAACTTCAAAACTAAAGACAGACTAAAAATTAAGGCTTCGAAGGAGATATTTCTTATCGATTATCTCGCAAAGGATTAAACAATTTTTTACTACTTTCTCTTTGTCCTACTGGACAAAGACAAAGGTATCATTACCGAAAAATGCCCACAATGGCTTGAATGAAGTGCTATTTCATACCGTCACACATAGTCGCATTTTTCGGGAAAAACTGGATGAATTGCGATTCCAGTTTGTGCCCTAACCACATTATTCGTCGGATCTAGCCACTTCAGACTTCCAGTTATTCCAAAAACTTCTCGCCTAAAGGAAATTCAAGACAGACACGAAAATAGAGCAGTATTTTAAGGTTGATGATTATCAAATGATGATAATAATAATAATGATGATTATCAATGATGGTATTTCAACACTGTTGGTTCAAGTGTTTTAAGTGTCGAAGGGGAATATGTCGAAAAATTAACAAAAAAATCGTTGTCGTAGTTCAAGTGTTTCGTTTTAAGCCTCATTTATAGATTCTCTACCAAAAGCAGATTGTTTTTGATTTTGTTCTTAAATTTGAACAAAATAGATGAAAAAATAATAAACAACTTAGTTGTAATTATGAATCACTAAAAATATTAACAGGAGTAATACAATGATTTTTTCACTGTATTCTAGTAAGTGGAACAAGGTTGAATGAAGGTGGGAAATAGTTATTTATGTAACCAGTTATGAAATGGGTTATTTTGTGTAACGAAATGTAATATTTGCACCAGCGAGCATAGCGAGCGAGATCCTGCAAAATGACATGATCTTACTTGATTTTAAAGAACCGAAAGTAAACTAAAAATAACTTTCAGACTAAGCATGGCGGAATTTCAAAATATGAAATTCTAATACGAAAATTATGGTGCATTTTACCTATTGTGAACTCAATCCTGGGACAGACTGTATAAATGTTATTTTGAAATTTTTTATAATTTAATGCGTTTTTTGAAAGAACTAATGAAATGAATTTTTCATCACTGGTTACAAAATATTTTTCATTACGTAACTAGTTACAAAAAGTAAAGCGTTTCCTAAAGTCAAAAAGTTTTGAAAAGTGTCATTTTATGGGTCAAAATTAGATAAAGAAAATTGAGAAATTGGCTCATAATGAAATTTCGTTTAAATATATTGAACGTTTTTTTGAGTAGTCTGCAACTGCAGGTATATGTTGCATTAAAAATATTTACAAACTTAGGAAAGCAGTGAGAATTAATAAGCATTTCAACATTGATGTTTGAATAATAGCGATACGTTGTTGTTACAAAATGTCCCGGTATAGTCAAGGTAATAATAATTTTCAAGTTTTATTAGAACTGGATTCAAATATATTCTTAAATTTATATTTTATGCAGATCCAAATTCGAATTAACAAACCATTACACACATCATTTAATTGGATAATTAGAATGCTTCCCGTTGATTAATGTTTAAAATTAAAAGATATTTCTGTGGCGTTTCTAAATATTTACAAGTAAAAAACACAAATATAACAGCATATTAATGGGAAACCACTTATCACTTTTACATGACAGCAATTTTACTACGAGCTGCATGATTTATTGTCTATTTATAAAACGTAGTCGCAGTATTAGAGAACAAAGTCCAATATTTTATGAAATGTAATGTCAGTCAGTGTGCACACTAACAAGAAGTGTTAATAGTTAATTCATAATTTCGTAATATTAGCAAATATTGGTTGAAGTTTTGAAAGATACGATTACTACAAATTCTTGATCGAAATATTTTATTTTCTTTTCCCTTCATTTAAAGTTCATAAATCAATATTATCTGTTTGTTGATGTTATTGTAGCAAGAAATATTTTAGATAAGGATAATAATAATTTACAGAAGAACATTTCTTCGTGTACTAATGTACAGGATTTGTGTTGCATCAGTTCTATGCAATACAAAGAATATTATTTTTGAGTTGGTCTCCCATCGTATTACATATTAAAACTGTTTATAACTTTCAAGCAAGCCCTAATTTGGTACAAAACCGATTTTCTACGGTTTCTATCTTTGTAATTTCAATTACAAAACATCGTCTTCAACTTTTTTTAATCTGAAAGTCAATATTCGGGTTAAGAAACAAGTTACAGTCCCTAATTAATTTATGTAGACTAGAGACACGTCCAATATGTGGTCCGCATGTTCATCAAACAATAGTTTATGACACGTGAGCCGTAAAACTTTACTCAATATAAAATTAATGACATGAAACTCAAATCACCCTGTATATGTAGTTCATGACAATTTGGTTTGCAGATCGGCAAGCATGGCTATTACCACCAACCTATACCCTTTACGACAACGTAGTATTATTAGCTTCGCCCCGCAAGCCAGAATTAGTTTCAAGAATCTTTCAAGACTATTTAAACCCGATTCTAACTTAGATTGGAATTTCCATTTTCACAAATTCAATAACCTAAAGCATTAAAATGCAGACTTCCAAATAAATCATTTATAAATAGTAAGAATAATAAAGGCCCTAGATTGGAGCCTTGGCGAACCCCAGATGTAGATATAAAAACATCAGATACGTAACCATTACAGAAAATGTAATTAATTATATTGTTTAAATACCATTACATAAGTCTGAGAAGACAAGGGGAGAAACCACAAGAAGAATGTTTATTTAGAAGTAACAAGTGTTCATTTGAAAAGTCAATCTAGGTTACTTTGAAATTTCGATAGAATAAGACGCAAATATATATTAGTATGTGTTTGTTGTTCCGTAAACGTAAATCCAAATGACATTTGATAATGTCAATCACAAATATCAGTTAGTGCATAAAATAATCGTGCGTTGATTCTGGTTTAAATAAATTGCTTCTCAGTTTTAAAATGGCTTTCACTTTAGAACATAAATTTTTTTTAGTCCAGGCTTATTTTCGAAGTGGTAATAAAATTGATGGTTTATGGGTTTATCCAGTTCAAGATTGCATGGTAGAATTTAAAGTTGAGTTTCCACATTTTGTAATAGATTATATACAATTTAAGAATACTTTGGATAGAACTTTAAAACTTTTTTCTGAAACTGGTAGTCTCTTAAGAAAATCAGGCAGCGGAGCAGTTAAGAAACGTACACCTCAAGTTGTCAATCGTATTGAAGAAATAATGGAAAATGAACCACAAACATCTGTTCGACATTTGAGTCAACAAATAAACCTTTCTGTTGGTACAACTCACAAGTTATTAAAAAAAAGATATGCAACTTTATCCATACCGTGTCACAGCAGTACAAAAATTGTTAGAAATTGATTACCCACGTAGACTACAGTTTTGTAATTGGTTTGTAAATATGAACAATAATGGAGAACTTTCGCAAAGAGTCAGCTTTACTGTTGAAGCATGGTTTTATAAAACGGGATACCTAAATTCACAAAATACAAGAATTTGGAGTAGTGAAAATCCACATGTAATTAATGAAGAATCGCTACATCCAGAGAAAATTGGTGTTTGGGCAGCGATAAGCCAAAGGCGAATCATTGGACCAATATTTTTTCAGGGAACGTTAACTGCTCAAAGGTACCCTACGGAAATTTTACAACCATTTGTCAATCAGTTGCATGATGATGAACTTCAAAATGCATATTTCCAACAAGACGGAGCACCTTGTCACTGTACTGCAGAATCTTTGGATTATTTAAGAGAATTGACGACTGAAATTGCCTGGCCTGCACGTTCATGCGATTTAACATCTTGCGACTTCTTCTTGTGGCCTTATCTAAAAAAATAACATATTTCGAACACCTATATTGAATTTGAATGATATGCTACAGAGAATCGAACAGAAATGCATGGAAATTAATAACAATCCAGTAATGTTGCAGAATATCATCAGAAATTTTGAACGGAGGATTTTAAAGTGCATTGATCTTGAAGCACAACATTTTCAACATTTGTTATAGTTTTCAATAAATACCTATTATATGTTATTTATTTGTATGTATGAAACTGTCAAAATATACGACTTCGTAGGTTAAGTAGTAAATTTTAATTTACGACATACTTCAAAATGTTCTCAGTAAATCACATGCTACTAGATTGACTTTTAAAATGAACACACGTTATTACAGGATCGATAGTATCAAATGCACGGGAATAGTCAAAATAAATGCAGTCAACCTGACCCTGACAATCAATAGTTTCAGTAACATTTTGTGTGAAGCTTGCCAGATTACTTACAGTAGATCTTAAATTAGAGCGGATATTAAGAGAATGTGATTGTATAAATACTGTTCATATATTTTAGCAAAATTAGAAAGAATAGCAATAGGACGATAGGTCGATGTATTGGTCTTAAAAACGGAAAATAATCTAGCTCGCTTGCACAATCTAAGAAAGACAGATGATGAAATAGAGATATTAATAAACTTTGCAAAGGATCAGCAAGAATATTTCGAGCATCCCTTACTAGAAATCTAGGTATTAAGTCGTCGCTTGATGTGTATTTATTCGGAAAAGAGGACAAAATTTCTGTCAACATTGGAGGTATCCAAAAAGATGAGAACTCCATAATAGGGGCGTTAAATGTATATGTATTTACGAGGGTAGTATATACGCTAGAAAAAGATTGAGCAAAGGAATTAACAATATCTTGAGGATTATCCATCTCATTAAGATATTCACGCATAACTCCAGGAATACGAATAGTTCCTTGCCGTGATTGCAAGAAGGACTATATACAACGAGGATCAGATTTAATGGATTAGTAGACATTCTTCATATACTTTTTTGTAAGAATCGGATATTAGATTCTTAGCTAGAGCACGAAGCCTTTTAAATTCATTATAATTTCTTTGTTGAACCAATGAGGGTAATTAGAGTGATCTGAAGTTTGATACTTCGGAACAAACCAATTTAAGACGCCATAAAAATTCAACAAGTAAAAGATCACATCACTGAAATCCATCAAGGAATCCACACTAAAATCTTCATAAAGGTTGGTAAAGTTAGCCTTACGAAAATTGTAATGATTCTTATAAGTCATAGGAAATTGTGGAGGTGCCGAATGAACAAGACTATCAACTTCCACAGGATATGTATCTACTGGTACAAGAATTGATCCTAATGAGTAGACTCGATAAAGAAGGGCAAACTTAAGCTTTATAAGGTAAGTACTTCCTACAACAGTTATTCTTTTCAAACAACAACAGCCATCTATACGTCGAGTCGGGTACTTCTCATCACCTTTTAATACATATATACAGTTAAGCTCACGTAAATCTAGTATAACCTAACTTGTCAAAATTGTCTAAATTTTCTAATATTGCCTAGTGTTTATTAAACTTTTGTTGAAAGACAATTCAAATGTCAAGTAATTTTTTAATACAATTTAGAAAACACAATAAACTAACACTTAATTGATCCGCCATTCGCATCAATTTACTGTCTTTAACCTTCTAGGTACAGAATCAATGAGATATATAATAGATGGCTGTTGTTAACTCGTATTAAATCAAATAACACACAGATTTCTCAAGAAAGACACTTTAGATGAAAATGAGGCGTGTTCGGAGATAAATGAGGGTACATTAAAGTCCCTAAAATGTATGACGTATCTATTAACGAGATAAAGCTCTAGCGCTTCAAGGAAGGATTCACAAACATCAACATGCTTTTCAGGAGGAATACAGATATTTAATAAAATAAAGTTAAATGATTTAAAAGAGCAATTACAAATTATGCAATTAATGACGTAAGAAAAGAAAGTGGGGAAGTGTCTAAAACCCGAAATGTAATCCGATCAGATACCGCAATACCAAGTTGAGGCAATCATTGCATATTTTTTATCAGATTCTTATGCATTTACATAAGATAAACGTCCAAGAAAGGACACAAATTAAAGAAAAATTGTTTAAAACACACTGCCTACATTCTTTTTAAGATTGATGCAATTTTAAAATGATATCATTTATCTATTTATTGATACAATACGATGAAATATCGTAAATTCTCAATGAAATTTTAATCTTGAAAGGTTTTAGCATAAATCCATTATATTTTCAAGGTAATTACTGCTAGAAAAAATTAAACACAAAACAAAAACAGATGATAGATGTCCTTCGTTTATGTTATTTGGGCTTTGAGAAGTATTTGGGTGCAGCCTCGAATTACGTGTGATAATTAAAAAACTACATAATTGGATATAAAATGTTTATATGTAAATACATATATTCAATTCTATCATATTAACTTAATTATGTTGTAAATTTTTTAATATTATAATTGTATTGCGACATAGAAGTTTATACTATTAACTGTAATATATACACTTTTAAATATTTGTAATTTTCTAATTTATTTACATAATTTATCGGATTCGCTATAAATGTCAGCATTAATTTAAGTGTAAGGATTTCGTTAATAAATCAATAACACAATTAGTTTTTTTTTGTTTATCCATTCATAATTTAGTCGAAACAGGTGTCTTGCGCCCACGCAACAGGCAACCTACATACATTTTACGCTCATTGAATTTCAAATTTAGTTAAATTCGATTTATTAAATATCAATTGACAAGCAAATGGGTGGACAGGGACAGAACAGATTGCAAATACAGTCAAACTTCTATTTAACGAAGTCGCCAAATCCTGTGAAAGTTTTTGCAATTGCAGTACTTATTTATTTTTTTCAGCATAATATAATACAAATATATACCGGGTGTTCATTTGAAAAGTCAATCTAGTAGCATGTGATTTACTGAAAACATTTTGAAGTATGTCGTAAATTAAAATTTACTACTTAACCTACGAAGTCGTATATTTTGACAGTTTCATACATACAAATAAATAACAAATGTGATTGACATTATCAAATGTCATTTGGATTTACGTTTACGGAACAACAAACACATACTAATATATATGCGTCTTATTCTATCAAAATTTCAAAGTAACCTAGATTGACTTTTCAAATGAACACACGTTATAATGGTATTTAGATCCTATAACTACATACGTGCATTAATTAGTAAAAAAGTCGGTAATATTACTTTGACCAGAACGGTTAAAAAATTTCTCTCTCTCATAATAGATCTCGCACTTGTTCAAGGCATTAAAAATATTTTCAGGAACATTTACTAAATACATATTGTAGTCCATGACGAATTGTTTGAAAAGCTTTAACCATGACTTCGTTTGTAGGTTTTGGTACAGGTTCATCCGAATCGTCTTCTTCGTTATCATCGTTTGATGCTTTTTCACTTCTCTAGTTACTTGCTGCAATCTTGAGAATGTCATCATCACTTGGATATTCAGTTGTAACAATATCTTCATCAACGCCAAGGTAATCTTCTACTGTAATATTGCTATCAATATTCCCAGACATTTCTAGTGGTCTCCAGTAGCTCCAGATACCAATTTACTGCAACTTCAGAGAAGCCTGCTTTTGAGAAGCAAAAATTCACTAACTTCATGGGTCCACACTTTTGACAATTCAGAAATGCATTCTTGCAGGCTAATTATCTGCTTAATAACCGTGGTGTCGTCTTTTTCAATTGCATTTATCATTTTTACTAGAATCCTTTTGCGATAATGAAATTTGACATTCTTTATTATTCCCTGTTCCATTAGCTGAAGTTTAGACGTCATGTTTGGGGGGAAACAGATGCGCTCTATGCTTTTCAATCTGTTTGAAATTATAGAAGGGTGCGCAGGACAGTTGTCAACAATTAAAGCTATTTCTCTGTGTTGCATACTCATCTGTTGATCTAATTTTAGTAGCCAGTTTTCAAAAATTTCGGTTGTCATCCAGGCTTTCTTATTGAAATGATAATCTACTTCTAACGACTTTGTACCTTTGAAACACCTTGGATTTTTGGTTTTTCCAAAAAGCAAGAGTTTCAATTTCTCACTTCCTGTCATATTTGCTCCAATTATTACAGTAATCTATCTTTGCTGTTTTCCACCGAAACATTTATCATTTTTAAAGGCGTGGGTTCTATTTGGTATACATTTGAAAAAAGATCGGTTTCGTCGGCATTAAAAATCTTTTTAGCTTCGTACTGTTTTAGTATTCGTTTCTGTTTTATTCCTCCAATCATTGCAATCTGCTTCATTAACATTCACGCTTTCTCCACTAATAACTTTTTCAACAATACCGTGCTTTTTTTAAATTTATCGAGCCAACCGTTGCTTGCTTGAAAGTTTAGATGTCCAAGGGATTGAGCGAACTTCAAAGCTTGTTGCTTAACTAGAGAGCTTGATAGTGGAACATTCTTGTTACGAACGACATGTACCCATTTTAAAACTGCCTGATCAACGTCTTCAAAAACACAAATTTTAACACGGTTTCTCTCACGTCATGCATTATCACTAGATCTTAAAATTGAATCTCGATTTTTAATTATTGTCGATAAACTACTGGTAGGTATACCAAATTTTTTCGCTACGTCTTTTTCTTACAACCTTTATCGATGCTTTCTAACACTAAGTTTGTCGTTTATATTCAAACATTTTCTTTTCGACATTTTCGCAGTCGTTAAACAACCCATCGATTTAAAATGCAACGAACTCCTGAAGTACACGAACTAAATTGTGCTATTCACGTTGTGTTTAGTCTGGCTGACCATATCTTAGAAGTCTTTTATTATATCCGTTAAAAAATTCCCCCGAAAATTCGCTGTATAGAAGTCCGAGGTTTGTTATTGGGAAGTAATTTTGCACGTAATTTCAATGCAAGTGCAACCTTTGCGGAAAAAATTCGTTAAATAGAGAAATTCGCTATTTGGATGTTCGTAATATGGAAGTTTCACTGTATTTAGAAAATACTACATTATACTATTATAATCTAGATATTATCAATTGCGTGAGCATACGAGGATGATTGGACGGAAGATAAGACTGGCTCCGTCTGTGCAAAAAAATTGTATTATTTTCGAATAGGCTATGCTTTTCCAAAAGGTTATTCAAATTTTCACTGTCGTCTGACGTTTAGTTCGACAGTTACCAGTTGTTTAAAGAAAACGTATTTAATTAAAGTTGTAAAAAGCATCAAGTCGGTTTTCGTGGTGCAATTCAGTACTTATTTTTCAAGATAATAAAAAGACGAACATTGGGCGCCAATGCTCCTTCGAAGGTCACGATTTGTCGCTGGATTCGTCTAGAAGGTGAAGAACGTCTTGGACCACCAAAACATATTACCATTCCAAAAATGGTTGAAAAAGTTCATAATTGTTGTATTGCGTAACTGAAGAGTGAAAGTGCTAAAATTAAAGATTGCTAAGACTGTGGGAGTGTGACGTTTACTGAAGGTAGATCAAAAACGTTAAAGAGCACGAATTGATAAGGACAATTGGAAACTCTTTTAACATTAATCAAGTGGATTGTTTGCGCCGCTTTGTTACGGCCTACGAAACTTGGGCTCAATTAACCATATGTCAAAATCAAAGCGGAAATCTCAGGAGTGGCAATCCTCCGCTAAAGTAGCATAAGAAATTTTCTTCGGTTGGAAAAGTAATGACCACGTTATTTTGGAAATCGAAGTGAATATTTCTGATCGACTACCTTGCGAAGGGCCAAACTATCATCGGCGTTTTGTCGCCTTCAGGCACATAGAACGTATCCTATGATCTAATGCTATATTTCGGCATCTGAAAATTAATTTGTCGGAGCGGAAAAGATGAATTAAGATCAAAGTTAAAGAGTTTTATCAAGAAGTTGCTTCATCTCTTCTTTGGTTTAGGGAAGTGAAGTTATACCTATTCAATAAACTTTTGTAGTCAGTGCCACGATTTGGATATACGCCATCTAGTTTACAGGAAATAAACATTAAGTATCGCTTTTGCACATCGTCGAGTAACACTTTTTGATAAATATAACAGGGATATCAAACCACATGCACATATTCTAGCTTATGTCGATGGAATAGAATAAAATAGCTAATGTGTATAAGTTGCCAAATGTACAAGATCGTATTAGAAAAACTTAAAAATCGAACAAACAGATGAACAAATGCTAGTAATAAATATAGACTAAAGGGACAATTGAAAATAAAGAGCACTCTAAAATTCCGAAACTGTGATCTTTAAAATTCTATCATGAGAAAGTGTATAATTAAAGGAAATAATATTGGAACGTATAGAGAATGAAAGAACTCAACATTTAAGAACACTCAATTATTTGCACACTATTCATGAATCAAGCTAAGATTTTTCTACAAAAGTAAAGAAACATTGCAAATTTAGTTGCTGATTCGTTTATTATCAGTTCGTACTTCGGGTAATCTTGTCTAATCATGGTAATGTAATTACAACTATACCATTATTTTTCTAATGTTAAATCAAGACCAATCGTAGGTAATTTAGATGGCCAAGACACGTCTTCAGAACATCAGAGGGAAAACTAACGGAGAAAAGTGTTGGGTCGTTTAGGAAAGGCGCAGGAAAAGACCCGGGAAAAATTGGGGTATGGATTTAATAATGAATGGATTTAAGAGTAAGAAAGTTAAATTAAGCAATGTTGCAGACAATGGACTTGACCCTGCCTCACACACCTTATGCTTATTGAAAATTAACTCAGAAATTGTAATGATGGTCAAATTGCATAGAATTATTCATCATTTGTTTGAATGTGATAATTTCATTACTTACTGGCATGTTCTGTTCTACCTGCAGTCATATATTAATATGTACTTTCTGCAGTATATGTATACTTTAGGCTAATTTTTGTTTAATACAAAGGTATTTTTAATAATATAAAATATTATTAAAAATCTGGTGTGAAGAACACAAATACAGGTTCACTATTAATATTTTTTGTGAACGTGTCCGAACATATCCCTCCCCAGAGACGAAGATACGTATTTCGCCTTTCTACAGGCTCATCGGTACGCCCCTGCTGGAGAAAGGATATCTTCAGACACATTCACAAAAAAGAACCACATCGCCACATCACAGAAATTATCCAGACCGAGCGTAGAAGTAAATTCAGCGTTGCCTGTTGTCAGACAGCCGAAGTACCTCGCCCTGTCCACATAACCAATGCGAACCAACGACGCCCTTCAAAGATGGCGCAGCCGTGTCTCTAGAAACTGCACTTTGTCTGTGTCTTCACTCATACTACGGACTAACCGCATGTGTAATGTATCAGAATAATTGAAACATACATGAGTGGGTAAAACCTCACCAGTTTTGTATAATATAAAGGTATTTTTAATAATATAAATATTATTAAAAATCTGGTGTGAAGAACACAAATACAGGTTCACTATTAATATTTTTTGTAAACGTGTCCGAACATATCCCTCCCCAGAGACGTAGATACGTATTTTGCCTTTCTACAGGCTCATCGGTACGCCCCTGCTGGAGAAAGGATATCTTCAGACACATTCACAAAAAATAACCACATCGCCACATCACAGAAATTATCCAGACCGAGCGTAGAAGTAAATTCAGTGCTGCCTGTTGTCAGACAGCCGAAGTACCTCGCCCTGTCCACATAACCAATGCGAACCAACGATTAATTTTTGTTTGTTTGTTTATAGGGATGTAGAGATTGTAACTGGAATCATAAAATTATGATGTCGAGTTACCGCGTAAATAATTAATTAAAGAAGATACACACGCCGGCCACGTGATGATGCGGCCTTATGACGCGTATATGTATAATGCAAATATTGTCATTTTTATATTGTATTTAAACGTGTATATACACATAACAATACAGATAATTGTGTAATCTCGAATACTTTAAATTAACATGCATGTGTATTTGTGGCGCATGTATGCAATAATCAAAGAAATTGATTCTATCTGTTATCATTGGATATTGATATGAGTGATATGACAAAGATATTCGGTAATAAACGAGCCAAAATTCTATTTCAGGACTTTTCGAAATCCAACTTTATCGTATCATTAATGATTGTTGGCGGTGTTCGAGCATATCAGATTAGATTATGTGTTTCAATCTGCAGATAAAAATATTTGGGTATGTGGGTGATAGTATAACGTAAATTTGGAGAAAACGATATGAGGTTCGTTCTCATTGATATTCACGTAAATAAATATTTGTTAAAACTGTGTAATAAAATAATGAATCAGGATATACAATGAGTCACAACCGAAACCGTAGGTAGACTAAAATATAGTTTTAATACATAAATTATATTTAAATTACACAATAAATACATGTACTACTTATAAGAAAACATATCACAATGAAAATCATATATGAGTAAGTTCTCTACCTTTTATAAACTTTATGAAATATCTTTTAACTATTCAGGGCTTACAAATGCACTAACGGGTTTTGAACCACTTTTTCTTCTTCTTTTTTTTGTTTGAAATATGTACTAAATTTTCGTATTTATATTTCTATAAGTAATGATTATGAATGCTATGAATAGGTAACATTTAAGTCAAATGATTGATTTTGTATTACTTTTAGACAATTACTCGTAGATAGGTATAGGTTTTAAATTTACTCTAATTTTCTTGAATATTTGTATAAGTTTTTGGATTATTATCGGAATCGGATTTGGAACTGTCAATTTATTCACAACATTTTCTATAAATACCAAGTTGCCAACCCCATTTGCGATTACATGATTCAATAATGTGCTAATATAATATATTTCCCTGTTAGTACTGTTATATCTGAATACCAACATGGTTTCGTTGATAAGTGTTCCACTACAATTAATCTCGCTGTAATAACTGAATTCACCTCCGAATGCTTAGATAATGTCGAACAGACGGATGTTATTTATAGCATAAGTCTAGCCAAACTTGATTCTATGGATTTCTTCCCTTGTATAGCTTCCCTTATTCAGTCTTATCTGTGCGATCGAACGAAGTATATCTTTTATAAGGGTCATAAATAGAGTGGACCAATTCGGAGCGAAAGCAGAGGCGTGACTAACGAATTGGTTCCCGTATGCGAAACATTATTAATATCTAGAGATATACTATCACGAACGGTGCTGTTATTATGTTAGATACAAAAAAAATGTAAGACGGTTTTTCTAGATTATGAAACGTTCTCGATGATATGTATAAAAAATAAAATCTAAAATGTATGTAATTAGATGATTAAAAAAAACTTACCGTCTTATGCGTTTTCCGCGACTTGAAAATCTGGAGAAGCGCGATGAAATATTGTTAACATAAGGTGCGTCTCCAAAGTTATTTCTCGAAAACGCGTCCGCCGTGAGGAAAATATGTGCTTGTATAAAGAAAACGATCGCTCCACATCTAGTGATGTGATGTTTGCATAATTAAAATAATCTTTGAAACAACTTAACAGATCTGTAGACGAACCTTCACAAATTTGTCTAAGTCTGTCAAAATCTAAATCTTTATCTAAAACACTTTCAAACTTACTTAAAATACACTCATTTCTTGCGTCTTCTATTGAACATAGCTGTGCGTGTGTATCTTTCACAACTAGCACTGATTCCTGTAACGATAGCGAAGAATTTTGTAGGTTTTCTAATGCTTGCACTATTCCGAAGTAATTGTTGTGAATAGTTTGTAAATCACTTTTAACCTGACTATTTTGAAATTTTTTCCGACTTTCTTCGATAGCGGCACTATCTTTCGGATTTAATAATAAAACCACTTTTTTTACATCCTCAAAATATTTATGATAGTAAAATGCCGCTCGTAGCCATGTTCCCCATCGTGTCAGAATCGGCTGTGGTGGCTCAGGGGTATGGGGACACAATTCGTGAAATTTCCGAATACGTTATGGAGATTTCAGGAATACTGCCTTTGTACTCGATATTAACGCATCTACATTTGGGTAACATTTACGGATCCGTTCTGCTGCAAGATGTAGGGCATGGATTTTACATGTAATATGTAAAAAGTTACCACACTATTCCTTAAGAGACCGATCTACAGAAAGCATGGTTGCGGCACCATCTGTCACAAACATTAGGATTTGATCTCTGGAAATTTCAAATTTTTCCAATGTACTTAACACCACTTTTGAAATTACCCGCGCAGTACATTCTTCTATTTGTCTGCTAGCTAATAAAATTGAGGATGGCGATTGATTTGGTTCCATTTTACGCACCATAACATTAAGTACAGATCTTTTTTTGCTATCTGTTGTTTCATCCACACTCAACCACACTTTTTTATTTTTCAGATCAGCCTTAATTTTATTTTCTAAATGTACACGAACAGATTTTAAATAACGTCGTAAGTGGGTGCAGCTCGGTAATTCTACATTGCCATATTTTTCAAGAAATGAAATAAACGAATCATTGCGTAACAAAGTAAACGGCAAATTACACACAACCATCATTGTACACAAATCAAATAAGAACACTTCGTATTTTGTATCGGCACCAGTGTCTCTATCTTTATGTCTTGTGCTATGCACGTGGCGGTGCAAATTTGATTTTGTTAAATGGTTTATATATATATTGCACACTAAACATTTTACATTTACCCCATTGTAAGATAAACTAGGATGGTTCTCAATAAACCTATTGACTAACTTTGATGATAGCGGTTTTTTACTGTACGCTCCTTCAACATTATTAAATACACAGAATACACTTTCCTGCTGCTATTATACGTGTACACACGATGACCGTGAACAACATACTAAGTAATCGTATGTGCGATGGGGCACGCGGGAACCAATTCGTTAGTCACGCCTCTGCTTTCGCTCCGGATTGGTCCACTCTAGTCATAAATCCACCAACTTCGCTCCGGTGGCGGGTATACCACAAGGTAGCAATTTAGGTCCACTTTTCTTTTTGATCTAGATCAACGATTGTGAAAGACTACTTTTTACTGATGATCTCAAATTATATACGAAAATAAACACTATTTTCGATTGCCTCCACTTCCAAAAGCAAATAACAAAACTGCAAATATAATAGTCTTGACTTGAATTTATTCAAATAATAAGACAAAATTAAATATGGTTGCTATAGTTTCCGTGATAATTTGTCAAAGTTGGACATTTACAAGTTGACCAGTTATAAAATTGTGATTCTTTGAGGAGACAGAAATCTAGATTTCGATGATATAAACCTTAAGTACTCAGCGCCCTTCATATGCCATTATTAAAAGCTGGATTCCGGAATTTAAGAGAGGCAAATCAGATGTTAGGTGAAGGAAGACAAATATCTGTGATCACTCGGGAAAACATTAATTTTGTTCATGATATGATTGCAGAAGATCGATGAATTGAGATCAAGTGCATAGCAGTAGCATTTCATATTTCCTATAAATGTGTATTTCACGACTTGTGTATGAGAAAGTTTTCGGCAAAATGGATTCCGAGAAGCTTGAATACCGATCACAAGCGCGTTTGAGAAAAATTCTTCAAACTTTTTAGAACGATTGTTGTCATGGACGAAACCTGGGCCTATCACTACGATCCAGAGAATGAAAGCATTCTGGTTTAATCCGTCATTTGAGTCCAACCTAAAAATCATTTATGAAATCTCAAAAAAATATTTTAATTAAACGCTTAAAAAAGTAGTATATAATACACGGCAGCGAAAGCATTTTAATTTCGATTAACGTTCTTGTGTGGTTTCGGCTCTGAGTCACTGTGCTTAGATGTTCTTTTTATCGCGGAAAAAAATAACCTGAACCAACAAAATCATAAACATATTTTCGAAATCTAAAATTCCGTGGGTGCCGCTTTTTCGATTCTTATCTTAATATTTCTAAAAAGAGATGTTACTTCAAGTTGTAAACAAGTTACTCAATTTAATATTTAAAATTGTGGTAAATAATGCAAATATAGCATAATATCCACAGCGTCTTGTGCCAGCATTTCATAATCTAGAAGTTGTAATATTTATAAACTTAGTTATATCTGACACAAGTGCAATGTTCACAGAAACAGAACCGCTTGTACATATATACTCCCTGCACTGAAAATAACCAGATTTGTTAACGAAATTAGTAACGCCATCTGTTGGTAGGGGAAAAAGAGTACATAGGATTCTATTCACTATAAATTAAAATACGACGCATTTAAGTAATAGAAGTTTGTATATCTCGGAAAATTAATAAAAAAAACAAAGAATCAACATTAAGTCCTGTTAAAAACGGTAGAAGTTTTATATAAACGCTTCGCACTTAAAATCGTTTATTGGAGATAATTGTTTATTATAAATACAAGTTTTTATGTGGCAGCAAGGGCTGGGCGAAGTATCGATATTGTCCAATACCCGATACTATAACTGGTATCAATTCTCCGATACTTCAGACAAGGAACGAATATATTGGTTTCTTGGTATCGATACCCAAGTATCGAATACCAAGAAACCAATACCAGAGTATCGATACCAAGGAACCGATACCAACGAACCCTTGCCAAGCTATCGATAGCAAGAAATCGATGCTAACTATAAAAATGTCTGGAATCGATCTCAATGCATACCGAGGTATTCATTCCAAGGTATCGACTCCAAACAAGGAGTCGAAAGCATCGATACTAAAATAGTATGTCGGTATCGCTATATTTTGGAATCGGCTAAACTTCTACAAGCCTCTGATATTGGTTTTAGTAACAATTTCCTTTTCTTTATTTTTTGTATAATTTGGTATAGTATAATTAGCACGCATATTTGTATATATTATCTTTCCTTTGTGCATTTTTATATGTATATAAAGGATGCAATAACTTTTTAAGTAAAGAATTTTAAGTGTGTATGCATTACATATATTATATAATATATGTATATTTAAAAGGATGATTAATTTTACATTATGCGTAGCAAATATCCATATTATGACATAATAACTATAAATTATTACAAAAAAACAAAATATGACAATACTGAAAATTTCATACCGTAGATATGGTAGAATCGGTAAATTAATTTTATATCTCTTGAAACCGATATCAAACAATCGATACCTAGAAAATGGATTATGAATAACTGATTCCTAGGTATCGAATCAAGGTATCGACTCCAAGGTATCGATTCCAAAGTATAGATTCCAAAGTATAGATTCCAAAGAATCGATACCTACTTTACCGATCCCAGACTGCAATTCATTCGATTTTACATGAACATTTATTTGTAAAAAAAATTTGCTTCAGATGGATTCCACATAACTTGACCAAAGCCCAAAAAAGCATCTCGTGTCAATTGGTGTAAAGAGATGCCGCAAAAAATTCGACGTAGGAACCGCAAAATCCATATACAACATCGTCACAGGTGACGAAACATGGATATATGCGTATGAGCCGGAAACCAAGCAACAATCTACTGTATGTTCCAAGACGAACCCCACAAAAGTTGTTCGTGCAAGGAGTACTTCCAAGAAAATGACCGCTTGTTTCTTCGGCTGTACAGTAGTGATGTGTCGATCCGGACGGATTCGTTCCAAAGGAGGGCTATTTATTGAGTAAATAGTCCTTATCAGGACAAAACTCACACGCGGCCAAGAACCCGAGAAACTACACCTTCATCATACGTCCACGAGAACATCAAGAGTAACATATATATAATTATAATTTTATATATATATATATATATATATATATATATATATATAACATTTGATAAATTATTGGAGTTTTTCGGCTTTTTTTATATGAAATATAGGCATCTGCTTTCTAATCTGACGTTTGCTTTCATAACTGATACCTGCTTTCAAAACAGACACCTGCTTTCAATAACTGACATTTGCTTTCACTAACTGACGTCTGCTATCAAAACTGACATGAGCTTTCAAAACTGACTTCTGCTTTCAGCTTGACACCTACATTCAGTAACTGACATCTGATTCATTAACACTGGTACTTTATAATGCATTTCTATATGGCTTGAACCTGGGTCTATTGTGGCCTAGTGGTAAAGGCGACAGCCCGGATAGCTGTAGACTTGGGTTCGAGTCCCAACGTAGACCATATTTTTCAAATAAAAAATTTCGTATGATTTGCTTTGTAATTTGTAGACAGCAATGTTTACATCCCCACTTACTCTGCAATTACATACATTCTAATTTAATATTTGTATATATTGTATATATATATATATATATATATATATATATATGCATTCGATGTTAATAAGAATCTAAGGTTTCTTATTCATTTTATAAGACGTATAAGAGCCGCCTCAATTGAAAAAAGAAAAAACCGCAGTGAGCCTATTGCAATAGAAAAAGTGTAGATACAACAGACGATAACATATGGAGTAACTTTGATAATGAAATTTCGGAAATAAAAACATCATTAAACCCTACTGCAAAAGCAATTTGTGAAATTGATAATTATGTTCAAGAATCCTTATTAATTTGGAATCAAAATCCTCTTAAATGGTGGGAAGACAGGAAAAATGTTTATATAAATTTCAATACCTTTATGAAAAAATAATATTTTTAAATTATAATAACTTGTATTAATGTAATTTTTGTACACCAGTACTATAAGTTATTATTTATTGTTAAGTATTTATTGTAAGATTCACATGAAACATGACAGTGTACAAGTAAATATAAAATATAAAATGAGTACTTATACATTATTTTCCTACATAAATATTATACATATACATACTCATGCAGCTCTTAAATAAATAAATAAAACAAACAGGCAATCACTCCGATACAATAAAGCTAGATCGAAATGAATGTGTCACTTGTCGGACTTTACAACTCCGATCGGCATTTAACATCGAGGTTGTTATAATCGTTCCAAGGAACGAATCCTCTGGACTCGTTCCATCTGCAGAATAGAACGAGAAGGAACGAGTCCACAAAAGGAACGATTTCACCCATCTCTACTGTACAGGACACATCGCAACAATTCCTTTAGAGGATCGAAAAACTGTTAACGCTGAATGGTATACAGTAATTTGTTTGCCAAAAGTTATAGATGAAATCAGGAAGAACAACCGAAAACGTCGCATTATTCATAACGACAATGCGAGTTTCCCTACAGCACGTCTAACAGTTGACTATTTGAAGGAGAAAAGTGTTGAAATAATGTCTCATTGTGAAACAAAAAATGCGTGGACAGCGATTTTCAACACCTAAAGAAGCAGTCGAAGCCTTTGAAAACCATGTTTCTGAGATACAACTTTCAGAGTGGAAAAAATGTTTTGAGAACTGGTTCGTACGCATGCAAAAGTGTACTTTGAAAAACAATAAAATAGTTTGTTCCCAAAAATTTTCTTTTCATCCCAGATTTTGTAAAAATATAAAAAGTTACCCTCGTACAAAGGTATACTGTATTAAAAAGAAATTTGCTATATACGTATTTTGCAAAATGTATGAATTGAACGCCAGCCAGCCTTCGTCTAGGAATTATGAAAGAATTTTGTTTTGATCCTGTTTAGTTTTTCTTTTTTCTAAAGTTATCCTTGATTTTTTTACTTCGTTCTAAGAAATTCGCTTTAAATTTGTTTGTACCTTAATTTTTTTTTCACTATTCCCCATGAGAAAGCTGGCCAATAACTACTTCACATTTTACTTTTAAATTAACATCCTCGTAAAGTATCCGGTGGAATATTAAACAATGCATAGATATATGAATTAATATTAGCATAACAGGGTCTCCTAACCGCATGGAAAACCAAACACTTGTCCGGTGCGTGTTTTTTTGCAAACGCCTATGAGTTTACTTATGTAATCCGTTCATTTAATGACTGTCAATAAAATTTAATTACACATGTGTTCGGATATGTCAGTTCCCCTTAATTTATTCACAATCACCGTGGACAGGTGTTCACAGTATTATAGAAAACGTTGACATATTTAACACAATATTTCTGACCTTCCTTAATGTTATTACCCACTCGTGTCTCGCATTTCACATTCTATTTATAGAACTTGTTTTCAGATCGAATACCAGTCTACACTTTTTCCTGATCGTGTACAATTGTTGTGGCTACTTACTAAAAAAATATTAATGAATTGCTTATACTCTTGCCAATAACAACCAATTTTTAACGTTGCGTTTCTAATTAGAATCACATATAAATTTACTGGTTTTTATATTCTATTTTATATACGGACTGTCCCGTAAAAAACGCCAACATTCATAATTCCGTTATTTATTGTCCGGTTTTATTTAAACAAAAAGTAAATTTAATAGCATCAAAAACACTATAAGATAGCAGTGTTTTATTTGTTTTCAATTGTTTTCATTAATGTCAACAGTCAAGTTTTTATTTTAAATGGCAACATATATATTTTTGGCTATATTCGGATTGTATTTTTTTTCTGAATTCAACGATGTATAACATGTTTATTTTTGATAAACGTTTATTGAAAAAAAAAAACTTTATAAATTTCATCTTTGTCTTCCATTATTTATAAATATTCGAATGTGTCATGAAACATTGGAAATGTAAGTACATATTATAAATATTATTATAAGAAACAAAACACTTTACAATAAATGTTGAAATTGACCGCCACCTTGTTTAACACATATCGCACATCTCCTAATAAAAAATAAAAAGAAAAACTTTATAAATTTCATCTTTCATTATAGTAGACTTGGCCCAGTCCACTAGCATTATGTCAATGTGCCTTAAGTGTCAGTTTGACTTTATTAAGTTTTCTGTATTATCCTGTTTGAACGTTTTGCCGCAACAAAAAGCGTATTTTCGTTCAAAATGAATAACAATGAATTAACGGACATGTTACAAGTGTTCTTTGAATGTAATAAAAATCGCCTTCAAGCAGTTCGTCGGTACAGTGCTCGTTTTCCGGACAGAGAAGTTCCAGGTTCGAAAATATTTCAGAGAATTGAAAAGAATTTAAGAAATTATGGATCATTTACCAAACCAAAAACACAAAAACGGAAATTCTCCGAAGATAAGGAATTAGATGTTCTTCTTGCAGTACAGCAAAATTCACGAACCTCGATTCGCGAAATTGCACATAATATTTGGGGTATCAAAAACTACAGTTCATGATATTTTAAGAAAACACAAACTTAAACCGTACATAGCTCGAAAAGTTCATGCATTAGAACAAAATGATCCTGGCCGAAGAATCCAGTTTTGTCGTTTTTATTTAAATGCATTAGAACAAGACCCGAATTTTTACAGAAGGATAAATTGGTCCGATGAATGCACTTTTAGCAACAACGGTATTTTTAATAGAAACATACATCGACAGTGGAGTGCAGACAATCCGAGATTTGTAATTGAAAATAATTTTCAGACGTTTCAACGTAAATGTTTGGTGTGGCATTTTAGGTGATCAATTAATTGGGCCATTTTTCATAGATGGTTGCTTAAATCAAGAAAAATACTACACTTTATTACACGAAAATCTCCAAAACTTTTTAGATGAATTACCTTTGGCAAATTTAAATAGAATATTTTTCAACAAGATGGTGCTCCCGCGCACAACGCCCGAGTAAATACTGATTTGTTGAACACCCAATTTGGAAATAGGTGGATAGGAACATCCGGTCCTATCGAGTGGCCTGCGCGTTCACCGGATCTTACGCCCCTCGATTTTTGGTTGTGGGCTTATCTACAAGATCGAGTTTATTTAACAACTCCAGAAAATGTTGACATTTTAAGACAAAGAATTATTAACACTTGTCAAGAAGTACCTGCCGCTTGTCTTTTAAATGCGACCTTTGGAGTAATTAGGAGATGTGCGATATGTGTTGAACAAGGTGGCGGGGCAATTTCAACATTTATTGTAAAGTGTTTTGTTTCTTATAATAATATTTATAATACTTACATTTCCAATGTTTCATGACACATTCGAATATTTATAAATAATCGAAGACAAAGATGAAATTTATAAAGTTTTTTTTTGCAATAAACGTTTATCAAAAATAAACATGTTATACATCGTTGAATTCAGAAAAAAAAAAACCAATCCGAATATAGCCAAAAATATATATATTGCCATTTAAAATAAAAAACTTGACTGTCGTTTGACATTAATGAAAACAATTGAAAACAAATAAAACACTGCTATCTTATAGTGTTTTTGATGCTATTAAATTTACTTTTTGTTTAAATAAAACCGGACAATAAATAACGGAATTATGAATGTTGGCGTTTTTTACGGGACAGCCTGTATATAATACATTGAACTGATCCTATGCTAACCGAGGACAGGCAAATTGTAATTCAATATTACCCCATCCGGATTTCAGAATTTTTGCTATTTTATTGAAATTTTTTTATTCAAAGGTAGTATATTACACAAATTAATACTGCGACTCATAATGTTTCATAATATGTTCAGCTGTTTATCCAGATATATCCTCTTGAAATTTACAGTTTGTTTAGCTATACTTGCCACAAAATTCCATGATTTTTTTATATAAAAAATAATTTGGTAATTGACAACTTTGGGTAAAATAGGCGGACGGGCACCAATTGGGTACTTTAGTACACGCAGATAAAAATGAATACCGTAGCCGGATACACCAAACGGAGACCGACCAATTGAGGGCACTTTAGATTAGCCAATTGCGCACTTGTTGGACGACCCCCAACATTAGAAAGTGCTGAATTCGCCTGTCTCAAAGGGTCACTTTGAAAAGGTACTTGATCTGCCCGATGTCCAATTCGCCGGTTAACATTTATTACATCGAGAGCTTGGTGCCCAATTGGCGCGCGCCGAAGTAAACGGCGTGTGCGTAGCGTTAGTCATGTTGTCAACTTAACTTTGACGGAAGGTGAGAATTAAAATTTAAACACTTGAATTACAGCAACGATATTTTAAAATTTTTCAACATATTCCCCTTCAACATTAAGACACTTGAACCAATTATGTTGGAGTGCCAACAACATTGAGGTCATCAAAATATTATTTTACTTCTTCTCCAATAGCTTGAACTTCCTTCCGGCGAGAAACAACTTCAGTTTTGGGAATAAGTCGAAGACTGAAAATTAACACATTTAATGCAATGCCAAAGAAGATTGCCAGCTATCTTAATTTACCACAAGCTCAAGAATAGACAGGGCATTGTTTTCGAAGATCGTCCACTTCACTCTTAACTAATACCGGAGCAGATCTATTAGCAATAAAGCGCCATGGTAATTGGCGTTGTAATGCTGTATGTGAAGGTTACATTGATACTTCAGTTGAAAACAAAAAAAAAATAGCCTCAAAAATTCTTGGAGGAGAGATTACTGACAACGAAGCTATCGCAAGTGCTTCCAACACTTCCTACCATCATTTCAGCCTTCTTGGAAGAGAGCTTGCTATTCCACAAGTTATAGCAGGCATTTTCCAATAAAATTTAAATGTCATTAGCAAGAATTCAGATCAGGTGACTTCATCTCCCATTAATTTTACTCACTGTAAAAATTGTGTAATTATATTTATCAGAAATAATTATTATTTAGTTAAATTAAGTGTAAATTGTGTATTATTCATTTTAATAAAATTTGATTAATTAAAGATTGGAAATTTTTTTATTACACCACCAGTGGTGTCGTTTACTGCCGGTACAAAATAAACTACTCAAAAATGAATAGGGAATTAGATCTTTTTTTAACAGATCTAATTAATTCGATTAAATTTAACGTATTTTCTCAAACTATAGATAAATTAGAAGGCCCACAGTCGTTTGTGGACATTTTATTTGGTAAATGTCTTTTCTGTGTGATAAAATATTGAATCTTGTATTTTAACCTTAAATTTATTTAGAATACAAAATTATAAAAATCGCATTTTTTGACAAGTATTATTCATTTTAAACGTCATTTCACATTTTCACGATGCTAAGACGTCATTTAAATAAAGAAACTTTTGATTTTATTTCGTTATTGCATCAGCGAGGGCAATCTGGAGCAGAAATTGCCGCAATTTTTAATGTGTCTCCAAGTGTTGTTTGTAGGGCTCTAACAAGATTCCAACAGGTAGGATCTGCAAGGAGAAGACCCGGTAGTGGATCTGAGAGAAAAACAAATCAGAGACAAGACCGCTACATACGAATTCAGACAAGGATGAATTCGTTTAGAAGTGCTGTATGGTTGCAAACGTGCCGCCACTGGAGTTAGAGTTTCGGATCAAACCATCAGAAACCGTCTGAGGGAAATGGATCTTCATAGCTGCAGGCCTGTGAGACGCCCAAAATTAACTAATGCCAATAGAATGGCTAGAAGAACTTGGGTTAACCAACGACTAGCAGAAAATTTTCAATGGGAGCATGGTTTATACACCGATGAATCCAGATTCTGCTTATTCAGTGATAATTGTAGAGTAAGGGTCTGGAGAACTCGAGGAGACCGTTATAGACGCGAGTTTACAAAAGCTGTGGTGCCTTTTGGCGGCGGTGGTATCATGGTGTGGGCGGGCATTAGTTTGAATGGACGTACAAACCTCCATCTCTTTGAAAACAATGTCAATGGACAATATACAGAGACGACATTATTCAGCAATATGTGGCCGACTTTCGTGAGGCTGTGGATGAAAACATGGTTTTTATTGATGATAATGCAAGACCTCATCGTGCACAAATTGTAATGCAAGCAATAAATGACCTCCATATTAACCATCTACCTTTAGCACCAACGTCTCCCGACTTGAATCCAATTGAGCACATTTGGGACAGACTTCAAGAACAGCTCAACGAACATAATCCACCCCCAGTTAACGTGTAACACTTGCGGGAAATTTTACCGCTGTGTTGGAGAAGAGTGTCACAAGAACACATTAATAATTGCATTATGAGTATGCCCCGAAGATGTACAGCTGTGAGATGTCCGTCGCCATTATACACGATTTTAGAATTAATTGTTACAGAAAAATGTTTATTTTAGCTATTGTTAAAAATGTTGCTTATTTCATTTTTGATCATTTCTTAGTAATCTAACGATTTTTCTGAATAAATATATTTGAAAATTTTAAATTGTTGTGTACAATTATGTATCTAATATAATACACTATAAATATTTACCCATACTATCTAAAAAATACAAAAAAGTAAAAATTCCTGAGTAGTTTATATGAAAAAGTCTGAAAGTTTTGTTAAAAAAAAAATTGAGCACACCAAGTTACGATAAAGAAAGAACGTAGACGATTTACCAGATCATGGGTAACATGAGTAACTACGAAAAACTAAGGTTTTATTTAAGAAACATTTTCTTCCATTCCACACGGGTAATATATGTTGTAACGTCAAAGTATAAAATTTTTAGATTCTAGAAAAGCTTCTGATCAAATGGAACAAGTACCATATACATATTCGTAATATTTCCAATTTCGTCTTACACCTGAACGTATTTCGAAGTTACCGAGTTTAATTTTAGAAGCAATTTAATTTTACGACCATATCTCATAGCTTACTTAGTGATCTTCGTCTTAAATTATAATTACATTGTAAATACTGAATGTTTTAAAAAAATATTTGAACAGAAATATCCAATGTATATCGAAGTATTATTTTATTTGAATATAAACGTTTAAAGTATTATAGTTTTCTTATATACATATTAGTATTATTATTGATTCTCCTTCCATATATTATATATACAGTTATGCTCGCAAAAATTTAGCACAACTAAAAAAGTGTCGATTTTTCAAACTTAGGAATTTTGTTTGGAGTGATTGTTGTCGTTTTCAAGCACATGATATAAGAAGAAACCTCAAATATTGCATCTTAATGTATAATTTAATACAATACACCATTTTTACTGAGCAAGAATACTTTTTAAATACAAATTTACAAACAATACAATCAATATTTTATTGGGACCCCATTTGTTTCAATAACTGTACTGTTCTTGATCTTTTGGACATTGAAAGTACAAGATTTCTAATATAGTCTTGTCGCTTTGCTGTAATATTGGCGGAATTAACTTCGTTGATTTGACATATGAAATATACAGTTACCTAAAAATTCTTATTTGCTAACTTATTATTATATGATTAAAATTATCTGATATTTTTGTTCTAGGGCTTCTCATGGGAATGGGAATGCACTACGACAATATATATATATATATACAATTTAAAAAAGGTATATAACCCCTTACCACAATTATTAGTCGTATCCTAAATACGTATTTCGACAACTAAGTTGTCATCATCAGTAGGTAAAAACTACTAATTAAAGTCACACGGGGCACAATAAAGTAAGATGAACGCTTCCGCACAACTACTATACACTGCAACCCTGTAAAGACTAAATTTACCATGCACATTTCAAACTACGAGACAAAACACTTGTCTCTTAGAAAAGGTTCTTAAACATGTGTTCAAATATCGAACAAAGGGACGGCAAAAATTCTTCTCTAAAGAAGGCGCCAACTAAAAAACGATTTTAAAGCTACGGTGACCTACTAATAAACTAAATGAAACACATTATATTTCCACAAAACACTAGTATAATTAACTGTATGAGCATTTCATGTGCAATGTACAAATTAATAGTTATTATTTAACGTGTTAATTTCGTACGCAGGTAGTGACAAAATCTATATAGGGTCCGAGTGTAAAAACATTTCCATTAACAAATGGTTAAAAAGTCGTGTATATATATATAGTAAAGGCCGAACTCTCATAGCAATTCTGAGAAAGACAAAATAAAGAAGAAGGCGTTATATGTGAAAAACCAGACAACCGGCTTGTTGTATTATATTAATTGGGAATACAATCCTCGTGAAAAGGGTCAATAAATAATTCGATATTGTAGGTGTATAATTTAGAAGTTAATTATAAATAGGTGACAATGTGTTATAATTAAAAAAGAAACCATTCACGTGAACAGGGGGTCTATGAATAAATAGATATTGTAGGTATATAAATTTAAAAGTTAATTATAAATAGGTGACGATGTCCTAGTTAAGGAATTAAGCAATTTAATATAATGTATAGAATTCACGGTAGGCTCTGGGTATGTAGGAGGTAATTTTGCATATTAAATGAGAATTCAATTCACGTGAAAAGGGTCTTGAATAATTGGATATTGTAGGTATAATTTAAAAGTTAATTATAAAAAGGTGACATGTCCTAGATAAGGGGTTGCGCTATTTAATATAATGTATAGAATTCACGGTAGTCTCTAGGGTGTGATAAGGAGGTAATTTTGCATATTAAATGAGACTCACTTCACGTGAAAAGGGGGGTCTATGCATAATTGGATATTGTGGGTATTTAATTTAAAAGTTAATTGTAAATAGGTGGCATGTCCTAGTTAAGGAGTTAAGCAAAGTAAAATAATGTATAGAATTCACGGTAGGCTCTGGGTGAAACATGATAAATAATTTAATAAACAAAACACCCGGTACATCTGTTCCCTAAAACGCGAAAAATTTTACATTTCGTGAAACAAACACACCGAATGCTTCATTCAACAACCATTGTTTAGGAGGTAATTGCATTATTTCACGTGTATGGATTCCCACATGTCTATATTACTGATGTTACATCCCCCACTCACTTATAAAAATGTGAATAAACAGCTGAACGGTATTGGAGATTTATCGCTATTCAAGGAGGTATGTTTATTTTTCGCGATAAATATACTTTCG
The DNA here is from genome assembly GCA_935421215.2 of Melolontha melolontha. Classification (NCBI taxonomy): domain Eukaryota; kingdom Metazoa; phylum Arthropoda; class Insecta; order Coleoptera; family Scarabaeidae; genus Melolontha; species Melolontha melolontha. The sequence continues at coordinate 1,326,335 of OW285239.1, read as the reverse complement.
TAAGCATCAAGTTCATGGGGTTTATTAATTCCTTTTATCAATTTCAAACCTGTAATCGGTACATTGTGTAGTGTGCTCAAAGCGTGATTTGCGACATTTGATTTATCCGGTCTATTGTATTTGATATGTGCTATGTGTTCTTTAAAACGTGTTATTATAGGTCGTTTAGTTTGGCCTATATATTTCAAATTACAATCCGCGCAACTAATTTCATAGATCCCTGATTTCGAATTGGAATTGATTTTATCTTTAGTATTCCCTAGCAGACTTTTGATGGTGTTTTCAGACCGAAATGCTACCTGGAGACCTCTTTCTTTCACAATTCTATTAATGTTTTTCGTGACAGGGTGGTATGGTAGACATATGTACTTTTTCTCTTGGTTATTTTGGGGTATCAAACTCGTGGATTCGCGGATCGTATTTTTTATTTTAGTTTTTCTAATTAATTTATTGATTATTTCTATGTCAAAGCCATTGTATGTCGCAATATTTTTAATGAAATCTAGCTCTGTTTCATATCTCTCCTTTGTTAACGGAAAATTTAGTAACCGATTGACTAAAAAGTTAAAGGAAGCAGTCTTATGTTGATAACTATGATTTGAATCCGCGGTGATGAATCTATTAACGTTGGTTTCTTTCCGGAAAATATCGATTTCTATTTTATGTTTATTTCTAATCAGTAAAGTGTCTAAAAATGATATCTTGCCGTATTGTTCCTTTTCCACCGTAAATTTAATAGTCGGATATTTCAAATTTAATTGATTAACAAACATGTCTATTCCGCATTTCCGCAACCCCTTATCTAGGACATGTCACCTTTTTATAATTAACTTTTAAATTATACCTACAATATCCAATTATTCAAGACCCTTTTCACGTGAATTGAATTCTCATTTAATATGCAAAATTACCTCCTACATACCCAGAGCCTACCGTGAATTCTATACATTATATTAAATTGCTTAATTCCTTAACTAGGACATCGTCACCTATTTATAATTAACTTTTAAATTTATATACCTACAATATCTATTTATTCATAGACCCCCTGTTCACGTGAATGGTTTCTTTTTTAATTATAACACATTGTCACCTATTTATAATTAACTTCTAAATTATACACCTACAATATCGAATTATTTATTGACCCTTTTCACGAGGATTGTATTCCCAATTAATATAATACAACAAGCCGGTTGTCTGGTTTTTCACATATAACGCCTTCTTCTTTATTTTGTCTTTCTCAGAATTGCTATGAGAGTTCGGCCTTTACTATATATATATACACGACTTTTTAACCATTTGTTAATGGAAATGTTTTTACACTCGGACCCTATATAGATTTTGTCACTACCTGCGTACGAAATTAACACGTTAAATAATAACTATTAATTTGTACATTGCACATGAAATGCTCATACAGTTAATTATACTAGTGTTTTGTGGAAATATAATGTGTTTCATTTAGTTTATTAGTAGGTCACCGTAGCTTTAAAATCGTTTTTTAGTTGGCGCCTTCTTTAGAGAAGAATTTTTGCCGTCCCTTTGTTCGATATTTGAACACATGTTTAAGAACCTTTTCTAAGAGACAAGTGTTTTGTCTCGTAGTTTGAAATGTGCATGGTAAATTTAGTCTTTACAGGGTTGCAGTGTATAGTAGTTGTGCGGAAGCGTTCATCTTACTTTATTGTGCCCCGTGTGACTTTAATTAGTAGTTTTTACCTACTGATGATGACAACTTAGTTGTCGAAATACGTATTTAGGATACGACTAATAATTGTGGTAAGGGGTTATATACCTTTTTTAAATTATTATTTAACCACAGTCTCCATTGAAAGAATTTTTATATATATACAGTCAAACTCGGATATAACGTACCCTAGATATAGCGAACGCTCGGTGATAACGAACAAAAACATTTTTCCTCGATCAAATATCCTATGCTCGCAATATATTTTGCGCTTGCTTATAACGAACTCGTTTGTAGCGAACTCTCGCTTTTAAAGTTCAAGTTGTTAAGAGAAATATCTGCAATGACGCTTGGATATAACGAACCATACCCTTATCGCGACGGTTATTCTTCGGTAACTCCCCGTTGTATATGTATAGGTACATCGTAGGATCGAGATGTTATTCTTGCTTTAGTTGTAGTCTAACTGTGATCTGATATACATACATAGATGCATAAATAATAATGGTGAAACGAAAAGTGTTAACGATAAAAGAAAAATTATCTATTATTTCGGAATTAGAAGCAGGACGTTCAAATTCAGATATAAGCCGGCAATTTAATTTACCAAAACCAACAGTGTCCACAATTAAAAAAAATAAAGAAAAGTTAAAAGGAGCAATCAATTTAAATGTTAGTAAATTAAGAAGAATTAGAAAACCTATAAGAAAAGACGTGGATAATGGTTTAATAAGATGGTTTAGCTACCAAAGAAATCAACGTGCATCGATTACTGGAGAAATGTTAAAATTTATAGCAGAAAAGTTAGGAAAACTCCAGAATACTAATTTTACATGTAGCAGAGGCTGGATAGACAGATTTAAAAAAATATATAATATCGTTGCAGGAAAAATACATGGCGAAGCCGCAAGTGTGTCAAACCAAACTGTTAGCTCCTGGATTAAAGACATTTGGCCGAATTTAAGAAGATGATATGAAGTCAAAATGTGAACACTTATTATGCGAAAATTATATATTACAAAACATGATAGGTCGATAAATTTGTCAATTGTCCCACGTAACACAAACAAAACGTCATAATTAATTTAAAACTCTTTAAAAAAAAAAAAAAAAAACTTATAATTTATAATATAACACATCTAAAAACAATCATGAGCAACGTGTAGTGAATCAATTCACTCATGATGTAATATTACACTCTGTCATTTCGGATGTTCCTTTTAACATCCGAAATGACAGAGTGTAATATTACATCATGAGTGAATTGATTCACTACACGTTGCTCATGATTGTTTTTAGATGTGTTGTTATATTATAAATTATAAGTTTTTTTTTTTAAACAGTTTTAAATTAATTATGACGTTTTGTTTGTGTTACGTGTGACAATTGACAAATTTATCGACCTATCATGTTTTGTAATATATAATTTTAGCATAATAAGTGTTCACATTTTGACCCCCGAAGAAGCTCTAAACCTCAGAGCGAAATATAGGGTAAAAAAATAAAGAACATTAACTAATTAATGGTTTTTTATTGCCGGATTCCCCAACAACAATTGTTTTTCATATATATATATATATATATATATATATATATATATATATATGAAATGATGGTTTCTCGGGTTCTTGGCCGCGTGTGAGATGTGTCCTGAGAAGGATTGTTGTCTCAGAGACAACAATCCTTCTCAGGACACATCTCACACGCGGCCAAGAACCCGAGAAACCATCATTTCATCATACAACCGCGAGAACATCAAAATTATCATATATATATATATATATATATATGCAAATTTGTCCTAATTGTATATACAATCGGCTTCATTTGAAGAAACTGATGTTTGGGACTGGAATTAGTGTGACACTGTATTGAATGAAACAAATGAATTCGAAAATGATGAAAAAAAAATTAAACCCTTGAATAAAGTTCCGCCAGATAGCGCTATAAACGCTTTAAATGTATTAGCTCAGTGGGCAGAGCAAAATGATATTGATATTTCAGACCTTATAGTTATAAAGAGAATAAGAGAAAATGCCGTTATGCAAAAAATAAAAAATTTCTAGAAAAAAAATCAGCAAAAAATAATGTATTCGTACTGTTTCTTTTTTATTTATTGCTATTTTTAAATTAGTATTACTATATTTTATACGTTTATTTTGTTAATTATCAATGTTTATTACCTATTAGGTATATATAATCTTTGTTAATATGAATAAATCGATAATGTGAATTGTTTTTTTCGGTTCGCACTATCGAGTGTCTACTCTATTTGTAATCCTCGGTTTTAACTTCCTTGGCCGGTAGTATATGTTACATTAATCAACTGTATACATTTAATAGCAGCGCTTGTCTTACAAACTCGACAAATGACAAGACACAAGGTTGAACAAGAGAGATATCGAATTATTCCAACTACCGTACTCACCGGATATATCACATCCTATCAGTTTTTTTTAAACATCTGGTTCACTTATTTGGAGATAAGAAAAACTTAATACTCAATGGCTTTTCTCCATATTTACTCTACATCTGTATCCCTTATTAAGTTATATTATTTATAATATCTACTTTTTTTAGATAGAAAACAATAAATCATTTTTTTTTAAATTGGCAATAACCTCTATTTAAACCAAATGCAAAAAACAAAATAATCTTTAGTAAATCCTTGTCTACTCTATATTATTAATATTCACCGGTCTATAAAAACACCTTGCAGCATATTAAAACATGGTTCCAGCCCAGTTTCGAACGTTATTATTAATTATAGCTTCACGTGAATAAAAAATCAAATATCTGTGCCAAACATAACAGTTCCTTAATAATACTTAAATGTATTAACGACGAATTATGTTGAATTAGAAAATAGATTAAAACAACATAGATGTGGTAACAGTTACTCGGGAGATTAAATTACAATGTCTATTGTATTCAGATATAGGTATATCGTCCGTAGTAAAGACTGTATTAATTCTATAAGTACTGTTACTTCAATACTGTACTCATTTGCCGTGTGCTATTAACGTGTATTTACTAACACAAAGTACATGTTTATGCCCATAAGTTAAAAGATAAACATCATAGCTCGCAAAAGGTCACCTAATATTGATCAGCGGTACATATACAGTATCCCCTATAAATATTAGGACTGATAAAAATTTAAAAATAAACGAATAATATTTCTTTAATTGTTTCGACCTTTGCTTGATGTAAATCCATATCACTAATAAATAAAACACACATAAGATGTTTTAGATTTACACTTTATTAATAAAATAACGACAGCTGTTTCGCTAACACAGTAGCTTCTTCAAATTCAACTTAAGACTAAAGATACATACAAGATACAGCGTTAATCAGGTAGTTGACCCAAGTTAAAATTCTAGGAACTATTACATTTATATTTTGCTTTTTAAAAAACTATACAATGTGCTACTTGTGTGAGGTTTAAGTATAAAAATATAGTATAAGCAACTAAGAAATAATATATCAATGGGTGAACAGATTTAACAGTGGGGATGAATTCAAGTCTAGACTTGAATTCATCCCCACTGTTAAATCTGTTCACCCATTGATATATTATTTCTTAGTTGCTTATACTATATTTTTATACTTAAAACCTCACACAAGTAGCACATTGTATAGTTTTTTAAAAAGCAAAATATAAATGTAATAGTTCCTAGAATTTTAACTTGGGTCAACTACCTGATTAACGCTGTATCTTGTATGTATCTTTAGTCTTAAGTTGAATTTGAAGAAGCTACTGTGTTAGCGAAACAGCTGTCGTTATTTTATTAATAAAGTGTAAATCTAAAACATCTTATGTGTGTTTTATTTATTAGAATAATATTTGTATAGAGTTAAAATATGTACACCCTCTGTTCAAACCAGTTAATTTACAATTTAGCACAATATTCTCTTCCTCAACTTTGATACAGTATTTGACATGTTCAGCGGCAAATGAATTTACCGAAAGAGTCTAGGGTGTTAAATCAGGTGAATGCGGAGAATATTCCAACATTTAAACTTGCTTTTTGGTCACCAAGTGTACATTTTTCTTAGCGATCCGACTTTTCGCCATTCTCAACCGCAAAATGACCATTTTGAAACCGTTTAAACATTCTCGTCAATTTGACTACATTCATTACCGTCAAGGAAATATTTTAGTAACAATTATTTGTGGATATCTTAAAAATACGATAAAACCGTAAAAACCAAATTAAACACTTTTTTGGAAGGAAGATAATTTTATTTTTAAATACAGATACCACTGCAGGCTATTCACTAGGTTTGGCAAGTTTCCTTAATCCGTTGGAAAAACAATTTTTCTTAAATTCTATAAAAGATGCCTTAACGGCAAACTGTGATTTTTATTCGATCAACATTTCTACCCAGGGAGGAACAAAAAACAGACGAGATCAAATAAAGAGAAAATTGCACTGATGAATTTCTGCAATTTTGCCAATGAGAGTCAATTAATGGAACAATGCGTTGTCTTGGCGAAAGAACACTTTTAGACGTGCCAATCTTAGCCTTCTTTATTTCACATCTTCTTTCAAATGATCCAATAATCCTGCACAGTACACTTCCGTTATAGTTTTTTCCTGCTTCAAGTCGTCGATCAGCATAATTATTACTTGAGAATCTCCCATCTAGCCCCCCCCCCCAAGGTAGAAATCGGCAAATAGCGCATCATAATGCGTGTGTTCTTGGTTGATATTCAACAATCTTCAATAAAAATAAAGTCTTTCTTCTTCCGTGTCTTTATATTAGACACTAATAAATCCAGGTACTTTAACACAATTCTCTATGTACCACCTCCAATAGATCTCCCAAATTCATTCTGTTAGACTTAGATAAAAACTACTATCCTCGTCAGGGGAAATTGAGTACCTTCAATAAATCTTTACTGAAATGTTTCTGCCTAAGTCACTTTAGTTCTTCACAAGTACATATGAAAGCTAGTTTTTTCCTGTTTTTCACATCTCCTACACTAGGACTCGCTAACCAAGCCCATACTGTATAAATCTTTCCTTAAAGGACAATGTCTAGTTATCAAGCCGATAAGTCTTTAAAGACAGTGGAGAGTTTCCATAAATATCACCCAACTTCACTTTTATATGGGCAGGCGCAGACATCTTTAAATGAAAATCGTTTTATCGCTGTTTGCAAATCTTGTTTATCCATTTTTAAGATAATTGCGTCATGCTGGTTTTAAACGTCTGTAACACGTTTTTGTCTGAACTTTGGACTCTGAGCTAGTTTGATGAATGGAACTTATCAGTAGCGGCATTTTTAAACGAATTATGATGCTGTCTCACAAATTCTTTCCAAAGGCAGTTAGATGTATAAGTTTGCATTACACTTGGAGTTATTCAGAAAAGTAGTGTAAAATTAAACGTGATCATTTTTATTATATTTACATATTATTATTATTAAGCAAAGACTATTTGGTATATATTTTAAAACACATAACTAAAAACACATTTTGTTATAGACTTTTGTAAATAATGTGTTGCAAAAATCGGAATACAGATATAAAAATGATTTAAGTTGGTACATACTAAAGTTTTTAAGTTAATATTTAGTTCGATGTCCTTTAGCATGTATATCAGCTTGTAGGCGCCGAGGTATACAATAAACCAAATGATATTTTCTCCCATTCTTCAATTATAATTCACTCTAAGTACTGTTTGGATTATATAACGTATGGTCTCAAAGTTTTTGCAAAAATTTTAGATTGTTCATAATTTTCTCAAAACTATTTTACTTTATAAACTATATATTACAACAATTAACAATAAATACTTGAATTACCAATTACACAGGTCTACAGTGATTTTGATGTTTGAAAGCTGTTTGCTAATTTGTATATGTTTGGGGGCCCTTATTCCAAAAAACGCCATATTTTTGCTCTATCACGTAATTTTTTTTTATAGCGTTCTATATCTTAAACATGCTAATTTATTAATATACATACCTATGACAAGAATATGTTTGTTCCATGTTAGGCATGATTTTTAAATGAATTGATTTTTATGAAATTAAATGTGATTTGGCAACACTGGTTAATATTAGATTTCTTAGCAAAGCAACAGAGTCGGCGCAGAAGCGTCAATACAACGTTGAAACCTGCTTATGTGCAGTTTGGTTGTGTTAGTCGTCGTGCTACTGTGTCCGCGCGCTTGTTGTCTTCGTTGTTGCGTATTTTAAGTGTTCTAGAACGTATAAATATGGAAAGAAGACATTGTGTGAACAATCCGAATAACTTTTGTTATATCTGTGGTAGTTATGTTGTAGTAAAGCAGAGGTAAACTATAACTTCGTTTGTGAAAAATGTATACCACGCTTATTTTGGTGCAAAAATTGGCGACCAAGACAAGTCCTGGGCTCCTCATACTGTTTGTTCCGTTTGCGTTGAAGCATTAAGAAACTGGCAAAAAGGTAGGAAGAAATGTTTAAGCTTTGGTGTTCCTATGGTATGGCGAAAGCCTAGAAATCACAGTGATGATTGTTATTTTTGTTCGTGTAATGTTCAAGGATTCAACAGAAAAAATAAGAAACAAATTGTGTATCCCAATCTTGACTCTGCTATTCGACCAGTTCCTCATGGACCAGATGTACCGATACCTACCGCCCCAAAAGCACTAGAAAACGTCATATCGTCAGAATCAGATGAATCTAATTGCGACCCAGATGACTCAGATTTCACACCAGATTTCAGAGAGCCCGAAGTGTTTAACCAGAGCGAACTAAATGATTTAATTAGAGATTTGCACCTTCCAAAGGATGCATCCGAATTGTTAGCCTCCCGACTTCGTGAGAAACATTTACTGGCACCTGGCGTCACATCAAGCTTTTACCGGGATCGCGAAAAAGAGTTATGTCAATATTTTACTCAAGACGGACCGCTAGTGTATTGCAACAATATTCCTTACTTAATTTCAAAATTAGGAAATGTGCCGTATGTAAAAGAAGAATGGCTCCTGTTTATCGACTCAAGTAAGCGTAGTTTAAAAGGCGTTTTATTGCACAATGGTAACGAGTTGGCCTCGGTTCCCGTTGCCCATTCGGTACATTTAATAGAAACGTATGAAAATTTTGAACTTCTTTTAAAGAAAATAAACTACCAAGAACATCAGTGGATGCTTTGTGATGACCTTAAAGTGCTGTGCATGCTACTAGGACAACAAGGAGGTTATACAAAATTTCAATGCTTTATTTGTGAGTGGGATAGTCGAGCAAGGGATAGACATTGGACTCAAATAGAATGGCCCTCTAGAACAAGCCTTACACCTGGTAGCAAAAATGTATTAAGAGATAGCTTGGTTGACCCGAAAAAAGTTTTACTGCCTCCTCTCCATATCAAACTTGGCTTGATGAAGCAGTTTGTTAAAGCCCTAGACAAAAATGGACAGTGTTTTAAATATTTGTGCGAGACATTTCCAGCCTTATCCGATGCCCAGTTAAAAGAAGGTATTTTTGTTGGGCCGCAGATAAGAACATTATGCAAAGACAAGGATTTTCAAAACACAATGACCAATGTCGAGAAAAACGCCTAGGTTTCATTTAAAGAAGTAATTGATAAGTTTCTTGGGAACTTTAAGGACGAAAACTACGAAAATATTGTTCAAAATATGTTGCAACACTTTCATCGTCTAGGTTGTAATATGAGTTTGAAAGCGCATTTCCTATTTTCACACTTGAACTATTTTCCTGAAAATCTTGGAGCAGTTAGCGAAGAACATGGAGAGAGGTTTCACCAAGACATTAAGGAAATGGAACCGCGATACCGAGGCAGATGGAGCATAACGATGATGGCGGACTACTGCTGGATATTAAAACGGGATATGCCCTTAAAAACATACAACCGAATGTCCGGACAACGCAGCTTTCTGGCAAAAAGACAAAGATTTAACTTAAAAAAGACTGAGTAAAGTATTTTTTTCCACTTTTTTAACTTGTATTCCACCTTTTTACTCAATAAACAAATAATTTTTTTTAGAAATATCGTTTTTTTTTCATTTAATATTTGCCAAAAAACCTTACGTGATACAAATAAATGCATAGAATTTTTGAAATCAGCCTACCAAAATTATATAAAATCAGTTTTCAAAAAAAAAACATCTGTCAAAAAGTTTAATTTTGTAGAGACCTGTGTTATTGATAGTGAGCCATTATCTTCGATGGTTCTTGGTTTCCTTCAGAGTTGTCCCATTATTAAGTTTATGTTAAGTTTAAACTTTTTCGAAAACTTTCGGACCATACGTTATCATGTATTTTTAATGTTCTTTTACCTTCTGACTGGAGTTGACGTTAGGGGATTGCGGCGAAGTTTGGGATATTTGCGCACAACATAAGCGCAATGCTTAGGATCATTGTCGTGTTGAAAGTGGTCAACTCGTAATAGGTTTAAATTTGACACACACTGTCTGAAATTGTTTTGCAAAATATTAAAACAAATATTTCTGTCCATTATCTGCCTGATTATTTAGAAGTTTCCAGTACTGATATACATCTCCATACAAGCACACTTCCTTCTACATCTCCATGTCTAACAGTGCCTTATATATTTTTAAGAAGATACCTAGACGCAAGGGGTCTAGACTAATCCTTTCATTATTAACCGTAAATTAAATTTATTTTCATTGAAGAATAGCACATTTGTTCAAAACTTAATAGAGTATAAAACGCAATTTTTGTAGAAAAGGCAAATTTATGTAACTGACTGCATATCAAACCACCCTTATATATTACAGGCATCCCGTTTTATAAAAACATTTAAAAAACATTTTCATTTGTCCCTGAAGAAATATCTTTTTTTTAACTTATTACTAGAGAATACAATCCCGGGATCCCGGCCAGGTTTTATCCCGTAAATCCTGGGACTGTACTTGGCTAATCTCGGCATTTTTCGAGATTGTCAGTTTGCATTCCGTAATCCGTTGCGCCTTGACAACGACCTTACCTAGATTATATTAAGGGCACTTATTACATAGAGACAAAAATCAACCTTAGGTACGCCGCGCGCCGTACGATAAAAGAACTACACAGATACAGCCCAAATAATATGTAACTTAGAAGGGACTTCTTCGCCCGGCATACTTTAATACAATACTGTTAAAGTAATTCCCCAACGGGCCAACAGGGGAATCACCCGATCACCTCAAATATCATAGTATTGTTGCGAGGGATTCCCCGTCGGGGATTCCATAAATACGCTTATTAGGATTTACTTTTTTCATTTATTATTCGACCAGCGACAAGGTTACACAAGTTACGTCATAAATTTAAAAGACAATTATCTGAAAAAGTTATTTTAAATGGCGGGAGACTTTGTTCAAAAACAGTGATACGTCGTCAGCGTGGAGTTATTTTATAGTTGCGAAAGACGGAAATATGTAGTGGTAAATATAAGCGATGAACTGCTATTCTCAAGACTTTGGGTGGATCGACTAAAGGATTACATACATATTTGTCATCAAAACATAACATTAAGATTTTAGCTGACGTTAATCGTTTAACAGCTTCAACAAGTCAGGATTCTGAAAATTTGAACACAGCACCGCCGCCAGCTAAACGAAAGTTAGAAGATTATTTTACTAAAAGTGCCGACGATAGCCTGGATGATTGCGTTAGATGGATGTCCATTCAGTGTATTCATAACTTCAGACGATTTGAGAAAATTGTCTTAGCGAAATACATGGATTTACCAAAATCAGCGAAAGCGTGTTATGAATTACAGTGAAAAAATCAGAAAGCAAGTAGCTGCAGAATTAAAACATTTGAAAAGTGGAGGTGAAAGATTCAGTCTATATTTCGACGAGTAGATATCAACGCCCAATAAGCGATACATGGCTGTCAATGTTCATTTATATAAACAAATTTTGAGCTTAGGACTCGTCCCTATTCATGGAAGTATGACAGCTGAAAATTGTCTTCGTATATTGAAAGAGCGTCTAAGTAAATTTGATATTTCCCTGGAAACTGATATCGTAGCTGCTGTAACCGATGGGCCGAACATTATGATAAAGGTGGGACAGCTTGTTTGCACTGAACAACAACTGTGTCTCGCACATTGGTATCAATTTGGCCACCTGTGATGTGCTATATAAAATAAACAATTATTTTCAAGACAGGCAGCCCTATCTCAGACTCAGATGATACTATAAATGAACCAGCTGTGACTGCTGATTATATGAACGATAGTGATGATGATGGCAATTTAGAAGACTTAGACTGTCCAGAATCAGGTTTAATCTTAATGTCACAAAATGAACTTGCGCGAGAACACATACCAGAGTTAACGAAAGATGAAAACATTAATGAGCTGATAAAGAAAATCCGCAAAGTTGTAGTGTATTTCAAAAGATCACCATTGAAAAATGAAACAGTACATACTTCAAAAATATGTGAAGATTGAACATGAAAAAGAGCTGTCACTTCTTTTGGACTGTAAAACCAGGTGGAATAGTCTTTTGACCATGCTGGAACGATTTTCACTTTTAAAAACCTGCATTCAAAAAGCTCTTGTAGATCTCAATCAATCCAATCCGTTTAGAAGATGCTGATTTTGCCTTGGTAAATAAAATTGTTGATGTGCTGACCCCAATTAAATTAAATTAACAGCAGAAGAAATCTGTCGACAAGAAGCTAATTTATGCACAGCTGATGCCGCTTTGAAATTTCTTATAAAACAATTGTCTAGCAAAAACTCAGCACTCTCCAATAAAATGAAAACATCCTTAGCGGAACTTATAAAGCAACGACGAAATGACGATTTAACTGGTGTGTTGAATTATTTACAAAATCCACGAAAAGATGATGAAAATCAGTTATTATCGGATTTGGAATGGCTTGACTTATTTCCAGTTCCTATACAGGCTTTATCGAGGGCGCAAATAAAGAGTATTGTTAAAAGACTAAATAGTCGAGATGACACGGAACAGAAAGAAAGGTCAGGATCACAAACAGATGATAAGCCAAGGCAACAAACCTCCCAACCCCAATTGACACTAAAGGAAAAGTTACAGCTGGAAATTAATAAGAGCACGAAATTCCCAGATCCTGAAGTACAAAATGAATCGGGGTTGGTAAATAGTATTAGACGCGAAATAAGTCTGTTCGAAAATGGAGGAGTTTGTGGATATCACTTAGAATTAGCATATAAATATCTATTGTCTATTCCTCCAACCAGTGTAGAACCAGAGCGAGCGTTTTCAGCTGCTGCTTATGTTGGCAATAAACTAAGAAGCAGGCTTGGAAGTCAAACATTGGATGCTTTGATATTTCTGCGATTCTATTTTCGAAATTGTAAATAGTTTTTTGTATTGTCTTTTTTGTTCTTTATTTTAGTATATTGTGTATTGTGTTGTGCAACAATATTAATAAATAATTTTTAAGAAATTACTTAAGTTTTGTATTCATTTGAGCCCAATTAGAAACCACAGTCTAATCCCGGGATTACGCTTCAAAAATCCCGTAATCCCGAGATTGAAAAACATGCTTGGGATTGTATTCTCTACTTATTACTCCAGTTCAATAAGAATATATAGCACATTCCGTAGCTTTGTCTTTATTCCTTAATTAAACGTTGCAAACTAGTTACTTCACCGTATCTGGTATACGAGTAAAATAAACTTGGAAAGATCTCACGAAAAATACTTTTTGTTTCAAGACAATACAACGAACAAGTACATACATACATAATTTTAATTCTCAAAAAAATTATTTCACCCACAAAAAGAAATAAGAAATAAAGTATATACATCGGCGCGTTTTTTCTGTATCCCAAGGCACGAATTCCTCAAGTTTATCGCACCCGAACCGGTTTAGGATGAATTGCTATCAACGAACTACCATAGAGGAAGTACAATAGCCGAATCGAGGCACAATGCTTTATATATAACAATAGATCGCATTAAACTTACATAATAAACAAGCATGGAGTCATAATTAATTTCAAATTGCTTCTATTGTACATATTTATTTCGAAGTATCAGACTACAAAAACACCCCTCTGTGAGTGTGTGTGTTCTTGTCTTTTTTTTTCCTGAGCAGTTTCTTAAGTAATCTTGTTTAAATAAAAACAGATACAACATACTATTTTCAAATATTTGTTTAGATAATATATTCATAAAAAATGGTAAATGTTTTGGTTAAAATTGCTTCTAACGGAATTTTTGTTTGGTAGATAAGATATTTATTACATTTATCAGTGCTTTCTAAAATCCAGTATGGAAAAACACTAGACAACAACAAAAACCCGTTTGTCGGGAAATAAAAATAGTGATTATGATGAGCTGAGATTCGCTAATTCCAAGGACGTAGTTTTTCTTGAACATCCTTTAACAAATAAACCAAAACGAGATGATCATCGAGTGACTTTAAGATATCACAGTTAATGAAGTATTAGATATAATTTGAAGATAATAATATAATGAAGCATAGGCCTATCATAGAAATTAGGATACTCAGTGTAGTGTTTTGATTTTAACAAGGCTAGAATCAGTGAGATGATCTTTTGGTTTCCTCTACACAATTGGTATTAACTGTAAACAGCAGTTTGTTTGGCTTTGAGCCACCTACATACACACCATATTTTATCTTGAACTTCTACTTTTACATCGAAGTGTAGTTTCTGTAGCTTTTTTAAGTAAAGGTGCTAAAACTTCTGCCCACCTATACATTGTCAAGTCTAGTAAAATGTTTCGCGATCTTTGTGTGTTAGTTTTACTATGACCATGTTCAACACTATTATGTTTTCCTACTGAAGATGACAACTTAGTTGTTCAAATACGTATATAAGATACGAATATTAACGTGGTAAGTTCATACACCTTCTTTCTTCTCCAATGAAAACAATTAACCAAGACAATCTTCTACCAAAATTATGTGTTGTCTAGAGATATTCATAATTACTTTGTATAATCAAATTTAAATTCTATTTTATATGAAGTCACTTTCTTATTGATTCAAGTGAAAATCAGGCCATATCGTATGTGTATTAAAAGCTGATGACTCATTTAACTTTCTATTTCTCTTCCATATTCAAGGAACGTTATCAGTTTTATGAACTATTGATGTAAATGTCATAGGTGTTTCATTTTATTTAAATTTTCTAGTGCGTCACTGTAAACTGATAACATTCATTGTCGCAGTGGATTGTCTTCTAAATATTTCTAAAAAATCTAAAATCCAGTTGTTTATTTAACTTTGAGTTAAAATTAATTTTATTACGTATAGGTCTGAGTTGAAATCCATTTTTAAAAAGTGAATTGTCATGTGGAAAAAAAAAACTTATTTTTCATGGATTTTTCTTACATATATTACGCAATCCACTTTAATTGTTTGGAAAAAGGACTTTTATTGCGTAATACTTTACAATTTTTTGGGATTAGATGTCAGTGAACGCTTTATTTGATATTTTCGTGCACTATCTATAATTGAAACGTTAAATACTGTTTTATTAACACATAAATTCGCTAAAGTATAATTCAGAAAATATAAATGTCGTTTAGCAGTGAATAACCTTCTCGAAAGCCTTGAAAATTATCTGATTTTCTAAAGTGATTCTATTACGACGTATAAGATATGATTCCAGAAAATATGTCAAACTAAAAAATATTTAAAAAGATTCATATATATATATATATATATATATATATATATATATATATATATATATAGGGTGAATCAATAGATTTTTGACCCATATAATTATTGAAGAGAATATGCAATAAACTACAATAGAAATTTTAAATGGTTATTATATAAATATTTATATATACAAAAGGGAACTACGAACACGGATTAATATACAGGCTGTCCACGGATTTGGTGCACAAGGGGAAAAACTTTTTTATTCGTAATTATTCTGTGTGAAAGTTTTTGCTTGACTTAAAACCACTAGAATCACATTGAAATGATTACATTCTGCATATAAATGCTGAAAACGTGTTTGCTTAATTTCAAAAATTTAACAAGTTCAAATTACTGTTGAAAATCTCATTGCCTTGAAATGCGGATGACATTTAATTATTTTTCAGTTTCAGTGACATGACATTTGCAATCATAAACGACCACGAATATGCTTACATTGCAATAACGAATTTATTTGATTAATTGTTATGGAATTGGTGTATTTCATCAATTCATTAATATCGCTATTAATACTTGGGGGGAAAGAACAAAGCGAAAAAACAATACGATGAAGATGGCGCATTAACTGTTCTAGCTATGGGATCTGTACTAGAAGATCCAAAAATATCACTACGCAAGAGTGCTGCGGAGTTGGGTGTAAACAAGAGCTTACTGCAAAAAATGGTTTAAGGAAAACAAGATTCATCCATACAAACCCAAATTTATTCACACTCTGGATCCCGGGGGCGAGGTGTTTAGATTAGAATTTTGTACTTGGGTTGGAGAAAATGTGGATGGTCAATTTTTCCATCATAAAATTTTGTTTTCGGATGAAGTTACTTTTACCACTAATGGTTATATGTCATCCCAAAATTGCAGATATTGCGCAGAAGCAAATTCGTATTAATCGGAAAAATCAGCGTTATAAGATAGTAAATGTGACGTGGAATTTTTTTCAATAAAAATTTTGGTCCTTTTTTTTCTAAAACAATTTAAATCAACACAATTATTTGGATATGTTACAAAATTTTGTTTTACCATCGTTCGAGGATATTAACAGAGATGATGTTGTCTACTTTCAAGAGGATGGATGCCCTGCGCATTCAACCAATTTAATTAAAAACTGTCTTGACGATCACTTTCCTGAAAGATGGATCGGTCGTTTTGGACCCATTCATTGGCCAGCTCGCTCGCCCGGTTTAACGCCGATGGATTTTTATTTTAGGGGGCACGTTAAACAAAAAGTATAAGAGGATAATAATTTTGGTGCGAATTTGGAAGCATTAAAAAATAAGTAAATGGGATTTAAGTAAAACACTTATACTAATTTCCAGTATATTGGTGTATATACTGGAAATTAGTATAAGTGTTTTACTTAAATCCCATTTACATATTATGGATTTCCAGCAAGTATCGGCCGATTCAATTAAATTTATTAAAAAATAAAATACGAACAGTAATAAGTGAGATTGATGTAAGAACATTTAGGAACCACAGAAAATTTAGGTATAGAGTCGTAAAGTGTGTGGAAATAAGTGGAGGTTACGTTGAATAAATTATTCGTTGTTATTTATCACATTCGAATTTATATACATTAGGAAATATTCCATAAAATCCTATATTTACAATAAAAAGAATTTGTTTTAGTTAACCAGTTTATTATAAAATTATTTTATATCCAGAAATGTTTATAATAAAAAATAAAATAGTTTAAAAAAATTTATCCACGTTCTCTGTTGTACAAGTTTGCACCAAATTCATGGACACACTGTGTAACATCTCCAACAACGCTATTGTATGAGTAGTGGAGAAAGCTGTTTATGGCAACGATTGTATGAATGTGAAGAATATTCGCCAACGAGTTTGACGTGCAAAACTCTGACATAGATGCGAAGTGAAGGTTTTTGACGAAAAGTGATCAGGTCAACCAGTATCAGTGACGCAGGATGGGAATGAAAGGTAAGTGATTGCACTGATTCAAGGAAATCTCCGGATAGCACAAAAACAAATTGCTCGGAAAATAGGTATTAATCAAATTAGTCAAAGCATTTTTCGCGAAGTAATGTAAATGTAAATATGCTTTCTACACATTACGACGCTAATTTATTCGAATTTTGTATAGAAAAAAATTCGCCCTTAAGTAGGATTCGAACCCACGTGCATGGCTTGCCGGACCATCGCTTTAACCACTAAGCTATCAAAGGCAGTGATTTCTAATTTTTGTGGGGATGCCTTGAGATACATCCAGGAAACAGATGATATATATCTTACCCGTAGCAGGCCGTTGTGCAAATTTGTTGCATTTTTCGCGACGTAAATATACTTTCTACATATTACGGCGAAAAAAAGGCACCCCACAAAGATTCGAAATCACTGCCTTTGATAGCTTAGTGGCTAAAGCGATGGTCCGGCAAGCCATGTACGTGGGTTCGAATCCTACTCAGGGCGATTTTTTTTCTATAAAAAATTCAAATAAATTAGCGTCGTAATATGTAGAAAGCATATTTACAGTTCAGTACATTTTTCAGAAATTTAAATTACAGAAAAATTTGCGCCAGATGAGTCCCGCGACATTTAACGGATGTCGAAGAAAAACATTTGTCAAGAGCTTCCTAACCAGTATCGACGTCAAGGAAATGATTTTCACATGAACATCACCACCGAGGATGAATCTTGGGTTCATCATTATGACCCCGAAAACAAGCGGCAATCAATAAATAATCTTGATTCTCCACGTGTACGAAAATTCAATAGACCTAGTGGAATAAGATCTATACCTACTTCAAGTAATCTAATCTAACCAAAGATTTGTTTTATTTAAGGCGCCACAAAGATTTTCTCTTTTATTTTGCCCATTGAAGTACAGAAAATTGTAATCTTTAGAGAATTATGTTGATATAATAGGTGACTATCATTTTATATAGAGAATCGAAAATGTTACAAATAACGCACATATTGTAATATTTACATATTTAACGAAATGTATAGTAGCCCAATTCATATAAAACATATCGAGTACAAAATAATTTTTCAAGTATATGCAGATTTAATTAACGACGAGATCGTTTTGTGTTTGTTTGATTTTAGTAATACAAAACAAGAACACATCACCATAAACATTCATTAAAACACGTAATTGCAAAATTGTATCGGCTTTATATACTTAAATTAATTATGATCAGCCTTTGTTTTTCTACATTATTATTCGCTACCTATGCATTCGCCACGACCGTGATTCTCTATAAGAGAACATTGTTTAGTCACAAAATGCGCACTGCTTGACGTCAGAAAAACGTCGAAGTTGTGATACATAAAATAGATGTATTCGAGTGTTGATAAGGTAGGATTTATATTCCAAGAACAATAGACTTTTTACTACTATAAAATAAATATTGTTATTAGTACTATAAAAAGTTCTTATAATTTCCTGCAATAAGTTGTTCAAAATGTGTCATAAAAATCGTAAGTGGGGATCAGATGTAATGTAGATATTTATTTAAGATAAAATGATTTAGATAAATTAATATAGTATTTTATTAATAATACTGCATACATAAACTGTCGTATAAGGGCAGGTTCGATAATACGATATAATTTACTTTAACCCCTTTTCATCTTCTAAATAAGGAACTGAAAAAATTAAAAATCTCCTGAAAGTAAATACATATCTAGAAAGTAGAAAAATATGTATATAGATGTCAACCAGTGAATCAAATAGAGTTTATTAATGAAACCACAACCTATTACCATATAATTTACCGACTGTCATTCATTAATGTACATTCAAAAAATCTTAATTGAAGTTTGAAACAAACGACTTTGGTACGTTTGTTAAAATACTATATTTTTTATTGATACCATCTGTTTTTGCTTCAGTTGGCGTGAAACCTTCAGAATATCACAACGAAGTATTTAATTATAATTAAATACTTCGAGATTCTGAGATTCCGAATACTCTTAGTAATGGTGCTCTTTCGTTTTCGACAATTAAAAACAGAATCTGCAAACGTGGTCGGTACAACGATTTTAGATTATAAGCATCCTGGTAGACCAAAATCGACCACAACCGATATACAAGCTTTCGATGCAGCGTTGAATGATCGTCGTGTCAATGTGGAGAAAACGTAAGAAACATTTTCCACAAGCATTTACATAAGAATAATTTCGGTCAGATGGCTATCGCGATCACTAGCAATCGACCAAAAACGTTAATGACTGAACATTATTTAAACAGTAAAATTAATATATAATGAAAGAGATATGCAAAATACATATCCGTCACTGTAAACATGGACAAACACCTCGTATTTTTAGCATTTACTTCTGTTCAATAGAAATGCTAAAAATACGAGGTGTTTGTCCATGTTTACAGTGACGGATATGTATTTTGCATATCTGTTTCATTATATAACAACTGCGTAATACGGCAAAAACGTATTGATAAATATCCTTTTTTTGTAGTAAAATTAATGGTTAAAATCTTCACTTTTTTAATACGTAATTGTAAAACGACTTTCGTTTTTAAATATTTTTGATTTCATAAAAAAAAACGAAATTTTGGAATAAATAACTATAAAGAGATCTGCTATTACTGAAAACGATGATTTCCTTGCTGTTGCCATAAAAAGAATTTAAGAAATATGTGACATATTTTTGACATTCATTGAATCGTTCTAGAGCTACGTGTGTTTGTGAGTGTATACCAGGGGTGGCCAAACTTTTGACCTCTGAGGTCTACTTGTGTTCAAAAATGTTTCTTGCGGGCGACTCTAAGGTAGAGTTTACAAGAGAGAAATAAAACATTTTAGCGATAAGTTAGTAAGTATTTTTCTATTATATACGTTGAAAACAAAATACATAATGTTCATTCTGTATTAGGTTTTTGGGTGGATATTTGGCACTGCATATTCTCCACAAGTTTATTATATTGAGGAGTGTAAGAAGTAACTGCGATGCGCAAACAGGAAGTTAAGTGGGCATCTGTTAAATGAGAACGATGTTTGGTTTTTATTGTATTCATAGTAGAAAATGTCAATTCGCAAAGATAGGTGGAACCGAAAAACGAAGTCAAATATAAGGCAACCTTTCTTAGGCATGGGAACTTTTCTTTGTAAATCAGTTTCCAAAAATCAGTATTACTGCCAAATGCTCTTGCTTTCAGAAATATGTCGCATCTCACTTTAATTATTTCTTCTTCCACCACAACAGATTCAGAATCAGTTAACTTGCCGATTTTTGCAGTCAAGCTGTGAAGGTCATTGCTTTCATTAAAAGGGAATGTCATGAAACTTAGCACTTCTTCGAGAGCGAAGAAATCCAAAAACCTTCTTTCGAACTCCAGGTGCAAGTTCTCCAGCTGTCTGGCGAAAGTTTCAAAGTCCCGATTTGAGTTGTGCGTGCATTCTTCTTCCATGTTTTTATCGTTTCTTAGTTCACCTCGTCTTAATTGAGATGCATGCACTTGAATTTGACTTTTAAATGTTTTAATCAAAGTTGTCATATCAATCACATTCCTGTCTTTTCCTTGAAGATTTAAGTTCAACTGATTGAGTTTCTCCGTTATATCACAAAGAAAGGCGAGCTTCATGAGCCATTTTTCATCTTCAAGCTCAGGTACATTTTCTTCTTTCGAATGGATGAATGTTTTGATTTCTGGCAGTAATTGGCGAAACCTCTTCAAAAAAGCACCACGGCTAAGCCACCTAACATTGTATGTAGCAAAAGATCTGAGTGTTCGGCTTCAGTCTCTTCAAGTAAAGCTCGAAATTAACGCCTTTGCAAACTTCTGGCTCGAATAGAATTAACTATTTTAAAGGCAATTTTCATGATAATATCCGAGTCAAGAATTTTAGAGCACAAAACTTGCTGGTGTATGATGCAGTGATAGTTGGTGAAACTTGGAATGTTGTCATCATTTTTACACAATGAAATAAAACCAACTCTTTGTCCCAGCATAGCGGGTGCTCCATCTGTGGTAATAGCAACTATTTTGTGAATCGGAAACTCAGTTTTTTCTACAAAATCTTTCAAAGATATGTAGATATCCTCACCTCTTGTTTGCCCCTTCAATGGAATCATCGTCAATAATTATTCTTTTGACGTCATATCTTCAAAAACTAGACGCACGAAAATGCACAATTCAGCAATGTCCGTCACATCGGTGGATTCATCGAACTGTAGTGACAAAAAACTACATTTTTGCAAGTCTTCCTTAAGCAATTGTTCCAAATTTCCACTTAAGGCTTCACTTCGTCGCATCACAGTGTTTCGTGACAGAGAAATGGCATTTATGACTGAAATAATTTCTTTCTTATTTTTAAAGTCATTAAACAGTACATCTCCAGCTCTCTGCATGGCTTCCTTGATCATTTCTCCATCTTCAAAAGGTTTCTTTCGTTTTATCAATATTTCCGTAACAGCAAATGACGCCAGTGTAGCAGCTTTTGATTTCAAGTCTGGTTTCGTAAAAAAATATTGTTGCGCACTTAAGCTGCTTTTTAATTCTCGTACTTTTACCTTCCGAATTTCACTGCCAAATGGAAAATCCGTGGCGTATTTGGAATGTGTAGTTTTAAAGTGCCTTTCCACATTTGCTCTTTTCGGTAATGCTACACTTGAATTACAAATTAGGCACACACATTTATCGTTGACCATAACGAAAAAAAATTCCTCTTCCCACTCACTGTGATAATGGTAAGTCTTACTTTTTTTTACACTTGAACCAGATGGCACACTCATTTTGATTAAATAAAAGTCACGAACTCACAAAGGTCCCTACGTTACTTAGTATTGTTACGCCGCTGCCTGACGAATTTCACGCGAGGACCGAACGAACGAACGATGTCGACCGAGAGTTCGGTATTCACAGTCACAACGCATACGTCTGTCCAAACGCACTCAGTCCAGGACTCTTCACGCACTTTTTATCGTTTCGTATCGCTTCTGAATTCAAACTGACTGGCTGTGGCTTCCGCCAGCTATTTATATTATATGATGGGATTAGCGACATCTAGAAATTTCGAGAAACAACTCGCGAACCCACACAGCGTTCGCTCGCTCGTCTTCACGAATCTTCCATCGCCGCCGTCGATATTGTTCTAGGCAAGTTAGTACTACCTAGTGAAACTAGATGGCGGAACTTACACTGCGCTACGACCAAAGCGCGTGGGTAGTTATTGGCGCGAATACACTTGATTTTTTTTGGTCTTCTTTTTCAGTTTATTTCTTTATCTCTTGGGGGCTACCTAAATCGCCTTCGCGGTAGACCGGTAGACCGCGGTCGACCTCTTGGCCACCCCTGGTGTATACAATATATTTTAAATTCATAAGTTAATGGTTAAGACAATTTCTACAAGATGATATCAATGATATGTCTATATTTATGTGATGAACTTCAAAACTAATAATAAACTGGCACGTGTAAGTTACGGCATGTGTTAAATTTCTAAATTAACTTCTATAAATATAGTAAAAATGACGCGCAGAAGATATTTGTTTATTTATTTCTTCTACCAAAAACTATAGTAGTATCATTTACGCATTACACATTTACTCGGATATTGTATAAATAGAGAGCAAAAGTCATTTATACTTAAAACAAAAGGACAAGACTGAAACATAAAGACATAAAACATTGTTTAAATCTACATGTCACAATGAAAATTATGCATTTTGCTGTGTACATGTTGCCGAAATCCATATGATTATTAAGTAAAAGGTCGGTATATTTATATTTCGAAATTTCCATGGCTTCGAGTAAATTTGATTTTTGCGATTTATTTTCTGTGTTAAATTTTGAAGATATAATTAAAATTATGGGCTACTTCTCTCAGATATATTACATAATGTGAGTCATTCTTATTATTAATATAACTTCGTTCATGTTCTTTGATTCTTTTAGAAAAAGATCTACCTGCCAGGTCTATATCAAATTTGAGCACTGAAAAAATCTAGAATAGCTACATTTCTAAAGAAAAAAATAAATTAGTTTTCATTTGACAGCTACTTTTTAATGTTTTGCGAGTTAATTACACTAATAGTTAGTTACTTATCATAATTTAAAGATTTTGTGTTCACCCAAAAATGAATTTGACTTGAATTTAAAATGTTTTTTTTATTTCATTGTCTGAGTTTTCAAGGGCTCCCTCCAACTATAATAATAATAATAATAATAATAATAATAATAATAATAATAATAATAATATTTATTAGTGCCCTATATAGAGAACACAATAAAAGGCTTATCATTTAAAAACTATTACACAATCTTGTCGAAAATCAATTGCTACATCCTGCATGTAGCTATTGATTTGATATAAATGCAAAAAATTTATAAATAACCAGCAATTAATAGTTAATGACGCTTGGGTGGTCTAAATACAGACACACATCAAATAAACATAAACATAAAAACAACATACATGACTTGCATGATAATTACAGCAACAATTTATTTAATAAGGCTTAGTGAGATATTAAGGAGTATGGAAAATTCCGTATATGTAGATATATGTATGTACATTTGCATGTGGCAGGTCGTGGATACAAATATATAGTACGCGGCCAAAAAAATAAGTGTTTAGACAAATTATTAACGTTATTTTTCTCTTATTAAGTTAGAATCTACCGCATGTGTCAAATACCATTAGGCATAGGGAATACGTATTAGTACATACGATGTATATATACATATATGGAAAAGCCGATCCAATGCCGGCGAAGACCGCGACGGCCGGCAACGATTGTCTCCGATTGTTTCGCAAATACAAGTTAGCAGTAATCATTTGACCATCGACATAGGTACTTGTAATGCGTTCTAAAATAACATTTACGAATTGCAAGGGATTTGCTTTTCTTATTTCTTTCAGTAGATGCAGGAAATTTTTAAGCTGCGGTGCGTCGCATAAACAAAAACGTAATTCTAATAAAATTAAAGAATAATCCTATTAAAAAAAATAAAAAAGAATTCCAAAAATTATAATAAATTATACAAGAGGTTAAAAAATTCCTCCTTGCACAGCAAGACATTGTCCTAGGCGGTCGTAGAAATTAGCTCTTACATTTGCTAACATGTCGGCAGTTAATGAATTCGCAACCTCAGTTATTTTTTCTCTCAAGGCAACTACATTTTCTGCTCTACCAGCTTCATGAGTACAAACAATATTTTTTAGATATCCCCACAAAAAGAAATCATTTGGAGATAGATCAGGAGATCGCGGGGGCCATTTAATGTTTCCTGTTCCAGTAATAAGACGATCAGGAAAAGTATTTCCTAGAAATTCCTTTACCCTCACTGCATTATGTGCTGGACAGCCATCATGTTGAAACCAAACGATTTCCTGATTTATTCCAATGTTTTGAATGGCGGGAAGTATTTGATTTTTCAGTGATTCGACTTGTCGGCATTTAATATACCATCAATAAAATAGGGGCCTATAGAATGGTCACCTAAAATACCTGCAAAAACGTTTAGTTTTTAAGGATACTGAGTGCGATTTGCAAAATGCCGGTGTTGATTTTCCGAAGCCCAATTTCGAAGAACAGAGGGATTGTGCTTTCCGGGTAATGGAAAAGTTGATTAATCGGTGAAGAGAATATTTTTAACGAAATTTTCATCTCGATGTATCTTTTCCATAACGTCTTGACAAAACTCCATTCTCCGAAAATTGTCCTCGGGAAATATTTCTTGAGTTTTCAAATATTTGAAACATTTTAAACCATTACGTTTCCAAATACGTGAAATAGTTGTGTTACTTGTACCCAATTCCTCGGCAGCACTCCTAGTAGATCTCGTGTTATCAATTTCCACAATATTACAAATTAATACATCCCGCCGTTCTCTTTCCTCAATTTTTTGTGGTGATACCTCTCTTGGTTTGCATTTCGTACAGTTATTGAGACAGAAACAAGTTTCAAATTTATTTATAATATTATAAATTGTTTGTCTGCAAGGTACAGAACGGTCTGCAAAAGTCAGCGCAAACAAATTCATGCACTCCATTGCAGACTTGCCAGCATAAAACCATTTTACTAACTGAAGCTTTTCAGTGGGTGTATAAAGAGCCATTATACATTAATTTTATTGTACGCTTTCAAACTGTAACGGCCGCAGCTAGACTGAATGTAAAATTTCCAGTCAATCGGTATCGGAGACAATCGTCAGTCGTCGCGGTCTTTGCTGGCATTGGACTGGCTTTCTCATGTACGTATACATTGTATGTACTCATACGTTGATTCTCTATGCCTAATGATTAATGATATTTAACACATACGGTATATGCAGAAGTATCTGACGATTATCAAAATGGTTTTAATCAATTAAACGCTAATTTTACAGGTTTACATCATATTAGGTCGTACTCATTCACTTATCTTTGGCTCGCTACCTAGACTTGTTTTTATATTGTATTAATAACTTTATTATAATATTTACGTAGGTAAGCCTTTCACATTTATTGTAAAATAAACCTTCCAATTATAATAAAAATGCATATGAATTTATACAACAATAAATAACATGGATTACCATGTAATTAACAATCCGCATTATACGTATGTAAGGTTATTGGAAAATTCCTCTGCGGAAATTATAATATAAAAATATTGATACACGATTTCAAAAAATCGGATACCGAAATAAATTTAAATAAAGTAAATAGTATTATCTCGTTCTTTTTTAATAAATGATATTAAGGCACATTGAAATTAATTACGCGGCCAGGTGTGAACTAGGTTTGAATTTATATAACTGTTATGTGAAGATACATAGTTATAATTCATTAATTTTTTTCCTTTTCTATCACGTACAGATGCTAAAACAGTCTACTCACATTTTTTTTTAAATTTTAATATATTGCACAATTATGTAATTTGTTCTGACATTTATTAATTTTTGTAACTTAAGGCGGCTTTACACGGTCAAATAAATTCATGAATTTTGTGACTATGAATTTATTGAAACGTGTAATACTCAAAACTGTCGTGAATATCTTGACGACAATAAATTTATGAAGAAATTCACGAATTAGAACCAGCTCTAATTTTTCAATTTTTTGGGGAATTATGGTTACATTTTGGTTTGAAAGTTAATGCCAACTTTGGATGTAATGTAATAGTTGTGTTATTAGAGGTTATCGTAAGAATTAGAGGTTATATAAGTATTAGTGGTTATCGTTATAAAATAGAAAATAGATCAACTGACGATAGTAAAGGCATATAATAATTAGTCTACATTTTCATTCTACAAAAATCAACGTACGTTTGACATAACCTACTCAACTTATGAATACAATCACAAACAGGTTGGTAGTAAGAAAAGTCACTATTTTATGGGTCGCATTAACTGGATAACTTCAATAAAATATTTGATCATAGTTGCCATACTTATTGATTTTTCGAACGTTTTGGTGATCTGGTGAAAACTTTTCATTTTAATATAAAATCTGGTGAAATTTCAAAAAATATGATAATTTGATGAAATATCTGGTGAATTTTGAAGGGTATTAATTTTCAGAAAGATATATATACAGTAGAATCCGCTTATAATGGATTTCAGGGGACTAAGCAAAACAGTCCATTATAGGAGAGTGTTCATCTCATCAGAATAATTACTACATAATAAAATTTATATATTTCCACGTTTTTATTAAAAAAAGATAATTCACAGCATCTAAAAGAGTTACAGCTCCTGTAACACCTTTTTCCTGAAGTGCCATAATTTGCGTCAACATTTGTTTTCTATAAACTTGTTTCAGAGACCGAATGACACCTTGGTCCATAGGTTGCAACACTGACGTAGCATTAGATGGAAAGAAATGTAGCTTAATGTGATGAAGTTCAACATTTGGATGAGCAGGACAGTTATCAACCAGCAATAATATTTTGCGTCTTTGTTGTGTAAGCTCTCTGTCCCATTTCTTCAAATAATCAATAAAGATTTGTGAAGTCATCCATGCTTTTTTATTAGCACAATAATCTACAGGTAATGTTTTTACATTTTTAAAACATCTAGGGTTTAGAAACTTTCCTAAAAGAGAACAGACAGGTATGAAGTAGGTACAGGTTACATTATTGTAAAAAGACCTATACACTTACCAATAATAAATAGTTTTCGTTTTTCAGTACCGGAAGCATTAGCACAAACCATCGCTGTTATCCTTTCTTTTGACATTTTACCCCCTGCACAGGTTTCCCTTTTTATTTTATAGGTCTTATCTGGCATCATTCGGTAGAAAATCCCTGTTTCATCAG
This sequence comes from Melolontha melolontha, assembly GCA_935421215.2. NCBI lineage: Eukaryota > Metazoa > Arthropoda > Insecta > Coleoptera > Scarabaeidae > Melolontha > Melolontha melolontha. The sequence goes on along the minus strand of OW285239.1, from coordinate 1,298,755 downwards.
CATTAAAAACGTCGTTCAAGGAGTAATCTTTACTTATAGCAGGCCAAACTTTAGAAATCCAATTATCAGTTACATTTCTGTCCACTGAAGCTGACTCACCACAAACTTTTCCAAAAACAATATTGTGTCTTTTTTTAAATCTATCCAGCCACCCTGAACTGCATTTAAAATCATCTTGAATCATTTTTCCGAATTCCTCAGCTTTCATTTGTAGCATTGGGCCACTTACGGGAAAATTATTCGCTCTTGTTTGCAAGAACCATTGAAATAACAAGTCATCTACTTGCGGGTGTGTAGAAGACCGTATTTTCTTCTTTTTATCATTGATTTTCCAATTACAATTTTTTATTTTGTCGCGGTTCTTCCATATGTTCGAAACAGTAGATTTCTTCAGCTTCATGGTCGTACAAATATCTGCTTGGGTCATTCCTTTCTCAATTTCACTTATTATCGTAAACTTTTCATGCATTGTAAAGGCACGTTTTTTACCTTTTTCAGACATTTTCACGACCAAATCTTTACAGCGAGGCACACTTGTCAATCGCGCGTCTCAGCTTCTGTTCGATTGCGTCATATAATTCGGGAAAGTACCCAATCGCTCCGCTTGTAATGGACATAATAACGAATTTAGGTTCATTATAAGCGAAAGTCTATTATAAGCGAGTTCATTTCAACCGAGGATTTTACACGTGTTTGTGCCGGAACTTTAAAAAAGTGTACATTATAGCAGGGTTTCCATTATAAGGGAGTTCATTATAGGTGGATTCCACTATATTTATATATACATATATTTGTGCAATCGAAAACCCGATGTGTCCATTTATTTATTTTGGTTATAGTAACGTACTATTCAGAATGATTAATGATTAGATCATCAGTAGTCAGTAGGTCATATTGTGTTTATATTTCGTAAAAATTTATAAACATTCATAATGACAATGAATGACATATTACGCACTTACGGAATGTATTGGAACAAAAGGTCCAACAAGAAAATTTGTTTTATTTTAATTGGTACTACGTAATTTCTTACATACATACTTTGAACTATAGAAACACGAAACAAATTTGTATTGATGACCTCTATTAACTAAGAGGGAAATTAAAATTATAATACATATACTCGTATTTAAAGCAACAACGTAAGGTATTTCTGTGTTCAAAGCCGCCAAATTCGTATATAAACATAGAGGTTCTCCGTTATACCTATTCATCTACGATTTCTTTGAGATGTGCACGTTTTATGTATACCGATCGGTCCAACTCGCAACGGGCCATAGGCAACAATATACGTATGGAACGTAATGCGATGTGGCAACGTGTGTACGATGCCTATATTGAGTGACTTTCTTAAAATTTAAATTTATTTTGCAGAATTATTGATTTTTTTACTTTTATCTTTTAGAAAACGTTATTGTTTTTTTATTACTTAAAATTACTTTATATGAAAAATAGTATACCATAAAAGTGTAAACAAAGACAGTATACATTGAAACGAATATTCATTCAATTGTATTGTCATGAAATTAAATTTGTCAATCGTTGTTAAATTTGTTAGAATGAATAGATATTTATATTTATCGGAAAATACTAATACTTAAAGCAAACAAATAAGGTGTAGTGTTTTGTTATAGGAATGTATAATATCCATTTCTTAATATGCTCATATTTGTATTATTTCAACTTATACTTCGGTCGATACATACCGACTTCCTTCAAACCAGGAGGAAGCTACAGTTGTAATTAAACTATACTTCCTTTTTTTTATTACCTACGGATATTCACAATTCCAAAATACGTTACAATTTTGCTTATTTTAGATTGTAATTAGCTGAATGCTGTTGCAAAACTGATCTCTGCATTTTTAAAAATGCCAGAATAAAATTAACCCCTGCCCTTATTATAATTTTACAAAGGAACAGACACGTACTTCAATTTCTACGAAAAACTAAGCCTACAGTTCATGTATAATACAGTGATAATGAAGACTGGAGCGTTTGTCGACCTACGAAGTTGTACTTTTAGTACTTTACTTGTTTATTGTTAATAAAAGGCTGATGGAAATATTACGTGAGATTTTGGTATCTGTATTATAATAACATCACGATAATAGTAGAAATACAAATATGAGCATATTACGAAAGCATCAGCTGCATAATCAATATGCAGGAAGAAATGGATATTATACATTCCTATAACAAAACACTACACCTTATTTGTTTGCTTTAAGTATTAGTATTTTCCGATAAATATAAATATCTATTCATTCTAACAAATTTAACAACGATTGACAAATTCAATTTCATGACAATACAATTGAATGAATATTCGTTTCAATGTATACTGTCTTTGTTTACACTTTTATGGTATACTATTTTTCATATAAAGTAATTTTAAGTAATAAAAAAACAATAACGTTTTCTAAAAGATAAAAGTAAAAAAATCAATAATTCTGCAAAATAAATTTAAATTTTAAGAAAGTCACTCAATATAGGCATCGCACACACGTTGCCACATCGCATTACGTTTCATACGTATATTGTTGCCTATGGCCCGTTGCGAGTTGGACCTATCGGTATAGTATGCAGTATAATTATTTTTTGAATTATCTTGTAATAATATTACCTTTTAGAATTTAAAATTATATCTTAATAATATTGATTTTTTGGTACAGTGTTAAGGTACAGGTAAACAATGGTACCTAATTGTTTTGATTATCATATTCCAGATTAAGTTTTGAATAAGCATTGTGCAGCAATGTATTATAATAGTGATTTATAAAATGTGTGTTTTGTTATTATTAGGTATATATTTATTTTATCATGTAACCTACCTATTTTATAGTTTCAATATTTTAAAATGTAGTTCACATGAAATATCTAAACTTCAAATTTTTTACGTCATTTTATAATATTTTTTAAATTATTTTTATTAGGTATCTAATTTAGTAAATTTAAAATTTTAAATATTTTTATAAGAAATCTGATGAAATATGGGTAAAATCTAGAAACTTTTCGATGAATAGATTCTAATGAAATCTGACAACTTTTTGAAGAAACATCTGGCGAATTTCTAATTATTCACCTGGCAACCCTGTATTTGATCGTGTAATACACGGATGCATTTTCAAATTCCTGAACTTCATGAATTTCTTCTTGAACAAATTCATAAATTTCTTTGACCGTGTAAAGCTGTCTTAATACATATTTTTAAAATAAAGTAATGATTATGTCTAATAACAATCTGTTTTACTGATGTATTAGACATACACGCTATCCACAATGATTGTAATAAAAAAAAGTTGATTTCATTAATACCTGCATCCAATTATTGTACCTAGAAGAGGTCTAGGCTCCGGGATCAAAAAAAATATTACATTCAAATTTAGTGTATACGGAAGGAATTTTCTACTATAATTTCACATCGCGCTGGATTTAATGCAACAATTTCTTAAAGCTTTAAATAAACACGGTACGTGTGACAAGTTCCCATGCGACACTTCGAAATGTTTTTGTTAGAGTAGATATCCAAAGCTACTGGCGTACAAAAATTTTAAAAGTTAACTGACAGTCTGAAAATAAACATGAAGACAGTATTTAAAACAATTACTCAATCATTTTTGAGCAATTACAAGAGTTGTGATTCTCAGATAAAATTATTGTAGAAGATATGCTAGGAAAATTTGAAAATTAAGATGTATGAGCCGTAAAATTTATTTTTTATTTTGATATCTGGAGCCTTTTGCTGAAAATCTGGAATGACGTGAGCGAAGAATGAAAAAAGATTTCATCAAGACATCAAAAGAAGACATCAAAGGTGTCGTAACATCAATGTAAAAACGTAATTTAAGGGGACAGATGTATAAAGTTTACAGTAAAAACTTGTATTTCAAAATGAATATTATTTTTAATAGCCTCTTATTAAATTTTGAAACCAACGAGATTGACAACGATACAGTTATTTAATTGCTTACCCAATTGTTTGAAAACCTTACGTGATGGAAAGATATTCCTGCTATTTAATTTATAATACGGACTTCATATTATGATAAAGAATTCAAATCGGACGAAAATTAAAAAAAAAATTATTGACCTATGTTACTAGATTAAAATTAGAATTTAGAAATATGAAAATAGCTTATCGTTCGCTTATTTTTCAAATAAACAAAGACATAATCTATCTATCGTATTTATAACATTCATTTTGTACATCCAAACCATACACTACTTTCTCTTATTAGTTATAGCTGTGAATTGAATCGAATTGTGTTATGCAAGCGACGCCCGCCCACACGGTGTTTGGAGAAACGTTTCTTATTTAAATATTGAGGGAAAAAAATTGCAGCTTAATAATTACAGTGATTAATGATGTTGCTTTAAAATTCATTTGATTTAAGCATTAAATTAATAGAATATCAATAAAAATTATTTAGAACAAAATTAGACGATTATCTATGTGGATGAAAGTGGATATAAACAATATTATCTTGTCAACAGCTGTAATAGTACATTATATACCGCGGGACTGAAGTAGTACATTTAATCCTGAAGGTAAAGTTTATGGCCCGACCGCAGGGAGGGCCATAATTTACCTGAAGGATTAAATGTACTTCAGTCGCAAGGTATATACGATACTTTTCGTACTTCCGGTATGATTTTATTAATTATTTCAATAATTTCAATCAGTTTTTTCTCTCTTCAACTCATTTAATAAACTGTCTTTGAAATAAGTTACCATAGTAACAATGCGTTGTGACAATTATAATTTAGAAACATTGTCATTACTAGTGTCATTGTAAAGAAACATTGTTATTGATAATTATTGGTATCATGAGTGAAGAAGGTGTATCTGATATTGATAAAAGAGCAGCCGAAGTAGGTGAAGAATTGTTACCACCGAAATCTAGAAAACTATACGAGCAGCAGTACGATGCTTTTAAAAAGTGGTGCCGCTTAAAAAATGTGAGACAACCTACTGAAAATGCGCTGTTAGTCTACTTCAATGATAAATCAAAAGCGGTTTGTGCCTCAACTCTCTGGGCACATTACTCAATGCTGAAATCGGTTATTAACATTAGAGAAGATATTGATATAAGTAAATTTCCAAAATTATTAGCTTTTTTGAAGAGAAGAAATGAGGGATTTAAGCCAAAGAAGTCAAGAATTCTCACGTCTGAGCAGGTAGATCAGTTCTTACGGGAGGCTCCGGATGATAAATATTTAATGCTTAAGGTAAATTTGGAAATTTGTTTATATTCAGAAATTTTAAGAAATCAATTTTTTTGTAGGTTGCACTTATTTTGGGCGTTGCGGGAGCTTGTCGTGGAAAAGAGTTGGTTGATTTAGAAATCGACGATGTGAGAGATTTGGGCGATTCCTTCCTAATTGCGATTAGAAACACCAAAAATAAAATTGACCGAAATTTTGTGATCAAAAATTCAGAAAACAGTGCCATCAGTTTTGTGGCGATATTTCGGAAATATGTGGCATTGCGAAAGACAGGGACACCTCATTCAAAATTTTTTGTTCAATACATCAACAAAGAATGTACTACGAGAGTAGTAGGAAAAAACATGTTTGGTACATTTCCACGGCAAATAGCAGCTTTCTTGAAATTAGAAAATGCGACGTCTTATACGGGACATTGTTTTAGACGCACATCTGCGTCTTTGTTAGCTGATTCGGGAGCAACAATAGACCTGCTGAAGAGACATGGAGGATGGAAATCCTCCAACGTGGCCGAGGGATATATTGAATCGTCTATTAAAAATAAACAAAAAATTTCAGATAAAATATTTGGTCAAGTCGCCGATTCGTCCACTATAGTTATGCCACAGTCCTCATTCTCGCTTCCTGTTTCCGCAGGATCTTCGAAACAAACACCAGTTCAATATGAAAAGGACCTATCTGTTACTCGTCAGTTACCTGCTGCATTAACCCAGGAAAGACTGGTCAATATGACGAACTGTCACAATATTAATTTGAATATTAACGTTAATTACCATTCTAATTAATTATATTTTTCAATAAAATATCCCTTAAATTCGTTTGTTTTTGATTTAATCGTTCCGGGAGTTTCGTCAATATTTAATCCCGGAGGGATTAAATGTGACACTATAGTACCTGTCACAAGGGAGTGAAGTTGTCACTTTAGGCCCGGAAGTACGAAAAATATTATATTTGTGCCTTCTACGTTATAATTTAAAAATGAATATAAAAATACTGAACATTCCATATAAAAAAATAGGCGAATAAAAAGTCAGTATTATTATGTGTATGTACAATTGTGACCAATAAATTTTGGTCGTCAATCTCATTCATTGACAAAATGTAAGTTGTTGTATTGTGAAACGGTCGTAATGTTAATAACCTATAATTTAATCTGCCACGACGAGATGCTGCCGTAGCTTCAGAGAGTCCAGCTTCCATTAAGAAAATAATCCTTACTTTGTTAAAATAGGATTATTTAGATCATATTAAAAATTATTTTAAAAACAAGACTTTGATAGACTGCAAATTAATATTGACATTTCAATGCCAATGGATATAATCGACCAGGGCAAAAATCTACATTGTGACAATTTCCTCAAATTTTACAATGACATTGACCAAAATTTATTTCTCCCAGCTGTACTCTAACAAATTAAGGATGCTGGGAAGATTCCAGCACCCAGCATATTTCTTGCTGCTCTGTAATGACATTTATCACTTAAACTTTTATTGGCATTTATCTAATTAAAATCTTATATTAATGCAAAAATTTCTTAATAAAAATTTCAATTTATAATGATTTAGTTTATATGTAATTGCTAAAATTATAGCAGTCTTAAATTTTTATTCAAATTCAAGTGGATTGTAAATTTAAATTATAAATTAAAAATAATTATACCTTTGTAATACATAAAATAAAAATTTTTGAATGTTTGGAAATTTAAAAAAAGAAAATAATAACAAATAGAAAAAGAAAATAGTACTCACTAGGTCTGCATTGTGTTATAGCTTTATTGAGATCACATGTTTGTTTCTTGGTCATAATTACAGGTGTTGCTTCGCACACAAAATTTCCCAAAAGGGGCATCATCACTTGCTTGTAGAACTTAAGATCTTGACTGTCATTTGTGAGTTCATATTTACTGTCCCAATACAGAAAATCAGAAATCCAGTTAAGTAACCAAACAAAAAATGTTTTTGGCTTTTCTGTTTTTCGAATTCTTAAAATTTGTCTTTTATCTGGCAATGATATAACCAAATTAGCATTGCCTTCACCTCTATATATCCATTCTTGTTTGTTTTCATTTTTTTGAGGTTGTAAAAACACTACACTCATTTTTGTTAAAATTTGTTGGATGCTGAAGAAGCTGTATAAAACATTGCTCATGATGATAATTTCTTGAGTTTAACTGAAATTTAAAAAAATTGCTAAAATCACGGTAAAACACTGTTAATAAATCATAAGTAATTTGTACTAAAACAATTAATTAGATCAAGGATGATCAAGCAAAGCAAAATATTAGTATACACTTATGTAGGTATATATAATATAACCCTAAATATAAAGACTTACATTTCGCAAATGAAAACTGTTTCGCATATTATTTAATACTGTCTTTAATAAAACTTAATGTCTAATATCACATTGTAAAATAGCCCCTTTCGTTCAAGGGGATATTGAATATTGTTTTGAAGTATACAGCAGTATACTCCCATCTGAACCTCTCAAGCACCGCGAGCGCTACTAACATTGTATTTATTTTCAGTAACTTATTTATGTATATACAAAACTTGAACGTGAACATATCAACATATTCCGCAAATCATTATTTTATTTTATAAATTTGCTAATTACATAATAAACAAACATATTTTCAAAATTTCATTTCTCGCAAATTATTACGAAAGTAATATTTTGGAAATATCGAAATGTTTAATAAAAATACAATAAAACATTTTGTTTCAAATCGAATATTATTTAGGCAACCAAATATACTTATTCAATTAAAATAATATCAAACCAAGTAATAATTAATAAACGTAGATAACATATTTACATAATTCATTTTGTGACAATAATTAAGGTTTGGATTAATAAACGTATTGAAAATATTTTTGGAATTTAAAAAAATTGAAGCTGTATAATGGAATTATGGAACATTTTGCAAGTTAGTTCATCACATGGCTTAATATTAAGTGAAATTACGTAACTATGTAATAAAATTTGTGTAAGTAATTTAGTATTCGTTGCATTTAAAATAGTGATACGATAATAATTCAAATAAGGCATATTTTTTAATATCTAGGCATATGATTTTCGATACAAACTTCAATTTATATTTTTAATCAATGACGGAATTAGTGAATTCTTAATTTACGTTTTAGATTTAGACCGACCAAAAACTTTATTTTTGGATCATCTTAGACGTATATTCATTAGGAGTGAAAATAAAATAGGTGAGTCCATCCAAACTATACAAAATGTATTTTATTGAAGAATACATCATATAAATCATTGATTTTTTAGAGTTTGAGGTTAGGTTGCGTGTGACATTCTACTATGCCCCGCAATGAACAGGTTAATTTTAACTTTTGGATCTCCTATATTTTCTAATGCATGTGCTTTTTTAGCAAATTCTTTGATTAATTATACTCTAGGAATAATATTCCACAATTTAAATTTACTCGTTTTTTTAAAGATTTGATGACATTGTGTTACAATTTTACCTGAAAATTTATTTTCTCATTTTGTAATTTAGAAAGTATAATTAATTTGTTTTTGTTTCAGTTGCCACTTGCATGTTCTATGTTGTGAAATTAGCACGTTAAAATGGCAGCTTATTTAAATCGCACTGTTTCTATGATGGCGGGTGATGGTCCCCATAATAGATCTCCAATGACTAGTATCCCAGACCATCGTCAAATCAGAAACTCAGCTGACAACTCTCCTTTACAGATCTTTGTTAAAGCGAAGAAAAAGATAAACGATATATTTGGAGAAATCGAAGATTATGTTAAAGATGCTGTGTATTATATGCATGGTAATAAATATTGGCTTTATTTGCAGTTTTGAAGCTTGTAGAACTTAAGAAATTATCTTTCAGAGCTTGAGAAGGAACAGGAAATTATTAGTAATGATTCTGTTAAAAAGTCAGAGGAGTTTGTAAAGAAAGTACATGGTATAAGAGATGTTCTGGCAAGGGATCACATGAAAGTTGCATTTTTTGGTCGTACGTCAAATGGAAAAAGTACTGTTATAAATGCAATGCTTAGAGACAAAATTTTACCTAGTGGTATAGGACACACAACAAATTGCTTTTTGCAGGTAATTTTTGTAATATTTATTTAAAATATCCATGAATGTGTAATATATTATTGATTGTGTGTATTTTAAGATATTTATTGTCGAAAGATTATATCAGTCGTTGACAAGATACATTAATGTTCACTGTCTTTATTAATATAAAAGTTGTGTTGCATATGATGAGAATATATTCTAAAATTCCCTAAATTTTTAATGAATATGAAGGAATTTGTTATATTTTAAATCATAGTCCTTGAGGTTGTACCTATATCATTTCATTATCATATTCTTCTTTTATATATTTGTAAGCAGTAATCTTATAGCACAAATTTTTATGTTTTAGGTTGAAGGTTCACCAAATGATGAAGCTTATTTGATATTAGAAGGTACAGATGAACATTGTGCCGTCGAATCCGTAGGTCAATTAGCGCACGCCCTTTGTAAAGAGAAACTAAGTGAATCTCAATTAGTAAAAGTGTACTGGCCGAAAAATCGCTGTTTACTCTTACGAGACGATGTAGTTTTTGTCGACTCACCTGGTGTTGATGTTACTCCGAATTTGGACGAGTGGATTGATTTACATTGTTTAGATGCCGATGTTTTCGTACTGGTAGCTAATGCTGAATCCACCTTAATGGTTACGGTATGTCATGCTATTGTATATGTGAAAGTGTTTAAATGTTAACTTCTTCTTGTTTAGGAAAAAAACTTCTTCCACAAAGTATCGACAAGATTGTCCAAGCCAAATATATTTATCTTAAATAATAGATGGGATGCATCTGCTAACGAACCAGAATTTCTAGATCAGGTATGCATAAAACTCATGAATAAATTGTCAAAAAAGCGCATATGTCTCATATAAATAGATGTTCGATCAATTAATTTCTCATATTGAATATAATTTTGTTTAGTGTTTTGTAAAATACTTGTCTGTCTGGGTTCTTTTAAATAAAACTAACGGTAATTTAAAACACACTATATTAATAATAAAACACTTAATAACTAATAATAACAGTATTTATTTCACATTTATATCACAATATCAATCCGACGGCGATTACTCGTTGAATACCTGGTCTCCATTTTGAACGGTAAACACAGGGTGTCCGGAAAAATGTGAGAAATCTATCGGATACAGATAGAACATGAAAAAATAAGATGACAAGTTGCTATAATTTTTTTTTCCCACAGGCCCTTCCTACGGAGATATGCGTCCCTGAAGGACGCCGCTGGAAATCGGGTTTTCTTGATTTTTTTTTTTAAGTACTTAATATAATTTAATAAAAATTTAATGTGATGGACACTAGTAAGGACCTCCTAAAATAGTGTCCTTGAAACATATTTAGCTTTTTTAGTTTACCAGGGGCTAATCTTTACAATTGAATGCCTAAATTTTTAACAGTTCGACCTATGTTCGTAAAAATGTCCGTTTTAGTTTTTATCGGCACTAAAAAAACCTATTGCTGTTGCAAACGTTGGTATGGTACGAAATAAATCAAGTATCCCGCATTTTGGACTTGTCATCTTTCACATTACTGACATATTGATCCCTTTATTCAATATTAATTTACTGAATTTTTGATTTCGTGGTGAATTTAATTGTGAATTTATTCGAAGTGTGGAATACACGTTTATTGAGTATGCAGATATGCATCTAACGTACGGTCTTGCGTCTTGCAATGCTTTAGAAATCAGAAAATTATATCACGAAAGATTTCCTAATAGTGCTCTATCAAACCAGAAGACATTTCAATGAGTTGAGCAACGCCTAAGGGAGAATGGTGGGCGATTCCAGTTAATAATGTAATACATATTATTGATTTTCTTCATAATTTTGGGAAAGTTTGGAAAAAATACTAATGATGCTGGTGTGAAAAGAACCGTACGTACGCCGCGATTAGAGGAACATATTTTAAATGCTGTAGATGACAATCCATCAACGAGCAATTGACAATTATCAGCACAGTTTAATGCTTCGAAAACAAATAGTACATGAAGTTCTTCGTGAACAGCTGTTACATCCATATCATTTGCAAAAAATACATGAACTGATTCCTGAAGATTGTCTTATTATTATAAGACAGGCTATTGCATCAACAACGAAATAACGTAAACTTCATGAGCATTTTTCTCTTCACGGATGAAGCAAGGTTTACCAAAATGGTATCACCAATTTACACAACACACATGTATAGGCTGATGAAAATCCTCATGCCACTACGGTTTCGTATTATCAACATCAGTTCCAATCAATTATTGTTTGGACAGGAATCATTGACAATTTTTTGATTGGATTATTCGTATTGCCAGAACGATTAAATGTATGATTTTATTTGGAGTTCCTTCAGAACCCTTTTCAAGATTTAATAAAGCACTTACCACTTGAAACCCGCCGAAACATGTACTTTATGCACTATGGCGCACCTCATTTCAGCGTTCATGTGCGGGATCACCTGAATAACGTCTATCCAAACTGTTGGATATGTAGAGGAGGACCTATTGCATGGCTTCCTCGATCTCCCGATTTTTACCTGTGGGGACACCTCAAAAAATTGGTGTATTCCACTCCGGTCGACACTAGGGAAGAACTTCTACGGAGAATTACGTTTCATTGTGATGTGATAAGGAATCCGACTGGGTTATTGTTGCGGGTACAACAGTCCTTAATTCGTCGTGCTCGCAAGTGCATCAGACTTCACGGAGCCCATGTTGCAGCCTTATGAAATTTTTCAATAATTTCGTTATGTTGCCTCCTGGGACACTACTGCGTTTATACCGCGATATCATAAAGTTTCTGGGTCCAAGATGGCATTGAAATAGAAAATATATGTCTGAACTTTATCCATATTATCATACTGGTAACTTAACCTTAATTTTTGAAAATTATTTTGATAGTGTCATCGTGATATCAATAAATATGTCATTTGATTTAATAAAGATACAATAAAACAACAAGCTCAGCTTGTATTCAAAATTTTATTAATAAAGAAAGGCAAAATTAAAGCAAATGTTGAAATTGTTGTCCGTTATTTTCAATTCCCAATGTGACACGCCTTTTCATGCTGTTAAAGGCATTTTGCAGCATTGAGGGCGTTATTAATGCACATTCGTCAATAATTCTTTGTTGCATATCTTGCAAATTAGCAACAGGAGTTTTAAATATTCTATTCTTTAGGTGAGGAAACACGAAAAAGTCCATAATTGTCAAACAAGGTGATCGTGGTGGAAACTCAACTTCCGTATGTAAACTTATGATCCGATCGTCAAAAAACTCACGAAGAAAAGCAATATTTTCTCGTGTTGTGTGTGCCGTTGCACCATCTTGTTGAAAGTATCCATATTGCAATTCATCATCATGCAACTGTTCAATAAATTCATTCAGAATGTTTCTATACCTCTCAGCATTAATTGTGAAATTAAAAAAAATAGGGCCAACAACTCTGCGGCGAGAAACTGCTAGCCAAACACCAAGTTTCGCATTATGGAGAAACGATTCAATAAAAATATGAGGATTTTCACTACTCCACATTCGAGTATTTTGGAAATTGACATACCCCGAAAGATGAAACCATGCTTCATCAGAGAAAAATGACAAATTTAGCAGGTCATCATCTTCTATTAAGTAATTTGCAAACCACTGGCAGTACGCACGACGTCTAGGGTAGTCTACCGACAAAATAGCCTGATGTGATTGCATCTTATACGGATGCATGTTCTGCAATTGCAATCTGCACACGGATGCAATTTTCTGACATGTTCCATAAGAAAGTCCAATCTCTTGAGAAAGGCGTTTCAAAGGTTTTGTGGGTTCATTTACCATACGTTGACGAACATCATTTATAACTTGTTCCGAACGAACAGTTGGTCTACCACTACGTGATTTATGACCCACAGAACCAGTCTCACGAAACACACCAACACAATTGGAAAGGCAATTATAAAAATCTTTGGGAATTACAGCTAACTCTGGAAAGTGCTCTCTAAAATCATCCAAACATGCACGTTGACTGTACACCCAAATTCCATCAATTCGCACTCCACTCCGAAAATAGGCTTCAATCATGTACGCTTTTTGCACTATATTGTAAACCATATTTGAATTTACTCGAATGTGCTATGTTTCAAACTCGACGTTCAAACTTGCTTTCAGCAATTCTAACACATTAATGGATGACAGATAATGTCACTGTCAAAATAATTTACAAAACAGAGTTATAGTTCCTAACTTAAGTTCAGACATACAATTTATATTACAAAGCCATCTTCGTCCTAGAAACTTTATGATATCACGGTATTAAGTACTTTAAAAAAAAATTCAAGAAAAATCGATTTCCAGCGGCGTCCCTCAGGAACCCAAATCTCCGTAGGAAAACAATTTATACGAACTAATCATCTTATTTTTTCATGTTCTATTTGCATCCAAGAGATTTCCCACATTTTCCCGAACAGCTTGTATATGGCTTGCGCCTTCTAGATTCTTCCGGTGTTTTTTCAGAAACTTCTCGTACGTCTCTCGAACGTGTAAGCACGTGGCATCAAATTTATGTCGATAGGAAACAATTTGAGAAGCAAGTTTTAATTTCTTATTACAACTATTTTTAATAAATTGTCATACATGTTAAAACACCAATCATTAAGCGCTATTAGGTATAAGTTATTTGTATTGTTTTTTTTAAGGGAAAGATAAATTGCTAAATTTAAATTTGTGGCAATAAAATAGCTTTTCAAGTAACATGATTGTAAGTTCTAGATTAATAGGAACATGTAATATTTTCCTTTGTGCCTAAACTTAGAATCAGATTTATGAAAAAGTAGGTTTGTTCAAACCAACAGACCTAAGGGGTTCTAGAACTAGTACGCATGTCAACTCCACGTTTACCTGTTCGAACCAATTACAAATTCTACGAACTATCCTTCCAGTTCTTACCAGAGAGAGTGGGTATTTGAAATTCTAGGTGGTCCTGAACATCAGTAAGTTCCATTCTTGTTATTCGTTCAGTTGTTTGTTTAAATGCGGGAAGTGTGATTATATCTTGTCTCATTGTTATTTTTCTTCTGTTTCATGTTTATCCCTTTTTATTTTGTAATAATTAATTTAACTCATCAATTGTAGATAATTCTTTGATTTGTTTGTATATTTTTGTAATTCTGAGAAATCATTAATTACAATTGGTATTTTAATAGTTCAATAGTGATGGGGAAATACTTTATAGTTTCTTTTGAAATATCTATGCACAAATATTTATATGAGGCATTGATGTACGACATGTACTATACTAATATTTTAGTCTAAAAGCTCTAATTATTAATTTTTATCTTTTTGCTTGGTGTGTCTTTTTCATAAAGCAGTACGATGAACAAGCTGAGGTGAGTATTTTGTTGACAAAACTACATTTGATTCAAGTATACACATATGTTGTTGAATCAAGTGTTTCATTAATTGTATATGTCATTTTAAACATAAGATACGTTGCAATTATTTTTGTTATAAAATTCCTTATTTGACGATTTCTATTCTAATGTTGCTGGAATATTTATAAATAGAGTTGACTAATAGCGCTAACAGGCAGTGGTGTAGGTTCGACAATAAGTGGTGGGGTGGCGGTGGTGATACAACCTTTAGTATTACTTCGACTTTCTATATACAAGGTGACATTGAAAAAACTATAATGCATAGTACCATGCGATAGAAAACCATAAAATACTAAAAAAAGTTCTTATACACTAATGTCCGATCGTTTTTTATTTTCAAGATACAGGATTTTAAAAGTTTGTCAGATTTTTTCCCATGACAAAGCCTGTTAACCTAATTATTCCGATAATTTATCAAAATTTGACGTATTCCTGATTAAGAAAAATAGTCTTAACATACTTCATTAGCTAATTTATTTCTCTTCAATAGCTCACAACAAAAGAAAAAAACACCAACTAAATTAAAAAAGTATGTTTAAGGTACCTAGCTCTAAAGGTCTTCAAATTGATGACCTTGTTCTTGGATACACTTTTCCAATCTTTGACCAATGACTGACGACATCTTTGTTAAATGCTTGGATTATTACAGGATCTATCAGCAGATTCCATAATTATTCTTCACTATTTATTTGTACGGAATACACTTCCGCTTTCATAAATCCCCAAAATAAAAAATCGAGGGGATTAAGGTCGGGACTACGAGGTGGAGATGGTATAGGTCCTCCACGACCAATCCACCTATTTCCAAATCTTCTTTGCAAAAATTCCCTTGCTCTACGAGAAAAGTGAGGCTGGCACGCCATCATAATGTAATACATTATTTTATTGTTCAATGGGATTTTCAAATAAATTGTTCAGTTCATTTTCCAAAAAAATATCGGCAGAGCTCGCTTGTCAATCGACAGGACAATCGAAATGGACCAATTAGGTAATTGTCGATTATACCTGTCCACACATTAATAGAAAATTCCGTATTACAAACAGCAAAATCAAGCACAAATGACATCAGGAACACGACAAACTTGAATAAATTAATGCAATATGAATTTGACAGGTGCCATAATTACATAGCCAACTATGATAATATTTTAATAATATTCGAAACTTCAATATACTAATTTTGGTTCAATAGTGTCATCACAATCGGCTGAAATTAGTGTATAAGAACTTCTTTTAGTATTTTATAGTTCTCTATCACGTGTTGCTTAGCATTGTAGTTTTTTCAATGTCACGTTGTATTCATGTGTGTTGCCGTAAGTACTTTTCCATAGTTCTATGTTTGTTTTTAAAATGTCGCAGTTACATACGTCGCGAAAACGAGAAATGCTGGACACTGTTAAAAACTTTATTCAGAAATGCCGGACTTATGATGGCTCCAGAATTCAATTTTCTATAATAATATCCCTTTAATACGATTAGTGTGTAAGATTCCGATTTTCTCATATTAAGACTAATTCGTGAAGGTGCGTTTGAAGATCCATTAAGTTGTTTCAAATATTATTTTAAATATGCAAACATAACATCACCAGAAGTAGAACAAACATTCGTGCGTTATACTAGCTTGTCTGAAAGAACTGTGGAAACATATCTAATAAATGAAACATTTAAGAGATGTTATCCATTTTGTGATTTTGCGGAAGACTCTTAATACGGTAAGTGTTTGAGTACATTTTATAATTTATTTCTTACCAATTATTTTATGGGTTAACTTTTATGCATCCGCCACTGGCTGTTGGCGCAAATTCATCAGGCTTATTTATAAGTGTAACTGAGCAAGTAAAATAAATAATAATCGTAATAAAAGGAACACAGATATTAAACTTCTTAATTTTGTGCTAAATATATTCACATATTAACAAATCAAAAAAAAAATTCTATTATAAACAATATGATTCATGATAGCACATTTTGGTAGCAGCAGACCGTTGTTAGTTGCATTACTTTTATGTTTTGTAAAGCGTTAACAAGAAAACCATAAGTTTTTGCACATACCCAATATGCTTATGTAATGCATATGTGCATATTACAGACAATATAGGACCTTTAGTTTGTCTTGTGGCACACCAATATTAGAATTGGTAACGTATTTTTACTCGCCTAGAATGTAAGAAAATGTTGTCGTATCTTAATAAATCGTTTAAAAACTAATCAGGTTTCATGTTTTTGTGTAATCTAATTTTTGCAAATATTTTGAAAAAATCACATTAAAGCAATTTTATCTGTTTTATTTTTAGTTGCATTTTGTTTATTAAATTTATACAATAGTTTTACTAGTTTTCCAGAATTATTTTGCTAAATTTTTGTTAGCGCTCAAGCAACGTCCAATTCACGCGAATACGTTTATATTTGTCATCTTTCAGGTCAGAAGACAGCATCAGGAAAGAGCCATCGATTTCCTAGTTAAAGAACTGAAAGTGTGCACCCCGAAAGAAGCCGAAGAACGAATATTTTTTATATCTGCAAAAGAAGCGCTGTTAGCACGAATAGCAGAACAAGGAAATAGCTCTCCATCTATGTCACTCGCGGATGGCTTTCAAAATAGGTACTTTGAATTTCAAGACTTCGAAAGGAAATTTGAAGAATGCATTTCGAAGTCTGCCGTGAAGACCAAATTCGAACAACATTCACAAAGGGGAAAGTTCATTGCAAAGTAAGCTGAAACAATAGAATTTTTTTATTCCAAATTTTCAAGTAACAATGGTTATTAGGATAATTAAAAATTAGTGAAAAGCTATTTCCATCATCGAAAACGTACAGACGCGTTTCGCCTTAATTGAGGCTTATCAATGTACGGGTATCTCAAAGACAGTCACAGCTTTTCACTTCTCTACTTCGTGTATATATAGTATATTTAAGTATTTAACTATATATACACGAAGTAGAGAAGTGAAAAGCTGTGACTGTCGTTGAGATACCGTACATTGATATGCCTCAATTAAGGCGAAACGCGTCTGTACGTTCTCGATGATGGAAATAGCTTTTCACTAATTTTTAATTATCCTAACAACCTGTAAGATCGTAGTCGCGACGAGGTGTGTTATACATGCTAGTACAAACTTGGTTTGTCGAATTGTAGTTATTAATGCATCACATAAGGCGACATTGACATGTAAAAACGAGATTTAATATTCATTAATTCTCATTTGCAATGGTTATATAATGCCAATAACGGTTGTAATTAATATTTAATTTAATAATAAAATTTGCTGTGTCGTTCTTCTA
The DNA here is from genome assembly GCA_935421215.2 of Melolontha melolontha. Classification (NCBI taxonomy): domain Eukaryota; kingdom Metazoa; phylum Arthropoda; class Insecta; order Coleoptera; family Scarabaeidae; genus Melolontha; species Melolontha melolontha. The sequence continues at coordinate 1,280,767 of OW285239.1, read as the reverse complement.
CTCTATCTTTATCACTACACCATTGTACGAGAGAAATGTTGTTTCATTTATTTTTCTATATATGTAGTTTCAATTTTACACATTTAGATTGTTCGAGGCCGTCAATATACGCATTGTTTTTAGACATTACCTTATTGTTTGAGTCAAATCTTTCCAGTCAGACATTTTCTCAAATTGGAGAAGACAAAGAAGTCACTAGGAGCTAAGCTTTGGTGCATAAGGTTCCTGTGGGAACAATTCGTAATGTAAATCAAACATCTTTGCTTGTATGTCGTTATTAAACAGAATGATTTTCCTTGCGAAATGTCGCTGGTTTTTAATTGAGTATCCAACTGGTCCAGCAATGCTATATGACACTCTCTTGCGATGGTTTTCCGGTATTTCAAACACCTTTCCAACTGGTGTAACTATTTTTAACTTCTTTGGGATACTTGAATCATCTTCTACCCATTGTCTAGATTGCTGCTCGTCGCGAGTATATATTGATGATATGATATGTTTACGTTGCAAAAGCTCCAAGCACTGCTTTGAAATGTTCAATCTTTAACGGTTTTTGGTCGACTATTAGCAATCTGGCTGAAAACTTTCATATGTAAAATGTAATTTATTCGTTCATCTGTCCACTAGTACTCGGAACTTAATATGACGATCATTCATCACAGTATTGCGAACGCCTTCGTGATAATTGATTGTGATAAATTCTGGCGTTTCACAACGTTCACTATCTTCAAACAATATTCGATCACATTTTAATTCCGCTGCCCTTTTTTTTTTATTATTGAGAACGGAGAAGCACTATCGCCAAAAGTTAATAATTTCATCTCACTTTTGAGTTTAGTTGATGTTGAACCTTTCAAAACGAAGTACATATTTCATTATTATGTTTTCCATTCCAATAATAAATATATGAAAGTGATTTACTTTAAACGCAGGTGAAAATGTATTAGAAATTTACATTGGTGAATGACAGTTAGCAGTCATGTAACAATAAATTGTAGCTTCAGAAAATTAACTCTATTTGATACTTTGACACGTATAGGTCAAGAATATTTCACTCTGCGCTCTCCTAGTTTTCGATAGGCATAGTGCTTTCGTGACATACTTTTCTTCACGTTGCTTAATACTTCCGTGTGTTGTGTTCACGGTACGTAACAGACCCTGTCCAAGGTCTATTGTGGCTAAGTGGTAAGACCCTGTCCAAAGATATACAAGCAGACCGATTTTCATGTGGCCGGTTAGAAGTACCGCCCTCGAGATGCGCACGAAATTCATAGGTAGGGCAACCTCTGGCATTCAGCGTTTTACATCGTTTTAAGCGATAAACACAGTAGTGCAGTGCCGTATTAAGGTAGTGAGTAATGGAGTTTAAAAGTAAATTAAATAAATGTGTTTTACACAGTCAAACTCGTGAAGTGATCTCAAATGTATTTAAATATATGCAAGAAGAAAAAACTTCAGGGGTACTCAAAATTCCACTGGATCAGTTATATGAACGCGTTATTGCCGCAACGGGTGTTTCTGAGAGAAGTATTAGACGGATTGTTAAAGGAAAAAGTGAAATAAACGCAGGTGCCGGTTCATCTTTTACATCGCCAAAGAAAAATAAAAAAAAACCAAGCCCAAAACCGACTTAGACGATGCAGATAAAGGTGTGCTGCGTAGAACAATTTTAAATACCTTTACTGTTGACAAAATTGTGCCTACAATGCCAAACATTCTAAGAAAATTTAAAGAAATAGGATACACTGGAGGAATAGATTCTCTTCGGAAAGTAGTAAAAGATATGGGCTTTTGTTGGAGAAATTCGTCGTTAATGAAAAAGCACGACATTCGTCAGTTAAGAGTATCTTATTTGCGTACCATTCAAAGCTACAGAAATGAAAAAAGACCGATTATACGAGTATATATGAGTGAAACTTACATCCACAGTTCTCATACCGTGGCTACTTGTTGGAGTGACAATTCCAATGAAGGATTAGCAAGGCCTATATCAAAAGGTCTAAGACTAATTATTGTTCATGCTGGCTGCGAGACGGGATTCATTCCGAATGCTAAATTGATTTTTAAGTCTAATACCACAACGGGAGATTATCATCACGAGATGAATTATGAAAATTACAAAAAATGGTTGTTAGAAAAATTAATTCCAAACCTGCCTCCAAAGTCTGTCCTAGTAATTGACAATGCTCCTTATCATAATGTCCAAAAAGATAAACCACCGAATTCTAATAGCAGGAAATCAGTTATGATAGACTGGTTAAGGTCTAAAAATATTTACTTCGACAATAACATGCTCAAGCCCGATTTATATAATATTATTAAAGTACATAAGCCAACATTTAAAACGTTCGAGATAGATGAAATGTTAACACAACGTGGTCATAGTGTTTTGCGATTACCGCCATACCACCCAGATTTAAATCCGATTGAGTTAGTATGGGCATCTCTTAAACAATATGTGGTACAAAAAAATGCATCATTCACTATTAGATATGTTCAACAGTTATGTGATAACTTTTTTGATGAATTTAGTGCTGCTGAATGGAATAAATGTTGTGACCACGCGATAAAGTGGGAGCAAAAGTTTTTGGCAGCGGAACCTCATAGACGAAGTTACAGACCAGTTCATTATTAATTTGGGTGAAGACTCTGAATCGGAGAGCGAAGAGGAAGTCAGTGATAGTGATTCTGCATAACTTTTTATATAATTATATGTATAATTTACCGTAATTTTTTTGAAACTTAGTTATTGTTCATTATTGTTTTCTCCTATAATTATTTTTGAGTATTTATGTATTATTTCTTATTGTAATTATTATTTTCATTGTTATTTCCAATAATATTAGTATTAATAATATTCTTTTCTCCACGACTATTAAATAATGTTATTACAACACTCGCCTACGCTCGTTGAAGAATATTCTGTTCTTTTGTACATATAGAAAGTTTACAATGTGATTATAATGAGAAAGAGATTAGCATAAACATTATTTGCCAATAATTCAGTTCATTATCCAAATTAGTTTTACTTAATCCTAAGCCTTTCTACCGTTTAGTGTAGCTAACAATCTTATTCAGTCATCCCCTTAATGTGATGTCAGTAGGCTATTAGCTAGTAGGTAAGGTAAGACATTTTAATTAAACATGTTACATGAAACTATGCGTTTTATTTTACTTCTATTTGCCTTAATTTAGTGAAATACAAACCATTATAAACATGTTCAACAATGTGATTTTCTGAATTTATCCTATACTACGTCCCAATGCACGACTCGCACAAAGAATTTGCATTTCATTTTTCCGAATACTGTCTCTATCTAACACTGACCCTTACTTGACGCACGTACAAATTCTCCCACCGGCCATATGAAAATCGGTCTACTGTACATATGCACGTACTGGTTATACCTACGTATCGTTCAATTATGTCTTATGTTATACCGTTCCTCGTAAATCTTTTTATGCAACTTTATTATTTCGTTATTTATTGTTTTGTTACTAGAATATATATTTTTTCAGTTATTAACTTACCTTTAGCATTTATCATAGATTTAGTGTTTTTTTTTAAATAATAATGCTATTTCAAACCCGGAACTCCCCCACCAAGTGTAACAATAATTAATGGCCATACATACCATTAACATCAAATAAATTATTTTATATATTGTTTCACATGCACTGAACCTTAAAAATACATACTCTCTTTTTCAGTGAACTTCGGGAAGCACTAGACAAGATCTATAATGACGCTCAAAAGTTGAAAGATGAAAAATTATTACAACGAAAAGATTTACACAATAAAATTAACTACACAGAGCAGCAACTAATGATAGTTACACAAGAAATGAAGCAAAAGATTCACAATATAGTCGAAGACGTAGAACAACGAGTATCTAAAGCTCTTAATGAAGAAATTAGAAGACTCAGTAACCTAGTCGACGAATTCAATTTGCCCTTTCATCCGGAGCCTTTAGTTTTGAATGTGTACAAGAAAGAACTTCACACTCACGTCGAAACAGGCCTTGGTTCGAATTTAAGAGCGAGACTTTCAACCGCTTTAGCTCTGAATATGGAATCCAGTCAGCGAGAAATGACGGAAAGAATGCAAGTTTTAATACCTGAAACACAGAAGAACGCCTCAAGTATAATATTACCAAGACGGCAGCCTTTCGAAATATTGTACAGATTAAATTGTGATAATCTTTGCGCTGATTTTCATGAAGATCTAGAATTCAGATTTTCATGGGGAATTACGACTTTGATACATAGATTTGCTGGAAGCCGCGGAAGTTTTCTCGCCGTGAAAAATAAGAGAGAAGATCCGCACAATTCCATGATACCTTCCACGCCTACAGATAACGTAGACGGTAGACTTTTATACGGTGGTTCATCAGTGGAAGATTGGTCAATACTGAGTAGGATAGCCATGGCAAGTGTTAGTTCTCAAGGTACGATGGGGGGTTTGTTAGTTGCCGGTTTCTTAATGAAAACGGTAGGTTGGAGAGTAATAGTCATTACAGGAGCCGTCTATTCTTGTCTTTATCTATACGAAAGACTGACATGGACCAATAAAGCGAAAGAGAAATCTTTCAAAAAGCAATACGTTGGCCACGCGACGCGTAAATTGAAAATGATTGTAGATCTGACCTCTGCGAATTGTAGTCACCAAGTTCAGCAGGAATTGAGTGGAACCTTTGCTAGATTATGTCACCTTGTCGACGAGGCCACCGGGGATATGGACAAAAAACTAAAAGAGCTTGAAATTCAAGTTACGAGTTTGGAGAATGCCGCAGGGCGTGCAAAAGTTTTGCGAAATAAGGCGAATTATTTAACCCATGAGTTAGAATTATTCGAGGATGCATATTTGAAAGGGCATCATTAGGTGTGATTTACATTAAAATATAATATTTTGTCGATTTGTATTTAAACATTATTTCGTGTACCTATTCGATTGCATATGATGTATGTTCAACACTTTTACCCATTGTACATTTTATTATATTATTATTAACGTAATATATTGTATGATTAAATTCAGTTTTTTCATAGAATTCTGTCAGATTTTGTTGTTTGATTGGTTATATTTTTGTATATGTTTCGTTGTTACCATTTTAATATACATATTATATGATTTTGCCGATTAATTTATCACAAATAATAATGCAATGGTTCAAGAAGGAATATCTGAGGAAGGTGTAATATTACTAGAATAGAGAATAAATTTGCTGTTTTAAACAGTATCCATTAGTTTGTATATACAATTATTAATAAACTGTTGTTTTTAAAAATTTTGCTAATTTATAAAATTAAAAAAACGAGAATACCTTTTTTGGCTTTTATTTTAACTTAAATGTTGGAACCTATTGCCCGTTAGAGGTAAGTTGCATATTTATTTAGTATCCAGTATCGTTGATAGAACTAGTTAGTTAATGTAATAGAAATAAAATTTTACCTATTTTCGCCCCATAATGTGCTGCTCTCTAGTGACAAATGATTATTTACAATATAAAAGAAGCTAACAGCTTGCAGAAATCTATCAAATTAATTAAAATAATTATTAAAATTAAATTTAACCTGATATAAAATTTATAATTAATATTTAGGTGGTTTCAAATAACATTTTCTAATTTAATTATCGTATTAAATATTTTAGACGAGAAATACTTTGACGCCAAATTTCAATTGTGTCGTAAAATATAACGGGCAAGCGTCTGACTTTCATACTTGTCACTATTTACATATAGGACAGTAGTCCTTTCATAGGGAAAACAAATATGTAAATTATAGGTATATACAGAGAATTTCATGTAACTTGCAATATATGAATGTAATAACCATAGATTCGAAAATACTATGCACTTGCACTGTCCCACATAAAATGCAATATGTAATAGTTATGATATGATCGATATGATATCTTTCATGGTTGTTTTGTAAAATTTATTGACAGTAAAGCCTATTTAATTCAATGTAGTGTTTTAGGATTAAAACTACATTTCCGATAAATATCGTTTATTGAATTGAATCCCGAAAGATACCATGTCACTAACTGAGTTCTCTCTTCCTTTGTGTATATCATTTAAGATTGATACTAAGCTAATATCGAAATAGAAATATGTACTGCTACTTTTGACTTAACTAATGTCAAATTATATTGATATGTTGCATTTTACGTGGGACAATGTAAGAATGTATTACCTAGTTTCTATGTTAAAAGTTAAAATGTCGTATCATGCTTCAAATGTCAAAATTTGACAGTAATGATTTTGATTGAACTCACTTTGAAATACAAACTTATTGTTCTACAACGCTGCCAAATGTGTTTTTCGTGAAAGTACGTTAATGAATAAATGTTTAAAATAAGCTTTTAAATCAAAAAGAAAACGTTTACGAAATAATACTAGTAAAAATTTTTTCTTTAAACTAAATTGCATCTATCTCTATTAACAGATATCGAAGAGCAAAGGTTAGTTACGCACTAAAAGTCTGAACTTCAAGAACCCCGTGAAAACAAACGAAGCATGATACGACATTTTAACATTAAGATTTTATATTCAGAACAATCAGAACCAAACGAAGAACGTCGCTGCGTGTAGCTTTTGCGACAATTTATACACACGTTATATATATGGTGTACATATATGTATCTGCTGACAACAATATTCGGAAATTCTTGTATTTTTAAATAATTATATTCATATTTATAAAAATATAAGTTTTTTAAATATAGCTGTTATACATGTATGAATGCAAAACTATTTTGTTAGTTATTAAAGTTATTATTATTATACTTGACAAAAATATCGATGCCGGAAAAAAGAGTACCTAGGTATAAGAATATTGTAATAGCTGTTTTGTCGAAATCTCCTAAAATTATATATGATTATAATGTGATACACTTTTATCTGGTTTTGTTTGAGCTTTCTATAAATTGTTTTAAATGGGAATTCGTAAACATGTTTCTTTAAAGACTGTCACCCTAAATCCATTCATTACCTACTCCAGATTTGTCTCTTAAGGTAGACAAAAATAATAAACCATGGAATAATTCATAATTTAAAAGTTTCAATAGCAAATTCATTGTATTTTACAATAAATCCCAAGACAGTTGTTAAAACTCTATTCTATTCTATTTTTAATAAAAAAATGAACGCTTGCATACATGTAGATATGTGTGTGGCACTTACTTTGTGTAAAATATTTATTGATTTTGTAAAATAGCAAGTTTCGTATGTCTTTTTGTTTGAGGCATTTTGTAACTACTTGAAACAAATTTACACTGTTTATATATTTGCGTCCTTATTAGTAAGTCTAGAATAAACTTTCTATGGTCTTCACATGTATTGTTCGGATTGTTCGTATTAAACCAATCAGGTGTTTGCATTAAGGTTTTTTAATATATTTTTTTTCATGTAAAAATATATTTTGCTTTCAAAATATTTTATGCTATAGCGTGAAAATTATTTAACAATAATTTTGTGAATATCCAAATTAAAATATGAGCACTTGTGCCCAGACATATTTAACAAAAATGTCTCAATTTTATCACTCTAAATTACAAACACTTAATTTAATTAGCAAAATTCATATCTGTACTTAATAAAAACTCAAAATGTCCACCAACTTATTTGGCGCTTGCTATAAATTTCTGAATGTTATTAATTATGTTACGCTTTGTTAAGTAAGAGATCTATCACTTTTCCGGCGACACAAACGGGGTAAAGCATTTTACCCAGTGCTTATACTATTATTATATATACTGTAAAGTACTATTTGAGCTGCAACAATGGTATGGACACATGTTAAGCACTATATTAAAATGAACAATACAACTTTTGAAGTGAAAGACATTGAAGAGTTAATTGCAAGAGGTTATGGCAATGTCACATTTCATAACTGGAAAACTTACATTAATCATTTTGAAAATAAAATGTGGAGACTTGACGAATTGGAAGATGATATTGAGGAATTTATAATTTAATTAAGACATTCATCGTCATCAGAGGATCTAACTTCCTCCTCAAGTAATTAAAAAAGAAAAAAGTGTGTTATTTCTTTCATTAATATTATTTTTATTTAAGTTAAATTAAGTCGTCTTTTACTGAAGTAGAAATGTATTAATATGTAACATATATATTATTTAATAAACCTTTAATTTAATATCTACATATGAATAATTTGTAAATTATGTTAATATTGAATAATAAAGAAAGCTATGTTTTATCATTTTTTACTGAATAAATCAATAAGAATATATATTTATCTATTTTCATTTTCATATATAATTTTACTGAAGAATTTTCAAAATATTTTTCTCTTATTTGTACATTAAGAGAGCAGTGGAAGTAAATTAAGACAAACTTTATTTTTACTTTAAAGTGCACTCAATTGTGGCAAATCAAAAATATGTTTGTGTAGATGAGTGATTAAAGTGTGTTTGTTTCTGTATGTATGAGTGTAATAGGTATATTTGAATAAAACATTCTTGTTTCTTCCTGTACCATGTAGAAATTCCTTCAGTATTATATTTATTTATCATTATATTCAAATATCCTTGGAGTTTTCGCATTATTAATTTTTAATTAATAATTAAGTTTGGATATGTGTGGATTTTACCATTCATAAAACACTTGCAAAGGTTGTGGTTATGTTTTGATAACATATAAATGTCAAACACGATGTCAAATAATAAACCGGAAGAATAACCATACACATGTTGAGATGATTTGGCAAACATGGAATCGATTCCCATAAGACCTGTACTGCATAATAAGGTTGTGACGGTCTATAGTCATATACTATAGTTGTATAAAGCATTCCTTAGTGGTGCGTTAATTTCTTGGAGCAGTGTATATACGAAAGATTAAAAAATAACACATAGTGAATAAATACTGTCTATAATCACAATTTTTGTTTCATTTGCTTAAAAAAACGCTAATCAATACAAAAATATTTATTTAAAAAAAAACAATACACATTTAAACAAATTTGTACTCAAACATACGTCAATATATAAAAAAAATACAAAGATCATTGGTGCAGTTTCCATTACCACGAATACCTGTCCGCTTCTTTAGACCATTTGTATATACCGCCCCGTTTTTTGAACATTGCTTCATCGAATCCGGAAAATTGCAATGCATTCGAGACTCCAATGTCTAAAAGAGACTTTGATGGCGTTTTAAAACCTTCCCGGCAGTCCAGAAACCTCATCTGTGAACAGAATAGCAGATAAATACAATATTTATTTTTGGATAAATTTCACCGCACTTACATATTCGTCCAAAATTAAGTAACTATTTTGCATTTTCGTATTCGATTCTGGAACTAAACTTTCGACAGTTCCGTGTGTTTTGAGGAATTGTTCAAAGATATCATCGGATATATAAAATCTTTCGGCGTTTCTTAAAGCATCAGAACCAACGTTTTCACCTTCCAATAATAGACACTGAAAAACTTTCCATCTACGGCAAAAATAAATTAATACACTATATTACTGATGTATACCAGCTACATACCTTACTGGACAAAGCATTGTTATTTCTTCATTCATGTCTTCAAGGTAATTGTATGTGTTGACGACAGTGTTAATTTTGAATAGAACATTGTAGGATGAACACCAATCACGTATTCTTCGTAATTGGTCTAAATGACTTTTTCCGCCTTGAGTCCTACCTATAGCCTGAAATAATGAAATTGCCAAATGATAGGAAAAGTTTGGCGATCTAATAATTACTTTATTGGTATCCTCGTTGAATGAATCGCATGAAACTGCCATTATGTCCAAATATTGACCATACTCTTGAAACCATTTCTCTTTAACCATACTACCATTAGTAACGACAGTAACTGAAGGTAGTTCCAAAATAGCTTTGCAGAATTTCACCATTTCTCCGAGATGTCGACCTTTACCAGGTAAAAATGGTTCACCACCACTGAAGTTTATTTTTTGCATACCTGTAGGTTTAGTTAATTATAATAATTAGTTAACACATTAAAATCAGATTTTTATAATTTTTTAATTAAGAATCCCTACAGTTTTCAACATTAGACAATTAAAAACAGATCATTCGAAAATATATTTTAGTAAAAATTTAGACAAAAATAAAAGAATCCTGGAGATGATTATGTTTAAGTATATAACTTAAACTATGGGGTGGTTAGAAACTAAACAATCGGAGTATCTTCTTTGCTGATCATGGTAAGTGAATTAGAACCAACCTCGGGTTTAAAGAAATATATAATAAAAATACTACATAACAAGTGTTCATTTGAAAAGTCAATCTAGTAGCATAGTAGCAGTTGATTTACTGAGAACATTTTGAAGTATGTCGTAAATTAAAATTTACTACTTAACCTACGAAGTCGTATATTTTGATAGTTTCATACATACAAATAAATAACAAATATTAGGTATTTATTGAAAACTATAACAAATGTTGAAAATGTTGTCCTTCAAGATCAATGCACTTTAATATTCTCCGTTCAAAATTTCTTTATTTAAACCAGAATCGACGCACGATTATTTTATGCACTAACTGATATTTGTGATAGACATTATCAAATGTCATTTGGATTTACGTTTACGGAACAACAAACACATACTAATATATTTGTGTCTTATTCTATCAAAATTTCAAAGTAACCTAGATTGACTTTTCAAATGGACACACGTTATATTTGATTACGAGGGATACTGTTAAAATTCTTGGAATCAAGTACTCCTTGAATTGCCAGCATTCCACAATAATCATATTCATAAATTATGACATTTTAACTTTTAATTCAGTAGACAGTTCGATTTAAAACCGAACAACAATGTAATAGTCGTGTCAAAAATGGAAATTTTGAATAGTGATTTTCGAGTGATGATTTTGACGATTCTCGATATGGTTTGATAGATTTTATAATGATTGCAAGTTTAAAAATAAATAATTAAAGAAATGAAAGCATTAGTAAAATTTGATTGATAATGTGCAAAAATGAGATTCTCAAGAGGGTTTGATGATATAGAAAATTTGAAATGATTATGCGCAATGCTGTTTTAATGTTTTAATGTGATTTTTTATGAGCAAACCATATGTAATTAACTAATTACACAAGTTTACAAATTCCGTTCAACTTTTGGATCAGAGCAGATGAGAACAAATCTTGACGTTATTTGAGGTGCTGAATTCAAATCCGGGTTTCGTTTTTCAAAGTTGGTTCTACTTTGTGAGTTCGCGCATGTTGGCAGCACTGCGCTATCATAATGACAGTCAGCTGTTGGCGTCGCTAGAAACATTATTTAATTTGTATTTTTTTTTTTAATCCAAAACGTGTGAAAATGCAAAGACAGAATTGTAAAGTTGATTCAAAGTGTTTTTGTTATGTTTGCGGATGTTATATGATCAGAAAAAGTGGCAAAGTTATTACTAATGTCAATGTGATCAGAAGTGCATATTTTTATTATTTTGGTTTCTCTGTATCAAACACTCACAAGCCGTGGGTACCGAAATTGTTTGTAACGCGTGTAGCACAATATTATACAAGTGGTCACGCGGTAAAAAAAGTATGTTTTTCATTTTCGTTGCCAATGTTATGGAGAGAGCCGAAAAATCATGTAGATGATTTTACTTTTGCTTGATGAATGTCGTCGGTGTAAATGCAAAAAAACTATCAAAATATAAATATCCTGAAGTATCATCAGTGTCTAAGCCAGTTCCCCGTGCGAGTAATGATCCTTTGCCAATTTGTCCAGGTACGAGTGCAAATTACAGGGTAACTTGTAGTTCATCACCGACGAACAGTGGAAGCGATGCATTTAGTTTCGCAAGGTGAACTCAATGATTTGGTTCGTGATTTGAATGTATCAAAACAAAAATTAGAATTGCTCGCATCACGGATGCAGGAGTGGAAATATCTTGACACTCAAACAAAAGTCACTGTATATAGAACCAGAAATGAGGCGCTTTTACCGTTTTTCAAAAAAGAGGAGAATATATGCTTCTGCTATGACATCAATGGTTTGTTTGATGCGATGAATACACCATACGATGTAAATGAATGGCGTTTGTTCATAGATGGTTCAAAATACAGCCTGAAAGGAAAGCTGCTCTGATACACAATGGAAATATAAAACCATCAATTCCGATTGCTCATGCAATACAAACGAAGGAATGCTACGATACAATATGTAAAATTTTTACCAAGATAAAATATAAAGAGCATCAATGGAAAATTTGTGGCGATTTGAAGGTTTGAAAATAAATTTCAATTCAATTTTAAAGAATAAATGATTTATATACTATTCCTACAGGTTATTGGTCTCTTGATGGGGATGCAATCTGGTTTTACCAAATTTTGCTGTTTTTTGTGTCTGTGGGATAGCCGTGCAACTGACCAACATTATGTGAAAAAAGATTGGCCAAGCCGTACTAATACCACTTTTGATAAAGATTTTCAAATTCTGCATTTAGAAAATAAAGGCAACAAATTAAATTTACTGGAAAGTTTAGAAATCAATAAATTAAAACACTCACAAATTTTATTAAATGACCAATTAGATTTAAATAACTCGTCTTTATTAAATTTATTTACTTAAAATCTGTTTAGAGGATAATACAAATGTATATGTAGTTTATTAAACAAATTTTATGCGTAAACATGTTTAGTACCGCATAATATACAGTTAGGGCCGACCAGATGTGCCACATTTTCTCATTACCGACAATACTTGTGTAAATTCATAGATTTCTTTAAAAACATTGTATAATAATAACATCCTTCTTGATTTTATATATATATATATTTTAATTTAGTTTGTAACGTACTCTTTAGGATGTAAGCACCTGAGGAAGCCACTGTGCTCGCGAAACAATTGTCGTGTTACGATTAAAGATTAAAAGTGAAGATTAGAACCGTAGTTTTATTTCTATTTTAAACAAATATATAATACAGGTGATTTAATAGAGTGCAAATTGTATGTATGTAATATGTATGTATGAATGCACAACGCTATAAATAAGCCATGAACAAATATAGATGCAGTACTTACCAGCATTTTTCAGCATTTCCAGGCCTCTTTTAGCATCCTCCAAATTTAATAAATACGAAGTTTTTGCCGTGTGAAAACAGAAACCACATTGATAATTGCATTGCCTTGTGAAGTGATAATTGACACTAATAGGTATTGTTTCATTCGACGCTATTTTTTCACGATTTTTAATTGTTTTGTCTACAGGTGTTATCAAAGAAATAAAGTGCCAAAAAAAATATAATATCGTTGAAAATACCTTCTCCGGGAAATCGACGAATGTTAACTCCATTATGTTGCCTTAATTACCTTGTAATTTCGTTCAAAACTAACTTGGCAATGTGTATTTTGTGTGCGCTAACCGGAATATATATTAAGGATAATGAAACGTTGGTAAATCCCCTGCCTACTTGATAAATCCATTTGATACTTTTAGAACATTGGTTTAATTTGCGTTGCATTTATATATTTTACGCATAGATTAAATCATGGATATTCTGCTGACAAATTCGTTATTTCTAGCGCAAAGATTAAATTTCCCTATTTACTTCCCCTGATATCCTACCTAGTCCTTATCTTATTTCGCCAGTTTAGACTAAACAAACACAAAATTTACGGAACCAAAATGCTTGAAATGTATATCGACGAAATACTTGTGATATTGTTATTATTTTAACAAGCTTAGTTGACCTTACTTTTTAATTCTATTTAAATGCTAACACAGATTTTTCAAGTTGATCAACTTTAAACAATTTTTAATCGTTTGTTTTTATACTAATTTCAAGCGCATGTTCCTTCTTATTATTAACATACGGTCCGCGACATAAAAAACGAAACACTTTTTCTACCTATTGTGACAGTACTTTGTTGCATCATACTGACTTAACTAATAATTATAACCCTATATTCATGATAACTAATATTGGCAAAAGACTTACAAGACTAAATTAATGTCAAATATTTTAATATTTAATATTTTTTTTGATATAGGTGTAATGTAATAGATATATAAATACATATATGTATCATAACAGATTTTACGATTTGATAAAGGAATGTGAGTCGTTTTGTCATGCGATGATAGGATAAAATTATGATTACACTTTCTGTACGAGGGGAATCCAAAATGTTTCCAGATTTTCTCAATAAAATTACATAAAATTGAATTGTTTCATTAAAGTTGAAACATTTTTTACACTTTCTTTTTTCCAATTCAAAGAAATAAATTATTGAAACCAAAATAAAACATCTAGTTAATACACAAATAAAATAGTAGAAGAGATTAACCCATAGTGGCACCACCCCCGGAGGGTTGATGGTAACTCGAATCTCACCTAACCTAGCTCAATCCGATCAGAGCCAGTTCAACCCAAACCAACCAATTTTTTATTGAATTGTCTTTGAATTTTGGCTATTTGTAAAGTCTATGTATAAGTAGTTCTTATTTTTGCAATTGATAATCGATTGTTTAAGAGTATTTTGAATGGGATGGATCTTTTATTCCCTCTTAACTTATTAGTAAGTTCTTGTAAGTTAGAAATACTTCTACAAATTTTTAAATTTATTTATGCAAACGCCAATTAAGTTGGCGCGAGGGGGGGTAAGTTCGCGCAGGATTAGAAGTAGTGGGCAGATTTATAGTTGGTTTTACATCAAATGTCAGATAATGCTAACCTCTGAGCGTGTATCACTTTATGATCCCCTAGCAAAGATATTATGTTCCGTCAAACGTTAATGACAAATGTATTCTGACAATTATTTGAGTAGTGGGGGTGGACGTTTTTAAAAACGTCTTCTGCGCACCCCTTCCTCGCGCCATCTTAATTGGCGCTTGCTATACCTTTATAAATACTTTCCTTGATTTCAGTTTTCTAAGGGCTTGTATTATAAACAGCGAATGAATCTCTGAATAACAATTTGACGAATAAATTTATTCAACGAATAAATTGAAATCTGGTATTATAAGAAATGCATGCAAGTAAAATAAATATTTGTAAAATTACTCTGAATAGCTATGTATTTTGCAGTTTAGCGTTTCGATAAACGGTGGAGCCACTGAATAAAATGAAGAAATACATAAAATTCCTAATTCTTTACTATTTCTTTTTGTTTATATTTGTAAAATACAAACCGATAAATCTGGGATTATCAAAATTCAAGTTATCAAACACACCCAAAATATAAACTTTTAAAAATAAGGTTATGTTTATTTGAAACAGTGTAGCGAACAGTTGTTCTCATTTAACCAATGAATAACATTTAATACCGCGATTTTCTAGGGTGTAAATTAATTGTTCGATTTACTTGGTTAGTTTCCTAATTCGCTATTTATAATACTCAATCTGTAGAGTAAATTAAATTTACTTGGTTACTAAATAAAATCTGCAGATTTGATCGTTTATATGCCCTAAAAAAAGGATATTTATTTTTATCTCATATCTAATATATGTATATTTATTCTTTGGAGTTGAAGATTTTGCAATCTTAGTTTCTCCAGTATAGCAGCAGTTCAATGTCATAACAAAAAAAAAACGTCAGCTATAATTGTTCGCCACGTGAAAGAAACTTAAAGAAAATCGACGACTTTCATCGGATGGAAGCCAGCTCTTGTCACTGTTTCTACAAATTCTTTCAATGGAGACTGTGGTTAAATAACAATTTAAAAAAGGTATATAACCCCTTACCACAATTATTAGTCGTATCCTAAATACGTATTTCGACAACTAAGTTGTCATCATCAGTAGGTAAAAACTACTAATTAAAAGTCACACATGGGGCACAGTAAAGTAAAATAAACGCTTCCGCACAACTACTATACACTGCAACCCTGTAAAGACTGTCTTTACAGAGAGTCTTTACAGGGTTGCAGTGTATAGTAGTTGTGCGGAAGCGTTTATTTTACTTTACTGTGCCCCATGTGTGAGTTTTAATTAGTAGTTTTTACCTACTGATGATGACAACTTAGTTGTCGAAATACGTATTTAGGATACGACTAATAATTGTGGTAAGGGGTTATATACCTTTTTTAAACTGTTTCTACACTTTTGTTTCACTTTTCGTCGCCTATTGTAACTGATATAGCTTGACCCAAAAAAAACTTTTTCTTGATGGGGATCAAGCAGAAAAATTACTGCTGAAACGCGGTTCAATTTATTTTGTATTGTCAAAAAATGCAGATGATATATGTACCTATATTAAGTTAATATCCTCTGGCATTATGGCACGCAAAACCGAAGGCCGTCCAAAGTGGGGTTGATAATTACAGTTAAAAATTTTCATTTTTAATTCTGTCAAACTACTTTCTAAATTATTCGTTGTTCAAACATTCACTCCTTTTCAAACCTCGTAGAGCATAAGATATCTTTTGGTTCTCCATAAGCTTAATGGTGACCTAAAAATTGTAATTTCGTATGCTCAATTCTACTACGTTTTTCAACCATGATGCCGGTAATTAATTTTAATTACCATAATTTATTGTAAAAACTTATAGAGAAGCTAAAAGAAGTTATGTCTGGTTAAACAGAATGAATTAGAAAAAACTTAATTGAGAAATAATCCAGATAATTACCTGTACAATATATTTTTATAATTATGTATGTATCTTTCCCTTAAACAATAAACTAAAGATATCTGTATTATATGCGAAAGTATTTTATTATTAATCTGAAACTGATAAGTAAGTATCCGATAACAATAAACAATCGAACTATCTATTCAAAGCAGTAACTTATTGCACAATAAGTTGAATATTGAAATCGCAAATTTTCTTTTTCTTGAGATAAATGTTCCTGTAATCTTCAAGACTTATATTTCTTTGTTACAGTATAAAATATACAAGCTGTCCTGTATCATTATGTTCAAATTTTAGGAGTGTAAAGTAGACTTCATTTCAAGTAACAAAAACGCAAAACTTGTATATCCATTCTTGTTTCAAAGTTTCAAAGTTACAGATCTACGAATGTGATTGTCAGATCATGAAACAAAAATGTAATCCTAAAGTCAATAAAAACTGATTTTATTTAAAAAAGTTTAATTAATAATATTTTCGAAATGTCCACCTCCTTGTTGAATGCAGGCTTGTGCCCGTAAGCCAACAGAAGAAGTACTTATCCGAATTTCATACTTGTTTTGTCGGATTTGCTCGGCAGCCAGGTGAATACGATCCAACAACTCTTCTCTTGTGTTCGAAACTTGCGCGTAGACTAAATTTTTCATGTACCCCCATAAATAAAAGTCAAGGGGATTAAGATCGGGTGATCTAGGTGGCATTGCAGGACCACCTCGACCAATTCATCTTGGATAATTGACGTTAATCCAATTCCGAAATGTGGTGGTGCCCCATCCATGTGAAACCACATGTCTCGTCGAACATTCAGTGGGACATCCTCTAAAAGACCTGGCAGTTCGTCAATAAGAAATTGAAGGTAAATGTCCGCATTTAACCTCCCGGGAAGAACGATAGGACCAATCAAGAAGTCATCGATTAGGGCCGTCCAAACGTTAATAGAAAATTCATGTTGAAATTTAGATGGGCGTATCAGAGGACTGTTCTACAGAAATTAAAATGAAGCCGTAACTATCTTAATATCCAGGTAGAATAAACTAGACGAGCATAGTGGTTTGCCTCAAGCAAACCGTGTCCCCTGCGATAGTGATATGGATATAAGCCCTCACGTTTTAAAATTCGCCAAACTGTCGTTCGTGGCACTCCTAGTTTACTAGCGATTCGACGTACACTGAGAGTTGGATCCCTTGTAACAATAGCTACTGCTTCTTCCTATAAGTCTGCTGGCAAATTTACTCCTCGGTCGAAAAGATAATCACGCAGTCCGTATTCCCGAAATTGTCTGTGTACTTCCAGAAACGTTCTGTAATGAGGAATGCGCCTATCGGGAAACCGATGTCAGTATTCAATAACTGCTTGACGTGCACTGCCGTTACAGTACCCATACACAAAATGCATGTCCGCATACTCTTGAGAAGAAAATCGGTAAGGCATTTTGAATAAAGAAAACGTGTCCACTCACTAATAAGCTGTTGTATGAACTGAAACGTAATGTAATCTTTTATTAAAAAATGCAACGTTAACAGTCATCTGAACATTTGTTTATTGTATGATATTCATGGTTCAGTACTTACGAAATAAGTAAGAACCTTCTTTATCATAAATCAATTTCCTGTACTCTTTTTTGTAGATCTCCAAGAAATTACTGTATGCACTACGACACGTGTTTATTTATTTTAGGTGACATTTTATTATGCGACGTTAACAATCACAGGCCTGTTATTGAATCGTATAACTTTTTTTAAATAAAATCAGTTTGTACATATTGACTTTAGGATTACATTTTTTCCATGATCTGACAATCACATTCATAGATCTGTAACATTGAAACAAATAAAAATGGATATACAAGTTTTGCGTTTTTTGTTACTTGAAAATAATTACTTTACACTCCTAAAATTTGAACATAACGATACGGGACATTTTGTATACTGTTAAATTAAAGTGGAATGTAGATTTTACCTTGTAATTCTAAATTTAAAAATAAATTGTAATTACATATATGCTACTTACGTTATTGAGAAAACTATTTATTACTTTACAATTTGTTTCCAAATAATCGTTTAAAAATGTGAAAATATATTAGTAAATCTAGAATATCTGAGTTTCTAAAGAAAATATTCATTAGCTATCGTTTACGGGTTCCTGCGACTCAGACTTTACATATTCAATCAATCGATATTCTACAAGAAAGCTATTGAATGATTAGCCCGATTTTGATAACTAGTAGAAATAACACCGCGTGGCGGAGCTGTTTTCGGTTTTACATTCATGTTTACATAAGCCGATAAGATTTAAGTTTACAAAATGCTTTTTTTTTACGAAACGCTCAGCTATAAAAGAAAGATTGTGAATTTGAAGATGCATTGTGATAGGTCATGTACGCCGGTCAGATGTTCATATTTTAATTAATCTCGACGCGAGGCGGTTGAACTTGTGATGATATAAACACATATCAGTATGTCTCGCTGAGTTATAACTTCTTACGGACACGCTTTCTTTACAAAACGCGATGTATATTGAAAACATTTGTGCATATTAACTTGTACTGAATAGGAATGTTTGGAAAAATAACACATCTAGAAAGGGTATGAAGATTTCTGTCGTTTTGCAAATCTATATTCGAAAAGTGAGAAAAAGCTAAAATTTTCAATATCTATTCGTGGTGCAAATCGGCGATACTTGTCAAGTGCATGGCTGATATGTAAGTGGGTAAAATAAAAATCAGAAACTTCATTTAAATGGGATATTTATTCTCTAATTTTGTACTAAATATGTAAGTAAACCTATATAAAAATACATCACTCTACACACATTATAATACAAACACATTTATACCTGATATAATGTATAATATTACATCAAATATAACTTAAAGAATTACAGTTAACATTACAATTTTCCAGTTTTATTTTCTTCTGTTTTATTGTTTTCTTGCGTGTTAGGTTGAACTGAAGAAAAAAATGAGGAAAAACGATAATAGGATATTAGATGCGTTCATTTATTCGTACCGTATATGAAACGGAGTCGAGTTTGATAGAAGTAATTAAAATACAATTAGGGTGCATACACTTGGAGCTGTTTAAATTTAATATTAACCCGACATTCTCAATAAACAAATATTTATTACTTCTAAATGCTACCAATATATTTTTTTTAATTTTTAAATTTAACCCTTTATCCAAAAAGATCGGTTAAACGAATTAGTTGATTAAAACTTGTAGTGTATTTTCATTTACGTAAGTTGGCAAACCTATACGTATGCGAGTTTATGTATTTATTTTTATAAAGATGTTCCCTAAATTTCAGTTTTTACAATAGGTGTTTGTAGAATAAATTACACTTATTCACCGATTGATTTCTCTAACGGTTGGTAATTTTGGTACCTGTAATAAATGAACGAACGCTGCTACGGTGGAGTATAAAACTAGTTATTACGAATAAACAAACGCATCTATTCATATAACAAGTTAAATATAGCCCCGAGGAATTTTTGAACTTTCAAGCGAAATAAATAAATATATGTAAATCTCTCAATTATATAGTTTTGTAACATCAAAAGTACGGTTATTCATGAACATTATTATTATTATTTTTATTAATTATTATTCTATATCACAAGGAACGTGTGATAACTACAGTTTCAATAATTCGTTTCGTTTCACAAAATACGTTTCAAATGAAGGTGAGTAATTGGAATTGTTCGCCTTTATCAGATCAGTTGTTAATTTCATTTAAGTACACTATATGCTTCCAGGCATTATAACCAAATCAAAAAACAATGCTTACTTTGCGAAATACATATATAGGTTTATTTTACAGGGAAAGTACGTACATTCATCATAGCTTGTTTAAAAATATGTTTTAAATACTCACGCTTCCGTCATTAAAATGTCGAAAATATATTTAAAAATATTTATTTTTTTTTAAGTAAAGAGGTATACACAGCAATTACGGAGATACAATTAAATAAAACTAATCAATAATATATTTTATGTATTTATATTACATAATAATTTGGTAATATGTACACAGTCTTAGACAAATAATATCCAATAATTTATTAAATATTTTAAAAATAATTACCACAATTTCGTTCGGGCATATCGTTAGTCTAACGTAAGAAATGTGCATGTAAAGACGATATCACTGTTTTTGTTGCTTTACTTATCATCATCATCTCCCGTTTTAAGCGCACAAAATCTATTATCATTGATACAAAATAAGTACTTATATAGGAAACGCCGATTTTGACGCTATGATCTCACACGAAAGAATGTGTACGAGTCAGACTATCATTACCAAAATAGCAGTTCTATAAGTGCGGGGATGTGTTACAGGTAACAAGCAATAGGACACGTTGCATCTATTAGCAGCAGATTACACTGATAGGTGGGGTCAGGGGGTGTTGTGTTAATGAACAGCTGTTTAATATCTTCGAATAGCACACCTGTTCGGCAGTTGTCAGGGAACTCTTTTAACATCTTTTGTTGCCCTCTTGTAGGTATTCACCTTTACTAAATCAGTTTTTTTATAATAACCTTGGTCACATACTAATCATTCCATTGTAGGCAATGCTTTACTGCTGTTGTTTACGTTGATTATTTTTTATATTTTAGAAATATCAAAAATTGTCTTTGTTGTTTAATTAACTTTAGGAATACGTGTATCAAATATTTTTTGTAAAAAAATATTGGAACCTCTAAAGGACCTCAAAAGAAATAATTTTTTCTCCAAACTTATTTAGGGAAACGTATTGGAAAGCTAGAATTAAATAAAATACGTCGTCTACATTCTTTTAGGTTAGCTGTGCGACCAACACATATTATTAGCTAAATTTTGGTAATTTATAACCATTTTGAATGCGAAACAAACATCATATTTATTTATATTAACGAAAAATGTTCTTAAAAATATACTTTTTGTAATATATTCTCCCCGCAACAAAAATGTGTTCGTGCATGTGACCAGCTTTACAAATATTTGTATTTTATTTAATTGTAGTATTCCAGTAGGTTTCCTCCAATAACTTTATTAGTAAAAATTGTTTCTTTTGAAGTCCTTTAACCCTGCACCTGAATCCTTAAACTCTAAACTCTTAAAAACCCCAGACATTTTTAATAGCGTTCACACATGCGCAGTAATGCTGGTATAATATCTTAATATTTGTATGTAAAGTCAGTATTGAATAACAAGTGTAAGGTGGTGTGTAGTGGCTGTCGATTTGTGTAATAGTTAGGTTACTATAAACGTGTATGTTGATTTATGGGTATTGCAGACACCAGGGTTCAGTCTACTGAAGTTTTATTGGAATGTTGTTTCACTTTTTATAGTAAGATGACAACTTCTAATCAAGATAAAGAACGTCCATTGTCTGACGTTGAGTTATTGTATGGTGAGGTATTGTAGAAAACTTATAGGACGAGGAAGATGACGGTAATGAAGAGGATAACAATCTGTTTGGAGATAATTCTGATGAAGATGAAGACTATATTCTAGAACAAATAGACAGCGGTAGTGAACAAGGCGTTGACGAAGATGAAGAGATATTAGAAGAAGCATCAAATGAAGATGATGCAATCTCTTCTGTGAAACAACAAAATAAATTCAGTTTGCATGGAAAAAAGTTCTATTCCAGACAGAGTAGGTCGTCCAGCCCAACACAATATAGTTTTACACTTATCTGGGCCAAAACTGGAAGCCCGAAATGTCAAGGCGTATGAAGAAGCTTGACGTGTCCTAATATCTGAGGAAATGCTAGATATTGTGTAATTTCATACTAACGAAGAGATTCGTCGTAAAACCCCGTGTGATCCTCAACCGAGCTACAAGAGATTAACAGATAAGAGCAAAATACAAGCTTTTATAGGTTTATTATACATAGCTGGTGCATTACGGGTTTCAAATTTTAGTACAGAAGAACATCTACGACATTTGGCCATGGAATATTTCGAGCGACTATATCTGAATGTAGATTTCAATTTTTAGCTGCTTGCCTGAGGTTATGACGATAAAAGTACGAGAAAAGTGAGAAGAGAGTTAGATTTATTTGCGCCTATTCGCCAAATATGGGATATGTTCGTAGAAAATTAAAAACGGTATTATACTCCTTTCGAATTTTGCACAATAGATGAACAACTTGTAGGTTTTAGAGGGAAGTGTCCATTTAAAATATATATAGGGAGTAAACCAGACAAATACGGGATGAAAGTGGTAATGAGGAATGATTAAAAAACCGCGTACATCCGCGCACATCCGTATTTGCTTTCGATGGTAAGAAAACAATGGTGTCATATACGCCAAAAAGAGCAAAATAATTTTACTTTTATCAACTATGCATCATGATAATAAAATTAATGAATCAACAGGCAAACCTGACGTCATTCACGGATATTACGGATACATTCGACCAATTATGTCACTCCTACACAATATCCCGTAAAACACGAAGATGTCCTATGAGAATGTTGTTTAATATACTTGACGCTAGTGGCATTAATGCGATGGTACTATTTTCATTAGTAAATCTGGATTGGAAGAGAACTAAGAGAGCAATAACAGGCGCAATTTTTTTATGGATTTAGGCATGTCACTGGTAAAGCCTCATTTGAACGTTAGGCTTCTTTGCCACGATCTCTGAAAACCAAATTTGTGAAATATTGGGCATATCAGAAAATTAAAAAAAATATATAGAAGCAGTTTTACCAAACAAAGTCAGGTGTAGTATTTGTCCAACGAATAAGAATAGAAAAACTAACCATTCGTGTTTAAATTGCTGCAAACTTTATTGTACAGAACATAGAGCTAGAATATGTGGTAATTGTGAGTTACATATTCAACATCTTGAATAAGTAAAGTTATGTGTCATGTCAAGAAAAATTTTTTGTTTGTTTAAACTCTAGTGTATTTATATTCGTTTTTGTTTATATTTTTAAAGGTAGTTTATTCAATTTTGTTCCAATTGTTCACTATGTAAATACGTTTTAAAAACGTCAATAAAAATCTAACTTAACAGCTAAAAAAAGGTTTTGAATGTAATCCCATCTGATGTTTGTTACAAAATGATTGATTCATTGTCATCTAACATGCCTATAAAAATACATGAACATATTAAAAAAAATTAAAAATATTTATGGTTAGGTTAGGTTCAGTCTATGTTAAATTAAAATGGGGATTCAGGTGCAAGGTTAAAGGTAAAAGTCTTTCACGATAACAGACGAGACACGTGATAAACAGTTACTTCGGACCAAGTAACATTTAAATTACAATAATACCTAATAATTCTAGTATTTCACTTTATCAAGTGAATATATTTATGTTACCAGAACTGGGCATGGTTGCCAGCTTGGATTCTGTCAAATGTCATTCGAATAAGTTGTTATAGTTGTAAATCTAAAATGACATAAACCTAATCTCATAGATTATTTTCTAACAACACTTGACTCAAAGCAATGTAGATTTGCCAACCCTGTTTCGTAACTATTTATCACGTGTCTCGTCTGTTATCGTGAAAGATCTATAAATATTTTGTAAACGTGTTCTTGACATTAGGCTAGCTTTGTAGAGGCATTGTACAATTTTAAGTGCATTTAGTAAAATCCTGTATGTAATTACAGTAAGTATAAATTATATTTTTAAAGGAATTTCAGGTAATCTTTCACATAATCAGTTTTTATTTAATTATATATTTCGTTTGTGAGATTGATTTTGAAATGGCTCGATGTTTATAATCAATTTAGTTCATGTACTTCAATAAATGCATGCTATTTTTGTTTTGCACATAGATTTCATATAAAAAATTGTCAAATGTTTAACGTATGGATAGAGAATTGAAAATCGTCTTTCTCAAATATGAAAATTTCGTTTGAGAATGTCATGTTTTTAATGTCGAAACTGCATCAGTAACGTTATCTGTTATAGGTTATAAAGAGGTATGTAAAACAAAGTAATAGTTGCATTTTTTTTGTTTCTAATGTTTTATTGTTTAAGAATTATCTATTACAAACTTTAAAGTATAAAAATTTCGATCTAATCCTAATATATTATTTTCGAATTTGTAATGTTGTATAATTAGTAAAATATCGACAATTTAATGTTTGTATTTTCTTGAAATTTTTGCGTTTCTAGTTGTATGTACCAATATTAATTGTCGTACTTAAGACGAGAATAATTATTGTTCAAATTTATTTCTCGAAGCCATGGTTAATTGAAACAATCACAAATCATTTGATTTTCTGCACCAGTGAAATCTAAACTTTTAATAAATTCGTGCGTGAAAATTGTTTGGGACGAATAGCTGTCGAGCTCTCAAAATTTAATTAAGTTAAGTCGCATTTGAAGAGTTGTCATTCTAGCAGATCTTTCGTGGTAGCAGTTTAGGAATTGTTTATAATATAAACGGAACCTAATATTAGATGCAGCGCCCCCTGTTATCTTTTACCTGTAACATATCCCCAATATTCTATCTTTTTTGCGCTTATAGAACCTGAATTTGGTGGTGTAAGTCTGTCTTACACATTATTTCGATGTATCCTATATATATTGAAATAAATCGTAAACATAAATTACGTAATAATTCGGGTCTTTTCAAATTTTTGACTTTGTCAACGTTGTTAAAAAAATCGATCAAAAATGTACATAGAGATGAAGAGATTTTGTTGACGGTTTAATTATTAATAAAACGAAATATATACAAAGATGTACATTAATTATATTTGTCTAGGTTTGTTTTGTTAATAAATTAATTTTTAAAATGAAATATATATACAACCGGGCATAAAATAGAATCGATTACAAAAGATTAAAAATAATTTAAAATTCACGTAATATTGTTAAGAAAAGACTCTAGTAAATAATTTTTTTTATATTCTATTTTCCATATCATGCAACTTGGACGCGATTAAAACTCTTTTTTACCCACATCGAAGTAATATTTTCTTATTTTTTTGATTCTTATGAAGAAAATTTACACAATATACAGACAATATTCGATATACCAGACATATTCTATTAACACTACGATCTAAGTATTTCGTTTTGTACATTCATTTTATAGGTTAAACGTTCGATGGAATTTTCCTCTGCAGTCGCCAACAATTTGTCGTCGTCGTTGACGTATTTCGAATCGTCGCCTTCGTCCACGGAACAGTTCAGCGAGCTGCTCGTCGTGCTCAATTCGTCCAGAAAATCGAAACTGGCGACAGCTTCCTTCTCCTTTTCCCCGTAGCGCACGAAGAAATCCGGTCTTCCAATAATCGAAGGTCGAACTGACGGCATCGTAACTCTAACGACGGCCAACTCCGGTCTCGTCGCGTTCGCTGCAAGAACGATAGTTCAGACCGCCGTCTCCGTGATTGGCGTGCACGGTGTCGATGTTGATAACGCTTAAATCCCAAAATTGTACAGTTCGCTCAGCTTATCATTTGAGTTTGTTTACTAATGTTAATTCTCAAATAGTTCGTTGCAAAATTTATAAAAAAATCTACATTACTTTTAATTAATTATTTTTGGATTAAATATAAAGTCCAAAGGAATTAGGTTATATTTTGTTCAATTGAATTTAGAAAGGAAAGTTTAAAAATAAAAAAAAGAACACAAAATAATATATGTTTAATATAATCATGTTTACAACCTTCTTTGCTTATGTTTATCTTATAACCTCCTTTGCTATACAAGTGTCCCGTATCGTTATGTTCAAATATTAGGAGTGTAAAGTAGACTTCCTTTCAAGTAACAAACACGCAAAACTTGTATATCCATTTTTATTTGTTTCAAAGTTATATATCTATGAATGTGATTGTCACATCAAAATGTAATCCTAAAGTCAACACAAACTGATTTTATTTAAAAAGAGTTATACGATTTATGATTGTTAACGTCGCATAAGAAAATGTTATCCTAAAATAAATAAACACGTGTCGTAATGCATACAGTAATTTCTTGGAGATCTACAAAAAGGGTACTGGAAATTGATTTATGACAAAGAAGGTTTTTACTTATTTCGTAAGTGCTGAACCATGAATATCATACAATAAACAAATGTTCAGATGACTGTTAACGTTGCATTTTTTAATAAAGGATTACATTACGTTTCAGTTCATACAACAGCTTATTAGGAGTGGACACGTTTTCTTTATTGAAAATGCCTTATCGATTTTCTTCTCAAGAGCATGCGGACATGCATTTTGTGTATGGCTACTGTAATGGCAGTGCACGTTAAGCAGTTATTGAATACCGACATCGGTTTCCCGATAGGCGCATTCCTCATTACAGAACGTTTTTGGAAGTACACAGACAATTTCGGGAATGCGGACTGCGTGATTGTCTTTTCGACCCAGGAGTAAATTTGCCAGCAGACTTAGAAGAAGAAGCAGTAGCTATTGTTACAAGGGATCCAACTCTCAGTGTACGTCGAATCGCTGGACAATTAGGAGTGCCACGAACGACAGTTTGGCGAATTTTAAAACACGAGGGCTTATATCCATATCACTATCGCAGGGGACACTGTTTGCTTGAGGCGGACCACTATGCTCGTCTAGTTTATTCTACCTGGATATTAAGACAGTCACGGCTTTATTTTAACTTCAGTAGAACAGTCCTCTGGACAGATGAATCTACGTTCACGAGAAGTGGTGTTACAAATCTGAGAAACCTGCACAGGTGGTCATCAGAAAATTCTAAAGCTAGACGCCCATCTAAATTTCAACATGAATTTTCTATTAACGTTTGGGCGGCCCTAATCGATGACTTGTTGATTGGTCCTATCGTTCTTCCTGGGAGGTTAAATGCAAACAATTACCTTTAATTTCTTATTGACGAACTGCCAGGTCTTTTATAGGATGCCACATTGAATGTTCGACGAGACATGTGGTTTCACATGGATGGGGCACCACCACATTTCGGGATTGCTGTCCGTAATTGGGTTAACGTCAACTATCCAAAATGGATTGGTCGAGGTGGTCCTGTTGCATGACCACCCAGATCACTCGATCTTAATCCCCTTGACTTTTATTTATGGGGGTACACGAAAAATTTAGTCTACACGCAAGTTTCGAACACACGAGAAGAGTTGTTGGATCGTATTCACCTGGCTGCCGAGCAAATCCGACAAAACAAGTATGAAATTCGGATAAGTACTTCTTCTGTTAGCTTACGGACACAAGCCTGCATTCAACAAGGAGGTGGACATTTCGAAAATTTAATTATTAATTGAACTTTTTTAAATAAAATCAGTTTTGATTGACTTTAGGATTACATTTTTTTTCATGATTTGACAATCACATTCATAGATCTGTAACTTTGGAACAAATAAAAATGGATATACAAGTATTGCGTTTTTGTTACTTGAAATGAAGTCTACTTTACACTCCTAAAATTTGAACATAACGATACGGGACCTTGTATAGCTACGTTCATGTTCTTTTATTCTTAAATTTGTCAACGTCCTCTAGGTTAAGTTTCCAATACAACTCCACCTGAAGAAGACACTGTGCGTCGAAACAATTGTCATGGGATTTTACCTCGATAAAGTGGAAATTAAGTAATATTGTTTTTTCATTTTGATTTCATTAATTATTAATTTCCATCAAGTAAAGGCTAGTTCGATTTAAAATTTCCTCTGACATTATTTTCTTTTAGTAATGCGAATTTTACTTGTTTTTATTCTTCATTCTCAATTTTATTATTATTTCTTATTCCTGCCCCGTGTTGTGGACCAGTGGGTAGATCACTAGCCTATGAATCTGATGAACTGAGTTCAAACTCTGGTCTAGCCAATAATATTTAGTGCGTTTTTTCGGTTCCAGCTCGACTCAGGCTGACAAAAATGAATATTTAGAGGTAAAACTTTGAGGTAATAATTGACAGTTCGTGCGTAGCACTAGCCACCCTACCATACTAGTGTACCCAACGGCTCAAGTCGTAACAAGCCTACCATGTCCAAGGGTCTGCAAAGGCTAGTTACGGAGATTATTATTATTATTTCTGGTCTTCGGCGGATTTTTTCGTGTATTTTATCTTATTTCCAATTAAAGATTTTGACGATATTTTAAAATACTTTGCTTGAATTTAACAGAGACCTGTCTGATGGAAAGATCGTTGTAGAAAATATATAATAATATGGTTACTTCTGAGATTCCGGGCTGGCACCACATGCTCGACACTGTTTCCTTATTGGCCAAGAAGAAAACAGTGCCAAGGATCCGATTTCAGCCGGAATCCCAGAAGTAATCATGAACAACGATCGCAGAAGTCTACAAACCAGATTACATGGTAAAATGTTCACAGTACGAATATTCCTCAAGATCCGGATTAACACATTGTTGAGCTTTAAGTTCTCCTACCATCATTACAAGATCTATCAGTTTATAGTTCCGCTTTTCACTTTCAAGATCTATGCGATGAAAATGTTGGAATCTAGAAATAGCCAATGCTATTTACAGCATGGGCTGTTTTGTTGTTAAACGAGTTTTCGTAGAGGTCTTGTGGATATTAAATCCACTATTTAAAATCTTGATGTAATACTGGATTATTTCGGACTGCAATTCCAATGACTCGATTATGTAGTAACGAAATTGTGCAGTCTTATTCTTAGCTTTTGTAAGGTTTACATAGTTTCTTAACAGCGATTAAAAATTTATTTCAACTTGTTGAATCTTCGGTTACCATGAATGACTGCTCGTAAGAGGTTATTTCCCTTTCAAAGTTGACTATACTATGTTTTAGATTACGTACTTCAATTTAGTCTGTTTTTTTCTTCATTATTAATTTCAATGTAAAAATTATTGTATTAATTTGGCTTTTACTTGATGAAGATCCATAATTTAAAATAGAAATAAAAGTAATAGTTAAAATCCTCACCTTATTAATATTAGTTCGTGAAACGACAATTGTTTCGCTAGCACAATGGCTTCGTCAGGTCTGATGAAGTGAAGATTTCAAAATATTAGTTTTATTTATATTTGAAAAATTATTCTGATGTTCAACTATGTTCCCATAAATTCAATTGAACAAAGTATTAGCATTTTATTATATTCGCTTGCGTTAGTTTTAAATAAAACTATAAGAGGTGTCATAACTAAACGTTCCCTATTCCTTTGGAGTCTTTTATTTCCTGGATTACAACTAGTTTTAATTAAAAATAAACTTTATAAAAAAATATGAATGGCAGTGATTTATAACTTGTTACAGAACATAAATTTAAATATGCAAATCTAAAAATGCGTTTTACATGCATGGTTTTAACTTTAATTTGGTAGCTGTTATGTCTATAGTGTGGAATTTGAGGATATATGTGAAAACATTTCTTTCAAATATTATGACTAATACGTGTTACGTGATCTAGTTCTATACAGTAAGCGGGGCCTTAAATAAGAACATACGTTTGATATGACGTTGGCCGACCGCAAATCTCTCGCGACGCTATATGGGCGAATGTGGTTTGATTCACATTGATATCAATCAGCAAACAGTATTTGTATTATGCCCGTGCACAGAAAATATCAACTCATCAGTAGAGTTGCGAATCTTGTGCGTATAACAGAGTAGAACGCACCCACCGCTACGTGAATGTACATATAACTTGATCCAGATGCTTAGTCCGATTCTGTTGTACGGACGAAATATCGCTACTCTACTCATTGTAAATAGAATATTTTTAAAAAGACTTTCATTTCGATTGCAAATTTTTCAAAATTGTAATAATGCAGCGTACATAGAGAGAGAAGGTCGTTTTGTAAATTATTTTTAAACGCATTACAGCTACCATACGGAGAATGTACCTGATAGGACAATTTTATTATCTTAGGGTACGCGTTGCCATTATAATATAAGAACAACTACAATCACTTTAGACAACTGTAGTTTAACTGCGAATTGAATGCCAAATAACTTCTGTTTGCTATCCATCCCTACCATTTATATTGAATCGTGTTTGATCGTACGAGACCTTATGTTCTTATCTAAGGGTCTGCTTATTGTATATAGACTTGGAAAATAGTGTAATAGTCGTGACCAAGTTGTTTAACCCCCTCCTTTCCCATCCTCAAAAAAAAAACAGCCACATTAGAAAAACCATTAATAATTTCTAGAAAAACGGTACTGAGGATTTGCATATTACTTGAGTTCGTAAATTGTTTTTTGCTAGATAATTTTGCATCGGATGAGAATGGGTGGTAATATCTGTGCACATAGTTAGAAGACGGACAACGGGTACAAATTTATATGCCCAAAGACTGCGACGAAAGCCGTTACACACCGAAAAACGCCGCAAACAGCTCTTTACTGGAGCAAGAAAATATCGAAATTGAAGCGTGAATAATTGGGCCGAATAATTTAGACGGAGGAATTAAATATAGATGATGTCAGTAATATCTTTTAAACCATCACAATGTACAAAGATGTGTCTGATGGGTGCGTCTTTTACGACCACACAAAGAATTTCTAATATCTTCGCTGTACGTACTACAGAACGTATTTTGGTGGTTCACATGTACGTAGGAGGTCAGCGAAGGCTTTGCCTCATACTGTTAAACACAGCTAAGGGGATGTATTATGAATTATGATTTGAGTCTGTATGAGGTCACAAGGTGTACGGGCGCATGAATAGTGTTAGAGTATATGGAAATGTTTCGCAGAGTTTATTATTTTGAATTTTGAATTTCAAACACGAAATAAACTCTGACATAAATTGCATTGATTTGCGGTCTACGAAACTGAATAGATTTCATGATTGTTTGACAAAACGCGGAACAGAGAAGAGAAATTAAGAACGAGAACATTTAGAATATCTTACTGGAATGCAACTTTCATAAGTTAACAATACGTAGCGAGGATAGTAGTAAAAGCATATAATTTAAGAGTTGTGGCTAATAAAATCAAAAAATAAATAAAAAGATTCATATATTTCAAAAATTGGCACTCCCTGCCAATTTTTGAAACATAAATCATTAGAATATTATAACGCTTACG
Source organism: Melolontha melolontha (assembly GCA_935421215.2). Taxonomy (NCBI): domain Eukaryota; kingdom Metazoa; phylum Arthropoda; class Insecta; order Coleoptera; family Scarabaeidae; genus Melolontha; species Melolontha melolontha. The sequence continues at coordinate 1,249,220 of OW285239.1, read as the reverse complement.
ATGTGAGACAAATTTTGCAATTGAATAAGTGGAAGGAATTTTTTATTATTGCCTCTCACTTGCAAGAATGTTTTTTAACACTGTATTCTTTAAGATACAAGTGATATGTATTTTGTTTCAAATAACAGTGAAAATATCTATTACACTAATGTCATAGGAATCTAACAGGAGTTTTGGCATACAGTTAATATAGTGATGGAGTTGGTTGTTAGATGTTGAAATTCCATTTAATAAAATGCACAAAAACACGTGTTTGAATATCCAAAATAAAGACCTGTTACGCTCACACTCTGGCTTTGTTAAGTATGAGTACTAACTGACTTATAAATTTACAAGTTTTCATATTGCAAATAAAATAAGTTAGCCTTTGCTAAAGTTGAATAAATTTAAAAGTGGGGAGTTAGATATATCTAATTGGTTATTCAATAAGTCTGTGTTTTTGAATTTATTAATTTCTAAAGCTTGTATAGTATATTATTTAAAAGAACACTTTTATTTTCTATATGTAAGATTTGAAATTGGGTCGAAATCGTATTCAAATTCTAGCATAACGTATATCTGTTTTGCTATTACGAAAGGACCTCATGTGTTCCTTGAATTTCGTGTGAAAAACGACTTGTTTGACCTATATAAAATTTCGGGATTTATCACCTTTTTCTGTTCTTCCTTTATTATTTTTGATAATCGTACCTATACCATCTGAAAGAAAGCAATATGGATGTTAACGTTGTTAACCCAAGATCGGGTGTAAATACATTAACATAAAATATTGAAAAACGTCTCATTGCCTTTAATTAATCTCATGTCCTGGCACCCCTATCAGTGAGACAATATGCTTTGTGTGCCAGGCTATTGAGGACCTGTTTACAATGTTTGACCAATTTAGACCTAGTAGATAGATTCATAGTGGCTTTAATAGCCGCCTGACTAATCAGTTATTATGTTGATTTTCTTATTTGCGCAGTAGGATCCCGAATTTCCTCGGGTCGCAAGCTGAGACTGCAAACAATTCAGCCTGGAAAATCGTCGTATATTTCCACAGACTTGATATCTTGTGAAATATTCCTTATAGGGTACATTCTACATGTACCAGCACCTCTGCCCCGATTGGTTCGTGATCCATCCGTGTACCAGGTGCTGGGAGTCCAATCGCTCTAGTGACTTTTTGTCTGTGCCTTGGTCGATATAGAAATGTTCAGCTTAGTTGCAAACAGTGGCGGCTCGTGAGTTATGAAAGAAGGTGGGCACAAAAAAAATTTACCTATTTTCTGTACATAAAATTCATTCTTTTTCATGCTGGAAAAGACGTCTATGACTTTGTTGTCAAAATCTGGGATAGACTGGATGAACTTCTTTTCTATGGTTAGGATCGCTCATATGCATTCAGTCGATCTTCTAACATTGTGCTTTTCAGAAAAGTTTTAATGCGTTTGAGGGTGGAAAAACATCGTTCACATTTTACTGTCGACATGGGCGTTGTGCAAATAATATCCAACAGTTCGTATGTTTCCGTCAAAACCTTTTTAGGTTGTTGTCTGTTATGAACACTAAAAGTGGGAAAACACCACCTACGTCACACGTGTCATCGCGCACATAAATTACTGAAAGTTCACTTTTCAATTTTACACTGTCCAACATAGGATAAGATTTCACAGTTTCATCAAATTTTTTTTGTGGAAATGAATGACTATAAGTTTTAAAATTTTGAGAATCAAATAATTTTGCCGCATTTAAGTGATCTCTAAAATCAAATCGGTCGCTAATTTGGCTTAAAATAGTGTCACATACTTCCTTTGCAATAACAGCTCTATTATCTCCAGCTGTCGTTTTTTGTCTTTTCCTTGCAGGTTCTTCATTATTGCGTTCTTGATTGTCATTGTCAGTAGAATTTCTTAAATTTCTAATGTGAATAATTTGCTGTTGGAATTGTTCAATTACCTTTTGCAGGTGAGCACTGTCAATCCTGCGCACTTGAGTCTGACTAAATAATATTTCAACATGTGGTATGATGAAATGAAATATTTTCAACCAGTAGAGAAATTCCGGGCAATTCCAATGTTTCAATAAACCACTTGCTTCACTAATAGTAACTGAATTCATCCTATCTTGTTCAATAATTTTGTCTAAACATTCTTTGAAAGAATCCTGGTGTTCAAATAATGTGTTCACTGTTCGACTTTTAAAAATTCAGCGTGTAGGATCAGCGCGTGGTAATCTACGTTTTAGTATTTCATCAAGAATTACCGTTCGTTTTAGCGATCGAGAAAAAAAACTTGAAAATTTTTATATTTTTATTGCACTGTGCCGCTCGTTTAATAATTAAATTAAATTGATGCGCGTAACAGTGAATATAATGTGCATGTGGAAATGTTCGTTTGATAACACTGGCCTACAACCATTTTGGTGCTGGAGATTTTAGACCCGATTTTAAGTATGTCTTACATGGCGATATCAAAAATGTTACCCGTTTTCTTCTGTCAGCTCTAGTTCCCGAGAAAAAAAAAACACAATTCCCGAAAAAATATATATTTTATTGACATTAAACATCAAGAAATTGTCTTTTGAGTGATTTTCTAGAATGAAACTGACTCGGACAATCTCGCATGATTCCCCAGCTATAGTGAGCCATCATATGACTGTCCCACCTTCCTTGGTATCTATTCTCCATTGTTTTTAGGTCTTGGTGGAAACGTTCCCCTTGTGCTTCGCTTAGATCTCCTAAATTGTGTTGGAAATGATGTAGATGACTATTGAGATAGTGTAATTTTATACTCATATTACAGCCTAAATCTTTGAATCGCACCAGCATTTCCTCTACTAGTTCTACATAGTTGTCAGCCTTATGATTTCCGAGGAAATTTTGTGCAACTGCTACAAAAGATTGCCAGGCAAGCCTCTCGACATCATTCATACAAGTCTCAAAATTAGTTGTGTCTTTCATCAATTTACGTATTTGAGGTCCATCAAAGATACCTGCTTTTAGTTTTTCAGTACTTAAATCAGGAAATTTGTGAGAAATAAACTGGAAACATTGACCATTTCTATCGAGCGTCTTAACAAATTGCTTCATTAGCCCTAATTTTATATGCAATGGCGGAAGAATGATTTTTTCTCTTGAAACTAAGGGTTCATTTATAACATTTCTTTCCCCAACAACAAGAGCATCTCTCACAGGCCAATTTTTTGCAGTCCAATGACGTGATTTAGCTCGACTGTCCCAGAGACAAATAAAACATGGGTATTTAGTATAACCACTCTGTTGACCCAATAAAAAATTAACCATTAACCATCTTCAAGTCGACGCAGATCACCCAGTTATGTTCAATATATTTTATTTTTTGTAAAAGATTTGAAATTACCTCATATTCTTCTTTTACACATGTTGAGTGAGCAATTTGAACGGGAGCATATTTATTTCCATTATGTAGAAGAACTGCTTTTAGACTTCGTTCGTGATAGATCGTTAAACCCATGAAAGCCATCAAACCACTCACATTACAGCAATACACAAAATTTTCATCAGATGAAAAAAACTTCAATAACTTTCCCTCTTTCGTGCGATATATAGACACTCGAACATCTGAGGAAAGACAATTTTTTTCTTTTAATCTTGACGCTAGCAACTCAGCACGTTCCTTCGAAAGATCTAAGTCTCTGATGAGGTCACTAAGCTCATTCTGCGAAAATGGCTTAGGATCTGATGTTATTCCGCAGTGAAATTCATAAAATTTGTTTGATTTTATCTTAATAGTTATTCCGCAGTATTGAAAGTCATCATCTACTTGGGAAGAAATAGGTATTTCAGCTTCATCCTCCTGAGATTGCTGCACTACCTGGTGAAAAGTTGGTATTGGAACATTTTCTGAATGAGGAACAGGTCTTTGTACTGAAGAAATATTGGGGTATTTCCATTTATGGCGATTGTTTTTGTTGATGCCCACTATATTAATCATACAAAAGTAACAGTCGTCATAATGATTTTTTTGTTCTCGCCATATCATAGGCACTCCAAACTTCAAAGACTTACGTTTCCCTCTCTCCCATTGTCGCAAATGTTCAACGCATATTTTACAAACACTATGAGGCACCCACACTTTATCTTGGTGTAGAATTTCAATACCGAAGTAAGCAAAATACAAACGACGCACTGTGTTTGTAATCGATTTACGCTGATTTTTCAGTATGTATTCACCACAAACATAACAAAATATATCAGGATCGTTAACACAATGTCTGGACGTACTAGCCATAATGAAATAATAACACAAACTTTATCGATGATATTGTAATAATGACTAGTTACGAACAAGACCATAACAAGACCGACAACAATTCACAATGAGGGTAGTAGGTAAACTAGAGCTGATGAGTTAAAATGACGTATGTCAATATACTGTACATTACCTACTTTATCGACAATTCAAACAGAGATGCACCAAATAAAAATTTTTTTTTGTAGGCCTGTGTAATAGCTTGGACACCATTTGTCTTACCACTCATCACGGACGCCCCATCGTAACTTTGAGCGATTAGTTTATTGTTATCAGACCCACAAGGAGAATTTAAGTAGTTTGCAATTCATTCAGCAATGTTTTTGCTAATACATCAGCATTATGTTTACCCGGCTTAAAAAAAGACCAAAAGCGTTTCAAAATTTGTCCATTAAACACGTATCGAATAATAGCCATTTGCTGATTATTAGAGGTGTCTGTAGTTTCATTGACCACCAAAGCAATGAAATTTGCAGATTTAATTTCTTTTAATATTTCTTGCTTGTAAATTTGCCACATTGCATCTAGCAATTCGTTCTGAATAGTTTTTGAGGCGCCTTTAAACACTTGTGAACCTTTGATATGTATTGTAAGCGCAGTGTCTAATTAAGCTGCAAAGTTGATTAAGCTTACATAAATACCTGGATTTTCCGACGTCAATGTTCCATCACGGCCTCGTAACGCCAATTCAAAAGCTCCGCAAAATTTTATACACATAATTAACCGGCGCAAAATATGACGATTTTTTTCCACATCTACGTTGTACTTAATTTTATGTCGCAAATAAGCACTGTCTAACTGTTCACGTATGTCCACTTTGCCTAGAACACTAAAATCCACGTATGCATTCATGTGAGAAACGGAATTTTCGTGTTTCTTTGCCGTTTCTGCGATATGCTTTAAATCATTCAACCCTTGTTTATTCCACGCACTAACCTCTTTCTTAAAAATTAAGCAGATAAAACAAAATAGTTTATTTTATTTGTTGGTGAATATCCGCAAATCCACTCATATTTTTCATATATATTTTTATTGAATACTCTATTGTAAGTTCGAGTTTTACTTGTTGAAGTGTAGTTTATTTGAAGTTCAGGGATAGGCCTTCCTTTCTTCTTAATTAAAAGTGCTTCCTCAAATGATAGCGAGTTTTTTAAAAGATTTTACCCACTATTAACTTCCATCATTAATAATAAACGCGTGCAGTACGCGACGAAAACAATGCAATCACAATAAACGCAAGACGTTAAGTGGAGTCGAACGAGTTTGTGTCCCCAAAACGACGTATAAACGCATATGGCGAAGATAAGCGCAACCGGCCGATCCATATTCGGAATAAGTACATCTGAAATCGTGACCCGGGACATAGTTTTGAGCGCTTATGCGCTAGTGTCTGTGGCGCGGAAGGAAACTTTGATACCATCGTCATAAAAATACGTAAAAATAATAAAATACAATAATGCACTGAATTACATGCGAATTTCTTTCTGTGTTTATCTTGGTGGTTGAGTGGGCACGTGCCCTTGTGCCCTTTAGTACCAGCCGCCACTGGTTGTAAACATAATCTCAGGGCCATAATGTCCTCCGGTATTTGTAATATCGGTTCTTCCATTATAATTCCCGTGGTATCTACAACCTTATTAGGACATTATTAGTTATTGGTCTTCAGCCTCAGGATCGCAGTCATGGGTTCGCTTTCACAAATAATTCGAGGGGAGGGAGACCCACGATAACCTTCATGGAGGCAGTTCTCGTGTTGTTCATAGCTCCCGTGATTCCCAACAAAGCTTGTCGCTGGAGAGTCGTAAATACTTAATTAGATGTATTTAACTTTCCACTTTTAAATTTATTCAACGTTAGTAAAGACGACCCTCATTAAATTTATCTGTAAAATGAAAATTTGTAAATTTCCCTATAATTTAAGTTAGTATTGTACACTTGATAAAGTCACAGTGTGAGCCAAACATGCTCATTTTTATTAATATAATTTTGGATTTTCAAACACGTGTTTTATTTGAAGTGTTTTTGGTGCAATTTATCTTAGTTAATAAAGGGTAAATTGTGCTTAACTTACGAAACAAAGCATATATATATTTTTTTGAATTACATGTTGTACCTTATTTAAACTTTTTAATATTACAACATATAAAATATTTTAGATTTAGGCCGTAACATTAGTAAACAAGCTCAACAATAAGGTAAAATATTAAAATATCGTGTAAATGTGCACAAAATATATAATATACAAAAAGAAACTACTTGAGTGAATATAGAAAAAGTTGCAAAATATAATTTCATCAAGGCTGTACTAATTTCTTTTGAAACACTTTCGACTCAATCGTGTATTTTCAAATTATTCGTTAAATTATATCATGCAAAATTATACTCAAATATTATCTAGGAAATCATTACAGCCCAAAAATATTATTAACTTTTTTAAGGACTACCCATGTACCACCAAGTTCACTAGTTGGTTAAAATAAATTACTGATGTTCATTAGCTGAACGTACTGCCAATATTAAGGATTTAATTATCACCCAAAGATCTGATATACTACTGTGTGCTAATTGACGAGACGAAATGGGATGGCATGCATTTTCAAGGAATCACATTACTACAAAATAGTTCATGAATTAATCGTTCTCAGGTCAGATAGCACTTTCTAATCAACTACCACGACAGGTTATGTTAGTGTCTACCATTGTCACTACCTTACCTTTCTTTTGTCGATGAAACCGATGTATTCGATGCAACTGACCATAATCCGGTGGATCTTCCGTCGAATCACTAGTAACACTGCCACCGCAGGAAGACGTCGGTGACGAATCACTGGATACAGAGGCCATCATCACGTCTAATAGATTCGCTCGAGCCTGTAAAATCATTTGAATCAATTAATGAGATATAAACTCCTCTCTGTTAATTGAAACGTTTAACATTGCATAATAAATTCGCGCACGGTTACAGTATGTGATTTTAAGAAACGTTTTGAAAATTAAATAATCTAATCTACTTTGATTTTTTTTCCGTTTTCCAAAAATATTAAATTAATTAATGTTTCTTTGCTATGGTCAAAAATATAGATCAAGTTAACTTTCAACCATAAAAATACAAGGTAAAAACAATGAGAATTATTAGCAAAGAAAGTGCTTCAAAATTTGTTAATGTTTAATTGAGAAATGTTGTTGTGAAATTTTTTTTAAATTGAAATAAAATATGCTCATTTTCAAGGTCGGTTTTTAGCACCTTAGAGTTTGATTGAGTTGAATTTAATCAAACTTGAAGCGTGTAAACTCGTAAATTCGACATCAAACTATATAATTTATGTAATACATACAAGTGTCCCGTATCGTTATGTTCAAATTTTAGGATTGTAAAGTAGACTTCATTTCAAGTAACAAAAACGCAAAACTTGTATATCTATTTTTATTTGTTTCAAAGTTACAGATCTATGAATGTGATTGTCAGATCATGAAAAGAAATGTAATCCTAAAGTTAAAACAAATTGATTTTATTTAAAAAAAGTTATACGATTCAACAGGCCTGTGATTGTTAACGTCGCATAATAAAATGTTATCCTAAAATAAATAAACACGTGTCGTAGTGCATACAGTAATTTCTTGGAGATCTACAAAAAAGAGTACTGGAAATTGATTTATGATAAAGAGGGATCTTTCTTATTTCGCAAGTGCTGAACCATGAATATCATACAATAAACAAATGGTCAGATGACTGTTAACGTTGCATTTTTTAATAAAGGATTACATTACGTTTTAGTTCATACAACAGCTTATTACTGAGTGGACACGTTTTCTTTATTCAAAATGCCTTACCGATTTTCTTCTCAAGGGTATGCGGACATGCATTTTGTGTATGGCTACTATAGCGGCAGTGCACGTCAAGCAGTTATTGAATACCGACATCGGTTTTCCGATAGGCGCATTCCTCATTACAGAACGTTTCTGGAAGTACACAGACAATTTCGGGAATGCGGACTGCGTGATTATCTTTTCGACCGAGGAGTAAATTCGCCAGCAGATTTAGAGGAAGAAGCAGTAGCTATTGTTACAAGGGATCCAACTCTCAGTGTACGTCGAATCGCTAGACAACTAGGAGTGCCACGAACGACAGTTTGGCGAATATTGAAACGTGAGGGTTTATAACCATATCACTATCGCAGGGGACACGGTTTGCTTGAGGCAGACCACTATGCTCGTCTAGTTTATTCTACCTAGATATTAAAACAGTCACGGCTTCATTTTAATTTCTGCAGAACAGTCCTCTGGACAGATGAATCTACGTTCACGAGAAGTCTTGTTACAAATCTGAGAAACCTGCACAGATGGTCATCAGAAAATCCCAAAGCTATACGCCAATCACACTTTAAATGCTGACTTTGACATTATTGAAGAAAAATGCTGAGCAAGAGCGGAAAGAAACATTTCGCTAAACTACAAAACCACTCAAATGAATTGGCATGACGCCTTACCAAGGTAACGAATCTAAAATGATTCAAGAGAAAGTGTCCAAACGACCTACTTTAGGAAACTTTATTGCTATTATGTCAATTGATCAAATTGATACTATCTATGAGAATGCCAGTCACTTGGGGAAATATTATAGAGCGACATTAAGGAGTTTGATTTTACGCGTTTCCTGTTTTTGGTTTCCAAGTTCGGATCCTCAAGGATTATTATTTTTATTTTATTGAAGGAAGGATTTTACTGATGCGAACGAATGATCTGGCGTTTCAGGTTCCGCGCTGGTGCCACTGATGTAGACGTTACTGCACTGAAATTGTACAGCAATGTTTTGAGGATATCCATTGCAAGAATAGACGGCAGATCCTTGGACAAAATTTAATTAGGTTATATTTTCATATCTTGATCTTGGATTAAGATGCTGCGTTAATGTTGGGTTGCATGTCTTGTTTAGAAAAGTCGTGGTTCGTTGAGATTTTGGCGGTCAAACTCAGTTTTAAATAGAAAATTCGGGGTCAGTAACCGTGTGTACAACAAAACTCGGTATGCAAGAATTGAATGTGTAATATCAATAACCTACCTTTGGATCAGTAAGATCGATTTCTTGTTCTACATGTATCCAGCCGGTGGGTCTGCATGCTTCATCCAATTTCACCTGACCATCACCTTCTGCATTTTCTTGAGCACTCTCGTCACCGTTCTTGATCATCCGATTAAGTTCGTCGATCACATCTTTGGACGTAGCACGTTCGTGGAAGCTTACGGCCCTGTGCGGTGGCCCGTCGATGATGTTACTGATGACGCCGGAACTAACCTGGGGAGTTTTCTCGGCCGTGATAACGTGCTGGGGTTGTGGTGACTGGACGTGTACTATTTTCTGCTTCTGATTGGCCGTCTTAGGCCGTGAAATTTTCGAGTTCTTATGGGGTATTTTGCTTTTTGGTAACTTCGAAGCGTTTTCTTGATCGTTATTGTTGTTGTTGCCGCTGCTGCTATTACTGCTGTTATTATTGGTGCTAGCGCTTTGTGAATTTGTTTTGGCAGGACTAACAGGTATTTTGGAAGGCATATATTTCCGTCGTGGAATTTTCGAGACTATAGTGTCTGGCGTACTATTACTAGACGTTAGAGATTCACTCATACCGTTATTAGGAGAATCACTAGAAACTGTATCACTTGATTTTATTAAATCACTAGTAGACGAAATATCACTAAGTTCCATGCATTTTTTACTACTCTCGACTTGATCACTTGTTGCATCTACGACGCTATATTGAGAATCCGTGCACGACAGCCCAACACTAACGCTACTACAAATATCTACAGGATGCTCACTTATATACGAACAATTTTCACTTTCTACATCTATAGGTGTAACTAAACATATTTCCTCCGCGTACGCGACCGCTTGCAATACGTTTTCCTTTAGATTGTCCGCCTTTTTGAAGTCCGTATCCTTCATGGTATTCTGTTCGTTTAAGGTGAATTCCGTGCATAACTGTTTCAACGTAACGTAATTTTCGTTCTCACTACTTTTCGAATAAACGTCCGAATTCGATTTGCTCGAAATGTACACATCGCTGTTGTTGCAATCGCAAATTTTCAATTCGTCTATTTCTTGCGGAGGCGCTTCTATGTTGAATTCTTTGGTCACTTCGTTAACGGAACATGGTCTGGAATTACCTTCCCTGGCGTGCACGTACTTTTGCTGCTCGGCTATGAAGGTCAAAACATTTTGGAGCGCGGTGTCTCGATCGCCGTTCTCCGACAGTGCACCGCCCAGGCTTCTGGAAGACGTCGATGCCAAACTTTTTGTACTCTCGAATTTAACCAATCTGAAAAGTAGAAAGGAAAGTAATGTGTACATTTTACATGATTGAAAAGCACTGTCACGCATGACAGTGTCAGATAGTGAATCTTATGATATCGCGTGTTCAAAAAAAAACTGAGTCTTTAGCCTTGATTTCACTGTCAAACGGTATGTCTGAACTTAATTCGGTATGAATTAACCGCCCACTCTATGTTTTGTTATTTTGTTGGAGATTTTCGTCAATTTTTAACATTACATGACACTTTGACAGTAATTAATTAAGTTTAACTGTCATTGTCTGTGTTTTACTGTCATTCGTACGCTTATTGGTTATTTGGTTCAAATTTGAACTTACTTAGTGTTAGTGTATTTACGATTTCTTTTTTATTAAACTTAATTAGACTTGTTTAGAGTGTTGGTGTATATCATCGATGCACATTCCGCGGCCCACTGTCGATATTTATGCGGCCCGCCAACGAATTTTAAAAATTGTTCGAAAAACTACAAAAGTAGGTAAAAATCCATTCAAATCAATATTTCTTAACTTTTTATTTTATTCTAACTTTTGTAATTGTTAGTAAGATATGTATCTTTAAGTACCTTCTACTTTCTTGTTCAGGTTTACTACGTAGGACAGGTATGTTCCTCGTCGTTCCAAGCATATTGTTACGAGACTAGAAATCTGTCGAACCAACTAGATTACTCGAAGATTCGCGAAACACGTCGGTATTATCCCCGAACAATGTGGTAGGTTCTCGATGTTAGGTAACTCGTATAAATACAACGCATCGCCCGGAAAATATCGCCGTCCCAAAAAGTTTCGTTTGCAAAACTCCAGAATCAAAACGATGCTGATTACATTTTTCGATAGTCAGGGTGTAATCCATAAAGAATTTTTACCTTAAGGACAATCAGTTACTGGTACATACTATCTTGAAGTTATGAAAAGATTACTGAAGCGCATTTCTCGAGAAAAGGATAGTTGGTTCTTGTTACAAATTGTAAAGGCATTTCTCGCGAAAAAGTACCAGGTCTTGATTTTTTCCTCTTTACTACAGTGAAAACTGTCTTTTTTTATTACTTCAATTGTATTCTTGTATTGTGTACCAATTCAGGAATTAATTGTCACACCTCATATGTTCAATCACGTATCTGCAAGCTTATGCAACTTAATACCCTGCGATTTTGTGACGTTCCTTAAGAGTACTATCCCTAAAACGCCTGTGCAGAATTTTAGAAACTCAGGCAAATAATTATCGAATAATTTAATGAAATTAATAATAATTCACACATTTTAGAAAATACATTTAATAATATTCGGCGTAGAGTCAGAAAATGTTTCGATGGACAAGGTAATTAGCTTTTTAAAAAGGTTTATTTTCTTTATTATTAAGGTAAATTAAAACATTAACGTTGATTTAAAATATTGTTTATTTAAAATTAAAACGTAAAGCGAACAATAGATTAAGAACAGTACTGGATTCCTCTTGAAGCGATATAATGAATTATATTGTCTCTTACATTTGGTTTTTAATACCTCGTCTCTTTATCGTACTTCTAAGAATAACACGCGTGTTGCATTTCTTACATTAACGTTAGTACACAAGGACGGTTCTATAACAGACAGCTACTTGACAACAGAAAAAATTTGTTGTTCAGTTAAGACTTGACTTATAAAGTTTTGGTCAACTCTGAGGTAGTTTTCTTTTGAAATGACGATTGCATAAGCTTAAAAGTGTATCACTTGATTACCTACACTTTTTGGATTTCGAAGAGGGTATTTGCAGCTAAACATTTCTTTTACATATAAGGTTAGAAGAAAAAATAGACAGAGTTAAGACATTAACAGAAAAAGGATACTCCTACAAATATATTGTATTAAAAGTTACTTACCTATAAAAATCTCTAGTAAAATCAGTTCCTATCAATGGCAATTCTCCAGTATCATCACTACATCCGCTTAATGCCGCAGAAGACCTTTTCGAGCACGTTTCAGGTTCGTGGGAGTGACAGCAGTCGGAAGCACCACTAGACCAACTGTTATCTGGTGAATTATGCAAGTTTAAATCACCATTAATCGCGTACGGCCATTGTTTTTCATTGCTTCCGTTATCCATTAGCAATGTTACGATTTCATGGCCCTCTTTATCCATAAGAAAACTGGGATTATTCCATAAGCACTCGTTAGAATCCTCTTCTAATTCTAAAGCGTTATTTTCTTGTATGCTGGGCAGAGTTGATAGTGATATCTGGCCCGGAGTCGTAGCATCGTGTCTTTTCCAATGTTCCCTGACATCGTCACTCGACAAGCTCAAGCTCCAATCTTCTAATTCTGTGCGATCGTATTCCAATTCAAATAGGTCCCTATGCTGTTGAAGAGTTGTTCTTGTTTCGTCTAATTTCAACCAATGTTGGATGTATTCGGCATCGAACGTTGTACATTCTAATCGATCTTCGGCAATGCTTGTCCACGAATGAGGCGATGTATTGCCATCACATATTTCTACATTCGCGTTCGCTAAAAATAGTTTTTTTTTTTAATTCAATGTCTGATATCGGTGTTGTGTCTATATGCAATCATACCTAATAAACTAGGAGTTGCCTTCGTACGTCGCAACGGATTCACGGTCTTTTCGGTAATGTCCAGTAACAAGACGCTTGGACTACTGGAAATTGGAGATGTGAATGTGTAGTAAGGACTAGGAGCTGTTGTTATTTTAATACAAAGATGGGAATCGGAGAAACTTCGCATTATGTGTTGAAAGGGTAGAATATCTTTTCCCGGAGGAAAGCTATTTCTGTAAAAAATAAGCATTCTTCATTACTAAAACTATTTTTGTTAATAATTTTTAAGAATTAAGTTAATATTTACTTGCAAAATAATTTGTTACCAAGCATTTTACTAAAATAAAGTGTGCGCGTTATTTAGACAAATGCTTTTCGTTCGAATTACGCGCATTCGTAAATACGTCTACAGGCTGTCACAGAATAATTATTGCTAATATTTAGAAATGATAGAAGGCACTTAAATAAACATTTTTTATTAATAAACTAGTGTCTGGAAATTTTTAAAAACAATCCCAATTACAAACAGGAAAGAGTTAAGTTAAGGATCATTTTATTAGAAATAATACTGTGATGAGTCATCCGAAGATACGTCAGGCACCGATCGAACCTACGAGAATTTTCCCTTGAATATAAATAGCCCTCAAGCCAATGTCGTCGTGCGATAAATAAATACTTGCGATAATAAATGTTCTTGTTATTAGTTCTTAAGTTGTTATTTAGTGTATTCTGTTTGTATTGTTAATATAGTGTGTGTTTAAATTACCGTTAGTTTTATACAAGTGTCCCGTATCGTTATGTTCAAATTTTAGGAGTGTAAAGTAGACTTCATTTCAAGTAACAAAAACGCAAAACTTGTATATCCATTTTTATTTGTTTCAAAGTTACAGATCTATGAATGTGATTGTCAGATCATGAAAAAAACTGTAATACAAAACTCAATAAAAATTGATTTTATTTAAAAAAGTTCAATTAATAATATTTTCGAAATGTCCACCTCTTGTTGAATGCAGGCTTGTGCCCGTAAGCCAACATGAAGAAGTACTTATCCGAATTTCATACTTGTTTTGTCGGATTTGCTCGGCAGCCAGGTGAATACGATCGAACAACTCTTCTCTTGTGTTCGAAACTTGAGCGTAGACTAAATTTTTCGTGTACCCCCATAAATAAAAGTCAAGGGGATTAAGATCGGGTGATCTGGGTGGCCATGCAATAGGACCACCTCGACCAATCCATCTTGGATAATTGACGTTAACCCAATTTCGGACAGCAATTCCGAAATGTGGTGGTGCCCCATCCATGTGAAACCACATGTCTCGTCGAACATTCAGTGGGACATTCTTTAAAAGACCAGGCAGTTCGTCAATATGAAATTGAAGGTAATTGTCCGCATTTAACCTCCCAGGAAGAACGATAGGATCAATCAACAAGTCATCGATTAGGGCCGCTCAAACGTTAATAGAAAATTCATGTTGAAATTTAGATGGGCGTATAGCTTTGGGATTTTCTGATGACCACCTGTGCAGGTTTCCCCAAATTTGTAACACCACTTCTCGTGAACGTAGATTCACATGTACAGAGGACTGTTCTGCAGAAATTAAAATGAAGCCGTGACTGGCTTAATATCCAGGTAGAATAAACTAGACGAGCATAGTGGTCTGCCTCTAGCAAACCGTGTCCCCTCCGATAGTGATATGGGTACAAGCCCTCACGCTTTAAAATTCGCCAAACTGTCGTTCGTGGTACTCCTAGTTGTCTAGCGATTCGACGTACACTGAGAGTTGGATCCCTTGTAACAATAGCTACTGCTTCTTCCTCTAAGTCTGCTGGAAAATTTACTGCTCGGTCGAAAAGATAATCACGCAGTCCGCATTCCAGAAATTGTCTGTGTACTTTTAGAAACGTTCTGTAATGAGGAATGCGCCTATCGGGAAACCGATGTCGGTATTCAATAACTGCTTGACGTGCACCGCCGTTACAGTAGCCATACACAAAATGTATGCCCGCATACTCTTGAGAAGAAAATCGGTAAGGCATTTTGAATAAAGAAAACGTGTCCACTCACTAATAAGCTGTTGTATGAACTGAAACGTAATGTAATCCTTTATTAAAAAATGCAACGTTAACAGTCATCTGAACATTTGTTTATTGTATGATATTCATGGTTTAGCACTTACGAAATAAGTAAGAACCTTCTTTATCATAAATCAATTTCCAGTACTCTTTTTTGTAGATCTCCAAGAAATTACTGTATGCACTACGACACGTGTTTATTTATTTTAGGATAACATTTTATTATGTGACGTTAACAATCACAGGCCTGTTATTGAATCGTATAACTTTCTTTAAATAAAATCAGTTTGTATTGACTTTAGGATTACTTTTTTTTCATGATCTGACAATCACATTCATCTCGTAGTCTGTAACTTTGAAACAAATAAAAATGGATATACAAGTTTTGTGTTTTTGTTACTTGAAATGAAGTCTACTTTACACTCATAAAATTTGAACATAACGATACGGGACAGCTTGTATAAGAACCGGAAAAGACAAACATTTTAGAAGAATTTAGAACAATTGTTAGAAGTTACGACCACCATTTTCGATACACAAGTTGTATGATGTGCAATCGACTGCCGAATTCTTTGAAATAGCCGAGGACGTTCACGAACATCATCAAATCAGTGATTTAATATGACACCAAATACAAAAATTAACAGAAGTCATATCTGGTGAACGTGCAGGTTAAGAAATTCCGATCCATCCATTTGAAAATTGCGCATTTAGATAATTTCGGCAATTTAATCCTGCTGGTGCACCATCATGCTGGAAAACAATATTTCTTCGAATATTAAGTGGGACTTTTTCAAGGAATTCTGGTAAAGTATGTTCCAGAAAAGTACACACGACCATCTGACCGTGCAGGCAGTAAATATGGGCCCACTACACAATAGTCAACAATCCCAGCCTAAATTTTAACAGAAAACCTCCATTAATGATGTAACCTGTGAATGGCGTGAGGATTTTCTTCGCTCCAAATGTGACTATTGTGTGTATTAAAACAGCCTTGTCTTGTAAAACATGCCTCGTCTGCCAAATTGAACTCTGTTGGGACAATCAGCTGGAATTAACGTTTGCACTTTTTGAATGTAAAACGGATGTTTCTGGTATTTCTTCAACCCTCCATACAGATGTGTGACTCATATGTATGACACGAGTGCTTGTTTTCGGGTTATTTTCAAATTGTTGCAGAACTTGGCCCTCAAAATCAACATTTCGGACAGTACAATTGGCTCATGAATCTATTTTTTTTACTTGGAATTCACCAGTATCTCAAATACGCCGATCAAATTTTGAACATGATGTATGACAGAGAATGTGACGCTGATGATGCTGCTCCGCATAAATTCGCCTTGCTCCGTTAGCATTACCGTAAGCTGCTCCGTAGGCAAGATGAATGTCTGCTAATTCAATATTTGTAAAATGATGCATTTTCAATCAAACACTTATTTATCTAATAAAGATTAATTTTAACACGTAAAATGACAATTAAACACACTTATCTAATAAGGAATAATTTGTGACAGATGTAAAATGACAACTACTTAAATGGTTGTTGCTTTTCAAAGGTTGCTATGATTCAATTTTTACTTTGTATACCTCCGAAAGTCCTGGGGTGACAGCCGATTTTTTCATTTTATCTCGATACTGAAAAATTTCCGGACACTAATTTATTAATAAAAAATGTTTATTTACGTGCCCTTTATTATTTCTGAAAATTAGGAATAGTTATTCTGTGACACATTGTATAAACAAATTCATACTATGATAGCTGTGCATTTAGTGAGTATCCCGAATCTCTCGTTTGTTCACGCCTCTGTGAGCCGACCGAGAATGGCGGTCGTTAAATCATTACGGAAGATGACAATATCGTTGTTGAAATCGTATAAAATTCAGTATTT
Organism: Melolontha melolontha; assembly: GCA_935421215.2. Taxonomy (NCBI): domain Eukaryota; kingdom Metazoa; phylum Arthropoda; class Insecta; order Coleoptera; family Scarabaeidae; genus Melolontha; species Melolontha melolontha. The sequence goes on along the minus strand of OW285239.1, from coordinate 1,232,133 downwards.
ATTAGTGCTGTGTGACGATATTAATGTTTTAGTGATAAGACAATTCTAAGAACGAATTTGTAGTAATGCAGTAGTCACAGAAAGAATAACAATTTCGAAAAGACGATCGTAAATAAAAAAATCTCTTAGGCATTATGCATACTTTCCGAGATTTTTTTTAAATTTACTGACGTTTTCCTTAATTAAATTCTATTCCATTCGGTTACAATTCAAATTTTTTAAAAGCAAATATGTATTTATTACCTTTTCAAGTTCATAATGTAGTTTAATTTCACTAATTGATTGTCTGTCTTTGTCGACATTGGTTATTATTATTAATAATTACTACGATAGTCACATACTTAACAAGTTCTTCAATTATTTGTATTACAGGTTATTTTGCCAAGCACACTTTACCACGTGAAAGGCGCCAAATTTAAAATTTACTTTGACAAAATCACTTGTTCAAATTATGTCATGTTTCTATTAATTTAAGAACATTTTTATGAATACTATACTTAGCATTACATACCTAGGCTTAAGATTAAGTAAATTAAAGGGAATGTATAGTATATCAGGATCTTTATTGTCAGTGACTAGAAGCCGAGTTTCAGCAATTTCAGTCTCATCTGTTGCCTCCTTGAGATCTTCAAGTCCTCGAGTGGGCACCGTCACGTCGCCGGAACCTCGAGTTACTTCCGCCTGCACGTCAGAGGACATCGTGGAGTAGCCCTCGTCTCTATTTCCACTTTCTGGAGATTCGTTTCCAGTCGTTTCCTCCTCACTTTTCGAAGTCGATTGTGCTATGGCAATTTGTGTGTAATTTAATTTAAAAAAACAGATTTAATCTTTTTCTAACTTACCTAATATTGGCCTGGATCTTCGATATTTTGCAGCTTGTAGGATCGGTAATTGTAAATTCAGTGACACAGGCCTTTGCGGAGGAACCCATAAAGCTGAATCAACAGAACTTAAAGCGTCTATTAGTTTCTTTGGTGTTACTTCAGTTCCTTTTAATTCAGTCCAGAGTTTTGTTAGTACCTGGTGTCTTTTTTTGTCCTCTAGTGAAAGTCTTGTATCTATAATGATGTTGACAACTGTGTGTTACTTCGAAAACTGATCATTTGATTTAATTGCAGTCTTTAATATTAGAGTTATATTGTTAAAAGTGTTTAATAGCTGCCTTTTGCGAACTTCTGTATTGGTAACCTTTTATTAAAATTGCAAAAAGGTAGTAATTACTCACATATATGTCTTTAATGTCAACGACTGCAACTGCAATTATGTATTGCACAGTTCAAAGTATAATTTAAACAGACAATTATGTTGAACATACATATTGAGTGTGCCACAAAAAAGTTTTCAGAGTATGCCATGGATTAAATCAGTGATGTCTTAGATTTATTAATTAATCTAGCCTACATGTCGTACTATTAGTACGACGGACACCTTTTATATTTTTACAATCGGCTACTAGATGGTGCTTTTGACATATGTAATCACTATATTCTTAAAGTTTGACATTTGTCAATGAGAAATCCGCGATAACTTTGAAATTTAGTCAGTAGTTTGTTGACAATGACAGTTTTAAGACAGTGAGTTTGTAAAATAATGGAGATTTTGGATGATTTTTTACGTTTATAAAAAGGCCTAACTCCACAAGAATGCATTAAATCGCTTCAGTCAACTTTTGGTAATGAAGCACCATCAGAGAAGACAGTTTGCAATTGGTTTGCAGAATTTCGTCATGGTCGAGCCTCAGTGAATGATGAATAGAGCTGAGGATGTTTGCGGTATAACCATGGTTATATCATGTAACCATAGTAAATTACTATGGTTACATGATATAACCATGGTTATACCGCAAACATCCTCAGCTCTAGTGATGAATCACGTACAGGTCGACCAAAAACTGTTGTGATTCCAAAAAAACATCGATGCTGTGCGGAAAATGATAGAACACGATCGACATCTGACTTACAGTGAGGTAAAGGCATCTATTTTTTGGCATATCGCAGACTGCAATTCATTCGATTTTACATGAACATTTATTTGTAAAAAAAATATGTTCCAGATGGATTCCACATAACTTGACCGAAGCACAGAAAGCAGTTCGTGTCAATTGGTGTAAAGAGATGCGCAAAGAATTCGACGTAATAACCGTAAAATCCATATACAACATCGTCACAGGTGACCAATCATGGATATATGCGTATGAGCGGGAAACCAAGAAACAATCTACTGTATGGATGTTCCAAGACTAACCGAACCCCACAAAAGTTGTTCGTGCAAGGAGCACTTCCAAGAAAATGATCGCTTGTTTCTTCGGCTGTACAGGACACATCGCAACAATTCCTTTAGAGGATCGAAAAACTGTTAACGCTGAATGGTATACAGTAATTTGTTTGCTAAAAGTTATAGACGAAATCAGGAAGAACAACACCGAAAACGTCGCATTATACTTTATCACGACAATGCGAGTTCCCATACAGGACGTCCAACAGTTGACTATTTGAAGGAGAAAAGTGTTGAAATAATGTCTCATTGTCCATATTCACCTGACTTGTCGCCGAATGATTTCTTTTTGTTTCCAACTGTGAAATAAAAAATGCGTAGACAGCGATTTTCAACACCTCAAGAAGCAGTCGAAGCCTTTGAAAGCCATGTTTCTGAAATACAACCTTCTGTTTTGAGAACTGGTTTGTATAGACCATAAAGGCGAATATTTTCAAAATCAATAAAAAAGTTTGTTCCCAAAAATTTTGTTTTCTTCCCAGATTTTGTAAAAATATAAAAGGTGACCCTCGTAATAGGTTAAATCGTAACTTGTTAATTTGACATATGATTATTTACAAATGACACTTCGTAAATTCTTTAAGCTCAGACGTGACTTATATGTCTATCTCATGCGTTCATGGCCTACCTAGGATACAAATTTTGTGTCTCGCTTGATATATGCAATTCATGAAAAATATTTTTAAACTTTTTTAATGTTAATTGTTTTTATTTTAAAGACATGATTCTATTTTGTGAATATACAGAAACATAATAGTTCTATGTACAGTTCTCTGTGAATTCCAAAATAAAAATAATGGATGACTTTACCTAAAACTTCTGAACCGGCAGATAAATGCTTTTCAATTCTGGAAATGACCTTTTCACTAGCGGAATCATTAGGACTCTCGTTCGAAGAATTGTCCAGGACCTCGGAATTAAAAGAATTGCAATGCTTGAATGCCAGACTGGTTCTCATTAAATTTGACGGAGAAGCGTCTGCGGAAGTGCTGTTTCCTTCGGATTGGTCCTTGCTTTCTTTATTGGAATCCTCCAGGGCAAGTCGATGATTAGACGGGGAATTATCCGTCTCTGAAAGAGACGTCGTAGTATCGCTCCGCAACTGATGCATCAACATCGACGTCAAGGCTCGGTTCTGCGATTCTAGTTCTTGGATTCTGTTGTTCAAATTACCAACTTCTTCTCGTAGGCCCTGTCGTGAAAATTGATTAGAGAAAAACTGTGATTTTACGAAATTTTATTTTCAGAATATTAAATATTTTCTAATTTTTAAAACATATTTTCATTTTATTAAATAAAATATAAAATAGTTATTTTTAAATGCAACAGATGAGTTTCAGATGACTTGCATTAGATTGTGTGTTCAAATTCGCTCCTTAAGTCATCGAAAAAAATATATAAATGTGATACCACGAGGGTGGTATAGTAAGTACCTGTGTTCTACGATAGAGGGCGCTACTAATTCAAAATTCGAATACTATCGTGTATAATGCGGGTACTATAGGCTTCAAATGTGTATCGTAACGAATTATATTATATCGTGTGTTCAAATTCGCCGAAAGAAATATAAAATACGATACAAGGGTGGTATAGCGAGTACTCGTGTTTTACGATAGAGGGCGCTACAGATTCAAAATTTGTATACTGTGGTTTAGAACCAACCATCAAACAACTATCAAAATTTCAGAGAGTTGGGTGTATTTTAACAGTTGTGTGAAAGTGAAAAAGTTCGTATTTGATTGAAACCATTGGGGAAAGAGCAATATCGATATGTGAATTTATTTTTTTTAAGTACAAGTAGAACTGGAAATCAAAAATAAGAAGCGGTTAGTAAGAATTATGCACGTTTGAAGATTATCATCGCTTCACAAATTTGAAACAAGCTGTCGACGAGATGGATGGCTAATGAGCCATCCATCCCACCCATACACCCATACCTCGACATAAGGCCGCTCTTTATACTATAACGGCTTTTTTTAATTATGACACTTTTTCTATTTACGGCTTAAAATGTTTCCTTATACGGCCAATAGCTTGGTTGTATTTACTTTATTTTTGTATATATGTACATATTATTCGTAACTGAGCAAAACGCAGGGCGCACGACGAAAGATACTAAACCTTCGTACACGTTTATAAAACGGGGAACATCAAAATAACGCTTTAATAAAAAAAGCAAAAGCACACAAGATCGCACGCATTTGATGGAAATTGCGTATGGTAGTGATCAGCATAGTTATTAATTGCTGAATTAAGAACACAGTTGGTACGTTTTGTATTTAATTAAATAATTCTTCTTCTTCAAATATAATCGTGCCTTTTTTAGTAAAAATGTCACCGAAACGTTCATTCAATTTGGAGATTGATGCTGCTAATAATAAAAGAGAAGCCGAAAATCTGTCACGCTAGAGACCAAATTAGAAGTTTTACGTCGTATTGAAGCTGGTGAGAAAATTGTTCAAATTTGTAATGCAATGGGACTGACGAAGTCTACCGTTCAAACTATTCATGATAGAAAAAAAGAAATTGAAATACATTCGCTGTCCGCTACACCTTCAAGTGTTTCAAAATTAACTCGTCAAAGAAGTAGTGTTATGGAAAAAAATGGAAAAATTATTAGTTATGTAGATTGAAGACAATAATGAACGAAGAATGCCAATGAGCCAGATAACTATCGAAGTAAAGGCTAAAAGTATTTTCGAAAATTTAGAAGAGAGAGGATAATGATGAATCTGCGAAAGATGAAAAAAAATCGAATCAAGCCGAGGTTGGTTTGAAAAATTCAAAAATCGCAACAATTTGCATAATTTAAAAATGAAAGGCAAAAAAGCTAGTGCCAATGATAACACAACACTTTAAAAAAGTTACAGAAAGAGGTGGATACCAACCAGAACAAGTTTTTAATGTAGACGAAACAGGACGCTATTGGAAGCGAATGCCTGAAAGAACTTTCATTTCAAAATCTGAAAAGTTTGCATCTGGATATAAGGTCTCTAAAGAACGAGTAACATTGCTTCTTGGTGCAAATGCTGCATTGGATTTTAAGCTAAAACCACTGTTAGTATATCATTCAGAAAATCCAAGGTGTTTTAAAGGGCTGAACAAGAAACAATTGCCTGTCATTTGGCAATCCAATAAGAAAGGTTGGCTGATTAAGATTCTGAGGACTGGTTTAAAAATAACTTTTGGCCAGAAGTAAAAAAAAATAATTAAAGGAAGAGAACTTGAGCAACAAGGCATTGCTCATTTTGGATAATGCTTCAGGGCACCCGGTTAATTTACCAGAATTATTAGAAGATATGGAGATTGACTACCATCCCAAAAATACAACAGCTTTGATCCAACCAATGGATCAGCGTGCTATAGCAAATTTTAAGACTAGCGAATCATGGAAGGATTTAAAATCAACCACAATGAACCTTGTTTGGAAACAAATATGGCCAGAATGCATAAAATCTAATGAGTCTGAAGTTAATTATCTTCCTGAAGTTCGCCAAAACATATTGAGCTTAGCAAAAGATTTTGGTTTTGAAGATTTAGAAGAAGGTGATTTGATTGACTCGCTCGATGCTGACAGAGAACCTCTTTCAGAACTCTTGACGAGGAGCCAGAGCCTGCTATATCCAGGCAGTTAACAGCAAAAACCTTGGCGAATGCACCTTGTTATTTCGAGAAGGGAATGAACATTCTCCTTCAAAATGATCCCGACGAAGAACACAGCGCTAAAGTATCCCGAGAAGTAAACTCAGCCATTAGATGTTACAAAACGTTGGAAAAATAAGCAGAAAGGAGAGCGAAGCAGACAAAGTTGGACGAATATTTTAAGTTAAGTCATTCAACAACAACGGAAATTGACGACGGCAGCATTTTAGTATATTAAAAAAGCTTCCAAACATTTTATAATTTTTGTATGTGAATATCTCTTTTGTTGTTCTTTTTTGAACTATGTAATGTGTTCATTTTATGTATGTAGTTTTATTTGTTGTGTTATTTAATTTTTAAGTATATATTTTTATAGAAAATTAAAAGATAAAATGCCTGATGAACTAAACCTTTAAATATATATTTTTTGAATTGGAACCGATCTGATTGAATTTGTATGGATTTGTATGAAAATAATTGATTCGTTGAACGGCTTTCGCTTGTCAGCCAAATTTTTCGGAACGTATCTAGGCCGCTGAGCGAGGTATGAGTGTACTGAGTTAAATAACAAAATCGTGAAACAATTTCGAACAAGATGTTTAAGCCTAATCACAGCGAGTTTCTGTAGCGTTATCTATCCATTGACGAGAACCATTGTTACAGATCAGAAATTAAAGTTCAGTAGAGTGGGTTTTTCCTAGTGAATATGCATCAAGGACAGCGGAAATGGTCTCGTTGACCGGAGAGATCATGGTCATAGTGTTTTGAGATTCATAAGGCAATCTTGAGCATTTGTAGAAATTTTGTAGATGTTTTCTTTAGTACTAGTAGATGGCGCATGAATAATTATTTTTGCTTTTTTGATATAAATACCTTTTGAGCTAGAAGGGCTTTAACAACTTGGTTTGCAACGTCATCCAAGCACCGTTCGTACTGTTTTCTTGACTCTTCAGCGTGTCTATGCAAAGCGGCTGTTTGAGCTTGTAAAAGTCCTTCCTGAGAATTATTGCTGACTTGTTCTAATTGCTGACGTAAAGAAAATATTTCCTGATTTAACCTCGTTATGGTATTTTGATATTGTTGACATCGGTTCTGAAAAGGAATACGAAAAAGATATCATTACACAATAAATAAAATATATATCGAGAATTTTGGATAAAATACCAGGAAATATAGAAAATATACTATTAGCGTATGCACGAATATTAATATTGTAATTTGTAGGTTAATTTTGTCAAGTATTTTCGTGGTCTTCTACTTGCTTTTGACGTTTTGCTGATTATACAGTCACAGTTTTTCCAGAATGTTTTTTCAGAAAGGACTATTTAAAGTATTTACAAACCATATGAAGAAGCTGATATGATCACAAAAAACGCCAAGAGCTAATAGAACACCATGGTAGCACCCAGAAAACTCATCTATAATGGACAGGATCCGTGAAAGCCTAGAGTTAATCATTTTTAATTTTATTTAGTGATTTACATTTTAATTTAGTAATTCTTAGATTATTGTTTCCTTAGATTCAAGAACTATTTTTATTGTCTATGATCTGTTGGTTTGTACCAACATGGCCCAAAACTTAAGAATACAAAATTTTTTAGAGGATGCATTTACGGAATTATAACAATAATACTCACAGCTAGTGTACGATATTTTTAAGGGGACTAAAGATATCTTTCCATCCATGGATCCTAGTACTGTGGGAGAAGTGTATTCACTAACGAACTCACGGTGAGTGACAAATTTGGGATGTGAATGTATTAGTAAAGTATAAGTGTGTGTCGTAAACGATGACTGTGCGAATTTGAATACAGGTTATTAATATTTATGAAAGGGGATGCACCACTTCCGTCCATTTGTCAGAAGAGCACATAAAATCACGGTCAGAGCCTCTATTATTTGTTTCTAATAAACAAAGAACTCCCGGTTGAATCTACATACGCTGGTGTCATAAAGTTTAAAAGCAAGCATAAATATATCTGAAATGGTTAGAAGGATAGGGATCGTTAACTGGCATTTTAATTTATTAGAATTAGTACAAAAGATTTAACAGCATGGAATCGGATTCTAATAATTTTTGAATTCAAGAGCCAAGAAATATCTTATTTAACAAGTATTTAGATTGATTACATATTTTGCTATTTGAATCCATCAGAATGAAGAATTGTCTTTATCGGCGTCGACTTGAGATCTCACTAAGGCCAGGAAACAAGATAATTTTGTTATTTCAGGTGAATTCCATGAACTTAAAATTATATCACTTACTTGCGACACTAACATCTATGCAGATTTGTGCATAATGAAGAAAATATTTCTGAAGCCACACTGCTAAAAGATCACTTATAAGTAGAGAACGGACGCAATTTCCATAAAACGCAATCGGCAATTGGAATTGTGTATAACGTCGCTCAGTACATCCCGGCGTCATTCAATCAAGTATTTGTTTGACTTACTCGGACACCTGGTCTTGCCGCGATAACAATGGACAAGCCAGCTATTGTATTCGGAGAATATAGTGTTTTTTAAAGTGTTTTCATGAGCGTTGATAGAAGCGGGGTTTTTATAATGTATTTTATTTATTAGTTTATATTTCGTAAGATAAATAAAATGCTGTGAGTAAGTTTCTTGTTTTCATAGTTTTAACTGTTAATTACATCGTAATTTTTGTGATAGATCCTGTTTAATATCGTTTGATTGAATCTATTTCTACCAATTATTTCGACGTAAGAGTGTGCATTGAATTTCGTTCAGTTTCAATAACTTACGCACACATTTTTAGTTTTCATTTATTTAGATCTAGAGCATTGTTTAAGTTACTTTTTTTAGACATGATATGGAAGAATGTCGAGAACGGCATTGTAAAACAATGGCGAGTTGGATTGACGGTCATACTGATTGTATGTCCATTGTCAGTGATTCCGAAATTTATTTCAAAATCCGTAAAATATCGTCAAAAATTCGTCACTTGGGATCGTAAACACATCTGAACTCTGTAAAACTTTTATGGCGGCTAATATTCCATTAAATTAACTTAGCAATCCCACTTTAAAAATATTTCTGAAAAAATATACTGGTCGAAATGTTCCTGATGAATCAACTTTACGCAAATATTATGTTTCTAGGTGCTATACGAGAACAGTAGAACGCATTAGAAGTCATTTTTTAAATCAATACATATGGATAAGCGTCGACGAAACGGTGGATGTGTTAGGACGCTGTGTGGTAAATGTTGTAGCTGGTGTACTACATCCAACTATTCCCTATAACTCATATGTAATAGCAACAAGTGTTATAAATAGAGTTGATGCGGAAACAGTTGCTGAAACCATTAAGGAGAATATGCAAAAAATGCTTCATTCAGACGCCACGTACAAAGAAAAAATACTTTTATTTGTCAGTGATAGTGCTGCGTATATGTTAAAAACAGGCAGACTATTGAAGAAAACATATTCTAATATGCTGCATATTACTTGTGTAGCACATGCTCTCCACAGAATCTGTGAATATATCAGAGACACTTTTCCGGAAGTTGATAGACTTGTATCAGCTTTTAAAAAAGTTTTCAGAAAAACACCATTGAGAGTAGCTCTTTTCAGGGAAAAATTTCCATCTCTGTCACTGCCTCCCACTCCAGTAATAACTAGATGGGGAACATGGCTGGAAGCTACTAGTTATTATGCTGAGAATTTCGATAGTCTAAAACATTTCGTAACACTGCTAAAGGTGGATGCTAGAAGTATTGGTGAGTGCAAGAAGCTCACACAAATTCCAAATTTAAAAAATCAGTTGTACTTTCTTCACGAACACTTTGGAAAATTGCCAATAGTCTAATCACTTATTTTGAAAATCGAAATCTCAAATTAAATGACGGATTAACCACATTAGATATGGCTGTTAATAATTTGAAAAGTATTCCAAGTGACTTCGGATGTGGCCTTCGGCAAAAGTTTGAAGCAATTCTTAATAGAAATCCAGATTTAATTACATTGCAGCAATTATGTATGGAGACAATTCCACAAAATCTAACGGCTAAATATGAAGAAATAAAAGAATATTTCCAGTATGCACCTATAACCAGTTGCGATGTAGATAGGACGTTTTCTATTTATAAGGATGTACTTAATTCAAAGAGAACAAAATTGACAGAAAAAAACCTTGAGAAACTATTGCTAGTCAATATTAATACTCCTTTATTCAATTTGAACGACAAAATGAACAAATAAAAATGTTCCAATTATAGAAATAAAATTAAAAACTTTATAAATACAACTTTTCAACAAATAAATATGTATTTCGTAATTTTATAGATCACCACCCGTTCGTTTTCCAATTATATAAATAAAATTAAATATTTTAGAAATACAGCCTTTCGCCAGTACTGCACTGGGTGGTAAGCGTGTCCGTTCTCTACTTATAAGTCACGTTTGTGACCATTTATGACCACAAAATGCTGCATAAATAATAAATAAGGTTCGCAAATCACAGTGCCCGATCATAGTCGTTCGTTTGCATAATTGTACTGGTCTTTGAAATAAGTAAACATATCTGCAAGAGCATTGCTATTATAAATCTGTCTAGCTAAATATCTCTATTTTTGTAATATTAAATTTTCCTCTTAAGAAAGGTAAAACCCCATACCACATTAATATTAGTATCCCAGATACGTATTTCGATAACTAAGTTGTCATTCTCAGTAGATAAAAATAACAGTGTTGAATATGGAGCACAGTAAAGTTAACGGTGGATGTCTTGTAAAGTGTTTCAAGTTGGAAAAATTGCAAAAGACAAAGCCACCAGGCCTGGCAACAACTGCCAGGACGCCCGAAAACATCAAAGTTAGGGACTATAAGCAAAGAGAAGACTTCATCGACGTATGCAAGTGCTGTTTAGTGATAACCCTAATGCAATATTGTTAATGAGCGACGAAGTTCATCTCCACCTAAACGGCTCGGTAAACAAACAAAACTTTCATTGGTGGGCCCATCAAGATCCCTGTAACGTTCATGAAAAACTTCTCCACTTTCTGAAAGTTACAGTTTGTTGTCCGTTTTGGAGTAATCGGCACGTATTTTTTCGAGGAAAGTGGCGGACCCACAACGCTATGTTCACAGGTTCAATACATTTCTCAGACCAGAATTTCAGATGCGAGGAATAGATATGAGAAATGTTTATTTCTAACAGGATGGTGCCATCGTGCATACTGCCTACACATTGCTGACAGTTGTGAAAAACATGCTTCCTGGCCAGCTGATCTCGCGCTTTGGGGACGTACCGTGGCCGCCAAGGTCACTTGTGATTATTTCCTGTGGGGACCAAGACATGTTGACCCGAGTTGAGGATGATTTTCGGAAGACTGGAAACCTCCATTCAAGAGAATGGTCACGCGAATGACATAATTTTCAAAAAAGACGTTTAATTTCAGAACATACCATTTTTTATCAAATGGTATGTTCTGAACTTTCTTTGTGTAATGTTACGCCTTAATTTCCCGTTTTAATATCGATTAATAGTCTTCATTATTTATTGACGAGTCCCGGTATCTTCTATGAAATACGTTCATTCGGATACTTGTTCCGCTGTCTGTGGTTAACTTTGGTAACTATATCACCCCTTACGCTTACACGCAGGTGAGATTCGAGGATTAGCAGACAGACCTTGGTAGTGTAAAGTCGTTTAAAAAAATTACGAGTATACATCTTCTTAATGGAAGTTAATTTACGCATCTTTGACCATTAGTTAATTCATCGTTCATAAACGGATCATGTCAAAGGGTGAATTCTAATTTTTGGAACAGCCAATTTGCCGTTTGCGACTTATGTAGGTTTGAGGAAAATATAACCCAACCTTGGTTTTTGCGTGGCGTTTCATTTCGTCTTCGGAAACGGACTTTAGCTTCCTGCTGAAGAGTTCACGACCACTGCAGACTATACTCAAGGGCAATTTCTGGTCTTCTAATTCCCCGAACAGCGATCGACCTGAGGAATTAATTACCATCTTCGACGGACAGGGACAGGATATCAAGTAATTCCGTATTATTAAAGTTTTTGTGTAATTTGAATTTCGTCTTATAATTTTTTATATACCGATAGGTCCAACCCGCTACGGGACATACGCAACAATATACGTATGGAACGTAATGCGATGTGGCAACGTATGTACGATGCCACTCCGCGTGCGCATACATAAGTCCGATGATCGAGAGCAATAGATTGCCCGTCATTCGTATCTAGCTATGCAAACGTAAAGGTTGCAACAGTTGCAAGTTCAACTGTTTAGAATTTTCGAGACAATAACCCCTAGAAATCTCGAGGGAGTGAGGCGGGAGTTTTACAATAGGCTCGGCTATTGTTTGGGGAGAGAGGGCGGTATTTTCGAATCCTATATTTAGTGACTTTCTTAGAATTAAAATTTATTTTGCAGAATTATTGATTTTTTTACTTTTATCTTTTAGAAAACGTTATTGTTTTTTTATTACTTAAAATTACTTTTCCGTAGCAGCTAAGAATACAATAATAATAACTTGGAGATATAACGACCTTATTATATCTGAAACAAATGGGCAAATTACGTATACAGAACGAATATGCAAACGACTATATCCTTGCGCGGTTTAAGTCTTACTAAATTCATAACTCTGCAATGTATGGTAATGTACGCTACCGCGCGTAGAGGGGATACGCTGTTGCCACTTATTGCCGGGTATGGCCCGTTGAGAGCTGGTCTTATGTGTATATTGCTTCCATATTTTGTGGCAATCAATTTAACTTCTTTTAGCATAATTTAAATCCATTTTTGTAATATTAATATAGTTATTAGCATTTTTAATGCCATATTAATCAATTTGCATAGCGTCCAACTCATTTAAAATTCAATATATCTTGTATAGTATAACTTAAAAGAATTAATTCTTGTGAATTAAAGTATTCTTCTTACTTGCATTTAAGGTCAAATTATTCTTTCGTATATTGGAAATTAAAATCTAAATTTTGTAACATATTCCGATATCGATATATTTTATAGTAATTTCTTCTGCGGTCATAATTGTTTTTGCCGTGTTGTACGTGACCACAGATGTACTTTTTTGCATACATGCAGGTGTCGATAAATGACGAAGCATTTTTGTAATTTCATAATTTTGAATTTAAATCACTTGTATTTGTGAGTAAGATATTTTGGCTATCGCTATTTCTGTTTATAAAATTATTGTGAATTTATCTCTAATGGTACCTTTAGAAAAAAATTTGCGGGAATAAACTATGTAATTAACTTAAGTAATTATTTTCCATTTACTTTTCAGTATTATTACGTTCAACTTTTGAGATATTATGTTTACCGTACTGTGTTCACCTTTTTGCGATATCTAGTTTTGGATTTTATATATATATATATATATATATATATATATATTATATATATATATATATATATACAAAATCCAATTTGTTGGCGATTTGAGGTCTGGTTCTACTTCAAAATATATACATTTAAAACAATCCTACATGTTTCGGCAAATGATGTCTTTTTCAAGGAATATAAAAGGAATGAAAAAGGCATCATTTGACGAAACATGTAGGATTGTTTGAAATGTATATATTTTGAAGTAGAACCAGACCTTAAATCGCCAACAAATTGAATTTACCATAACATACAAAGGTCACGAAATAATTATCTTTATATATATATATATATATATATATATATATATATATATATATATATATATATATATATTTACCTTAACATACAGTCGGTATAATTATACAGGGTGAAAATTCAATTGATTAATATTTATTTATTTGATTTTAGTCAATGCTTAAACATAAGACATCCATTTACTTAATTATATTATAACCATTTATTTTCCTTTGATCGTGAATATACGAATTATTTGTTCATAAGTTTCTTTTTTCTTTGCCTTGGCACTCCCCGTAGCAATTTCCTTTTCAGGTATCCTGGGCAGCAATTTTGGAGTTAGTACGTACGTACTTAGTAAGTCTAGATATATAGCGTGAGTTTGAGTAGTTTGTATGTGCATGCGCCGAAGATCGCGCAATCTCTTTTCTCGGTTTTCAGTCTGAGCTTCCGTAAGCAAAACTGAGTGGCGCTACCTTAACTTTTATTTTAGTCACACACACCCGTCTCCACGGACTAAGAGCATAAATAATAAATATAAGCTCAAAAAAGAGCTGTAATTGTATCGCACAAAGTATGGTTTGTGCGATACAATTACAGCTCTTTTTTGATCTCGACCATCTTCCGAAGCCTTCGGTGCGCGAGCTTCCCGAGTAGGTAGCAGTAATTATTTTGTAAATTAACTGTGTACTACTTATTTGAAAACCGTCCGTTTTCCGTAAGTCAGCCTGTATAAGGAAAAGATAGTTCCAAACTCGCATAAATTTGATGTCAGAAATTTAACTTGGTTTAATATAAATGGACATCTCTATTTTCGGTTGCATATTTCAAATTATTTGCCAGTCTCAGGAGAGACATAAAAGGAAGGTTACAAACAACATTTTATAATGGACTTTTCAAGTAAATTTTTGCTTGTGTTCATTTACGAATTATATTTACATCCATTTAGGTTTGATAATATAAGCAGACGTACAATTTTTGCATATTACTAGACTCTAATTATCTTTCTTCTCTTGAAGCATATGCTATCAACAGCTTATATATATTTCGTGTGCATTAACCTATTACATACAATATCGTGAAAATAGACGCTGTAATAAGTAATTTCACGATATTATATGTAATGGGTTAATGCACATGAAATATTATTATTGTGAAAACGAAAAATATTTAAAACAGATAACACAACCAGCTACGTGATTTAAAAGGGCAGTAAACGTCCGGCGAAGTCATTAAATTGGGTCATAAATTATGAAATAATGAATAAACAATATATTACTTGTAATGCGAATAGGCACGGAGGCTTGTTCAATGGCTTTGAAATTCGATTTTATATAAATTAAAAGCCGTAATGGTAAAATTTACGAGGATAAAATATTATTGCCGTTCTGAAATTAAACAAACTAATTTACGAAACAGAATAGCTTTATTGTTTTATAAAATACGTGAGCGATAGAACCTGTAATTCTCTCTAACTATAGTGTTCCATCTTTAGATTTAATTTAAAAAAAAAGGAAGCAATTTTTTGGCTTTAACTCATTTTCATATTCTGTTACTCTCATTTTGTTAAAATTTAATATATCAGCACAAACGCAGTTCAACAGTCAAGGAATTAAGTTATTTTTGGAGCGCAGTGTATATACGTTGTTAATTGTATGATATATTAGGTAATTATTTGCTACCCCCACTAATTATTTAGAGGAACTAAGACGGAATAGAAACATAAGTAGGGCAATCATTTTGGAGAGCTAGAAATTTCCAGTAATTCCAGTTTAGATTGTAAATTGGCATGAAGTTGCCGGTTAAGTACGGTCGCAGATTTGTGGTTGGCGATTAGTCAGAACTTGCTAAACGATCTTTATGTGAGTAACGTTTAAATGTGCTCAGAGTCACAATAACGAATCCCTCTCTGCAAAATTTAATATTCTGTACGATATGGCGACGTACAGCCGCATAAATATGGATTTGAGTCTGGTAAAACTAACTTGTCTGAAGAGAATGATAAAACGGCTACAGAACTCTCTACGTTTCATATATAAAGATAAATTTAAGTCATTTTGGTTAACAAGCATAATGTACGTGCAAGCTGATACTGTTAAAATAACAAGCGAATTCATTTGAATCCAAAATTACGAATTTTTTTTAAATCATGTTTTAAATACTTTTTGTAATTGCGGTAGTGTTTTATTAATTTTTTCTACTTCCCCTAATAAATTTTTGAAAAATGTTACGAGCATGAAATAGAACTGCATATCCTCTTCATCGACTTCGAGCAAACTTTAGGTATGGTAAATAGACGTCAACTAATGAAAGAAGTTAAGGGACGTGGATATACCAGCAAAACTGATAGATTTACAGGGATGACAATGGATATCTCAACTGCGAAAATTACAACAAAAAACGTAGACACAGATAATATTAATAAATTAGGGGATTAAGAATTAACCAAAAGAAAACGAAATATCTCACAGGTTCAAGAGCAGCAGAAGGTACAATAAACTGGAAAATAGGCAAATATAACGCCGACAAATTAGAATATTTTAAATATCTTGGAGTAACGGTAAGTTGGAAAAATGACAGAACTGAGAGAGAGAATCAAAGCAGGGAACAGAGTGTACTGGAGATACCACAAACTGTTAAAAGACAAAAGCCTCAACAAAGCAACAAAAATTAAAATCGATAAAATAGCGATAGGACCAGTAATAACAAATGTGGCGAAAACCAATGTCTCACAAACAAAGACGAACAAAGGCTGACAGTATTGGAAAGGCAAATTCTGAGAAAAATCCTGGGACGAAAGGGGATTGAAGGGAAGGTTAGGACAGTAATGAACTTCGAAGTTGTATGTTTAATGGATGGCGAGGGCATAGTAAGAAACATAACAGCTTAGAGGCTGAGATGGTTTGAACACATATAATGTAGACTGAATGATGAAGTCATAAGAAAAATAGCTGGCATTCCTCAGAAACCAGATCAAGAGGAAGACCAAAAGCTAAGTGGCAGGACCAGATAATAGAAGACATGCGAGGATGGGAATAGAAACCTGGAGGCAAAAAGTTAAGGACATGAAAGAATGGAGAAAACCGATCACCAAAGCAAAAACGCACGAAAACCTATAGAAAGGAGTAAGCAAACGTGGACTGATCCACAGTGAGAAGTAGATCAATCTTTTCGTTGAATTTTTAAAAAAATTTGAAGATACAGTTAGTCAAAATTAGTTGTAGATTTGTATATTTTAAATTTATTTCAAGAATAAATTGCATATTAAATATGTTTTTGTTACCAATTTTTCTACAATACAATTCTTTAAAATACATAGAATGCGAGGATGATTTGATGGACGGTGAGACAATTAGTCTATTAGTGTTTGTTTGTCAACAAAAAATTGATATTATTTTCGAGTAGACTAAGTCTATTAACGTTAATAAGAATTACAGCCCCGCAAAACATTATACAAGGTGTGTATAAATTGGCGGACCCACTACACGCCGGCGATGTTCTTCGTTAAATTCGGAGTCCAAAATCCTAATACGAAAATGTTGTGCCATGCTCCATATCTTTACACGAGGTTCCTAAAGTTCGGACTTTCAGTCTTGAAATAAGCATTATTACTCGATATTTGTTGACAGAAAGAGCTACAATTTAGAAGATAGAAGAATTGTTGTTATTATCCTTTCGTTAAAGTTTTCTTTTTGATTTTGAAGTTTGTTTTTAATATTTGTTTATTAACTTATTTTGACGAAAAACACATCTGACAACGTTGTAAAACAATAAGTAGGCAGCCTAATGTTGTTCTAATCAAATACATTACTACTGTCAAATTCATTCTGAAGACAAAGGAAGCCTGATACATCGTTTTAGGATGAGGACTTTTAACTCAAAATTTGACCAAGAATGTCGCCACGTGTAGTGGGTCCGCCAATTTATACACACCCTGTATAATTAAATTTCGTTCAACTTAAAAATCTATTAAGTTAATTCTATTTGGAAAACATGCGTTTCCTCTGTCACACCGTATATTAATAAAAACTAAACAAATATTTCTTGTTTTCTTAAAGACAAGTGTAAATATATTTATTATTTATCTTAGACTTCTAGAGAGATTTATGTTTGGTTTTGGTTAAACTAAATACATTATTTACATTTTAATTACCAAACAAGTATTTGCTGAAAGGATATATGATTTAATAATGTATTGCGAAATTCATAAAGGTGGATGCTTTAAAAACTGCATTGCACATACTGACGGATCATGTAATTAATATTCGTTGCACTTTGTCACAAACGGAAGGTGTAAATTTAAAGACTCTTGTAAATATTGAAGAACGTAAAAGAATGAAGCCCAGCAGAATATTGAACTGCATCAACCAATGGAAAGCGGTAACATAAGGAAAGGTAAGGAAAGAAATAACTTAAATGCAGTATGACTTGCAGTATGAGTAAATAAACAGAAAGGAAAAACGCCTTTTATAACAGTAAGCTTATGATCGATGTTGCCGCTTAAGAGTTATTTAAGAAATATGTTAAATACCTCAACGTTGCATGTAGAATATTTCTAGAAACCTAAGGATTGTAACAATATACAAGTGTCCCGAATCGTTATATTCAAATTTTAGGAGTGTAAAGTAGACTTCATTTCAAGTAACAAAAACGCAAAACTTGTATATCCATTTTTATTTGTTTCAAAGTTACAGATCTATGAATGT
Source organism: Melolontha melolontha (assembly GCA_935421215.2). Classification (NCBI taxonomy): domain Eukaryota; kingdom Metazoa; phylum Arthropoda; class Insecta; order Coleoptera; family Scarabaeidae; genus Melolontha; species Melolontha melolontha. Next base: position 1,213,879 of record OW285239.1, on the reverse strand, counting down.
GATTGTCAGATCATGAAAAAAAATGTAACCCTAAAGCCAATAAAAACTGATTTTATTTAAAAAAGTTCAATAAATAATATTTTCAAAATGTCCATCTCCTTGTTGAATGCAGGCTTGTGCCCGTAAGCCAACAGAAGAAGTACTTATCCGAATTTCATACTTATTTTGTCGGATTTGCTCAGCAGATGAATACGATCCAACAACTCTTCTCTTGTTCGAAACTTGTCGTAGACTAAATTTTTCATGTACCCCCATAAATAAAAGTCAAGGGGATTAAGATCGGGTGATCTGGGTGGCCATGCAACAGGACCACCTCGACCAATCCATCTTGGATAATTGACGTTAACCCAATTTCGGACAGCAATTCCGAAATGTGGTGGTGCCCCATCCATGTGAAATCAAATGTCTCGTCGAACATTTAGTGGGACATCTTCTAAAAGCCCTGGCAGTTCGTAAATAAGAAATTGAAGGTAATTGTCCGCATTTAGTCTCCCAGGAAGAACGACAGAAAATTCATGCTGAAATTTAGATGGGCGTATAGCTTCGGGATTTTCTGATGACCACCTGTGCAGGTTTCTCAGATTTGTAACACCACTTATCGTGAACGTAGATTCATCTGTCGAGGAGACTGTCCTGCAGAAATTAAAATGAAGCCGTGACTGTCTTAATATCCAGGTAGAATAAACTAGACGAGTATAGTGGCCTGCCTCAAGCAAACCGTGTCCTCTGCGGTAGTGATATGGATATAAGCCCTCACGTTTTAAAATTCGCCAAACTATCGTTCGTGGCACTCCTAGTTGTCTAGCGATTCGACGTACACTGAGAGTTGGATTCCTTGTAACAATAGCTACTGCTTCTTCCTCTAAGTCTGCTGGCAAATTTACTCCTCGGTCGAAAAGATAATCACGCAGTCCGCATTCCCGAAATTGTCTGTGTACTTCCAGAAACGTTCTGTAATGAGGAATGCGCCTATCGGGAAACCGATATCGGTATTCAATAACTGCTTGACGTGCACTGCCGTTACAGTAGCCATACATAAAATGAATGTCCGCATACTCTTGAGAAGAAAATCGGTAAGACATTTTCAATAAAGAAAACGGGTCCACTCACTAATAAGCTGTTGTATGAACTGAAACGTAATGTAATCCTTTATTAAAACATGCAACGTTAACAGTCATCTGAACATTTGTTTATTGTATGATATTCATGGTTCAGCACTTACGAAATAAGTAAGAACCTTCTTTATCATAAATCAATTTCCAGTACTCTTTTTTGTAGATCTTCAAGAAATTACTGTATGCACTACGACACGTGTTTATTTATTTTAGCATAACATTTTATTATGCGACGTAAACAATTACAGGCCTGTTATTGAATCGTATAACTTTTTTTAAATAAAATCAGTTTGTATTGATTACACTTTTTTTCATGATCTGACAATCACATTCCTAGATCTGTAACTTTGAAACAAATCAAAATGGATATACAAGTTTTGCGTTATTGTTACTTGAAATGAAGTCTACTTTACACTCCGAAAATTTGAACATAAGGATACGGGGCACCTTGTATTTTTATAAACTCTGTAATATTCCAAACCGTACAAAACTTATCTATTACGTTCAAATAACAACACAAAGATAAAATCTACAGTAAAATATAAGTAAATACAGCCCATGCTAAAATATCATGAATTAGAATTTAAAACCAAAAAACTCGTCTACAGAATAGAAAACATTTTCCATTAGCCACTTCGCTAACCATCTGTTTCGATGTGGTCCCTATTGTTCGGTTGGATACCGGAAGATGATTATACATCCTTGCAAACAAATAATTGTTATTTGCCCTCATTCGATAGATATTATTTTTGGGTAGTATCAGGTCGGTTCTTCGCCTGGTCGGATAATTACGAATTTCGGAATGAATAAAGTTGTTTAGCTGGATAAGATTTTCTGATAAAATGAAGACAGTTTAAAATAAAGGTTCATGCTTTGACAAGTATTTTATGTCGCTTAAATATTGTGATGTGCGCCATACGACGTCACGTCAGCCAGTGACCTAAGCCATGACGTTATCGGCCGTGTACGTCATGAAACTCCCGATTCCTCTATAAGATGAACAATCTAGAACCACCAGATGACTATATAGACACTCAAGGAGAAGGACGATTCACTCAAGCCGCGATCATCGTGAACTTACTATCGTAGACATAAATGTATATAAATGAATATAAACACTGTATTTATTGTTAGTTATTATTTCGTAAATTTTCCTTGAAAAAACGGGAGACCATTTGCCTTTTGTTGCTATTTGGCTTCACAAGCTCACAAGCATAGATCCAAGATTCGTCACCTGTGTAGATGTTATACATGATTTTTGACGCATCACGATTGGATTTTCTGAGCATTTCTTTGTACCAATCGACATGAGCCTTTTTTGAGGGATTGTTAAATAATGGGGCATCGAACGCGAACGAATCTTTTTCATGGTTAAATGTTCATATAATATCATATGTATGTTTGTAATAATAATAGGCAGTGATGTCTCAATCTCATGGTATGTCACATGACGATATTGCATTATCAGTTCCCGTACACGTACGATGTTTTCTGACACAACTAGGCCCTCTGGTTTATATGAAACTTCCAGGTGAGGGCCAACATGAACACGGAGAGCCTTGAAGCCCGTCTTCGTAAATTGACCTAGGATACGTAGGAGCGAGCTGCGGTTCCAACCAACCTCCTGGTCGAGAGACTCACGCTGAAACGCAAGGGACACCCGCGCCCGAAAGTGTCGGTTAAACGTCTGGGAGATCTGTTATACCCCCATAGAGTGGTGCTTCCTCCAACGTGGGATAGAAAAATAAAACGGGGCGATAATATCGTTCCTTGACTGATCCACACTTAAACAAAACATAGAAACGATACATCGGGAGCGCTAAAGAAGATAAAGGAGCTCAAGAACAACTGTTCAGCTCTAGGTGAGAGAACAGACCTACATAAGACAAATAGCGTCCGTATGACAAAACGTTCTGAGTACGTATTCCGTCAAAAATGTCAAACTTTGCGATGGATATATCAGATAACGTTTAGCAATACTAGTATTGCCAGTTTCGGATACATAAATAACAGCTACATTTCCATTTTTTCATTACAAAACATTATTAAGTTGGCAATAATAAACGAATTTATTATTCATGTTCAAATTCGTACTTTATTTTATTATTATTATTATTTTAGGCGTTGTTAGAAACGATTTCTTTTAAGCCATTCTAATTAATAGAAACGTTGCAAACTATATTTATTTGCGCATAATTTTTAAGTGAGAACTACCACTGTCGAAACTTCATTTCCATTTAAAAGCCTGGTGAAAATTTGCAGCATTTCCGCGAATAACCGCATGCAATCGATAGGAAGGGATTGTAAATTTGGTCCCTTTACTTGCTAATCTGTTTCACCCTAACTGTACAGCTGTACTTTTACAGGTCACCCTCGCCGGTAGCGGTGGCTGCGTAAGAGTGTGAGCGACTCGAAGCCTATCTACATGTCATTTCCACAACCCATACATATATGTCAAAATAGAGATAAGAACACCCCGACATTTATTTACTGGATTTTGTAAAAATTTAAGAGTGCAGAGTATCCACCCTATCCTGCGATATTATGTGAATTAGATAGATTTAAATAGAATATGTTTTGGATTTGTCATCGAAGTAAAATTTGATCTAAACGGGAAAAGTCAATGGATATATCTCTTTTTATTTATAGTGCGCAGCTGGTTTTCAAGCATTGTACAGTTTTAGAAGGGGTGTAAAAGTTATACGATGAATAATCCAAGAATTAATTAATTATTCAGCCAATAGTTGTCGCATATTTACGTACAATAGATTTATTAAAAGCTTAAAATAATAGTAAATAATAATTAAATAATAAGTAGTAACAGAACATTGTCTGTTGTCCTTAAGAGATCTTTATCTCTAAAGTGTCTTGGTATAACTCCACATACTTTCTCAATGGACGTTCCAATTTGTGCTATGTCCGTTGATGTTGCAGTCACGGTATAGCCCGATCTAAACAAGTTTGTGTTATATTTCAATAACCAGTTCTTAGTTGGTTTAATCTACAGCATATTTAGGAAATATTTGTTGACAAGTGTAGTTTGGAAGGGTTGGATATTCTAGGATGGTCAGCAATAACAACAATTTTATCTCAATGTTAAAAGTCTTGGGTCCACTACTTTTCCATGTTTATATTAACGGTCTCTTCTTGATGCTTCTAGATTGTAAAGTTCTCACATATGCAGATGACTTAAAAATCTTTAATAACACATCAATTTCCCCACCGATTTCTGCACAGAAATCTAACATTCATTCATAAATTGTGTACAAATAATCGAGTGTGTTTTTAATGTTAACAAATGTGTTATTCTTTTCTTCTCTAAACGTTCAAGTATTATTTGCTTTTATTATTCAATTTTAAATGACGATTCCTAGAGTCTCACAATTTCCAGATGTTAGCATGCTCTGTGAATCTCATTTGACTTTCAGTCCACATAGGTTTCTCATACAATCTTGTCGTATATTTGCCAATTTATACACATTTATCATGTTATTCCATTCCTTTTATAGAACTAAGCTAAAGTATGTGTCTGTAGTTTGGTACTCGCGATATACGAGCAATTGTTACACGAGCTTGTACAAAAATTTTTTATCTTGTAAACTGGATGGTTTGGAGTACATCTCTTTATTTCCCTAAGCCAAAGAAGAGATGAAGTGAGCGGCAAGTTCCTGAAAAACTCGTCAATTCACTTTTTTTGCTCCGACAAATTAAATTTCTGGTGCCGAAGTTTAGCATTAGGTCTTCGGATATGTTCTATGTACCTCAAGCGTGTACAAATGCCCTCTATAAAGCTCCGTTACTGCATATGTGCAATAATACCATTAAGCTATATCCTGATGCCTCTGGAGAAAATAATTTTCTTTTTCATTTTTATTTTTATTTTTAACTGTTAGATTTATATTTTTAGTTTAATTCTTATATTTCTGTAATTTAATTATTTGTTTTTTCTTTATTGAATGCGTTCAACAGTTTGTATTTATAATTATTTTTTTTAGCTTGTAATTGTGTTGTATTGATCTGTTGAGCGAATAAATATTATTATTAAAAAATCTTATAGTACTGCAAGACTGCAAGGATTTTATACAAGACTGAAATGCGTCATCTAGAATCTTTTGTAGATGTAGTTTCTTTCACTAGTTTATTAAGATCTGTTCTCTTCTTAAGTGATGTGGTTGAATTGAATAATTAAGAAAAAAATCAACACAAATTTGAATGTTTTTAGCCAAAATGCTTCAATAATTGTTAAGTTAAATTATTACTTAATTATTTTTGAGGAGGGAATAGAAGAAAAACTAAATCAAATGAAAATAAGAGTTTTAGAACATTCTCCTTTTGATATTGAAAATTGTTATGGTTTGGATAAAGCAATTTATTGAATGTCAAAATGAAGTGAAAGTTTAAATTATTTGTCTTTCAACGATAAATTTTATTTAATTACCAGATCGTTCAATCAATAAACTACACAGTTTGCTAAATTTTTAAGCAATATTAAACAGTTGTTTATCAAATGCTTTGTTAAACGACATCGATTTGAGCGATAGCAATTAGAACTTGAATATGCAGTTCTTGCTCAAACGCCAAACCAATTGGCAATATCCATTACCATGTAATTTATTCAAATGGCTGTAATATGATGGTACTTAAACACGTGATATTTGATTTGATTTTACAACTTCCCGTATTGTCTATGCCCATTTGTATTATATGCTTGCGTATACGTTCATGAATACATGTACATAATACTTTTTGTAAATTACACATGCCTCGCTTCCGTAACAAATATAAATAACTACATTTCCATCGTATATAACGTCATTTGGTAAGCATGTCCATCTCCTGGAATTAACGAACTATATCGGGGGGATAAACTTGTCTACGGTAACATTTTGTTCTACGATTTCCGTTTTTGTAGGGTCTTACAGAAGTGATAGTGGTAAGAGGACGTTCATAATGTTCCTGATAGGGAGCTTTTTACGATGTCAGGGTGGGTCAGATTATACAGAACATTCTGTGAAGAAGTAGACAAGGTTTTGGATCTTAAACATATATTTTACAGGATGTTTTAAGGAAGGAAGATATATACAATGTAGATAGATTATTTTTCAGGATTGAGTTATGGAATATATGGAGTTAATATATATATATATATAATCATTAATTATTTCTTGGAATTCGGCTTGATAACTATTCATTAAATAAAAATGCTCATTTTAACGTTTCGACCTTTCATTTTGTCTTTTTCTAGTATGTAAATAAATTTATTTCTGAAGAAGACAAAATAAAAGGTCGAAACGTTAAAATGAGCATTTTTATTTAATGAATAGTTATCAAGCCGAATTCCAGATGTCAGTTATTGAAAGTAGATGTCAGTTTTGAAAGCAGAAGTCAGTTATTAAAAGCAGATGTCAGTTTTGAAGGTTTGAAATTGCTAATTATTACTCCATAGCTATATATGTGTGTTTAGATAATTTCTTAGCTGTTCATTTAATATATCATTTGATACATTCTTGGAGTTTTTCGGCTTTTATATGAAATATTTACAAATACTATCAAATTAGTATGTAATTGCGAAGTAAATGTAAATGTAAACATTGCTGTTTACAAATTACAACGCAAGTCATACGAAATTTTTAATTGAAAAATTTTGTCTACGTTGGGACTTGAACCCAAGTCTACGGTTTGCCAGACCGTTGCTTTACCAATTAAGCCACATTCACATTTACTTCGTAATTACATACTAATTTGAGAGTATTTGTAAATATTTCATATAAAAGCCGAAAAACTCCAAGAATTTATCAATTGATATATACTAATGTTCCATTACCAGATTTGCAATAGGAGCAGCTAAAGGAGAGCCCATGGCTGCTCCTATTGTAAATCTGGTAATGGAGCATTTGGAACAAAACGTTATAAATTCATTAGACTTTCACCCCATTTTCTTCAAAGATATGTAGATGACATCATAACTGTTCTCGCGCATGTGGTTTTTTATTTTATATTTGTGATGTTTATATTGTTATTATACGGGGGCCGTTTATATATATAATAGGTAAGTATATTGCTGACAAGTTATTTAAATCTGTTTGGTCATTTATTGATTTGTATTTTTTGTATTTGGATGCTTTCTAGTATATTTCTTGCTTTGTTGTTTTTCTCAGATGCAATTATTGCAGTTTTATCAAAAATTGAAAGTGTGTTTTGTTTGTTTGATATGTTTTTAAGGGCTGTACTATTGTTCGAAAATTTGTGTCCATTTAAAACAATAGTTGTTGTGTTGAATCTAGCTCTGTTTTGATTTCGGTTGGTGTTAAGCCTTTCAAATGAAAGTACTTCATCATTGCTCTCAACTCAGTTTTTTCCATTATTACAAAATCACACGAGACGTTTACGTTGGCGTACTGTCAAAAACAGACTAATTGCCAGATCGCTCTGTAGTGTCATATTTAACCTATTAAAGAATGATTCTACAGAATGGTAAAGAAAATTCCTGCGAATTCGCGCCATCTCTGTGTTAGGTCACGTAGTTTCCGAACAATCCTCGTATGTACACTGATTATTTGAAAATATATTTTCGCATTGACAGAAAAAGTTCAAAATTCATTATTTTTTTCCGGAATAATTATAAATCCTATTTCGATATGAAATGCGATATATATTCGACCATATTTAGTAAAAATAAAACCATATCCGTTCCACTAATGTAAACAATAATAACCTCTCGACGTTTAATTTTTTAACCATTTAATTACTTTCACCTTGGTCTCTCTAAATGGCGGCAACCTATAAATCCACCAATATTAAACTTTAGGCAGTAATTTTCCATCATAAACGCGGCACACGACTAATAACTCCGTTTTATAAACATCAACCCCTATGCACGGAGATAGGGACTGCGATGTTACGTCGGCAAGTCATGTATTTTGTAATAGCCCACCCTGCAGCGTATTTCCAGAACTCATTCGAGGCCGCGTGTCATCTATACTACCCTTCATTGTGAATACTGGAAGCGCAATAGTATTTTAATATTGGACAGCGTTTCTAATTTAAAGAGACACATATGTACTGTAGTTAAGTTTAACGTACTTATTACTTTTAAAATTAAAATTGAAATTGAAAATTCCTTTCTATAATTTTCTTCCTGCAGGATGTGTTAAAGGGTATGAATTTAAAATTTAATTCTATAAAGGGAATTTAAATTGAAACTTAAAAAAGTATTGTTCAAAAGAAAAAAATAATTCAAAATCGACGATTAAGAACTCGTGTGCTAAAAGGCAAAGCGAATCTCAATAAAGCTATAAGATAATTCAAAGTTATGCTAAACAACCACAAAAACATTGGTTTGGTACACAGTTTTCCAACGCTGTCATTTGTACTTGATCATGCAGAACGGGCGAAAAAAGAATAACAAGTTAATATCTTTGCTAACCATATTTCCACCGTTTTCAACCTAATCCAGCAGTAATTAGCTGCAGATAAATCGGACTATAATCATATACATATTGCCCGTGTCAATTTGAATACAATTTGATACAAAATTAAAATCTAACTTGTCATTTAATGCGAAAACGGGACATACAGAAATAAGAAAGGATTTGATTTAAATACTAGAGGATTATCGTTTAACTGTTTTATAATGAAAGAGTCAATATATTTTTTTATAGAAAGGGAAATTAAAAGGGGCTTATTTTCTCTCGTTCAAGTGAGTTTGGTGGTTAATCCTTCAACAGCTCCATGTGTCGTTAATTAGTCTTATTGGTAGAATTTAATTAAAGTATAATATTTACTCGTAATTGCGGATTATATAGTTCTACTGATTAATGTAAGACAATGAGGAAGTTTGTTCCTAAAGTTGTTTTTGTACGTTGGATGCAACAGATTTAAAAAGATATAATTTTGCGACTACATGTGCTGAGACTCCATTTTTTTTGTTTTGTCCGAATTTAATTGTTCGAGAGAACTTAGCAGGGGGCTAAGTCCAGAAATTAGACATATGCTAATTAAGGACTTAGAAAGGCTTGTCGAGGACGTAGCCAGAGTACGAGGTACTAGTTTTTATCTCGACATGAGGTTAGATTTTTTATCACACCAATGGGACATCTAAGGTAGGAACTATTTGGTTTTACATTTACTGAAGGCTGCAATTAGTTTCATTCGACATCTAACAAGAAAGAAAGACGATTGTAAATTTTGTAGATAAATTATAATTAGATTCGTTCATTAATTTTTTTCTGTATTAACATACCTAATATAAGTACATTTTTTTGTAAGTTCAGAAATTTTAAGTCATAGTTAAGTCATGTTACTCTATGGGCATGCTAAATTTTGGTAATTGTCAGGTAATTATCTTTTATTAAATTCATTTGTTACAGGCTTTTTATATAAATTCATAAGCATTTAGTATAAGGATATAAATCACAGAAAGTCATAAAAATTCATTATAGATTTAATTTGTGCAATTTTTCTTGAGTAAAAAGTTAAACTATCGATTATTTAATTTTGTGTTAATTTTAGTTAATAATTTCTGCATTTACTGTGTGGAAAAATAATTATCGATTTACTTTTGTTCGAATTTTTTTTGTTAAAAAAATTTAAACTATTAATTAATTAACTGTGTGTTATATTTTAATAATTTTTGCTAATACAATGTGTACCAAAATTTCGATGTGAGGTTTATCCAAGATCTTAGATAAATTATTTATGAAATTTTTAAGCTAAGCTTTCTATTTAATTTAGTTTGCTTATAAGTATTATACAATCATTTCAATACGTCGATCTCATTTTCTTATTAAATATTATTAACTATTTTGAGAATTTATCTAAAACGCATGATATTTTGTGCATATATTTCAATTTAACGTGTTATTCAATTTATTGTATACGATTTAGTTTTTTATTTAACTTGCTATACTGGGTAAGTCTTTTACTCATCTCCCGACATTACTTTGCTTTCATTGAGAATTAATATATATTAATGTAATTATCGAATTGGTCAATAATATATATAGTTTTTTTTTATTAATTAATTTTGTGGCTTAGAAGTCTATGTAGATTCTCGTCTGCATTATTTTGGTGTTGCAGATTTTGACCTTAATAATTAACAGTTTTTATTGTTAACATTCGATTTATTGTAAAGCAAAATTGACGTGGGATTATGACATTTTGTTTATTAATTCTTATGTTTGTAGCTGAATATTTCTTGTTAATAAATTATCTATTGTTATTGCTTGACTTTTGTTGTTTTATTGTTATGATAATAACGATACGCGTAGGTACCTATGATTTAGTCAAGTTACCATCGGCAGCGTCTACATTCACTGTAACGGCTAAAGAATATAAACATGGTGGCGCCTAAAATATAAGAACTCTCCCTTCGGCTCGCTTCTAAATTGAATCGGTTTCTTTAGTCTAAGATCTCCGAGTCAATCATGTTATTGGGGTAAGTTGGTAAATCGTAAGTAGGAATTACGGCGAGTACGCAGGCGCGGAACTATTGCTCGTGGGGGCATATAGTAACAAACTTAAATAGATCGGTGGCTTAAGAAGAATTACTAAGCATATATGAAATATTTTCTTCCTAATTTATTAAACAGCAAATGAAGTTATTTTAATTTTCCGATTAGTCGTGAAATTTCATTTGGTTAGTTCCTCTTTGGTCTTCTGTTATTTTTTTCCTCAAATAATGATTATAAAGGACCGTTAGCGTGTATTTATAACCTTTTCTATGTTTAGTCTTTGAAGCTGTTGAAATTGTACTGGTGGTATTAACGTAGTAAGTTGTTGCATGAAATATAAAGCGCAACTTTAGGACACCTAGGATGAATACTTCCATTTACTCTTTATAAAATGTGGGTGTTATCCCACTTGCAATTTGGTGAAGAGCATATCTTCAAAGGCAGTACCTTAGCCAAAGATGCTACGTTCAACGTTATCTTTCTTTTTGAGATTGTTCTACTGAAGATGGCAACTTAGATGTCGAAATACGTATTTAGAAGTTAATTAATTTATTGTGGTAAGGGATTTTTCTTGTTTCTATCTGTTTTAGATTTCAGTTGACAGTCTCCACTAATTCGGAGAACGTTAAAACCTCTTCATATGAAAATTTAAATAATTTTTCAGATTAATATTAATTCAAAAACTGATAAACACGTGTATCAATTGAGACAGGAGACTAAAGCTGGTGAATTCTAGAAATGCTAGTATTGAAGGAGGCAGTTTCATGAATAAGGTTGAGAATTATAAAGAGGATCTTTGTATAGAAGCATTTCTTTACTCAAGGTCAAACGAATGATTTTTGGAATAACGTAGATATGTCTGTACAGCTCTGTTGCAGAGAAATTTATATGAGAACCATCATGGAATGTACCTTTAATAGGAGAGAGAATATATTTTTTGAATAAAAGCAATTCGAAGTGGATATGTATTGGTATATCTTGCAGATCTTGATTTTGAACCTATGTTGAAAATTATAGGTATTAAAAAGCGAATATGTGTTTTTTCGATGTTGAAGAATAAAAAAAATTAGTTACAATAAAATCTATTGAGTAATATTCTTTGCAGGCAGCAATGTATCTACAAATACAATTTAATTTAGTTTGTTAATAATATTAATGTGTACTTTCAAACAGATTATCGTCAAAAATAACTAAATATCTAACAGTATTACGTTTAAACTTTTTCCAGATATTCGTTTTGAAGATGCAGGGGCTATTATGAAGATTAAATAGGAAAATATGAAAATTTGATTAAAATTTTAATAAGCCGTTCCGCTGGGAACAGCATCGTTTTAATCTGACTCGAAGTTACTTGGTTCTGGTTCTGCCTAGGTAATTCTCGAAATTAGTATTAATGAGTTAATGTTTTATTAAAAATAATGTTTTTGATCAAAGTAACATTAATTCTCGACGATGATTAAATACTAAAACATTAAGAACTTCTGCGTGGGTTGTAATTCCGAAATTACAAATTACTAATGATGCATTAAAACATCAGATTGCTTGCTTATACTAGCTTTTTACTTACATAACTTTATTATATTATTATATAATCTGATTGTATGTATATTGAATTCTTCTTTTTGCTTATGAAAGTAGTTTCTTTCAGACCGGTTCAATATAATGCATTTATATAGACTAATGATTGGTATGTAATTGATTTCACGTTATTTTTTTTAATGTATCTACCTCAAGTCGGTAATATTCCGAGGCAAATCGAATTATCATTTAGATATGCACAATTAGCTCAAAAGTTCGAAAAGACAACGTAAAGAGAGGCACCTTCGCCTTGTTTTAATGCAATTAAATATAAGTAAGGTAAGGAAAGATATAACTATTATCAGGATAAAATAAAACAAATTTTAATGAATTTCACAGGTAAAAAGTGAAATTCATTAAAATTTGTTTTATTTTATCCTGATAATAGTTATAATAAGTAAAGGCTGAAACAATCATATAAGGAAAGATATATTTTTTGAAAATAATAAAATAAAATAAAACAATAACTTTGTTATTATTATTTTATTATTTTCAAAATGAATTACCACAAAGTTACGGCTACCAGTATTCATTTTGATTTTTTTTTTGTTTGCAAAATAGTACTATTACTAGAATTAGCCCTGCAAATGATATGTTAGTAGAATGTGCCTCGAAAAAGTGGAAGGGGTTTAGCAGATATTACTCGGTACTTGTTTTTACGTTTGTTTTTACTGTATTAGGAGTTTTGTACGGTTCAGTTTAATTCAGTTTAATTTCCAGATTTAATATGTGCTGGAAGTAAAATAATTTGTGAAGTTTGTGACGAAGCTTTTATGTTCTGAAATAGATTTAATTGTAAGAAATACGTGGATAGTACACATCACAAAAACTTAAAGAAAGGCAATTGAACAGTCAATTTATGTTCGATTTAGGATGAACATTGCTTATCTTTAATCTATCGTTTAATTTATTAGATAATGAATTATTTTACTCTTTCTGGAATAAGTACTCGATTTTGAAATTACTTGGTCGACTTTACGAAAAAAATATAACATTAGTGCGCGAAAAAATTGAAAACAGCACTATATTAGAACTAAAAAATAAAAGTCTGATGATGTGTGAGCGACTCGACGGATCGTAAAAAATTCTGTTCCTGATGTCATGGTACGAACACTTGAACATATGAAACCGTCAGTTTCAATTTACTAGCAAGTAAAAGACTAGAAAGATATACTGCCGAAGTAATTGCAAAGGAGGTGCTAAATAAAATGAAATTTTAAATTTCCAAAAACCAACTGTTAATATTTATGATTGATGGTGCTGCAAACATGTTTTTCGCGGGCTGGTCTCTTAAATAACATTGTGGTAACTTGTTACATGTGACGTGTGGAATCCATGCATTACATCTTGTAGTAGAAACTATTTTAAAGTATTATCCAGAGATTAGACGGTTTAATAGTGCATACAAAAGCAGTATTTCTTAAAGCCTCCAAAGCCTCCACAGTTCATTTTCACTATTTCCAAAAAATGTTGATTCTAAGGAAGCTACTGCCATAAAGGAAAATCAAAAGAAATTACAAGATGCACAAGTTGAAGCAGATTTACGAATAAATTATAACAATTACAATTGACTGGTTGAAGCACTCCAAAAATTACAAAATTCTTTGTTGTCATTAGTGTACACATACAATAAGCGATACAAGAAATATTAGTGTTATTGCTAAAGTAGGCAGTGTGTTAACGCAAGATTCAGATTTTACCAAATTAACATAAATTTGTAGTGATCTGTTAAGT